>JANAVB010033017.1:1986221-2573721 GCA_029216955.1 Iris pallida
CAACAGGTCCAATTAGGACAAAAACGAGCACATATCTCTCAAAACAGTTCATAACAAGTTAGGAGTATAAATCATGTAATAAAGTAAAATACAGAAAATGCTGAAAAGGAAGTACAGGAAAACATGAGATATTTTGTAACTGAAAGTAAGTACATGATAAGTAAAGACTGTAAGTGGCTAAGTGATTTAGAGTACAATATGGTTATGTAAACGGCTTAGGAGCACATGAATACAACTAACATGAATACCTACTGGGGATAATGATCACATAACCAATTCTACTTATCCCGCCCCAATCAATACACAAGGATCCATTCAAGTTACGTTATAGGCACATGAATACAGCTAAGATACGTGAACTCATGTAATGAGTAGTACATAAGGCACATGATAGTACATGAAAGCACATGAGAACATGTAAATACATGAACTAGTACGAGTACAAGGAGTACCTGATGCACATGATAAAGTACATGAACATGAATACCCGATGCACCCATAGAGGGATAACATCTCAGGAAAGGATCCATATAGTACTAATCCGTGAAGATACGTGTCAGCATCAAGTAAAGTAATCTAGAGCAAGAATATAGTCCAGACAGATATGAAAAGATCAGAGAATGTACACGCCTGCTATCCGAATGTCCAAGATGAAAGTAATGTCCGAGGAGTAGTATCTGGCTCCTATTAGAATAGTACAAGTCACAACAAGTCCAGAATGGTAATAAGATGCACTACAATGCATTCTACATAAATCTAGGTCAATCTAGACCAAAGTCAACTCTTGGTCAACTCTGGTCAATCCTAGAAGTCAAACTAGGTCAACTAGGTCAAACCTAAGTCAAACAAGTCTATACTAGTCTAACTAGTCTGTTCTAGGTCTAACAAGACTAAACAAGTCTAATCTAGACTCCATACTAGGCATTCGAGCCACCTATAGGCTATAGGCTATATTGCCTAAAAACTAACCTATAATCACATGACTACATGTCAAAATATATATCTAAGATATAATACACATATTGATATAGCTATATAATATAATATAGAATACACATATTGATCTATTTATATAAACTAATATAGAAATACATATAACATATAGGCTACTATATGCATATCATACATACATTATATATACCCAAATTAATATAATATGGTAACACACATTATATAATACATCTCAAATTTCATATATATATATATATATATATATATATATATATATATATATATATATATATATATATATATATACCTTCACATATATATAGAGAATAGGAAGACACATGTGCTCATGTGTCAAGTGTGTGTGTGTGAAAGAATATAAGAGTGTGTGTGAGTGCCACATAGAGGAAAACAGTGAGTGTTAAAGGGAATTCAGGGAATACAGCTGTGTGTACAAAAATTACAAAACAATGAGTGATACATGTGTCCATGTATGTAGGGAGAAACCAGTTCTCAGCTGACAGAAAAGAATGCATTGAAAGTTAACAAGAACAGTGAGTATTATAGTGAAAACTGGAAAAATGTAAACAGTGTATATATTTGTGTGTGCAATAGGAATAGAAAACAGGGAAATCAGTCCAGGTTATCTAGAGAATCAATTCTCAGGTTTAGGAATTAAACCATTCAACTCAGTTTAACCAATGAATAAAATCAAAACTATTTCGGTTCATTAAGGAAACATACATCTCAGGTTAAATAGGAATTCAGTTCAGGTTTAAGGAAAACTGGAAAAATGTTATCACATTGAATCAACATTCCTTACAGATCAGTTTACAGTTCACTAAGGAATGGTTTAATCTCAGGTTATGGGAGGAATCATGCTCAGTTTATAGTAGAAATTAGTAGGCTAGAAAACAACCCTAAGTTTTCATAATTCCAATTCAAATCAGTTTACAGCAAGGAGGAACTCAATCTCAGTTTTCTATATTCGAAACCCACACACTCCAAATCCCATTCATAGGTCATAAAGCCAAATTCGACTGAAATACTTCATTTACATGGACTAACAATCATGTAGGAGGAATTTATAGTTGAAAACATCAATAGAAACTAGAATTTAATATTCAGAATACTGAAAACCCAAGTATCAGCTACATATATCAGTGTTCATAAAATCTAACCCAATTCGAACCAATTACACATCAATACCTATTCTATTATATAAATCTAATCTAACATATATCATACATCATATTTAGGATCTAATTAATAATTAAAACACAAATTAAAATATTTAAAACTGTAAATAAAATAGTGAACCAATGAAACACTGATACACGCACAGTGCACACCCTGTGCACGTACGACACCGTGTCCGACATGACACGAGGGGTCGTAAAACTTGACACACGTGGTGTCAGTCGATGCCCCATCATGTGTGTCAAGTATTACGTGTCCTAGTTGCGTGTCCACTGTACAATTGGCCCCGAGCAGCAGGACAGCTACAGTGCTCGCGCACGCGCACGTGCACCCGCGTGTTCCCGTGTCCGTGGCGACACGACACCAATAGCGACTCAGTCCAAAGGAAAACCATAAGCAAACACAAAACCTAACTTCCTATTCAGAAACATCCCTAAAATCAGGTCAAAATGCCCTTTGGGGCATTTCATCAAACACCTAATTACATGGACTGATATGTGTCCAAATGGGACACGAATAGGACACGAAATCCTACAAAAATCTAGGGTTAGCTATGGGACACCTAGATCTAGGCTAAAATGCAATAATAACAGCAATTACATAGGTTTTGAAGGAGTTACCTATATGTGTCAAATCCTCAAAAAACTCCAAAGAGGGGTGTTCCTCTTGATAGCCAAACTTCTCCAAATTGCTCCCAAGCTAAAATAATCTTCCATAAACAGCAAGAACAGGTGAATTAGAACCTAATGCAATTTGTTTGGATGGAAATAAATTAAATAGGATTTTTTAGGGATTATTGAAGTTGGAGACTCACCTCTCTCTCAACTTGCAATATTCCTAATGGAGGCTAGCCCTAAATTCTAGGAGGGATTAAATAGGTTGGGGAGTCCTTAATTGGTCGACCATGGGCTATTGGGCTAGGGTTAGGGCTCCACTAGTGTTGGGTTGGGCCTCTAAGGCTTAAGTCACAAGTCATGACTTGTGAAACCACAAGCCATTTTCTATTCAAAACAAATCCTAATTCCTCCTAATAAATTCTAATGAGTTAAATGTCACTAACTTAGGTCAAGCTAGGGTTACACAGTCTAACCAAGTAGTCATGACCTAGGTTAGCTTCTAGGACAGTCTCCTAAGTCAACATTAGTCAAGGTCAAATATAACACCAAATCAAATATACTAAAAATTACTGAAAATTCTAATAATTATAATTAATACTAATAAATCCCAATTAATTCCCAAAATTTTAAAAATGACCAAAATACCCTCAAGCTAGAAAAGTGGTAGTAACAAATCTATCCCCCTTAAAATAATTTTGTCCTCGAAATTAAAGGCGAAACTAACTGCTGAGAAGGATAAAAAATATACCTCAAGGTCCAAAAAGATAGGGGTACCACTCGCGCATCTCATCCTCCCGCTCCCAGGTAGACTCTCCTGGAGAATGATGCCTCCATGCGATGCATACCAAGGGTATTACCTGGTTCCTCAAAACCTTCTTTCGGCGATCCAGAATCTCTACAGGCTGCTCTGGATAACTGAGAGTTGGTCCAACCTCAATCTCCGAATGATCGAGCACATGGCTAGGGTCCGCCACGTACCGTCTCAACTGTGATACATGGAATACGTTATGAACTCCCACTAGTACAGGTGGCAAGTCTAGCTTGTATGCCATGTCACCGACTCTCCCGCTGATAACGAAAGGGCCGATAAAGCGCGGGCTAAGCTTCCCACCTCCACCAAAATATATTGTACCATAAGTCGGAGATATCCGCAGAAAAACCATGTCTCCAACCTAATCACAAGCAAGGTCTCAAGTTACTAAAATCAAACACGATCAATCGAACAAACAAAATACAGCCCACTTCTAATCCTGTCTCTAAATCTGTACCTCAAACTCCAATAGCCTTCGGTGGCTGTCGGCCCAGTGCCGGTCTGTCCTGCGCCATGCGAAGTCTGTCCCTGATGAGCTTCACCTTCTCGGCTGCGTCAACAACCATCTCTGGTCCCAGTAAAGCTCGCTCTCCAATATCATCCCAAGATAAGGGTGTACGACACCTACGCCCGTACAGAGCCTCAAAAGGTGACATCTCAATGCTGGCCTGATAACTGTTATTGTAAGCAAACTCCACCAAATGTAGATGATCCTTCCAGGAACCTCCAAAATCTAGGACACACGTCCGTAGCATGTCCTCAAGTGTCTGAATAGTCCTCTCTAACTGTCCGTCCGTCTGGGGGTGGTATGCAGTACTAAACTTGAGCTGAGTGCCCAAACTAGTCTGTAGACTCCTCCAGAAATGGGAAGTAAAGCGGCTATCCCGATCTGAGATAATGCTGACGGGAACTCCGTGAATCCTGACTATCATGTATTTACTTTCATCGTACAACTTTATTGATGTATATAATCCCCTCTATAACTTTATTGGATATAATTCCTTCCTAATGTAATAAATTGACGAATTATCTTAGGCCTTATCTTAAACTTGTTTTTATATCTCTGATCTCAAATGGTCCCCTTTTTTTAACAGATTGAGCAAGAAAGAATTTTATCATTATTTCTTCTTGCCATTTATTACTTGTATTAGTTTTAAAAAAATGTTGTTTCTTTGTTTTGCTTCTCATTATTTAACTTAGGAGTAGGAGTAGCTTTAGCTGTTATTATGAACCTTTATGTAACTTCTTGCTACGAATTTCTTCATAATACAATGAATCGATGATTTTACTAGAACTTAACTTGGATTTGATATTATAGCTCTGGTTTCAAAATGGTTCCTTCTTTTAAACAGATAAGCAGAAAAGATTTTATTATTATTTCCTTCTTGCCATTATTTTTTGTATTACCTTAAAATATATATATATATATATAGTGGACACAGATACTTGCCTGACACGTATGCATGCTACACTTGATTACAAAACTATCTAAATGCATATTAATATGTTTGATGTTAATTTCTCAAAATCCCAATATTTCTAATATAGTACAGTATCAGTGACTAGTTCTCTGTTTTCCAGATTAAATTCATAAATTAAATGTAAATTTCATATTATTAGTCGTTGTTTACATCACTGCACATGTATGTTATATACATGGTTTCAAGTTTTAAAGAAATTGATTGAGTTTTGTGTTTGAATTTGTCAAATCTGAGACTGTGTGCATATTAACCCTTTAAGCCTGAATTCTAAGTAATTAATCAATTTGCAGTTTTTTTAAATATAATGTTTTAAGTCGTATACATTGTTGTATGTAGGGATATAATGTTAGGTTTCATACTCTTACATGTTAGGCTGTAGTTGTGGTAAACGTTGGGTTGGTTTTGATGTTTGAATTTCTCTAAAATCCTGAAAATTGAATGCATTTTAATATTTTTCACATTGATTTTAAATGTTTAGTTCAATTTTAGATTTAATATGTAATGTTAAACTGAACTGAATGATTGAACCCTTCATTTTAAGTTATAACCCCTGTACTCTTGACACTCTACACTAATGTACACTAATATTCACAACTGCCATGTAAACCTAACCCTTCATCTCTATATTATGTTCATATACCTATATAGGTTATATATATATATATATATATATACAGTTTATGCATTCTGTTATAATGTATATAGATACATAACTAAATCTCTACCCCTCCATACATATAGATATATGTATATATATGGTTAGCCATGCATGTTATGAGTAAATAGGTTGTGCATTGTAGATTGTTTAACCAATATGTCATGAGTAGTGTAACTTGATAGCTATTATTTTGAAACCCAAATCCTCCTATACACTTTCATGTATATTTCACACACACACACATGTCTACTATCTAATCCTATGAACATGTCCACATACACCCATACACACACTAACCACATAACCTTTACATAATGCTAGCTTTTTCCCTTCTAACACTCTCTCTCTATATATATTGTGATTGGATTTTAATGCCAGACATTTGTGCTTTAAATTTTGATTTTGATTATGCCTTAAAGCTTTGATGAGTTGTTATTTCTGTATCTTTTCCAGTTTAACACCCCTGATTGCTTGTAAGTTTTGATACCCTATGATTATTTTGGTCTAGTATAACTAGTATACCTAGATGAGACTTACACTACCACCGTATACCATGATCCTGTATGCCATTCTTTTAAATTGTATGATTTAGGTAAGTTCTGAGACTTTGATTGTTGGGGACGAGACTCTAGAAGAAGTACGACCATCTTAATTTCGAAGACAAAATTTTCTAAGGAGGGAAGACTTGTAACACCCACTTTTCTAAAATGAGGGTAATTTTAAACTTTTGTAAAAGTTTATTATTTAATAATAGGATTTATGATTTATGGGAATTTTTAATTAATTTAATACTATTTAAAATTGGTGAATTATAATTTTGATGTATTAGCTAGTAAACCCTAGAACTGTTGAGCCTAGAGACTAACCATGACCATGGGGACCTAACCATGTGATTAGAATGACTATTTACAACTTTTTAGGCTAAGGGTATTTTGGTTATTTTGTGACTTTTGAATTATTTAGGATTTTGATTAATTGGTGAATTTTAGATTATTTTAATAATATTTAAATTGATGTATTATAATTTTGGTCATTTTTTATATTTTAATATTTTGGAAATTTTTTATATTTTAATATTGTTTTTATTGGATTTATTTAGTCGGGTTTGAGATTCGTCTCGTTCCGACTTGTATTGTGACCCGGGTAGCTTAAACTCTAGATGGGATCCAATATTAAGTTAAGCATGGCCCACAAAACCCAACATTTAAGTTAGTTAATTAAACTAATTTTTATTATGTTAGAATGGTTAAGTTAGAGACTCAAAACTAGATCATTTTGACCCCAAACTTGAACCTAGTCTAGACTTAAACATATGAGACTAGAGAGGGGCAATTAGGACATTTTTCATTAGCCCTAATGGACTCTTTATGGCAGCCACCTTTAGGGGAGAATGATTCATTTCATTCATTTCAATCTTGCCTCTTTTATTTTCTTTTTGTTCTTCCCTAATTTTAGTGAGCCTTCCCTTTGATTTGATCTCCAAATCCAATCATTCCTTCACCAAACCTTCCCTCAATCATTTCCATTCTCCAAGGAAAGGGTTCTACCATGGATTAGAAGAGGAGTGCAAGAAGGAGTGTCCACTTTGAGGGATCTTCGTATCGGAGCCGTGTCCTAAAGGATTTTATTAGGATTCCACTTCCAATAGGTAAAATCCATCCTCTAAATCGATTTTCTTTGCATATAAATTAGTTTTGAATCTGTAGGATCCATCCTCATGTATGTGTCCCATTTAGATTCAAATTTAAGGCCATTTGGAGCTCTCTTGAGGATTTTAGATATGTGTCTTGTGTCCTACTTGATAGATCCCAAATTAGGACACCCCATATGTATGTATGTATGATAATAGTTTAAATAGATATTTAAATTCAGTTTTAGAATGGTTAGAGAGTGGATTGATCTTAGTTAGGATGGTTAGAATGAGTTTCATTTGGATACCTATATTTGTATCCAAGTATCTTGGCCTATATGTGTTCTTTTGTCCAAAACAACTCAAATTCATCATAATATTCATCCACATTTTTATTAACCAAAGCAACTTAGAAATGTCATAACTTTTAGCTTAGAACTCCGATTTATCTTTCATTTTTTTAAAAGAACCGTATCGAAGTTAGATTTCCAAATATATATTTTAATAAGCCAAATTCTTTCTGTAACTTTCTGTAGAATTATTTGAGTGTCAGCTGTACGAAAGACGAACGTGTTTCGGTATTTTTGCGATTTTGGGAGCTTTCGGGCACGAAAATATGATCTGTTTAAAGTTTCGGAAAGCTAACACGAAGGGCTACAACATACTTTAATCCTAGAATTTAGTAGAGGCTCAATTGGTACAGTATTGGTTTTAAGTAGAAGAGTGACTATATGATATATGTATTTTGTGTAACCTATGAGCCTATGTAGTATGGATATTAAATGAATATAGAGTATGTAATACATGATATGTTAGATGAATAAAATGATATATATCCTCTTTACATTAATGTATATATATGGTTGAATGCAAGCATGTAGGAATGTAATTAATATAATGTATGTAAGCAATGCATAAATGCATGAATGGAAGAATGATATACAATGTATGCATGAAAGTATATAATGAATGCTAGGTATGAATACAAGGTATACATGTAATGATAGATATGAATGCATAATATATAAATAATATAATATAATATATAATGATAGCATGTATGGTAATGTAGAATATATGATGCAAGCATGTATATGTCCACTGTTTTTTCTTTTCCTTACATTTTCCTTCCCTTCCCTTTCCATTTCTTTTTTTCCCCCTTTTTCTCTCTTCTATTTTTACATGTTTTATACAATGTATATAATGTATAGATGCATGTAAGTATATAATATGAATGAATGACATATATGTAATAAAAATAAGTATATGTATGCAACTTAATGATATGTGAATGGATATAATGCCTGAACTGAAATATGCATGCATATGGGATATGAATGAATGTATAAATGCATGAATGAATATCATATATGAATGAATGAATCAATCAAATGTATAAGTAAAATATAATGCATTGTAATGAATGTTAACATATATAATGTATAAAAGTATGTATGTAAATGTGTATGAATGTATATATCTATGTAACTATATAAATATGCATGATGTAACATATGCCTATATATATAAATATGTATGTAATGTGGATATGCATGTATGTATGAAGGTATATATTTATATATATTATCTATTTTATATTATGCATTATTGTGGTTCATATTGTCTTGTGATTGTGTGAGTGCTAGCTTAGGATTGGTTAGGCCTAGTGAGACTTGTTAGACTTGTTTGGGCTAGGACTTGACCTACTTGACCTAATTTGACTAGTGTGGTTGACTAGAGTTGACCAAGTGTTGACTTTAGTCTAGTTTGACCTAGACAGCATGCAGATGCATTATAGATTACATTTATCATCCCCTGTATAGATCTTGACTTGTGTTGCTCTAAATAGGAGTCAGGTACCTCATCTCGGACAGTATATTCTCACAGCTATTCAGATACCAGGCGAGTACATTCTATGATAATTTTATAACTTGCTTAGAATATATTCCTGCTCTAGTTTACCTTATTTGATGCTGTCACGATATTATCACGGATTGGTACTATATGGATCTTTTCATGCGATGTTATCCCCCTCGGGAGTATCGGATATGTTATGTCATGTGTTTTATGTACATCATGTATTCCTCGCTCTCATGTTATTCATGTTTCTCATGTGCTTCATGCTCGTTCATGCATGCTCGTGTACTCTCATGTGCTTTCATGTTCGATCATGTTTCCCATGTATCTCATGTATAACCTATACTTCATGTGCACTCATTTATGATCCTTCATGTGAATTTTATGTGCACCCATTTATGGGCCCCCATGTGAATTTTATGTGCACTCATTTATGAGCTCTCATGTATACTTCAAGTGTACCCATTTATAGACTTCATGTGAAAACCATGTACGTAAAATAACTTGTCTGGATCCTTGTGTATTGATTGGGGTATGAAGGAGTATAAATAGTCATGTGAACAATTCTAAAGTAGTATAGCCATATACGCCTCTTTAGTATATTCATGTGTAAATCCAGCCGTTCACATGTCGACTTTGTACTCTAAATCACTAGTCACTGGTAGCTCTCTACTTATAGTAGATATTTCTATTACAGTTCTCTCCCTCTGTTTACATTATACACTTTCTTTCAGTTTCACGTATTGTACTCTCTTGCATGTTTATATTTTCTAACCTGTTATGATCTGCGTGAGATGTATTGTGCTCGCTCCCGTCCTGACTGGACCTGTTGAAAATTTTACAGAGGATGATGAGGAACCCTACATCCCTTACTGTGGAGCTTGCCTAGATGACACTCGCGACCTGGACCCCTGGGGAGGTTCAGGCAGCTGTTGAGGACGATACCTTGCTTAGTATAGATAGCTTAGACTATTTTTTCTTTTTATGTTTAGTTGTTGTCCTTGATTTCAGAGTTGTATATTTTAGAGATGTTGAGACTAGTAGTTGTTGAGACTTATGTTATTTCATTCTGTTGTACCTCAGTTGAGGATTTCTCTATCTTTTCCATCGTGCTATATTCTACCTTTAGATGTGATTGAGACTGTATTATGCTATGTCACCTCCATTCGGAGTGTATATACTGTACAGGTACCTTATATGTAGTTATAGTTCATGACCTAGAACAACGTTCTACTGCCGACACTGCGACATAGGTTAGGTACTGTTACGTACTCGTACCCTCACGGTGGGTGCAGGTCGTAAAACTTTTTTAGTGGTGGCCCATGCAGGGACTAGATGTATTTCAATATTATGCACTTGTCTTGTCTGGTACTTCAAGATTATAGTTTCATTCATGTACTTTATATGTTCCTGTACTTTACATTCATGTACTATAGTTCCTGTACTTATTTTATGTACTAGTTTTATGTTCATTCCTGTATTTTACTTTCCTGTACTCCT
Organism: Iris pallida; assembly: GCA_029216955.1. Lineage (NCBI taxonomy): Eukaryota > Viridiplantae > Streptophyta > Magnoliopsida > Asparagales > Iridaceae > Iris > Iris pallida. The sequence continues at coordinate 1,996,924 of JANAVB010033017.1, forward strand.
GTACTCTGTTCATATCATGTTCATATTTTATTACCTAAAACTGTACTTTGCTTCGCTCCTGACTGGATATATTGCAGGTATACTTACAGGATATCATTCTACCATATGGGCCAGAGCCCGGGATCTTAGCTGAGCAGGATAGAGGCATGACTTGGCTAGAGGCTTCAGGTTTGGACTGCTTAGCTTTACTTCTAGATATTATTTTAGAATTCATAGTACATTTCACTCTTGATGACTCGTACATTTATGATATATGTGGATTATGGTGATCTTCTGGGATCGTATGTAGATGCTGTGATTGTATACATTTATGGTTATCTGGTTAGATTTCCCTAGATTGGTACAGCTTACTTCGTCGTGTCTAACAACGAAGGCTGGGCGTGTCCGACTCGTGTTCGATTATTCTGGAGCATATCTTAGGAGTATATGATTATCTCAGACCTTGGGATTCCCCGACACCGAGCGCATATCTTGCACCGAGAAGCATATTGAGAACCTGGAGCCGCCACTGAAGATCATCCAAGTCTTGGAGGATCCGACTCCTCTGAAGATTGAAGCCACTAGCCAGGAGATCTAGAATATAACACAGACAATGGAACGAGATGGGACGCTGAAGCACATGAGAGACATGAAGACTTATGACGAAGACGGCAACTATCCTGAACCCGCAAGGACATCGCTTCAAAGAGTGCTACAAAAGACGGAGGCTATGTTTATTCTGCGGATCGTCTTCCCACCAAGTCAAGGATTGCCCAGAGACCGTGGATCACACTGCCCAAGGACAAGCACCAGGAGCATCAGAACTACAACAAGGGGACCAACCTCTTCAGATTCGACAATCACATGGAGCATTACCGAAGGGACCAGTCTACGTCAGGAAAGTTAAGGAAGGTTAGAGAGATTTCAGTTCCGGAGGAATACTAAAGACAGACAGAAAATTTCTTTTGCATGGTTGAGAAAACCATGTATCTTGATTAGCAATCCAGTTTATCCTTAAATTTCTTTTAGCAACTAGACCATTTCTTGAAACTTCTTGTTTTCGATTTTGGAACCTTGGTTGGTGTTCGAAACTTATTTCGAGATATTATTTCCTATTCGTTGATTGATACTCCTCCATCCATTCTTCGTAACCTTGATCTTTTTGAGATTCTACTCAGGAATTTTGTTTCCTATTCAGAACTAGTTACAATTTATAAATTTTATTTTCTCCTCGAGGTTCAGTTTTCTATTTTGGGGCTTGTTGGAATTTGATTTTTATTCAATAATTGCTTCTATTCACCATTCAATACATCGTTTGAAAACTTCGGTTTTGACCTGTTCCCTATGTGAGATTTCGTTTCCTATATGGCTTGTTTTCTATTTGAAAAATTGTTCTGTTCACAACTTTGTTTCGATCTTTTCTCTAATTTGAGATATCGCTTGTTTCATGGATACTTGTTTTATATTCACCCATTGATTTTTTTTCGTAACTTTGATTCCATTCAAGATTTTAAGATTATGTTTCCTATTTCGATACTTTTGCTTTCGCTCTTGATTTTGTCTCATATTCAAGATTTTTCAGGCTTTGAAACTTCAGTTCCTACTCGCGACTCGATGAGACTTTGTTCCCTATTCGATATCTTGTTTCATCGTCAAGATTTTCTATTCGAGATTTTATTTTCTAATCACGACTTTGTTGATATTGGTTTTCTATTTGAGACCTTGTATCCTATTGAAGGTTGTTTTCCCTTCGAGATTTTGTTCCTTATTCACAACTTTGTTGATACTTGAATTTCTATTTTCACTGTGTACCCTATTAGAGATTTCGTTTTTCTATTCAATTTTTTGCTCGAGATTTCATTGTTATTCGAGATTTTATTGAACTTGTTTCCAGTACGGGATTTTATTTCTTATTTTGAAACTTGTCTCTTATCTGATACCTTGCTTCAGTTCATCCTTCGAGACTCTGTTATCCCTTCGGAATAATGTCCCATATATGGAATCTTGTTACCATTCCAGATATCAGTTGATATTCCGTCATAAATTAAAACTTCGCCTGTCTGAAATTTTAAAATCTCCCTGGTTGCCTTTTGTGCTCACCGATGGGATTCCTTGTCCTCTCTTAGTACCTAATAAATCCTTGTATTCTAACAGTCAGGTAACTTCACCATTTTTGTGACTTGGACTATTGAAACTCATTTTGAATTCCTTGAAACTCTTTTGAAATCCCTAGGAATAAAGTCGAGAGGCTATTCGATGATCTACTATGGTATGACAGTTGCGCGCTGCAGCCATTAGCTGGATTATGGAGACTGAGGGTTCACTGCAGCCAGTAGCGCACTGGCGAGGCAGGAACTCTAAGTTAAAGTGATTTCAGACAATCATAGGTTTTTGAGTGCTGTCGAGACTTGTCATATTCTTCATACCTCGATATCTTGGGTTGCTTCGTCAATGATTGTTGGAAAAGGGATAAGGTTGACAGATTATTCGGTAACATATTATTATTTGAGTCATGGAGCTGAATGTCCACTGCAGTCAGATATATACTGGCGGGGTAGGGATTCTAGGCGAATTGATTCGAATAGCTATATGTTCCCGGACACCATGGAAACTATATCCTTTTTTATATGATTATTGGTTTTCGAGAATCACAGACCCTTGCACGTACATCCTGATTTGATACTGTATCTCCTGAGTATTTCGTATGTTCCTCAAATCAACCCTTGCTAATTACCTTCTTGTATTGTATCGTTAGATCATTGATTTCCTTAAATTATACATTGCCAGATTTTGATTCCATACTTCGTTTGTGTCTTGTCTAAATTTTGATCTTAAATCATGTCTGTCTGACCATAATTTTCCTATCTTGTCCTAGCCCACTTGTGTTAAACTATCAATTTTTGATCGTACTTAATAGTTGTGTCTTCATGATTTTGCTCCTCTAAGTTGCAATTGAAATTCCTTCCACTTCGTGACTATTTGATCCTCGATCTTTGTCAAAGCGTGATATCCCAAACTTCTTGTGTATACTTGGACTCAAGGCTCAGAGCGTCATGGATCGACAGAAGCACTAGGCGGACAACAGCAGATGGTCACCGGAGTTCGCAGTTAGAAGCAGAGTGTTCCTGAAGAATCTCGTCGACCAGAGGCACCATTCGTTTTGGCAGAGGCAAAAAGTTCAGTCCGAGATTCATCGAGCCTTTCGACGTGACTGCGCGGATTGACGAGGTAGCATATCGACTAGCGCTTCCAGCCAGCTTGGAGGGAGTGCAGACGTCTTCCACGTGTCCCAACTTCGATGCTACATTCCAGATCCGAGCCATGTGGTGGACTATTCAGAGCTAGAGGTGGGTCCGAGCTTGACTTACGAGGAGCAGCCGGTGGAGATCCTTGATCGTAGGGAGAAGCGCATGCGGAACCAGACTATTCCAGTTGTCCGCGTCAGGTGGAGACACCACTCTCCGGGAGAGTCCACAGGGGAGCGCAAGGACGAGATGCGAGAGCGCTATCCTAGCGTGTTTATTTGATTGTATTTTAATGTTCAAAAATTCTATTTTTAATAAATGACTGGTGATCGAATCTATTTATGATTTTGAGATTTATTTTTTGGGCCTTCGAATTTCGAGGACAAAATTTTTCAAGGGGGAGAGATTTGTAACTCCGCTTTCCTATTTTTAGAGAATTAATATTTTCTAATGATAATATTGGTTGATTTAAGTTTCAAATAAAAAGTTTAGTTTTAAAATAATAAATATTGTGATCTATATTTTTGGAGGGAAATGATTTTAGGAGCGGAATTTCAAATTCAAAGTTTGTTGTAACAAACTAACTTGGGGCCCACCACTCATTCTTTGTTTCTAATTGTTTTACTGCATTCAGTGCAATAACGAAAAGGAAGAGGGTGTTTCTGTAAGTTTACTTTAAAGGGGAGGACTGCATAAAAATCCTTTGGGGGCGGGGGAACCTAAGTGTAAATTGTACTTTATCTTAATATACGTTGAGGAGAGAGAGGAACCACTCCTCTGTTCATTTCTCTCAAATTCGAGAGCACTGAAGCTCGTCTCCATTTCCTAAATTCTCACCCTAACCCTAATTTCTAAGGAGTTGGCGACAACGACGAGTACTCACACCGCCAGCTAGGCACGACCACGCGGCGGTGTTTAGGTCCAGAACTTCTTCGACGGTGCACCCCGCTGACGGTGGTCAGCTCTTTTCTTGACGTCGAGCAGAGCACGACCACTCCGGCTCTTTTCGGCTACATCCACTTCTCCGATCGACGAAGCGGGGAGCAGATCAACGACGGATACTCCCTTCCGATCGGCAACACCGAACGGATCTTCGACTTCTTCTTCTTTCTCCTGACGACGACGAACTGGTAAGTGCCCATCTCAAGTTGTTCATGTTGAGGAATGACTTCAAAATGTTCATAAGAATTGAGGTTCAGATTTCCTTGCTTGGCCAACCAGATCCGAATTGATCGATTCGATTCATCTTCTTTATAATTGATCGTCGCGAGTTTTCAACTGATTGGTGATCAAGATTTAGAGCAAACCGACTGGTGAGTTCTTGAATCAATTTCTAGGTTAAATTTTGTTCTTGATCCATTCCTTGCCTCCTGATCGGTAGATCGATTTAATTTCTGTCCTTGGATCGGTTGTGACCAAATCGACCTCTGTTCGATCTGTCTGGTCAAACGACACGTCTGGTTGGAAGTATCAATCTAGAAGAATCAAATTGAATTCTAATACAGGTTCTTTGTTTCTGAGTACCAGGTGTTCGAGAAGTTACCTCTGGAAATCCTTAGCATACTATTCAGGTTGAACCAGACATAGAAGATCGGGTATCGACGCGTTAAGAATGCAAGACATGTACGTTTCTTCTCTCCTTGATTTGTTTCCTGTGATGTATGTAAGATTAATGGAAAGATTGGACAGGATTTTGATTAGGGACTCGAGGGAATCTGGGAGCTGTTGTATCCAGGTGTTTGTTCGTGTCTAGAATCACTCATGTCCGTGTGTACTATTGAACTATGCAAGCTTGATAATGTGTCTAATCTGCGCGTGTCCAGGCACGTGGGTTCACTTCCAAAGCGTGTGCGTGTTTTCAAAAGCCAGGGATCAAACATAAGAATTTTTTGAGTTTAGATGTATTAGAATTTCTCATTATCAATTTGAAATTCGATTTGGTTGTATTATTCTTTCATCTGATTATATTTTTGTTTTGTTGTGTGTGTGTTTCCTTCTTTTAATTTCAAATTCAATTTAAAGCGACCGTTGGTTTGAACTGGTTAGAACATATCGACTGTTCCATGTTGATGTCGGACTGCGGGATGTTGATGTTGGTATGGTTAGATCATGTCAGCCGTGTTCGGAATAGTGTCAAATTCAGGAGCTGCTGCCATTTCCTGCGTGGATTTATTATTTCTCTATTTTATTATTTTTTTTTTCATGGTAATTAATTTTATTCTCATTCTCCTTATTTGTGCAAGTCTGATTTCAATTATAGCCGATAACTAGTAGGCTTGGAATGGTGATTGGTTCAGCAAACTGCGAGACCTATAACTGTGTCCAAACAACTTATAGCATGTCCAGGATGAAGGACACGATACAATTAAGTGTTTGAATAAGCTTTGAGAAGTTCAATTATATCTTTCTCTGAATGATTTTGCCGCATGTGTGGGGTTGTTTTGAATGGTTATTTCTGGTTTGGCTGAGCAATTAGATTGATTTAATTGTTGAGATCAAGATGTCAATGTGAATTCTTGCTAGAATATGTTGATATCTTATTTTGGGCTTATAGAGTAAATATCACAGTGGCAAGGATAGATTCTTGTAATGAAACTAGTTGGGAGGTTGGGTATTATAGAATTAAAAGTTTTCAAGTTCAAAAACTAAGGGTAGCACTATTACTCAAATAATTGATAAGTTAAGCTATATCATTATAATGATTTTTCCATAGAATAAGTAGAGTTGATAAGTTTTACTTAAAAAAGCTAAGATAGTTAAGAAGAATGGTTAATATAGATACAAATCTAAGTAATTGATCTTAACAGACTTGTACCCATAATTCAGGTGGACCTACAGACATCCAGCTCTACTTTCCACCCTTGATTACCCGGAGCAAGGCAAGTACTTTTTTATGGTTTTGTGCATTTATATTTCTTGTACTTTCTTGTGACACGTCATGGCACGATATCATGTACTCCTGTACTCCTGTATTCTTGTTCTTGTACTTATTAGTGTCGAGTGGGGAAATACACTAGCCATGTGACCAATCCCGGTTACTATATATTTCTGTGCCTAGCTTAGGCCTCACACTGTGCACGCGGGTCCTAAGTCGTACCATATTCATGTACTCTTGTGCATGTTCTCACCCCAGCCGGTCACATGGACTAGATGTATTTCGATATTGTTCACTTATCATGTCTGGTACTTCAGGATTATAGTTTCATTCCTGTACTTTACATGTTTCTGTACTTTACATTCTTGTACTATATATCCTATACTCATTTCATGTATTACTTTTCTGTACTTTCCTGTTCATTCCTGTATATCTTTTCATGTACCCCTGTCCACATTTCATATCATGTTCATGTTTTATTACCTAGAACTGTACTTTGCTCCGCTTCATCTCGTGCCTGCTGCTGGTGCTGATGGAACCTCTGCTGCTGGGTCTGCAGTGGCCCCCTCAGCTGGCCTGCTGGAGCCTTGGCTCCACCTCCCTGAGCTCCTCGTCCAAAAGCCCCAGGGCAATCCCTCAACTGGTGATCCCCAATACCACAAAGTAGGCCACTGCCTAGCTTCTTCCTGCACTCATGGATCATATGCCCCGGCTTCTTGCAGAAGGCACAAACGACTACCTGCTGCTGACGGGGTGCCTGCTGCCCTCTCTGTTGCTGCTGCACCTGCTGAAAAGGTGCACGACCTAGCTGCTGATACTGCTGAACTGGCCTCTGCTGCTGAAAGTGCTGCTGGATGTGGGGCCTCTGCTGCTGAAAGAAATCAGGAATGACAGAAAAAAGTCTCTGTACAGACAGAGGTGCACCTCTAATGTAGCAGAAATGCCAACCTGAGTCGGCACAATAGGAGCTGCGGTCTCGAGGCCCTGATGAATAGGACGAGAGGTGTCCAGCCTCTCGATAGTATCCCCCGAACCAGAGCGATGAGATCGCGTCTCCATAACCATCATGAAGACAGATCAAAATAAGAAGCAATTTCTGAGAATGAAGCAAAAATTCAAAGGAGGACAGTTTATACTCAAGGGAAGACAATAAACAGAAAATTTAGATAAGATAAATCTGATTAAGAGTTTTCCTAGTGTGATTGAGTACCCTCAAAATATCCTAATCCTACTGCAGGCTGTAGTGGTACTCTAGTTCGAATACCACTATATTTCCAACTTAGGACCTGCATGGGCCACCATTAAAAACGTGTCACGACCCGCACCCTAGAGTAAGGGCACGAGATGTGGGTACGTCTAGCCTACGCCGCAGTGTCGGTGGTAGAACGCTGTCCTAGGTCACAACATCTAACAGTTTAAGATAATATACAGTTATACTCCCAGAATGGGGATGACATAACAGAATATATCTCAATCACATCTAAGGTAGAATACGATAAGATAGAATGATATAAAAGATGCAAGATCCAAATCCACAGGAAATACAATAGAGAGAAAGCTAAGTGTCTATGATAAACTCCACCAACATCCAGAAATAATACAGATCCAATATATACAACTCAATCTCCAATACTATAAAATTAGATAAGATATCTATGGAGCAACAGTCTCTACAGCTAAGGGATCCGACTGGAAGTCCAGATCGCAAGTGTCCTCTAAGGCTATCCCATAGAAAGTATCTAAGCAGGTCTCCTCCTCGTCCTCTGTAAAATTTTCAACAGGTCCAATCAGGACGGGAACGAGCACATATCTCTCAAAACAGTTCATAACAGGTTAGGAGTATAAATCATGCAATAGAGTAAAATACAGGAAATGCTGAAAAGGAAGTACAGGAAAACAAGAGATATTTTGTAACTGAAAGTAAGTACATGATAAGTAAAGACTGTAAGTGGCTAAGTGATTTAGAGTACAATATGGTTATGTAAACGGCTTAGGAGCACATAAATACAACTAAGAAGCACATGAATACCTACCGGGGATAATGATCACATAACCAATTCTAATCACCCCGTCCCAATCAATACACAAGGATCCATTCAAGTTACGTTATAGGCACATGAATACAGCTAAGATACGTGAACTCATGTAATGAGTAGTACATGAGGCACATGATAGTACATGAAAGCACATGAGAACATGTAAATACATGAACTAGTACGAGTACAAGGAGTACCTGATGTATAAAGTACATGAACGTGAATACCCGATGCACCCGTAGAGGGATAACATCTCAGGAAAGGATCCATATAGTACTAATCCATGAAGATACGTGTCAGCATCAAGTAAAGTAATCTAGAGCAAGAATATAGTCCAGACAGGTATAAAAAGATCAGAGAATGTACTCGCCTGCTATCCGAATGTCCAAGATGAAAGTACTGTCCGAGGAGTGGTGTCTGGCTCCTATTAGAACAGTACAAGTCACAACAAGTCCAGAATGGTAATAAGATGCACTACAATGCATTCTACATGAATCTAGGTCAATCTAGACCAAAGTCAACTCTTGGTCAACTCTGGTCAACCCTAGAAGTCAAACTAGGTCAACTAGGTCAAACCTAAGTCAAACTAGTCTATACTAGTCTAACTAGTCTATTCTAGGTCTAACAAGACTAAAAAAGTCTAATCTAGACTCCATACTAGGCATTCAAGCCACCCATAGGCTATAGGCTATCATGCCTAAAAACCAACCCACAATCACATGACTACATGTCAAAATATATATCTAAGATATAATACACATATTGATATAGCTATATAATATAATATAGAATACACATATTGATCTATTTATATAAACTAATATAGAAATACATATAACATATAGGCTACTATATGCATATCACACATACATTATATATACCCAAATTAATATAATATGGTAACACACGTTATATAATACATCTCAAATTTTATATATATATACCTTCACATATATATAGAGAATAGGAAGACACATGTGCTCATGTGTCAAGTGTGTGTGTGTGAGAATACAAGAGTGTGTGTGAGTGCCACATAGAGGAAAACAGTGAGTGTTAAAGAGAATTCAGGGAATATAGGTATGTGTACAGAAATTAGAAAACAATGAGTGATACATGTGTCCAAGTGTGTAGGGAGAAACCAGTTCTCAGCTGACAGAAAAGAATGCATTAAAAGTTAACAAGAACAGTGAGTATTATAGTGAAAACTGGAAAAATGTAAACAGTGTATATATTTGTGTGTGCAATAGGAATAGAAAACAGGAAAATAAGTCCAGGTTATCTAGAGAATCAATTCTCAGGTTTAGGAATTAAACCATTCAACTCAGTTTAACCAATGAACAAAATCAAAAATATTTTAGTTCATTAAGGAAACATACATCTTAGGTTAAATAGGAATTCAGTTCAGGTTTAAGGAAAACTGGAAAAATGTTATCACATTGAATCAACATTCCTTACAGATCAGTTTACAGTTCACTAAGGAATGGTTTAATCTCAGGTTATGGGAGGAATCATGCTTAGTTTATAGTAGAAATCAGTAGGCTAGAAAACAAACCTCAGTTTTCATAATTCCAATTCAAATCAGTTTACAGCAAGGAGGAACTCAATCTCAGTTTTCTAAATTCGAAACCCACACACTCCAAATCCCATTAACAGGTCATAAAGCCAAATTCGACTGAAATACTTCATTTACATGGACTAACAATCATGTAGGAGGAATTTATAGTTGAAAACATCAATAGAAACTGGAATTTAATATTCAGAATACTGAAAACCCAAGTATCAGCTACATGTATCAGTGTTCATGAAATTTAACCCAATTCGAACCAATTACACATCAATACCTATTCTATTATGTAAATCTAATCTAACATATATCATACATCATATTTAGGATCTAATTAATAATTAAAACACAAATAAAAACATTTAAAACTGTAAACAAAATAGTAAACCAATGAAACACTGATACACGCACAATGCACACCCTATGCACGCATGACACCATGTCCGACACGACACGAGGGGTCATAAAACTTGACACATATGGTGTCAGTCGATGCCCCATTGTGTGTGTCAAGTATCACGTGTCCTAGTGGCGTGTCCACTGTGCAATCAGCCCCGAGCAGCAGGGCAGCTACAGTTCCCATGTCCGTGGCGACACGACATGACACCAATAGCGACTCAGTCCAAAGGAAAACCATAAGCAAACACAAAACCTAACTTCCTATTCAGAAAGATCCCTAAAATCAGATCGAAATGCCCTTTGGGGCATTTCATCAAACACCTAATTACATGGACTGATACGTGTCCAAATGGGACACGAATAGGACACGAAATCCTATAGAAATCTAGGATTAGCTATGGGACACCTAGATCTAGGCTAAAATACAATAATAACAACAATTATAATAGGTTTTGAAGGAGTTACCTATAGGTGTCAAATCCTCAAAAAAACTCCAAAGAGGGGTGTTCCTCTAGCCAAACTTCTCCAAATTGCTCCCAAGCTAAAATAATCTTCCATAAACAGCAAGAACAGGTGAATTAGAACCTAATGCAATTTGTTTGGATGGAAAATAAATTAAATAGGATTTTCTAGGGATTATTGAAGTTGGAGACTCACCTCTCTCTCAACTTGCAATATTCCTAATAGAGGCTAGCCCTAAATTGTATGAGGGATTAAATCGATGGGGGAATCCCTATGTGGCCGGCCATGGGCTGTTGGGCTAGGGTTAGAGCTCCACTAGTGTTGGGTTGGGCCTCTAAGGCTTAAGTCACAAGTCATGACTTGTGAAACCACAAGCCATTTTCTATTCAAAACAAATCCTAATTCCTCCTAATAAATTCTAATGAGTTAAATGTCACTAACTTAGGTCAAGCTAGGGTTACACACTTTAACCAAATAGTCATGACCTAGGTTAGCTTCTAGGACAGTCTCCTAAGTCAACGTAGGTCAAATATAACACCAAATCAAATATACTAAAAATCACTGAAAATTCTAATAATTATAATTAATACTAATAAATCCTAATTAATTCCCAAAATTTTAAAAATGACCAAAATATCCTCAAGCTAGAAAAGTGGTAGTGACATCCAGGTCGACGCCTCATGCCGACAGCGCCTCCCTATGCTACGGTTGTGGTGTGTGCCTCCGCCTGGGTGTGCCCGCTCGAATCCCTTCTCCCGCAGCACCTCTCTCCATCAGAATCCGCCGCCTTCACGGATGGCCTCCCAGGGAGGTGACTCTTTCCCCTCTCCCGCTTCCTCGACCTCCCCGATCTCTTTCCCTCCGATTCCTCTCTTCCTCACCCAATCCCGCTCTCTTTCACTCAGCTTCTCTTCTTCCCTCACCTCTTTCTCACTCCCAAAATTCCTCTCACAAAACCCCTTTTGCCTAAAAATACTCCCTCTTTTCTTTCTTTATTAAAACCCCACTAGCTTCGTTCCACTTAGCAAGAGAACAATTGTTCTCATTTTATTATGCTGCAATTATTATTTTAGTTATTTTTTTTCTCTCTTTCAAAAATATCTACTGGTCAACTAAAGAGAACAGTTGTTCTCAATTTTATGTTTTTGTTATTATATTTTTATTATTATATTTTTATTCTTTGTATTTCATTAACAGTATCAAACATTAATTTAGATTTTTTTGTATATAATATTTACTAATTATTTTTGTTATTATTAGTTTACTACTATTATTATTATTATTATTATTATTATTATTATTATTTTTTAGTGACTAAGATTAATGATTATTATTTTTAATATTTGGTTTTTATATTTAGGAATAATAATCTTGTAAAAATATATCTACATAGTTATATAAATAGTATATTTTTCTTGACCTATATTTTAAAATATTGTTTTAAAACCCTAAATAATTTTCTAGATTATTAATATTTATCTAAAAATATTTGACCCGTAAAAATATAGTTTTCAAATGATAAAATGTTTTCCTAAAAACTATTTTAACCAATAAAATATAGTTTTCAAAATATTATAAATAATTTTTAAAAATAGTATAAATACTTTTTCTCCATAAATTCTCACTATCTATCAATCTTGATCGTGAATGGTCATATTCCTACTTTCTTGCGGATTTGATCCCTTTCACATTGACTATGGCTATTGGACAAATCAGGACTTCTCAAATCATCGCACACCACCAGGCAAGTTATCTTGCAATATTTACTGCTTATATTTAGTCTGCATCTTTATTGTTTAGTTATTGTAAACTTACTACCTATTTATTTTCAGTTCATCCAGTTGCACCTTTGATTAGCTTTCAGTTATATATAATGCAAATGCCAGTCATATTTTCCTTTTTATCTTTTAATTTGCATATAGACATAGAGTTAAGGGACTACCGTTTGTTAGTATATTATCATAAACTTTGTCACGACTATGCCATAAAATATGTGTGAGTTATGAGTAGCATATAGAGGTACTTACGTGTTGGCCGATCACCCGTGTAAAGGCCCGCTCCGCCCTAGCGGAACGCCGATTCAAACGGCAAGTGCAACGACTCAAACAAGCCGTCGACCCGAAGAGTTGGCATCGACCAGATGAAGAATCGATGCAAGGCTTACATTGGCCCAACAAGATGAATCCAGACTTAGACTTTCAAAGGCGCGTTCGGAGTATCGCTCGGCCGATGCGAACATCGCTAAGGTGGGTGGCTCCGATGAACCCGTCTTTGCTTAGCCTAGACACATAACAATGCGGACACTATCACGAGAATCGCTAGGCGATAATCCTGTGCATGCTAATAAATGACTCAACGCACCTAGCTAAAGGGAATAATCCCATCTTGTATGCTTGTATAGAATATGGAAAGAAATATGGAAAATATGAGAACTCTCGCACCGCGCTCCACGCTCGTGCTACGGCACAAGCTTACGTTCAAGTCCCTTATACGTTCGAACAATGAAACAATGAATGGTTTACAACAATGAAACGGGAAGACTATCAACATAGTCGTTCCGAGTAGAGTTTAGCAACATTGAAAGACTATGGGACCGATGGGTCGCCAAGGCGGCTCCCGTACTGGGAGTTGCGTAATGCTTGAATGAATGAATCAACGAATGAATGAATGAATGAATACGTGAATGAATCAATGAAGGAATGAACAAGTGAAAGAAAGAAAAAAAAAGAAAGAATACATGAAAGATAAGAAAGAAAAGAATGGTTAGCGACATGTGTGACGGGCACGTGCAACGGGGCTCATTACCTGCGCTGTACGGACGCCAACCTGGTCGATAACGCATTATGGCTAAGGGTTAGCCTACGGCTCGGAGATAGCCGTTAAGTTAAAATGAAAAGATAATACGAAATGGTCGTGGACAAACGGCACGGGCATTGTATGGAGTATACCGTGGCCGTATAGTGGAAGGATTCTGCGGCACGGGCGTTGTGTGGAGTATATCGTGGCCGGTCTAGGCGGAATCAAAAGCGGGGCTTACGGGCTGCCTGGGTGCGGGCTTGGGCACCGAAAGACGTAAGTGCAGGATATTTTAAGAGACTTAACGGGGTGTACCAGCCATCACCCTATGCTAAGTTGAGAAATACCAAAAGGAAATGTCCAAAATGGCTTGTCATGCCAGCGACCGGTGCATATAGATTAAGTAGACTTTGCTGGTGGCTATCCACGTGCAAGTCCTTGCATTGAAATCAAAGTAGTCTAAGTTAAATGAACAAGCGCCTACTGAACGGCTTAAAATGTAACACACCAAATAACAAAGAGTGCTTCATGCAAACGAGTTAAAAGAACGTACGCCTACGACGCGCTAGAATTCTGAGGCAGGAACACGCCCTTGACACTGAATTCTTACGTGAATCATGTTAAGTTAGAATATATGAACTGTTGTCTAACTTGGTTTGCTTTGGACAGGGAAGGCCGGACGGTAAGTATAGGTAAGTCGTACATGTATTTCCATACGACACTTGTATTCGGCAACACGAGATAGGCTATGAGATATGCCATAAAAATGATCCTAAGGCAAGACTAGAAAGACAATGAATTTTAGAGATGCATAAAAGTGAATGGAACGTGTTTAATAATGATAGCATTGTGGGCGAGCTAGCCTCCCCACCAGTGCATAACAATGTACTGATAACCCCACAGTCTGCTTGTAGGATGTAGGAGATGTCGGTGGGTGCGGAGCTTCCATCGAACGTGTTAAGGCGCCGAGCCAACTCCGGGGCCTTTGGACATTGCAAGAAGCTGAAGCACCATATACAAGACATAATATATCGGAACATCGCCATGAATCATTCCATCTTGTAAGCCACTTGGCATGTCTTTTATGTTTCAGAGAGAGAGAGCTTGAGCGATTTGTAATATCGGCCTAGCGCCGCTTGTAAACTTCTTGAATATCAATAAAGAGTTCGAATTTGCTTCTACTTGTGCTTATTTACTTTCCGCTGCAATGGGGACACTCTGTGCGACTCTGTGGCCTAGCTCAAATCGGCCGTTTCTGGACTTGGCCTTGCACGGGCGCAACCTAGGCCCGTGCGGCATCACGCCTTAGCGAGGACGATCGCTCATGCGGGAGCGGGGTGTGACAGATTGGTATCAAAGCACGGCTTTACGTCCTTGGACTTCACGTCAATTTCTTAGTTTTGAAAGCTCGTCGTTGGAAAAAGAAGTGTACGCTCTCTCTCGTTGTGCCTTGGGATGTTCCATACAATAAGTCTAAATATTTTCAAAAGCTCGTACGGGTACTCGGTTGGACGGAATCGATAAGCGAAGGCCTTTGTGCCACCACGACGAACTTGAGTTGGAAGGAACCGATGCTAAGAGTTAGCAAATGCAGTGCATGCTTGAATAAGTTTACGCTGATAATAGCAAACAAAATATACGAGACCAGAGTATAGTTCGAACAGGATGATTATGCACGCAGCCTTTTGGCTAAGTTGTGCGGAGTATCGTGCACCTAGACCTTCCAGTACAAATGAGATACGAGCGAGATCGGTTATCGCTCGAACGAGAATAAGTGAGCATGCAAACTCGAATATAGTCCGCACGGGATAGCTATGCACATGGCCTTCTGGCTAATTTGTGTCGCGTGTCGTGCACCTCGACTTTTGGGTGCAATCGGGTTGCGAGCGATATTAACACTACACCAAAATAGATGATTTACGACAGTTAGAATTATCTAACAATGACATATTAAAACTGTCATTATATTTTCGACGGATTAAAATAGTTGTTTAGTATCAAAATTCCTTTGAAATTTTGTTTATTCCCGTACTCAATTTTTAGAAACTCACGATTCCCTCTCATTCCCACCCCCTTTAACTTTCACGATTCTCTCTCATCCCTCCCTCTCTTTCACTTTTACTTTCACAGGAAAAAGTCACAAGGCTGTGGCCGCCTCTACGACCGGCGCACCTCCATCACCGACGAAGCGACCAAGAGGCGAGAAAACCTCCATCGAGTACGTCTGTTTCTTGAGTTCATTTTGATTAGGGATTTTGGGTTTAGATTCCTCTTCTCCTTCTCTTAGATATCGATTTGATTAGGGATTTAGGGTTTAGATTCCTCTTCTCCTTCTCTTACATCGGTTTGATTAGGATTTTGGACCACCACTGCACCTCCATTTTTATTAGGCGAGAAAACCTCCATTAGGATATCGAACCTCCGTCGGCGAAGCTACCACCACCGCACCGGAGAATCATTGACTTCAACTGCTCCATGGAAGCGCAACGGACACCGACGGCCTACCCAACCCAAAATTCACTGAAAATAGGTATGGATTTGGGACATTAATAATGATGGTGGATCCTGAGGTTTTGTGTTTCAACCCAAAATTCATTTAAAAGTTCCTCTTTAGTATAGACATGGTTGTCCTTCATGTTTGCAATTGCCTTGATATTCTTTGACATGTTTATATTTTATATATAAGTTACACAAGAATGTTTTTTCAATGACATTTATGTTTGAAATAAGAATTTTAATGCAAATTAGGCTAAAGGGTGTCTAGAACAGACAGCATGAGGTATGCCAGTATATAAAAAAATGGTGCCTTAACTTTGTCTACCGAGTGTTTTAAGTGATTCTGCAATCTAATATAATTTTTAACAGTGTATCTAACTATGATGTTTGTGTCATAGGTAGGACACTAGTTTTAGGTTATAATAGTGTCAAGTTTCTCACCATGAATTAAGGAAAACTATATACATATATATATATCATGGATTAATCTTTATGTCAACATCTAGAAAAGAAGTCAAATACTTAACTTAATGTTGTAATAGCAGGATGTGTTGCTTAAACAATTCAATTTGGTGAGTGCCATGATGATACGAGGAATTTCAAGGTCTGGGTCATTATTCTTGCTAGTGCTCCTTCCTTTTCTAATATATGAATTATTAATCTTATAGAAAATAAAGAAAATCATGGTTCCTGTTTCACCTTGATCATGTGGAGTGCACTTTAGATTATAGGTCTTAATTCTTTTCTATTTCTTAATTGTTTTTAACTTTCTGGCAATCTCATGCATGTTGACACGCCAAATTTTTTTTGTATCAGAAAGCAACAAGAGAAGGCTATGGCATCGAGAGATAGGAACATCTTAAATTTCAAAAAGAAGTTGCAAAGCATCCTAACCACCTTCATGGCTAGACTTGGGAGGTAACTACCACCTTATCATATGATAGATAATTCGCCATTTGCTTCCCTGACATTGTCAATTATTTAATCTTGTTACAGCTGTCAAAATTTGTAGTTGTTTTAATTTGGATTTTGAAACTTCATATTTCATTATGTCATATATTCCCTACATATGTTTCAGAATAGATAAATTGATAATGTAGTTGTACCTAGTTAATTTGCTGGTCTTTTGTTCTCGACATAAGTTTCAAAACTGTTAGTTGTTTTGATTATGTAGTTGTACCTGTTTTGTTGGCTTTTTGATTAAGGTAACTAAGGTTGCATGCATATAGATCCTTCCAATACATTATATGGCATATGATACCATCTTTGAAGTTAAATATTTTTGCATGTGGATGAACAAATTTGATGTAATTTCTTTTCTTAAAATATCCCATTTGCTACAAATTCCTATACATTATGGCATCTGTTCATAAGTTTCAGAACAGATAATGGGCCATTCAATGTCACTTGGTTTTTCTGCTTCATTTTTTTTCTTTTTTTGCCATTCAAGGTCACTTGGATTTATACTTTTGTCATATCAAATGCTCTCGTACACCTGACATCAAATAAGCCGGCTAAAACATTTTTCCTATGATAATTTTGTAAACTGAAATTGGATTGTGCATTGATATATTAATACCTGCAATGGCTTTTACTGCGATTACTTAACAAGCCTTACAATCCCAAGATGTGGATAGAAGCGTAGACTGGCTGGTAAATGTTTCTAATCCTGTTGGCCGATCGGTCTTTTTAAACTATTCTAGTCACAATATTGAATCCACCAATGTTATAGAGGACATAACATAACAGAGTTAAATGGAAGAAAATGACTCAAAGATGTCCCAAAAAATTTGATGAGACCATTATGAAAGCACAGTCCGGTTAATAACTTTTTGAATCTGTTCAGCCACCTGTCAAGTAGGATACATCTTACATGGAATTAGATCAAGCTTTAACTCTCTTTTTTCTTTCTTCTAAATGTGTCATGAAAAAGGACATATGTGCCAGTGTACCTCCCAGTAGGATCAATACCGTGTTCATCACACACCACCTCCCAGAACTAGGATCCGATTTGGTTTCCACATTGCCCACTCTGAACGTATAGGATTTCCCTCATATTTTACCTAACAAAGGAGATAAACAATTTACGACCTTAGATCTTTCAGTTCTTTTTTAACTCGCATGAAATTGAAGCAAATGCATGGCAATAAAGGTTTGGTATCTATTGAGGATTACTAGATATTTGACCGGTACAACTTTATTTTAAACGTATAAAACAAAGACTAACATCCAAACCATGAAATCAAACAGTTTCCTATATAACTTTTTGCATGTGTATGCTGTAGTAACATGTTTTATGCCTTTTTAATTTTTTTGCAGATTGGTCTGAGAAAAGGTTCTTCTTCCTTTAATGAAGTGTGAGCTGCTGGGTTCACTGAAGAGAATGGAACCTTATGCGATATATGGGAAACTATCTCAGGCAGCAAGCTTTTGTTGCTATTGATTTCAGATGCAGAACAAGTTAGTTGATCTAGGTAAAGAATAGATTTATTATCCATACATGCCCTTATGTATCATGAGCTTTACACACCTTATAGGATCATTAGTAGATTTACGTATGCTTGGCAATGAAATTATATGCTGCTCATAAATAACCATTTAATTTTCTTCCATGTAATATCAGTTCCTATGTATTTCCAATTTTTTGTTGTCCTGAAGACCATGCTATTGTGGAACATTTGAAATCTAGTTATGATTTACCAGTATATAGTAGCACTTCTAGAACATTGGTTGAATTGTGTACCTCTCGATACTGTCCTGCATGCTGACAATTATGAAAAGTTTTTCTCTCACATTAAACCAAACAACATCCTGGGTCTGTCACATGATTTTCTTCTTGGTCATTTTCAGTCCGCCGACCTTGATTTTTCCAAAAATATTAATGTGATTGATGTATGTCCCAAGGGTATGGGTCCATCAGTTAGGAGGCTTTATATACAGGGAAAAGAGTTTAATAGGGCTGGCATCAATTCTCGTTTTGCAGTTCACCAGGTGTAATATTTCCCACACTACAGACTTTTTCTGTAGTATATTCACACATGGATAGAAACTTGTATCTCCAGATAGCCCCATTGAAGATAATGTCATTCATTTGTTTTCTTTGATTAGCAACTGTTGGACAAACCAACCATATCTTACCATCTATATTCTGTTCCAAGGATGATGGTAGGGCAACTTATGTTGCTCTAGGATGGTTAGTTGCGTTGTGATCTCCCTTCACATGCTATATGCAGGAATACAAGAGTGACATATTTGGGAAGTGTGGTAAGCTCAATAACATGCTATATGCTTTTATTGCATGTGCTCTGACGGTTTGGTTGGATCTAGGCATTTTGCTGCGGATGTCCATGGAATTGTGGCGTCCCTATTTAGATACACCGAGAATGGAATAAGCTAAGAGTTGGCTACAATTTGTAAAAGGTAAAACAACATGATTTTAGGTGAAACTGAAACATGCCCAACATTCTTGCAACAAAGAAAGGCCCTTAATGAACTGAATTTTTTTTAGAGCTTGCTATCATTGACAGTTTCTATATTTATACTAACACCTTTCTATCATATATCAGCTTTTTCACCAAAATACTTGTTCTTCATATAATAAACGAACCCACTGAAGGTCTCATGGTGATCTACCTGTGCTTTTATCTTACATTTTTTGTAGGTATGTACTAAGATTACTTTTGTATTATCATATAGATTCCACTATCTATTTTAGTACTAGATAAGCATCCAATGCACAGTTGCTTATGATCTGTTCTACTAGGAGCTGAATGGTGGGCACCAGACTTCAGAAAGTCTTCTCCTGCCTTTGAGTTGTGTACCACTAATTCCTGGTAAGTTAATTACTTCTTGGAAAATAAAGCTTAATTAATGTTCTGGCCCTTCTTAGTTAATATATAAAGGTATAGAGTACATGTAAAATGGTGTTATAAAATTGAAGAAGCCTTCAATTTGACTGTAATGTAGTTGCTTCCTAGAATACCTTTATGGAACAGCTTTTTTTGGGTATCTTTTCATATTGTTATATGATGCATGCCTATTCTTTATATTATTAACTCCAACTATTTTGAAATTAGAGTAAATGTGTTAACTTACCCTTTAAGCACTATGTCAAAATGTAAGATTTTTTTCTCTGATGAAAGACAACAATGTTCTAGTACAGACAGATATATGCATTTTGCATGAGTGTTCCCTAGAATCAAGCTCCATGAAAGTGGCTTGGCTTGCATTTAGGATGTGCTTGAGTGGCCTCCATAACTAATCTTCGACATTCAGGAACGGGTAAAGGACGCTTCTGATTCTCCAATTTTTCGGCCAAGGTTAGATTGCAGTGCTAAAATTGGTTTAGATGCATTATATCTACATATTCTTCTCTGTGAATATACAATGAGATTCGAGGCTTCTAATTTCAATATTTTTTATGCATTTCACGTAGCAATATTTGTTACTACTTGATTACTTTTGAGTGGTGCTGACGGCACACGCGGTTGCTATGAATTTGTATACATAAAATTGGCAGTTTTGAGTTCCGGTTGGCTAGACTTTGATCAATAACTACAACTCTGACAATTAACTACTGTACTGTGAGTGATAATATTCACCAGAGCTCTCTATTCGAATTGGCTTTCAGATTTGCAAGGTTCTCATCATATCATAAAGAATCAAGTAATGTCCAGATTGTTGTTTGTATCTGATAATCTTCTGTGTCTGGCACAGGTCATATAAATGTGTTTGACACAGATTGTTTGTTTTCATTAGAGTTATGAAAGTACGTCCATCTCTCTTCAATATCCTTTATTTTCTCAGAATTCTTTGGTCTTTACTATCTAATTATAAGTTAATTGAGATATCTAAGTCTCTACCCATTTCAAGTTAATTGAGATACCTTAAGTCTTCACTTGTTTCCATGCTGCTTAGTGAATATGTAAATTGTTTTTCTTCACATTATTTTACTCATGTCAAAGTTCATATTTAAAAGTTTGGCTCGTTGTGTTTATGGCTTCTTTCATATGTAGTGATTAAAGATAGCTTCTGTTTTTTACTCGAAGAAAATTTATTAAACTCTGTCGTGATTGTGAATAGAGTGTAAGATATAAACAAAGAAGATTGGGAAGCTTTTGTCGAATTGCACTCTACAGTAGCTTTCCTATAGGCTGCAAGATGAAACACTCCTAGATAAAGGCAACCTTCATCAGAGTTTTACACTCCTAGTCCTTTTCAGGTGAGTAGAGCTAAATTGTCGCTTCTTTCTTCTTGTTCTCGTTGTCTCTGCCCATGCTTAGCTATTGCATGTTGTGATAGAACTCTACAAGTACTGCTATAGCATTGTCCTTGCCTATTCTGTACTAGGCGAAGACTAGGAATGTATAGTATT
Organism: Iris pallida; assembly: GCA_029216955.1. Classification (NCBI taxonomy): domain Eukaryota; kingdom Viridiplantae; phylum Streptophyta; class Magnoliopsida; order Asparagales; family Iridaceae; genus Iris; species Iris pallida. Next base: position 2,018,150 of record JANAVB010033017.1, read on the forward strand.
GTAAGAATCACATGTAGGTAATTCAAGTATGCATCATTTCCTGGAATGCATAGCATAGTAATGCATCGTATTTCTCTGAACAATTTTTTTTGTATTTTGATACCAATAACTAAATAAGTGATAAGAGAACATAATATTTTATTCAGAATGTTCCCATTGCCAAGAGAACTGTGTTCTTTCAAGGTTTGCAGTATCAATTGATACCAAACCGAAATCGTAGAATCACGAAAACGGACTAATCCAAAAAATAAGAAACTGCCAAAACACATAGTCATAGGAAGCGTAAGAAACTGATACGAACTTGTTCATATTGGCATTTCAGGCATGAAAATGTACAGTTTGGCTACTAAGAAACTCTATTTCCGTTTTTTATGTCAGTTTAGGTCATATACTGTGTGTAACAGAAGAAGCGGAAACACAAGGTGGGTTAAGGCATCAAGTTGTCTATAATTTTGGCTCTTAATTTTGGGACTAGTTCAGAACTAATACTGTTTTGTGAACATCATCTATGATGTTGGAAGGTGTAAAAGTTTCCCATGTTTTTCTTCAAAACTACTAAGAGTGTTTTTGGATTTCAACAGTGCAAATGGCATATTTTTATCTTCAAAATTTCAAATATCTGGAAAATCATTTCTAAGATAATTTTATCCATTTGGTTGCAGATTGGGGTAAAGATGAGTAGATATCATTATGGGTAATAAGAGCAAATCCTATATTGTTACCAAGTGTAGAATTTTTCATATCCATGATTTTGGGGATTTTAGTATTTTTGATTTCCGTCCAATCACCTGACCTCCGATGATCATGAAGTATCTTTACCAAAATATCAACCAATATGATGAAATTATAACGACACCAAGTCTGAACTCTTAATTGTACGTAGATAGTTTTTCCCCCCATATTGGTCAGCATCTCTGATATTTATCAGTTCTTTTGTAGGGTCCGAGTTTGGTCTTGAGCAGCTACAAGGGTCCGAGTTTTGTTTCATTTGGTGGATACAACGGGCGCTATAGCAATAAGGTTAATCAGTAACCTTGGCTTACATTTATTCTGTAAACAGTTATCTTTTTTCTCCAAATATTTTCCCCTGATGATCAGGTCTACGTTCTTAAACCGAGACACAGTCAAACATGCAATCCAAGATGATTGAGAGACCCATGTCAGATAACATTGTTGTCCTGCATCCAACAACGAATGCTAGTAGGAATCCCGAGCCTGAGTCAGAAAAATTCAAGATGGAAAAATAAGAAAAATTACGATGGACAATGTTGATTCAGAACCTCTGGTAAGGTTACATGAAAAAAATTACTAGAATACTAGATTCTATTTTACTTTGATAATATTCCATTTAACCTAACAGTATTGTGTAAAAAGGACTCCGGCGATGAAATTATCATTTTCTATATATGTTAACTGGCAACGAACGAGAATATTTGGCCCAACTTGATTCATATATGTAGGTGTTCATACATTACATATGTTCTGAATATGCAAAGATATGGGAATGTTTTGAGGACAATCAAAAAAATGGTTATGTCTATTTGATATCTTTAAATTCTTTCAAAGTTAGTCTATTAGTACATACTACCAATTTAATTGTTGTCCACGTGCTTGAGTCAGCATTTTGATACATTTTTTTTACCATATAACAAAATGTTAGTTGACAATCTATATATTCTTTGAAGGATGCATATTCTTTTGAAAGCACTTATTTTGGATGGTTATTTAACCTCAAATTGGCTAACTTGATTCTTCAGGACATAGAACTTGTAATAAGAGAAGGAACTTGATTCTTCAAGACATATACATCTATAACGCCTTCTCGCCATCATAAAAAGGTATTTTTGTTGTAGTTCTTTATTTTTTTTACTTTTTGGTGTCAACATAAATGTTAATGTTAAACTTATAATTTCATTGTCGATGAATTTTAACAGTAATGAAATGTTGTTTGAGAGAGACGGAAAGTTTGAAGACCCAACCATTGGGAAAATGATTAACTGGCCAAAATATTCAGTTTAGTTTGTGAGGTTTTAATTTTTTTTCCTACTACACTTGAGATTGTAAGCTAGCAATAATATTCTCTTTTTTTGTTCATCATGAAAACTAAGTCATTGTAAGCTAGCTACATTGGGGTTTCATTTTGATTTTGATGGAATATTGCCATGTAAAGTATATACATTTTCATTAAGTTTCTTTTATTGTTAATGATTGTTGATGCTTATATGAAATTCTATTTTTAGATTATTTCAATTTTATATAGAGGATGAACTTTCTTGTATAATTTTGATATGGATTAATTGAGCTTTTTTTTAATTATGTTTTCATAAAAACGACAGACCTTAACTATTGAAAAGAAAAAGACAATGGTCGACCAATTCACAAATTATTTGACAGTTTTAGTCTGTTGTTTTTATTTGACAGACAATAACTGTCATTTTTTTCAGCTTGGAAACGACAGTCAAAAACTGTCGTTTATATTTTGGGACGCGCTATTAACGACGGATGTTCTGACGGATCAAAACCGTCGTTTATCGTGATTTACGACAGTTTTGGTCTGTCGAAAATTGTCAGTTTTGGCGTAGTGTAAGTATCGCTCGATCGAGAACGGAGATACACTTTGAGTTTCTATCGATAGAAATGCTATCGAGTTAATGCTTAGGCGTACCCGAAAGATTGACTTGGATTTTGAGGATTAATGCGAACGACTTAGTACGTCGAGGCGACGTGAGCGATTACGCTAGAGATTCGTCGAACGAATCTGAAGGATGTCTTAGCGCATGACGCGAACGTGATTGAGGACTAGATCGTATGGCTTGAATCCGAGTGGTGTATGTGATAGGTTCGGAGAAGAATAATAATGAGTGTCGACGACTAGTCGAGTGGCTCGAACCCTGAGTGGTGTATGGACGTCATAGAAATAGTTCGAGCGAGACTAAAGGATTTACGGATCGTACGAGTATGTCGACAAGCGATGCGATCGCGCAAAGCCTTAGAATGTGTCACGCTTAGTTGGTCGTGACTTTAAAAGTCCCGAATGAGATGTCGTTGGACAACTTGTTATTGGACAAACCGAGTTAGAAAATGGTTCGGAACGATGAATGAAAATGAATGGTCTTGATCGAGGAAACTTAGAGGATCGTGCGTACGATTTTGGATTGATTCAAATGAATTGTGACTTGAGTTTGAACAACAATCTTGAAACTAGCTTGAGGAATAGCAGTCGAACTTGATCTTGAATATTAAATGAAATTATGGAATATCCAACTTGGACAACAGCAACAACGTACGACCCGAAATCGGTTGCAAAGGAAGATCGTCAGGTTACGCATATCGTCGATGGTATTGAGGCATATCAAAGATCGATATACGATAACTCGGGGGTACTCTAACTCGGCAAATGACGATCGTACAAATGTCATTTTTCCGTTGGATGCTATACTTGGGATGTTAAAAATGTGTCGAGGAAAAGATAGACTTGGCTCGAGGATTTTCTAGTTGAACGCATGACGGTCAGACTGTCGAATTGAATTGGCTTGGATAAAAATGAAAATGCTTGGATTTACTTTATTGACAACCACAACGTTGACGTTCCTGTCTTATACGAGTGCAACTCCAGCCTCGCATATGCGTCGCACCGGATTAGGACGATCACTCCGCGTGAGCACTGATATGGTGATTCATACAGCGGAAGTGATTGAACTTGGATGGCGTGGCAATTTGATTGCTTCGACTTGCGGTTTGACGCGAAGGTAAACTCGAGAATGAATCAGTGTGTGTGATGATTGAACTTGAGAATTGAGTAGGTCCAATCTGCGTATCGAGAATGAGTTAGTCTAAACTCAAACAAGAGTTATGCCCCGATGAGAATGATTATTCCGCGGGAGCGTTGCATGGTGATTCATGAACCACCATGGATGATCGGACTCGCGTGAGATTTGGGACGCAATATATTGTCGAGCTGGATGACCTCGTGATCGAATACATGAATTTGTTAGAATAGATATGTGAAGTATGTCGATTGGGTGATTTAATAGATTCGAATATGTGCAACGAATACGTTGATGCAAATAGGTGATCGTGTTCGATGTTTAGAAATCTGAGTGACGTGAGCTTGGGTAGAAAATCCCCGTACTACCAACTTTGGTTTGACCCTAGGATTGGGGTCAGTGTTGGCATTATTGTTGGGGAACTGTGATTCCAATCCTGACATTGACTTAGCCTCGAAAAGAAATAGCCTAGCTGATAGGCGGACGACCCTATACCGAGTGATTGAACCTGTGCGATTGATATTAGAGTCTCGTCTGGACAGACGATAGGCTTGGGACGACAAGACTTAGAGTAGGACGGGAAATTAGGAGTGTGCGTGAACGACAACGAGAATAGCCCCAAACGATGGGAATGATAGGAATGGATGATGCGCAAGTAAAGTTGGATTAATGAATTGAATTATTGGTCGAAAGACGTACTCAATGTTAGTGCAATACTTGGTCTCGAATCGGACGGGAATTACTTAGACTTGGCTGACTCCGCTAAGAAGAAATCGTATTGACTTCGTTGACAAGAGCGCTTGAGAAGCGAATCGAATCATCTCGAGGACCGAGATAAACGATATGTGATACACACATAAGTTCGGTTTTAAATCGAAGTTAGCAAAATGATCGACAAATCAAAACTATCACGAGTAGCTTGTCCGACTTCGCTAGTCGCTAAGCTTGGTTGAAATGTACGTATTCGGGGGACGCCTTGAATGCGTGCACGATCCAAACTCAGCGATATGATGAACTCGAATGCTGCTGCAAGTGGGTGTTGAGATGCGCATGAACGAATGAGTGAGTTTGCCTCAGCCTGCGACTCTCGTGTTTGAGAATTTCAACGCACCTCGTACGACCGTTTCAGTCCCATGATACGTCAAAATAGCAACCAAGTCGAAGAAACGCGACAATTGAATAAGAACCATCAACTCTGAAATGAATGAAAAGCCATTCAATAAAATCGACCAAACATATGCAATGCGAAACTTGGAAAGGTATCGAGTATAGTTCGATGCCATTGAGCAATAAGCCAGTCGATAGGAATTGTCTACGATACGCACACGACATGAGTTAGGGAACGGTAGGATGACCTGCACTCAGGAAGTCTCGAGGACGAGACTTGTTTTGAGTGGTGAATTATGTAATGGCCCGCTCCGCCCTAGCGGAACGCCGATTCAAACGGCTAGTGCAACGACTCAAACGAGCCGTCGACCCGAAGAGTTGGCATCGACCTGATGAAGAATCGATGCAAGGCTTACATTGGCCCGACAAGTTGAATCCAGACTTAGACTTTCAAAGGCGCACTCGGAGTATCGCTCGGCCGATGCGAACATCGCTAAGGTGGGTGGCTCCGATGAACTCGTCTTTGCTTAGCCTAGACACATAACAATGCGGACACTATTACGAGAATTGCTAGGCGATAACCCCGTGCATGCTAATAAATGACTAACCTAGCTAAGGGAATAATCCCATCTTGTATGCTTGTATAGAATATGGAAAGAAATATGGAAAATATGAGAACTCTCGTACCGCGCTCCACGCTCGTGCTAAGGCACAAGCTTACGTTCAAGTCCCTTATGCGTTCGAACAATGAAACAATGAATGGTTTACAATAATGAAATGGGAAGACTATCAACATAGTCGTTCCGAGTAGAGTTTAGCAACATTGAAAGACTATGGGACCGATGGGTCGCCAAGGCGGCTCCCGTACTGGGAGTTGCGTAATGCTTGAATGAATGAATCAACGAATGAATGAATGAATGAATACGTGAATGAATCATTGAATGAACGAACAAGTGAAAGAAAGAAAGAAAAAAAGAATACATAAAAGATAAGAAAGGAAAGAATGGTGAGCGACAGTGTGACGGACACGTGCAACGGGGCTCGCTACCCGCGCTGCACGGATGCCAACTTGGTCGATAACGCATTATGGCTAAGGGTTAGCCTACGGCTTGGAGATAGCCGTTAAGTTAAAATGACAAGATAATACGAAATGGTCGTGGACAAACGGTACGGGCGTTGTGTGGAGTATACCGTGGCCGTGTAGTGGAAGGATTCTACGGCACGGGCGTTGTGTGGAGTATACCGTGGTCGGCCTAGGCGGAATCAAAAGCGGGGCTTACGAGCTGTCTGGGTGCGGGCTTGGGCACCGTGAGACGTAAGTGCAGGATATTTCAAGAGACTTAACGGGGTGTACCAGCCATCACCCTATGCTAAGTTGAGAAATACCAAGGGGAAATGTCCAAAATGGCTTGTCATGCCAGCGACCGGTGCATATAGATTAAGTGGACTTTGCTGGTGGCTATCCACGTGCAAGTTCTTGCATTAAAATCAAAGTAGTCTAAGTTAAATGAACAAGCGCCTACTGAACGGCTTGAAATGTATCACACCAAATAACAAAGAGTGCTTCATGCAAACGAGTTAAAAGAACGCACGCCTATGATGCGCTAGAATTATGAGGCAGGAACACGCCCTTGACACTGAATTCTTACGTGAATCATGTTAAGTTAGAATATATGAACTGTTGTCTAACTTGGTTTGCTTTGGACAGGAAAGGCCGGACGGTAAGTATGGGTAAGTCGTACATGTATTTCTATGCGACACTTGAATTCGGCAACACGAGATAGGCTATGAGATATGCCATAAAAATGATCCTAAGGCAAGATTAGAAAGACAATGAATTTTAGAGATGCACAAAAGTGAATGGAACGTGTTTGGTAATGATAGCATTGTGGGCGAGCTAGCCTCCCTACCAATGCATAACAATGTAATGATAACCACACAGTCTGCTTGCAGGATGCAGGAGATGCCGGCGGGTGCGGAGCTTCCATCGATCGTGTTAAGGTACGGAGCCAACTCCAGGGCCGTGGGACGTTGCAAGAAGCTGAAGCACCCTATACAGGACATAATGTATCGGAACATCGCCATGAATAATTCCATCTTGTAAATACTTGTCACGTCTTTTATGTTTCAGAGAGAGAGAGAGAGCTTGAGCGATTTGTAATATCGGCCTAGCGCCGCTTGTAAACTTCTTGAATATTAATAAAGAGTTCAAATTCGCTTCTACTTGTGCTTATTTACTTTTCGCTGCAATAGGGACACTCTGTGCGACTCTGTGGCCTAGCTCAAATCGGCCGTTTCTGGACTTGGCCTTGTACGGACGTAACCTAGGCCCGTGCGGCATCACGCCTTAGCGAGGACGATCGCTCCTGCGGGAACGGGGCATGACAACCCGTACACATGCGTTAGGTCTAACTGCAATAGAGGCATTCTAGAAGACTTGGCAGTTAGTAGAGGTACATGGTCGTGGATGTGACTTGGACAGGTGCATAGGGTGGGGAGAACATTTTCTTAAAGTATGGGCCACTATTGTACTTCTTTTTAGTAACCCGGAAGTTTCGCTAGAGATACGAGTAAGCTTACCCTCTTAGGTTAGCCACTGACGTTATTGAAAAGTTATATGCTTGGCACTTGGTGCATAAGTTGGGACTATGCCGGATCTCATTTATAGCCAGAAGTGTCCATGCGATAAAAGGTTTGTTCTTAACTGCATGTACAGTATACACAGTAGAATGGTTAGGTGACCTTAGTTGTTGTCATGTCACACTCCGTTCCAATCATGGCACGGGACAGTATCACATCACAGAATTGTGTGCCCTCTTATCCTTGTTTGGTTATAGGGGTAGTCTATTGTTTCGATGATGGGATATTGGGTCGTGTTATGAATTAGACTATTTTACTTTTACTTGTGACTTGTAACATATTTTATATTCACTTCATATGGCATATTTATATGTATCTTGTTACGTCCCGCTAAGGTCCTGGTGATTTCTCTATGTGTGTATTTTTGTAACTTTTTGCAGGTGTTCTAGCAAAGGCGCGATCTTCTCTATTCCTTCGAAGATGACTTGCTCTTAGATCGTCCTTCACTACTTTTTACAAATTCTTTTCTTTATATGTGTTTTTCTTATTTAAAATGGTTGGTAGTGGATTTGTCTCCGTCCAATGACTTGTATAAATGATATTCATAGTTGATTTTATAATATATTTATTCTTTTATTTTGTGGATGAGATTAGTTGTCATGGTTACACTATATTTACAGCGTACATATATTTATTATACGACTGGCATATCTACGTTCTAGTCCTACGTATTTTGGGAGTGGAATATTATATATTTTTGTCGTGGCCCGTACAGATCAACGAATTAATTGTTTAGTTAAATGACTGTACCAAACAAGCCTACATATAAGATTAGAATCTAGGATCTCATCCACATGCTTGATCCCCTTCCTTGAATTCCTTTTTGAACTCTCATTTCACTATGTCACGCTCAAGAACCAGAACACTGGAGAGCGGGGGACAGACACAGCCAGCAACGTACATTGAAGTGAATCCCACCTCGCAATACGGTCACGGCTGTCTAGATGCATGAGGGTTTAACTACAAGCCATTAGTCTCTTAAGATCAAGAACAAGCCTAGTGTTTCAATCTCAAGCAAGCAAGTAAATATAACAAGATGGTAGATCATCAGACATACAAAGTAATGCGTCCCATACATTACATATTCAGATGATCATGAAGCTAGTCATACAAAATGCAAAGACTAGCAAGAGTTTAAGTCATACATGATCAACCCTAGGATTTGTCGTCAATCATGTTATAGCCCTTAGACAGACATGAATGTAAATTCAATACGAGCTAATATTAGGGTTATATACTAAAAGCACCACTTTTGTAGTAACCTTATTTTCTTAAATTTTGAATGAGAATCATATGGGCAAATATTTGCATATTGTATTTGTTGCAAGTGTTAATACAAATGTTTGATATTCTATATTGTAGATAATATGGTGTGTGGTGTCACACAAAAGATCTTATATCAGTTTCCTATGGAGTATATAAATATTTCACAACCTAGATGGACTTGGACAATCTATTGGAAATGTTGTAGTATAATCTGGTATTAGTCTATCTTGACTATAGGTTTACACTAGCACACTTTGTGTGTATTGAACAGGACCACTTGAGGTTGTTCTCATTGTACCGACTACATAAGTGAACAAACACCTCTGTTATTATGGATGCTTGTGCTCTTAATCCGGATATAATAACAGACATGTATATGCAGTGTGCATTACTTTGACTCATGAAAGAGTGAGATTCAATATGGGTCAACAACCTCTATGAATTGGGTAATAACATTGTATGTATGATGGGTTATTGATTATAAATGGAATCCATGTCCCGATACATCGGGTTGATGATGTCCCCTTAAGGAGCTTATAAGGATTGTCATATAAACCCTGCAGGTGGATTATATCCGACATGACAAATAAAGTTGAGCGGTACTACTTAAGGATAAAAGCTATCAAATCAATATAGTTGTCAGTAACTTAATTTGATCGACGGACATTCGATATCTTAACATGGGGAGCCAAACAAGCATATAATAAAGGGTTATTTACACTAACTACCCCTATGTTTTTGATTTATAACACGGGGTACCCCTACTTTTAAACTATTTACACTGACCACCCCTACTTTTTTGGTTTATTACACGGGGTACCCTTACTTTAAGATAAAAATAAAAAATTATAACACTAACTACCCCTATTTTTATTTTATTTTTCTAAAGGGAGGGGTGGTCAGTGTAATTTTTTGAAATCAGGGGTACCCCTTGTTATAAACCAAAAACATAGGGGTGGTTGGTGTAAATAACCCTATAATAAAAGGAGCCCACAAACATAATTTGGGATTAGGGAGGTAGTGCAACAATAGCTCATTAGTAGACCGAGCTGTTGTTAATGGGCCTGGATTATGTGTTCGGGCTGAACACGGGATATCCAGATCCGTTAGGAGGCCTAACCCTAATTTCTCCTAATGGTCCCTGCCGTAGCCTATATATATATCCTCTATTCTCTGGCCGCCAAATGACTGATCAGAAATTTAAAGCTTTTTTTAAATTCGTGATTCACGTAAGGAGAGAAAGAGAGGGCAGCCAAGGAGAAGGAAAGGTTGGGAGATCGTCGTCTACACGACGTCTAACTCGAGGAAGGAATACGCGCAGAAGATCTTGGGGTCGTTCGCTCGAGATTTCCAGGAACTGCTTGTCTTCTTCCCACCACAGGTATAATTTGTGAACCCTAGTTTCCGCCTATGAAGGGTTAGATCACGTATTAACTTTCTATCGATCAATATACACAACGAAGTAAGGGTCATACGAATTTCCAGTTCCATCAGCTAACACTAGCTCGATGGCTAAATGCCTCAAAATAATAATTTACAATGGAGTGGGAGAGAAAATAAAACCCACTCGTTGCCAGGGTTGTGTCTAGTGTTCACCATCTAGCTAGAAGGTTGGAAGATCCTCGGGTGCTACTCCGAAATCTGGCCATACAAAACCAGCTGGGTCAGAACCCAGAAGAGCAAGTGCCATAAGGAAAGCTTCACTTAAGAACTGAAACCAGCATATTAGTACATGATACATAAATGATAACGAAAAACATGAGTTAGAGAAAACAGGGTGATAAACGATAAGATAACTAAAGGACTATTATAATACCCAAGTTATAACCCGTAAACCAAACAAGGACCGAAGTTGTAACCCTTCACCGGAGCAGAACTTAGTCTCTAACCAATTATCGATAAAGTAAAGTGCTGAAGTAACCATGCCCTGGCCTTTCCTAGATAAGGCTAGACTAGACTCCATCCATCAATCATGGCCAAGCAATGAGTATGTCTTGATACTTTAACTAACTAGGGTTATCACAAGCCTAGTTAATAATAAGATGCGTCGAGATGTTCCAACAGCCACAAGCCCTGCAGACTTAATCCAGGTTATCCAGTTGTAAGTTGAGAGAGTTGGATTAGGTAACTTGGGGGTGCAACACATGATAGTATGCTGGAAATGTGCCCTATTCGACGACAGGCTACAAGTCAAATTAAAGTACCCAGATAATGGGTCTGCCTGTAGCTGGGAAATCTCTTCATGGACTACTCGATCAATCTAGTCATTAACCTAGTCAGATTCAGTATGAATGTCTGACCGTGGTAACCAGGAATCCATGTCCTAGACATGATGCAAGACGAGACATGTAGCTTATACAAGCACAACCATCCATGGTGTCAAGACAAGAGTTACTTAGCAAGTCAAGATAGCCGTCGCAACAGCATATCAAGATTTATCATGTTAGGTTACTTATTAAGATTATTTGTCAAGAGTGCACCTCAGCAGGCCACTATCAAGTCTATCCATGTCATATTGCCTGTCAAGAGTGCACCACGACGGATCACTATCAAGAGTTATCATGTAAAGTCATATTGTCATGTCGTGATCCTGTAAGTGCACCACGGCAGGCCACTATCAAGGAGTTATTAGAGAGTATATGTGCCATACCAAGATCGTGTTCAAAGCTCAGAGTACATGTGCAACATAGAAATTAACATTATAGGACTAGCCAAGTAAAGAGTACAATCAAAGTCACAACTCACACTAAGGACTATGGAGGCAAACATGGATAATTGCAAGAGAAGGCTCAAGGGGTCAATGGGGTGACATGGAGAGCATGCGCCCAAGGCTATGAGCCCACTGCTATGCACCTGAGGTTATGCGCCTAGGTTCATGCACCTATGGCTAGTCATTTTATGGAGAGTCAAGTGTTTAGGGAGGGCATGCGCCAAGAGCTATGCGCCCATAGGCATACGCCTACATGCATGCGCCCACATGCATACGCCCATATGAGTGAGGCAGGGTGCATGGGAAGCTAAGTCTAGAGCCATCTATACTGGCTATGTGGGTGCATAATAAGGGCTATGCGCCCACAGCAAAGGGACACTATGACTTAACACACATCTGAAGTTATGTGCATAAGCAAGTAAAAGTTATCGGCGCATATAAAGTCATGCGCCCATACTAAGGAAGGCATGAAGCTTGGACACATATAAAGGGCTATACGCCCAACGCTGAAGTCACCGTGGGCGCATAAAATGCCATGTGCCCACACACCGTTCTTCTTCTCCAACCCGAGAAGAAGAACCATGGAACCCATGAACTTCCAAAGTCCATAATTCACTCAAAATAAATTGAAATTCAGATTTCAAAGGTCCATTTTGGGTAAAATCAAATTCTTTACACAATAGAACAATCAAAACATGAAAATAATAAAGTTTGGTAGATCAAAACCCAAGAAAACTGAGAAAGCTACGAACTTAGATCTACAAGAATCCCTTCATCTAACCCAAGAACTCCAAGTTCTAAACAGGCTTAGAATTAAGATGGAGAAGACAATGGAACAATAAAATCTAAGATCCATCATAAAGCAAGATTATACTTGCCTTTGGTGGGTGGAGAGAATTAATGGAGGAAGAAGAAGTTAATGAAAAGTAAATGAAAGTAAAGGAGGAGAGAGAAAAAAGGGTTGATTTATAAAGGGGGGTTTATCATGATAAACCACTCACCCAAACCAAACCAAAATAAACCAAGCCAAACATGCCAAGCTATGCTAGTCAAGCCAAGATACGGGTCAAAAATCCACACTCGTATACTGGAAATACGTATAACAGAAAATAGAAGTGACAACTCTATCCAACTTAAAAGAATTCCGTCCTCGAAATTTAATCAAGTGGCCAGAGATGTCGGGGTAAGCTGTACTAATCACAGGCAATCTACGACTAACAGTTAATCAAGCAATCATTCATGCAATCAAGGATTTGAAAGCATAAGGCATAAGGACGACATTATATCTTATGAGTCAAACAGGTGTTAGATATCGCGATCGGATATCATTGTCACATCCCGCACCTAGTATAAGGGCACGAAAATAGGGTACGTCTAGCCTATGCCGCAGTGTCGGTGGTAGAACGCTGTCCTAGGTAACAACATCTAACAATATAACCATTCCTGTACAATAATATACGCTCCAAAAGAAGGACAATATAAGGTACAACTCAATCACATAATCTAAGATGAATAAAGAGAGTAATTGATGGATAAGATAAAAGAGTAATCTCCAACAATAGCTACAATGAGAGTAATATCTGAATGTACAAACATCACAAATATCCAATAACTGAAAGTACATGAAATAAGACAACTAAAAGGGAAACTAGTCTAGAAAGCTAATCTAGATAATAGGCAAGTCCTCAGCGACTGTAGGATCCTCCTAAGGGTCCAAGTCACCGGTGTCATCTAAGCCGGTGCCATAATATGTAGGGCATAACTGCTCCTCATCACCTGTAATATTTTCAACAGTCTAATCAGGACGGGAACGAGCACAATACATCTCACGCAGTTCATATCTTGACAGGAAATATAAAGCATGTGATAGGTTAAGATACATGAAACGCTATAAGAAATAAGCTACAAGAAAGAGATAAACTGATAAACGAAGCTATCTATATATGATAATAGAGAACTGTAAGTGACTATGTGATTTAGAGTACAAGATAGACATGTAAACGGCTTGATTTGAACATGATTACACTAAAGAGTTTGTACATGATTACACTACTTTAAAATTGTTCACATGACTATTTCTACTCCCCTATGCCCCAATCAATACACAAGGATCTAGACAGGTTATGTTATTGTACAAGATAGTTTATACATGAAGCTCATGAGATCATGAGAGTACATGAGAGCGCATGAGTATACATGAATAATAAGAGCCCACAAAATACATGATGTTCGTAAAAAGCACATGACATGATGTATTCGATGCACCTGAGGGAGATAACATCTCATGTAAAGATCCATATAGTACTAATCTGTGATAATATCGTGTCAGCATCAAGTAAATTAAACTATGACAAGAATATAATTCCTAACAAGTATAAAACGGTCAGATAATGTACTCGCCTGGTATCTCGACTGTCTGATGAGAATAAGAGTCCGAACTGGAGTATTTGAGTCCTATTTAGAACAACCATAGTTTACAAAGTGTCTAATATGAAATAAGAATAGCCTACAATGCATTCTAAATTATTCTAGTTCCTTCTAGGTCAAAGTCAACCCTTGGTCAACTCTGGTCAAACCTGGTCAACCATAAGTCAACTAGTCCATCTACCAAATTTTAGGTCAAACACAAGCTACCAAGTTATTCCAAGTCCGTTTGAGTCGATTTGGATCAAGTTTGACCCAAAGTTGACTTTTGCCAACTTGGTCAACTTGCTAGTCAACTTCATTTAGTCAACTAGGTCAACAAAGCCACACTAAGTCCAATCCTAGTCCAACCAGTCTCACTAGGCCTAACCAATGTCTAGGCATAAATTTATATCATATATATACACATATATCTAGACCAAGACTATACTACCAAGTACATGGCCTATAGCCCATCTCACATATCACATAGCCTAACCTATAAATCAAGCAATTAGGAATACCAAAATATATACAAGTATCAATATAATACAAACAAAAAGGGAAGCAAGAAAAGGGAAGGGATGAAATCAACTCAAATATGAAGAATCAAAATGATACGTGAAGTATCAACTCTAAATCAACATACAGTCAAGTATACCATAATAGGTAACATATAAAGATAGCAAAATATTCACTATAGAGTGATACTTACTATATATATACGATCATGTAAGTACTAATACATCATAAAGTTATGGGATACACAAAAAGAAAGAAAAGAAAAATATGACAATAGGCCAACTGCCAAACTGAAATAAAAGGCAAGCCATTCTTCAAATAAAACCAAGTCAAAATGAAAATTAAAATGTGGAATAATAACCGTTCATAGTTAATGAAACCAGAGAAATCAAATTCGAAATGCCAACTCAATTCGAAAGCTTAAATAGAACTAAAACCCAATTTCATCCAAACCAAATACCAATGGATATTACCAAAACCAAATGATAACTGGGATGAACCTCACAATTATTTTGAACACAGTTCATGTAAAGTATCAGAAAAACTATATGTTCGAAACTCAATTCACAAGCCAAATCGAAAGAAACTCAATCAACACAATGATAACCGATAACGTGGACCAAAAGCAACATCAAAACCAACTGAACATGAGATTAACATTCATCAAACATTTGAATCCCAGTTCGAACTCAAATCAAAACCAAATTATCAATCTAAAACCTATAATCAATATCCAAACCCAATTCACTACACAACTCAAAATCGAAAATCCAAAGTACATACCTAAACCATGTGTAAACTAGAAAATAGAAAGGGGTACATATGTGTGTCAAGTTCATATCAAATTCGAGTCAAGTTCGTGTCCAGATTGTGTCCACGAAGTGCGTATCAGCACTGGGTCACACGCGTGTAGTATAATCGTCGCGGGGACGTGCACATCGATCTAGAACTCGACACAGGCCACATCATGTCGTATGATCGTACATGAGGGTTGACCTAGCATAGGTCTAGGTGTCCAATACCCTGCCACACGATCACGTATCCACGTGTCGAAGAATCACACGTGTACCAGAGCCGTCCTGTACGTGCGTGCACGATAGGCCATGGTCCGTGCGGCGAGGACACAGGTTCGTGCACACGACACACGACACGTGACACCTCGTGCTCCTGTCCATATGTTCGCCAGGTATCAGGCTATGTGCACACGTGTCTGTCTCGTATCCAAGTGAGTCGTGTCGAGTGATTCGAATGTGTATCAATCGAGATTTTCTCGTGTGCACAGTGTAGGCAAAATCAGTGCGCATGAGATTCCTCGAGATCCACTTGATGAAATCCTACGAAACTTGATCAGCCTTGTGTCAGACATGTGCCCTACATGTCCACCAAGTTTGGGGTCATGAAGTATCCTATCATGTTCGCTACATTACCCGAGCAGCAGAACACAGGCACGACTCGTGTGCGAGCATGTTTGTGTCCAATTTGGATATAGACACAGCACGAATTTCACCTTAGTACGACACAAATCCATAAGCAACATATAGATCTACAATTCTGTTCAAAAAGATTTGGAAAACAACAATAAAAATTCCTTTTGGGCATTTTATCAGACACCAAGGCACTGATACGTGTTCGATACGGATACTAAACCAATACCAACTCCTATAAAACTCTGCCTACGGCTAGGGGACACCTAGATAGATGCATCTATGGAAAGAATTCATAGATTTGAAGGGATTTGAAGAGATTTACCTATTGAGGGTGAATTCCCAATAAAAGCTCCAAAATGAAGATCCTTCCTCCAACTTGAATGATCTGAAACTCTTCAAAACTGAGATTGCTAGCCACCAACAGTCCACAAACTTGATTTAGAATCCAATGTAAAATACTAGAATAAAAAAGGAGAAGGAATGAAAAAAATAGAAAAGAACACATACCTAGGTTTTTACAAGAAAGGGAAAGAATGGAAAAAAGGCAAGTGCTCCTCAAGAGATATTAAATAGGGCTATGGGACTCTACTATGGTCGACCACATCAGTAGGTTAGGTTAGGGTTTTGATCCAAGGGCTAGGCTTCACTCTACAAGTTTGAATGAAATATTATATCAAGGTTTTTAGATAGCCTTTAACTAAAGATTTCTAATTAGCTTCTAACTTGAAACTAACTAGAATGGGAATGCTAAAACCTAACTAACCATGCTAACCAAGTCACTAAGTCATGGTGAGACACTAGGCTAGGTTACACCAAGGCTCAACTATCAAAAGGCCAAAAAACATAATACCAATAATTTAATATATTAAAATAATCAAAAAATTTATAATCACCAAATACCCTCAAACTAGAAAATGGATGTGACAAATCTACCCTCCTTAAAAGAATTTTGTCCTCGAAATTAAAGACAAAACTGAAAAGATGAGAAGGATAGAAAAATCATACCTCAAGGCTGAAAAAGATAAGGGTATTGCTCGCGCATCTCATCCTCCCTCTCCCAGGTAGACTCACCTGGAGAGTAGTGCCTCCAAGCTATGCGAACCAAGGGTATCGTCTGGTTCCTCAGCACCTTCTTCCGTCAATCCAAAATCTCCATAGGCTATTTTGGATAACTAAGAGTAGGGCCCACCTCGATCTCGGAATGATCCAGTACATTGCTGGGATCTGCCACATACCGTCTCAACTGTGACACGTAAAATATATTGTGGACTCCCTCTAATGCAGGGGGCAAGTCCAGTATGTATGATACGTCACCGACTCTTTCGCTGATAACGAAAGGTCCGATGAAATATGGACTAAGCTTTCTCCCTCCACCAAAGCGAATAGTACCACGCATCGGAGATATCCTCAGGAACACCAGATCTCCAACCTAGCACAAACATGTTCTCAACTTAACTATAACAATCACATGATCAAACAAAAAATCTCAAAACAAACAAAATCCTAATCCTAAGTCTAAGCTGTACCTCAAACTAGAAAGGTCTTCGGTAGTTATCGGCCCAATGCCGCTGTCTGTCCTGCGCCACGCGAAGTCGATTTTTGATGAGCTTCACCTTCTCGGCTACGTCAACAACCATCTCAGGTCCCAATAAAGCTCGCTCTCCAACGTTATCCCAAGACAAGGGTGTACGACATCTACGCCCGTATAGTGCTTTGAATGGTGACATCTCAATGCTGGCCTGAAAACTGTTGTTGTATGTAAACTCCATTAAATACAAATAATCCTCCTAGGATCCTTCAAAATTCAAGACACAAGTGCGCAGCATGTCCTCGAGTGTCTGAATAGTCCTCTCTGACTGTCTGTCCGTTTGAGGGTGGTATGCAGTTCTGAAATTGAGCTGAGTGCCTAAACTAGTCTGCAGACTCCGCCAGAAATAGGAAGTAAAGCGACTATCCCGATCCGAGACAATGCTCACCGAAACTCTGTGTATCCTGACAATCTACCGTATATACATCTCTGCTAGCCTTTCGATAGACGTACCCACTTTAAATGGCAAAAAGTGGGCTAATTTGGTCAACCCGTCTACGATGACCCAAATCGCGTCTTCCCCACTGGTGTACGCGGCAATCCAGAAACAAAGTCCATCGTGATGTGCTCCCACTTCCACTCCGGAATAGGCAATGGTTGTATCAGTCCTCTGGCCTCTGTCTCTCTGCCTGGACCTGCTGACAGGCTAAACATCTAGCTACGAAGCGTGCTACCTTCCGCTTTATCCCATACCACCAAACATGCTCCTTCAGATTCCAATACATCTTGTTGGCACCTGGATGCATAGAGTAATAAGAACGATGGGCCTCCTACATAACCTGCTCCCGAAGGTCTCCACTAGGCACAGACAGTCTGGAATCGTGCCTCAATGAGCCATCCTCTGCAAGAATAAACTCATCATCTACCAATCCTACTCGAACCTGCTCTCGGATACACTGTAGAGCAACATCCTCGAACTAAGTCGACTTGATCCTCTCCATCAAGTCCGACTGAATCTGAAGGCCCCATATCTGTATCTGAACTCTTGGCACAGCCACTTCGATCCCCGGGCTCTCCAAATTTGCTAACAAGTGACGATCAATCGTCAAACACATAGCTACCGGATACCTACTTAAGGCATCGGCAACCACATTTACCTTTCCTGGATGATACTGTAACAAAATATCGAAGTCCTTCATCAACTCCAACCATCTCCTCTGTCTTATGTTGAGCTCCTTCTTTGTAAACACATACGTCGAGCTCTTGTGGTCTATGAAGATCTCCATATGCTCTCCGTATAGATAGTGCTTCCATAACTTAAGAGCAAAAATAACTACCACCAACTCCAAGTCATAGGTAGGGTAGTTCTTCTCATGTGGACGTAATTCCCTGGATGCATAGGCAATTACCTTTCTATGCTACTGTAAGACACAACCCAGACCCTTCCCTGAGGCATTACTGTAGATAGTAAACCCGTCTGATCCTGATGGCAATGTCAGAATTGGGGCTGTCGTCAGTCGCTTCTTCAACTCATCAAAAGCAACCTGACACTCCTCTGACCTGATAAACTCTACGTCCTTTCGGGTCAGCCTAGTCAATGGCTCTACAACCCAGAAGAAATCCTAAACTAACCTCCTGTAGTAGCCTGCCAATCCCAGAAAGCTCCTGATCTCCGCAACTGAACTCGTTACTGTCCACGCCTCAACTGCACTGATCTTCTTTGGGTCGACTGAGATCCCATCTCCGGTCACAACATGACCTAGAAAATCAACTCGATCCAGGAAGAACTCACACTTCGAGAGCTTGCCATAAAGCTGCTCCTTCCTGAGAGTCTCCAGAACTACTCTCAAATGCTCCTCGTGGTCCTCTGGGGTCTTCTAATACACCAATATGTCATCGATGAACACCACCACAAACTTGTCTAAGTACTAGTGGAACACCTTGTTCATCAAGTTTATGAATACCGCTGGAGAGTTAGTTAACCCAAATGGCATTACCGTGAACTCAAACTGGCCATACCCTGTCCTGAATGCTGTCTTCGAAATGTCCTCCTTCTTCACCTTTACTTGATGGTAACCTGACCTCAAATCAATCTTGGAGAATACCTTCGCTCCGCTCAACTGATCGAACAGATCATCGATCTTCGACAGCGGGTACTTGTTCTTGATCGTGAGGCTATTGAGGGCCCTGTAGTCGATACACATCCGTACCGACCCATCCTTCTTTGGCATAAAGAGTACAGGTACACCCCATGGTGAAGAACTCGATCGGATGAGGCCTTTGTCCTGCAACTCATCTACATGCTTCTTCAACTCCACTAGCTCGCTGTTGTTCACTCTATAGATGTGCTGATATATTGGCTTTGTATCGGGCACCAAATCTATAGAGAACTCTATATCTCTGTCCGGAGGTAACCCTGGCAACTCTTCCAAAAATATATCTATGAACTCAGCTGTCAATAGATGTGACATGCTCTGCTCCTCTACTGAAACTCTACAGAAGATGCCGCTGCTCTACTCTGCCTTCCGTCTGGTGAACTCGAACTCTGGCTCTCTTGGCACTCTGAAAAGAACTCTACCACCACGATAATCTATACTGGCATACTGCCTTCTCAACTAATCCATATGAGTACAATGTTATAGTTCGGTAATAACATTACGGACAGACTCACATCCAGTTCTTGGCCTCCCAAAACTACTCTCTGATCCTTGCAAATATTATGGACGAGGATGATACCACCCCCAGTCGTGATCTTACAAGTCCTAGGCAACGATTCAGAAGAAAGCTGGTGTCTAACAGCAAATAATACAGACACAAAACTATGGGAAGCCCCCAAATCAAACAAAGTGAATGTAGGAAAGGAGTCGAGAAGAACAGAACCTGCTATCTGATCTTCGTCTGCCTCTGCATCCTCGGCTAACATGGCGAAGGCTCACCCCTGCTGACCTCCTCTGGTCTGCTACTGGTGCTGGATAAACTTCTGCTGCTGGGTCTGCAATAGTCCCTTCTGCTGTCCTACCGGAGCCTTGGCCCCTGCTCCCTGAGCTGTACGTCCTGAAGACATGGGACAGTCCCTCAGCTGGTGCTCCACTGAACCACAAAGTAGGCACTTGCCTAACCTCTTTCTACACTCGTTCCACACATGTCCTGGCTTCTTGCAGAAAGTGCAACTAATGACTTGCTGCTGCCTAAGTGCCGGCTGAATCTGCTTCTGCTGAAAAGGTGCACGACCCTGACTCTGGAACTGCTGCTAGAATGGCTTCTACTGATGCTGCTGCTGATAATGGGGCCTCTTGGCCGGGCCCCCACTGCCGTCGGCTCTATATGAATTACGACCTCTTTTCAGCTTCAGTTCAAGGTCGTCCTCCGCTGCTATAGCTCCTGACAGAATCTCCTCAAAGGTAGCATTTCTGTCACTCTTGGTCATGGACTTGACTTCCTTAACCAAGCCCTTCCTTAACCTCCTAGCCTTCGCTGTCTCGCTAAGGCCCTTCACAAATCTGTCCAGACGGTAGAACTCTCCGGCGTACTCCTCTACTGTCTTGTTCCCCTAAACCAGGTTCTCGAACTGCGTCTCCAAGGTGCCAAGCGCTGTGTCGGAGGAGAAATTCTTCTTAGAAAGCTTCTTGAAAGCCTTTCAAGTTTGCCCCTCTGTACCAACCATAGGGTCGGTTTGGTACCATATGTGGGTAAGGTACTGCATCTGGCTGCCCGCTGCTCCTATCTGAAGCCTAGCTGGTATCTCCGTGAGGCAAAAGATCTCCTTTATATGCTCGATCTAGTCGTCGGCATATAGGATACCCTCGGTACCCTTGAAATCTTACGGTCGCGTCTTCAAGTCTTGAATGCTCGGAGTCATCGGCTGGTATGACTGTATCTGCCCTTCCTGTGGTTGGGCAGTCACCTTCTCTACTGCCACCATGGCTAGCTGATAGGCATTGTCAATGCTCTGCCTCATATCCTCCGCCTGGCGCCGCTGAGTCTCCATCATCTGATGCATGAAGTCAAAGAACTATGCCATACCAACTGTCCCTTGAGGCGGTGGTGGTAGCCTCCCCTGAACCTCTAGGGTAGTCCTCGAAACTGGTGGAGGAGCACCCCCAAAAGCTGCAGACGGTCCCACCTGAGTAGGAACAAGAGGTACTGTAGTCCCAAGGTCCTGCTAAGTTAGACAAGAAGTGCCAGACCTCTCAGCAGTATTCCTCAGGCCAGAGCATTGTGACCGTGTCTCCACTATCTTGAAGAAAGATCAAACAAAGAATCAATTACCGAAAAAGAAGCGATATAATCAAAGGAGGACAGTTTGTTTCATAAGAAGGCAATTAGCAGCAAGAATTAGATAAGAGTTTTCCTAATGTGATTGAGTACCTTAACTTATATCCTATATCCTACTGTAGGCAGTAGTGATACTCTAGTTCGAGTACCACTACGAAATCGCACTAGTTGTGACTGACCTGCATGGGCCACCACTAAAAATGTGTCACGACCCGCACCCAGTGTAAGGGCACGAGAAGTGGGTACGTCCAGCATACGCCGCAGTGTCGGCGGTAGAACGCTGTCCTAGGTCACAACATCTAACAATATAACCATACTGTATAATAATATACGCTCCAAAAAAGGACAATATAAGGTACAACTCAATCACAGAATCTAAGATGGAATAAAGAGAGTAATGGATGGATAAGATAAAAGAGTAATCTCCAACAAGAGCTACAATGAGAGTAATATCTGAATATACAAACATCACAAATATCCAATAACTGAAAGTACATGAAATAAGACAACTAAAAGGGAAACTAGTCTAGAAAGCTAATCTAGACCATAGTTAAGTCCTCAGCGACTGGAGGATCCTCCTGAGGGTCCAAGTCACCGGTGTCATCTAAGCCGGTGCCATAATATGTAGGGCATAACTCCTCCTCATCACCTGTAATATTTTTAACAGTCCAATCAAGACGGAAATGAGCACGATACATCTCACATAGTTTATATCTTGACAGAAAATATAAAGTATGTGATAGGTTTAAGATACATGAAACACTGTATGAAATAAGCATGACAACAAAGAGAGAAACTGACAAACAAAGCTATCTATATATGATAATAGAGAACTGTAAGTGACTATGTGATTTAGAGTACAAGATAGACATGTGAATGGCTTAATTTGCACATGATTACACTAAAGAGTTTGTACATGATTACACTACTTTGGAATTGTTCACATGACTATTTCTACTCTCCCATGCCCCAATCAATACATAAGGATCTAGACAGGTTATGTTATTGTACATGATAGTTTATACATGAAGCTCATGAGATCATGAGAGTACATGAGAGCGCATGAGTATACATGAATAATAAGAGTCCACAAAATACATAATGTTCATAAAAAACA
Organism: Iris pallida; assembly: GCA_029216955.1. Classification (NCBI taxonomy): domain Eukaryota; kingdom Viridiplantae; phylum Streptophyta; class Magnoliopsida; order Asparagales; family Iridaceae; genus Iris; species Iris pallida. The sequence continues at coordinate 2,040,912 of JANAVB010033017.1, forward strand.
CATGACATGATGTATTCGAAGCACCCAAGGGGGATAACATCTCATATAAAGATCCATATAGTACTAATCCGTGATAATGTCGTGTCAGCATCAAGTAAATTAAACTATGACAAGAATATAATTCCTAACAAGTATAAAACAGTCAGATAATGTACTCACGTGGTATCTCGACTATCTGATGAGAATAAGAGTCTCAACTGGAGTTTTGAGTCCTATTTAGAACAACCATAGGTTACAAAGTGTCTAATATGAAATAAGAATAGCCTAAAATGCATTCTAAATAATTCTAGGTCCTTCTAAGTCAAAGTCAACCCTTGGTCAACTCTGGTCAAACCTGGTCAACTCTGGTCGAACCTGGTCAACCATAAGTCAACTAGTCCATCTACCAAATTTTAGGTCAAACACAAGTTACCAAGTCATTCCAAGTCCGTTTGAGTCGATTTGGATCAAGTTTGACCCAAAGTTGACTTTTGTCAAGTTGGTCAACTTGCTAGTCAACTAGGTCAACTAAGCCACACTAAGACCAATCCTAGTCCAGCCAGTCTCACTAGGCCTAACCAATGTCTAGGCATAAATGTATATCATATATATACACATATATCTAGACCAAGACTATACTACCAAGTACATGGCCTATAGCCCATCTCACATATCACATAGCCTAACCTATAACTCAACCAATTAGGATTGCCAAAATATATACAAGTATCAATATAATACAAACAAAAAGGGAAGCAAGAAAAGGGAAGGGATGAAATCAACTCAAATATGAAGAATCAAAATGATACGTGAAGTATCAACTCTAAATCAACATACAGTCAAGTATACCATAATAGGTAACCTATATAGATAGAAAAATATTCACTATAGAGTGATACTTACTATATATATACGATCATGTAAGTACTAATACATCATAAAGTCATGGGATACATAAAAAGGAAGAAAAGAAAAATGGGACAATAGGCCAACTGCCAAACTGAAATAAAAGGCAAGCCATTCTTCAAATAAAACCAAGTCAAAATGAAAATTGAAATGTGGAATAATAACCGTTCATAGTTAATGAAACCAGAGAAATCAAATTCGAAATGCCAACTCAATTCGAAAGCTTAAATAGAACTAAAACCCAATTTCATCCAAACCTAATACCAATGGACATTAACAAAACCAAATAATAACTGGGATGAACCTCACAATTATTTCGAACACAGTTCATATAAAGTATCAGAAAAAGCATATATTCGAAACTCAATTCACAAGCCAAATCGAAAGAAACTCAATCAACACAATGATAACCGATAACCTGGACCAAAAGCAACATCAAAACCAATTGAACATGAGATTAACATTAATCAAACGTTTGAATCCCAGTTCGAACTCAAATCAAAACCAAAATATCAACCTAAAACCTATATTCAATATCCAAACCCAATTTACTACCCAACTCAAAATCGAAAATCCAAAGTACATAACTAAACCATGTGTAAACTGGAAAATAGGAAAGGGTACATGTGTGTGTCATGCTCATATCAAATTTGAGTAAAGTTCGTGTCCAGATTGTGTCCACGAAGTGCGTATCAGCACTGGGTCACACGCGTGTAGTGTAATCATCGTAGAGACGTACACATTGATCTAGAACGGGACACAGGCCATGTTATGTCTCGTGATCGTGTACGGGGGTTGACCTAGCATAGGTATAGGTGTCCAACACCCTGCCATACGATCACGTGTCCACGCGTCGAAGAATCACACGCTTATCAGAGCCGGCATGTACGTGCGTGCACGATAGGCCCAAGTCCGTGCGGCGAGGACACAGGTTCGTACACACGACACACGACATATAACACTTTGTGCTCGTGTCTACATGTTCGCCAGGTATAGGGCTACGTGCCCACATGTCTATCTCGTGTCCAAGTGAGTCGTGTCGAGTGATTCGAATGTGTATCAGTCAAGATTTTTTTCGTGTACACAGTGTAGGTAAAATCAGTACACGTGAGATTCCTCGAGATCCACTCGATGAAATCTAATAAAACTTGATCAGCCTCGTATCAGACATGTGCCCTACGTGTCCACCAAGTTTGGGGTCACGAAGTGTCCTATCGTGTCTGCTACAGTGCCCAAGCAGCAGGAAACAAGCATGGCTCGTGTGCGAACGTATTCGTGTCTAATTTGGACACAGACACAGTACGAATTTAACCTTAGTGCGACACAAATCCATAAGAAACATATAGATCTACAATTCTATTCAAAAAGATTTAGAAAACAGCAATAAAAATCCTTTTTGGGCATTTCATCAAACACCAATAGATTGGTACTGATACGTGTTCGATACGGACACTAAACCAATACCAACTCCTACGAAACTCACCCTACGGCTAGGGGATACCTAGATGGATGCATCTATGGAAAGAATTCATAGATTTGAAGGGATTTGAAGAGATTTACCTATTGAGGGTCAATTCCCAATAAAAGCTCCAAAATGAAGATCCTTCCTCCAACTCGAATGATCCAAAACTCTTCAAAACTGAGATTGGTAGCCACCAACAGTCCACAAACTTGATTTAGAATCCAATACAAAAGACTAGAATCAAAAAGGAGAAGGAATGAAGAAAATAGGAAAGAACACATACCTAGGTTTTTGCCAGAAAGAGAAAGAATGGAAAAAGAGGCGAGTGCTCCTCAAGAGAGATTAAATAGGGCTATGGGACTCTACTATGGCCGGCCACATCAGTAGGTTAGGTTAGGGTTTTGATCCAAGGGCTAGGCTTCACTCTACAAGTTTAAATGAAATATTAAATCAAGGTTTCTAGCTAGCCTTTAACTAAAGATTTCTAATTAGCTTCTAACCTGAAACTAACTAGAATGGGAATGCTAAAACCCAACTAACCATGATAACCAAGTCACTAAGTCATGGTGAGACACTAGGCTAGGTTACACCAAGGCTCAACTATCAAAAGGCCAAAAATTACAATACCAATAATTTAATATATTAAAATAATCAAAAAATTTAGAATCACCAAAATACCCTCAAACTAGAAAATGGATGTGACAATCATCCTTACGCTCCCACATTGACTCATCCAAAGAGTGATGACCCCAAGCAACACGGACTAAACAAATAGTCTTATTCTTGAGTACCTTCTCTCTCCGGTCCAATATGGATACGGGTCTTTCCTCATACGAAAGGTTGGTACCAATAACCAATTCCAAATGATCAAGGACATGACTCGAATCCGGGATATACCGTCACAATTGGGATACATGGAAGACATCTTGTACCTCACGTAACGACGGCGGAAGAGCAAGACGATAGGACACATCACCTACTCGCTCGAGAATATCAAACGGCCCTATATTACCTAGGACTAAGCTTTTCCCGTACGCCAAAATGAATGACGCCACGGGTAGGCGAGATCCTAAGAAATACGTGGTCGTCGATAGAAAATTCAAGGGGCCGCCAATGAGAATCGATCCAATGATGCTGGCGATCTTGCGCAACTCGAATATGATCCCTAACTTGCCTGACCACCTCGATAGTCTGCGTAATCATCTCTGGACCAACCATCAGTCTCTCGCCGACATCATCACATGCTAACGAGAATATGCACTTTCTGTCATATAGGGCCTCAAAGGGTGCCATCTAGATATATTGGCCTGGAAACTGTTGTTAGAGGAGAACTCCACGAGATACAGGTAATCTTCCTACGAACCACCGAAGTCGAGTGTACATGATCGTAACATATCTTTGAGAGACTGGATTGTGCGTTCTGACAGACCATCTGTCTGCGAATGATAAGCTGAACTGAACCTGAGACGAGTCCCCAAGCTCTCTTGAAGACTTCGCCAAAAGTGCGATGTATATCTTGAATCTCTGTCGGATACAATACAGACTGGTACTCCATGCCACCTGACCATCTGCCTGAGGTACATCTCTGTAAGTTGATTCGTCGACTGGCCAATTCTGAAAGGGTAAAAATGAGCTACCTTGGTGAGTCTGTCAACTATAACCCAGATAGCATCTCTCCCAGCTGGGGATTTAGGTAACCCAGTTACAAAATCTATGGTGATATACTCCCACTTCCACTCTGGGATCGGTAAAGGTTGAAGAAGTCCAGCTGGTCTCTGATGTTCAGCCATAACTTGCTGACAAACCAAACAACGAGAGATGAACCGGGCTATCTCCCTCTTCATGCCATTCTACCAAAAATGCTGACGGATATCACGATACATCTTCGTACCGTTGGGATGAATTGAATACTGAAAACTGTAAGTCTCTGCCAGGATCTCTTGTCTGATGTCACCACTAGGTACGCAAAGACGCCTTCTATATCGAAGTGTACCATCATCATGAATACATAACTCTGCTCTCCGTCCTACTAAACATTCTGCCCTAAGCCACTGAAGCTTAGAATCCGTTGACTGAGCTAACTTAATCCTCTCAACTATACTGTACTTGCATACTGGCCATCAATGCCATATTGGTAGGAAGAACAACTTCAATACCCATCTTCTGAAGATCTTCTAATAACTATGGCTGTGCTATTAGAAAATAAACTCCGGCTCTTCTGCTCAATACATCTGCAACAACGTTGGCCTTTCCCGGATGATACTGCAGATTGATGTTATAATCCACAAGTAGCTCTAGCCATCTTCTCTGACGTATGTTAAGGTCCATCTGAGTAAATACGTACTTAAAACTTTTGTGGTCGATAAAAATCTCCACCCGATCTCCATACAAATAATGCCTCCACAACTTAAGTGCAAAAACTACCGCTGCTAATTCCAAGTCATGGGTTGGGTAATTTCTCTCATGATCACGAAGCTGACGTGACACATAAGCTACTACCTTACCATGCTGTATCAAGATGCATCCCAATCCTCTGTCGAAAGTATCACAATAAACTGAAAATTCTCCAGTCCCATCTGGAAGCGTGAGAATGGGGCCATCATCAATCCTTGCTTCAACTTCTCGAATGAACTCTGACACTTTGCTATCCAAGCAAACTGTACATCCTTGTGGGTCAACTGCGTCAAAGGTGCTGAAATCCGAGCAAAGTGTGATATAAACTGCCGGTAATAGCCCGTTAATCCTAGGAAACTCTGAACTTCTACGACGGTACTGGATACTGGCCATGTCTCTATGGCCACTATCTTCTGGGGGTCCACTTCCACTCCACCTCTGGTGAGGATATGACCTAAGTACGAAATATGATCCAGCCAAAATTCGTACTTACTGAACTTCGCATACAACTGATGCTCTCTGAAAATCTGAAGAACTACACGAAGATGCTGCTCATGCTCTGCCTCATTCTTGCTATAGACTAAGATGTCGTCTATAAACACTATCACGAACTGGTCCAAATAGGACATGAAGATACGATTCATGAGGTCCATGAATACGGCTGGTGCATTGGTCGCTCCAAATGGCATAAAAAGGAACTCCTAATGTCCATATCTGGATCTGAACGCTGTCTTCGAGATGTCTTGATCTCTGACTCTGATCTGATGGTATACTGACCGCAAGTCAATCTTCAAAAATACTGTCGCTCCTCTGAGTTGATCAAATAAATCATCTATCCTTGGTAGAGGATATCTGTTCTTGATTGTTATAGAGTTTAAGGTACGATAATTAACACATAATCTTAACGTACCATCCTTCCTTTTTACAAGAAGTATCGGGGCTCCCCAAGGTGATCTACTAGCATGAATAAATCCATTGGTTCTGAGTTCTTCAATCGTTTTGTACAAGATTTCTAACTCTGAAGGTGCCATCCTGTAGACTCTCCCTAACACTGGTGTCGTCCCTGGAAGCAAATCAATGGTAAACTCTATCTCTCTCTCTCTCTGGGGGAATGTCTGGAAGCTCTTCGGGAAATACATCAGAAAACTCTTCTACTACTCTGGGAAACTAAACTGCTACTGCTACTGCCATCCGCAAGACTGGTGGAGAAGGTTCTACTTCGCCTCTAGAAAATGAAAACTCTGGTTCGTCGGGAATACCAAAACTAATCCTGCCAATATTGCAGTCTATTCTTGCGTATTGATCCTTCAACCAATCTATTCCTAGGACCACATTATAGTCGGCTATCGAAAATTCTATCAATCTAGCGAAAAACTCTCTACGCTAACTACGATTCGACACGAGAAAAAGACTCTATCTATCCCCACAAGATCATTACCAATAAGTATATTGAGCCTTACTAAATGAATGTGATGAACCCGAATCAAATAATATTGATGCTAAAAAACATTTGACAAGAATGGTACCTGCCACCACCTCACCTGATGTCGATTCTTCTGTCCCGGTCAGAGCCATAGCAAGTCCTTGTCCTCTGGGTGCTGGTCTCCTCTGCTGAAAACCTCTCTGTCGGTTCTGAACTTGGACCTGAGCATACTGTTGAGCCTGAGGCGGCAATAGCCTCGAAGGCTGGTAGTGCTGCTGCACTGGTGCTGGATCCCTAACTGATGGACTAGTTAGGTTTGATGATGATGAACTAGCTCTATTTGGACAGGACCCTATCTTGTGATCCGGTGTCCCACAAGCCAATCACAATCCCTGTGCTCTACGATATTCTGATACTACATGTCCTGGCTTTCCACAATAAGAGCAGCCTATTGCGAAAGACTGCTTCTGTTTCTGCCGTTGAGGATACATCGGTATCGAGTGCTAAACCAATGAAACTGTGGTCGCCCTCCTAGGAGCTCCAATAGTCAAATCCCTTGCTGCCGGGACTGGTGTTGATGACTGGGACATCTGTCCATGAGACCTCTTCCTTCCTTCGCTTCTATCTACAATCCTTTGCGAAGTATATTCATGCCTCTTCGCTGCTCGCAAGACGGCATCAAATGTCTGGTGCTCAAACTGCTCCACTGATATAATGATCTCTAGGTAGAGTCCCTGCTGGAATCGCTGGGCTCGATCCAATTCGGTTGCCACCAAGGTAGGAATAAATTGACTAAGTCTAGAAAATACGGCTGCATATCCATCAACCGTCCTTTCCATCTGCTTAAGATTAGTGAATCTCGTCTGTAGATCATACCGAGCTACTACGTTGAAGTACTTGGTCTGGAACTTGTTGCTGAATACCGCCCATAAGACAGGCGTTGCTAATCCAACTGCTAGCATCGCCCACCAGCTGTGGGCTAAGTCCAATAACTGTAGGCGCACAATGGCCACCTTCTCTTCCTCATGAATCCTAGCTGCCTCTAGGATAACCTCTATGTCCTGAAGCCACACATCAGCAGTGATAGAATTTTTACTGCCATCAAAAAAATGAGGGTTCAGGCGCTTGAAACTGTTGGCCGCATTGTTCCCTGGATATCCAATTCTGTCTATGGCATCTTGTACTGTCTGGTACAGGACATCGCCCCGACGATCTTGTAACGCTAGCAATTCTCGGATGAGTCCCACCAGGGTTCCATTATCAGGCTCTGCAGGCTGGACGGGTTGAACAGGGGGCTCTGGATCCCCGGAATGCATGACTTGGAAAGCTGCTCCAGAGTGCTGGGCTTGGTCTCCAGGTTGCTGCTGGTTCACTGGAGGTGCTCCACCTTGCTGATCGGTAGGACCTGGAGCAATGCCACTGAAGAAATAACATGGGGAACAATAAGGAAGGACCAAGATAGATCGAGGATATAAGCATGTGATCAGGGCAAGATTTCAGAAAGATTAGAAGATATGAGTAGAGATCAAAGGAGAATGCTGATTGAGACATCTATTCAGTAAAATCCTTACACATCTTAATTTACAAGACCTGTATGGGCCACCACTTAAATCGTGTCATGCCCAAAACCAGATTACTGGAGAGCGGGGGACAGACATAGACAGCTACGTATATTAAAGTTAATCCTACCTCGCAATACGGTCACGGCTGTCTACATGCATGAGGGTTTAACTACATTCCATTAGTCTCTTAAGATCAAGAACAAGCCTAGTGTCTCAATCTCAAGCAAGCAAGTAAATGTAACAAGATGGTTGATCATCAGACATACAAAGTAAGGCGTCTCATACATTACATATTCAGATGATCATGAAGCTAGTCATATAAAATGCGAAGACTAGCAAGAGTTTAAGTCATACATGATCAAACCTTTGATTTGTCAATCATGTTACAGCCCTTAGGCAGACAAGAATGTAAATTCAACACGAGCTAACACTTGCTCGGTGGCTAAACGCCTTAAAAGAATAATTTACAATAGAGTGGGAGAGAAAAATAAAACCTACTCGTTGCCAGGATTGCGTCTAGTGTTCACTATCTGGCTGGAAGGCTGGAAGATCCTCGGGTGCTACTCCAAAATCTGGCCATACAAAACCAGCTGGATCAGAACCCAGAAGAGCAAGTGCCACAAGGGAGGCTTCACTTAAGAACTAAAACCAGCATATTAGTACATGATACATAAATGATAACGAAAACATGAGTTAGATAAAATAGGGTGATAAACGATAAGATAACTAAAGGACTATTCCAGTAACCAAGTTACAACCCATAAACCAAATAAGGACCAGGGTTGCAACCCTTCACCGGAATAGAACTTAGTGTCTAACCAATTATCGATAAAGTAAAGTATAACAGTAACGTGCTGAAGTAACCATGCACTGGCCTTGCCTAGACAAGAATAGACTAGACTCCATTCATCAATCACGGCTAAGCAATGAGTACGACTTGATACTTTAGCTAACTAGGGTTATCACAAGCCTAGTTACTAACAAGATGCGTCGAGATGTTCCAACAGCCACAAGCCCTACAGATTTAATACAGGTTATCCAGTTACATGTTGAGAGAGTTGGATTAGGTGACTTGGGGTGCAATACATGACAGTATGCTGGAAATGTGCCCTACTCGACGGCAGGCTACAAGTCTAATTAAAGTGCCCAGATAACGAGACTTCCTGTAGCTGGAAAATCTCTTTATGGACTACTCGATCAATCTAGTCATTAACCTAGTCAGATTCAGTATGAATTTCTGACCGTCGTAACCAGGAATCCATATCTTAGACATGATGCAAGATGAGACATGTATCTTATACAAGCACAACCATCCACGGTGTCAAGACAAGAGTTACTTAGCAAATCAAGATAGCCGTCGCAACAATATATCAAGATTTATCATGTTAGGTTACTTATCAAGATTACTTATCAAGAGTGTGCCTCAACGGGCCACTATCAAGTCTATCCATGTCATGTTGCTTGTGAAGGATGCACCACGACGGGTCACTATCAAGAGTTATCATGTAAAGTTATATTGTAATGTCGTGATCCTGTAAGTGCACCGTTGCGGGCCACTATCAAGGAGTTATTAGAGAGTGTATGCGCCATACCAAGATCGTGTTCAAATCTTAGAGTACATGTGCAACATAGAAATTTACTATAGGGCTAGCCAAGTAAAGAGTACAATCAAAGTCACAACTCACACTAAGGACCATGGAGGCAAATATGGATAATTGCAAGAGAATGCACAAGAGGTCAATGGGGTGACATGGAGAGCATACGCCCAAGGCTATACGCCCACTGCTATGTACCTGAGGCTATGCGCCTAGGGTCATGCGCCTATGGCTAGTCGTTTTATGGAGAGTCAAGTGTTTAGGGAGGGCATGCGCCAAGAGTTATGCGCCCATGGGCATACGCCTACATGCATGCGCCCACATGAGTGAGGTAGGGTGCATGGGAAGCTAAGTCTGGAGCCATCTATACTGGCTATGTGGGCACATAATAAGGGCTATACGCCCACAGCAAAGGGACACTATGACTTAACACACATCTGAAGTTACGTGCATAAGCAAGTAAAAGCCATGGGCACATATAAAGTCATGCGCCCACACTGAGGAAGGCAGAAAGCTTGGACACATATAAAGGGCTACATGCCCAAGGCTAAAGTTACTGTGGGCGCATAAAATGCCATGCGCCCATACACTGTTCTTCTTCTCCAACCCGAGAAGAACCATGGAACCCATGAACTTCCATAGTCCATAATTTACTCAAAATAAATCAAAATCCGGATTTTCAAAGGTCCATTTTGGGTAAAATCAAATTCTCTACAACATAGAACAATCAAAACATGAAAATAATAAAGTTTAGTAGATCAAAACCCAAGAAAACCGAGAAAGCTACAAAATTAGTTCTACAAGAATCCCTTCATCTAATCCGAGAACTCCAAGTTCTAAAGAGGCTTAGAATCAAGAGAAAAAGGCAATGGAACAATAAAATCTAAGGTCCATCATGAAGCAAGATTACACTTACCTTTGGTGGGTGGAGAGAATTAATGGAGGAAGAAAAAGTTAATGAAAAGTAAATAAAAGTAAAGAAGGAGAGAGAAAAAGGGGGTTAGTTTATAAAGGGGGTTTTATCATGATTAACCACTCACCCAAACCAAATCAAAATAAACTAAGCCAAACTATGCCAAGCTATGCTAGTCAAGCCAAGATACGGGTCAGAAATCCGTACACGTATACTGGAAATACGTATAACAAAAAATGGGAGTGACAGACTACCTTGAATTTTATCCTGCTTGATTCATTTTATACCGTAAATCTTTTCTTTTCTTTTGTACTTGATAAAGATTAGGAAGATGACTCGTACTAGGTATACATGTTTCATTATTCTATTACACTACTAGTTGAACTCTTGTAAGTTGGGTAGAATGTCTCACGACCTAACATTCCCTTTGACCTTAACCAAGGCTTTAGACAAGAAGACAGTAGGACGACTGTATAGGGACAAACATTGGACAAGACTTAGCTCCTTAAGGAACTCGAGCTATTGTTACTTTCTTTCAAACAGAATCTCACATACCTATATTTTTGCTCTCTTGACCAATGTTGCTACTATAGCCTAGTTTTGCAAGCTTATCCTTTTATCGATCTTGTTTATGACAAATGTTATTTGGGTGCGTCCACTAACATACTATCTAATCAGAACCAGTGCATGATGTTCTGATCAACCTAGTACACTTGGTTCGCTCTTCATACGATTACCATATGGATTGAGATAAAGATGACAAAAATACTTGCCCTCTAGGATCTCAGCCGCAACTAGCAAACTCTCTTTTGGACTATTCAATCGCTTTTGAAACCCGTATTTGTATTCGATCATATCTTTCTTGAACTCCATATTATTGTTCGTCTTTCACCTACTTTAGAAAAATAAATGCTCATACTTGATAGATAGACACAGAGTCCCCTTTAGTTGCCATATTCCCCTATAGCTATGATAGTTGTATACACAATTGTAGCTAGCCACAGGCCAAGACATGTGACTACCCCCTCATCTTGACATACTCATCCTTTTTCTCAACTCTAGATCTATTATCATGTCCTCCTAATCATTTAGGACTTAAGAATGATTAGAATCATTCCCTTGATCACATCCTAATCTAGAAGGTTAATTTTTTTCTCAAGGAACCATGTCTCACGAGTCTTTACTTATTCTCATCTTGATTTACTTGACCCTTATTCTTTTAATTTTTTTCTTGCATTAACTTGCGACCGTTATTCCTTACCCAAATCCTACCACGATCATTAAGCCTAACCATATTTTTTTCTCCCAATTGTTTGGCTTCATCCCATTGAGGATTTTTTATTTAAACTCCTCCGTGATTCATGCAAATCTTGTTTCTTATATGATTTCCTTATACGAAGATAAAAATTTAATCATGACACCCTTCAGTTATACGGGACTATATTAGAAAACCCCATAGATGGGATTAAAGGACTAAATATGTTAAAATTTGGAGTAAACACTAGTAGATAAAATACTAAGGAATAATTGTGGACACAAAATCACAGTCAACCAAATATTGATAGAATTGACTACATGATACTTGTGATAATTCAATACGACACATGAAGACTACATCCAGTACAAGTCAGATGACAGCTCGGATTTATAATGTAAGTTATTTTGATTCTGTATTTTTACAATTTTATTGAGTCTAGACTTATGTAAACTGAGCTGTGCTGAGCATTTGAGACTTAACCTATATCCATACCCAAAATCCTGTAGCTCTACACATATCCAAATAAGCCAATTGGACCCATGACCCATTATGTGCTCTGAAGACAGAGTTTCGACCGAACTCTGCCTCCACACAGAGTTCGGGCCGAACTCTACTTCCTAAAAATCAGTACCCTAATTTTTAGGGTTGGCTGGTTGCAAGTTGTCCAACGGCCAATTTTTTAAAAATTCCAACCAGAATTCTGGCCGAATTCTGTCTACCTGGTATCCTATAAAGAGACCATAAATTCTCTCATTTTCAATCATCCAATCTTCTCTTCTCTTCTCTCTAAAGCTCTATAAAAGCCATACCCTTCTTTATCTACTAGCCACAAGCTCCCTAAGCCTCAAGTGCTCAGTACTTTTCAGTCAGGAGTGTGTGCAAGAGTTCAAGAAGTCGCTTAGAAAATTCCAAGCATCGTCACTGCGATCTTTGTAATAAGTTGACGTGCTCTCCTGAAGAAAAGGTACGGGGTGTAACTACTATTTCACAAATAGTAGATTTAATCCTGAGCTAGAGTTCTCAGGCCTGGACTAGTCCTCCACGAGGAAAACCAGGTTAAACATCGGCTGTGTTTGCGTATGCTTTTTTGCTCCTTATTTATTTCCGCATTTACTCTGATTACTTTCAGCTTGTGAAAAAGTTTAATTTTTAATTGGTTATTATCGCTATAAACTCTATTCACCCCCCTCTAGAGTTGCCATCTGTTCTTCAATTGGTATCAGAGCAGGTTCTCTCAACAAGTACTAACATCCTAGAGCTGATCCATGGCAACCACACAATCCTTGATTTCCAATCACGGTGAAGGGCAGTCCACTCATAGGCCTCCCCTATTTGATGGAACTAACTACACCTATTGGAAAATAAGGATGAGCTTTTATCTCAAGTCACTAGACTTCGACCTGTGGACCATTGTCACCGATGGTTACAAAAAGCCCGCCAGGATAGTTGTCAATGGTGATCTCGTTGAAAAACCACATGACAAATATTCTGACGAGGAGAAGAAACAGGCAAGTCTCGACGCGAGAGCTATTAATGCTTTATTCTGTGCTATAGACAGGAATGAGTTCAACAGGGTCTCAACATGCACCACCTCTCACGAAGTATGGAAACTTCTAGAAGTGACGCATGAAGGAACCACCCAAGTCAAGGAATTGAAGATAAGCCGTCTTACTCAAGAATATGAGGCTTTCAAGATGAAGCCAAATGAGACGATCACACAAATGTTGACAAGATTCCTCGACATCATCAATCCCCTATCTTTGTTCAGCAAGCAATATACGAATCACAAGAAGATTCGCAAGCTACTTAGGGGGCTACCAAAGATTTGGAACCCTAAGGTGACAGCCATCATAGAAGGAAATGATCTCACAACTATGTCCATGGAGACCTTGATAGGAAAGCTGATGACTCATGAGCTTGACCTCAAGGACTTCGAAGAGCCTGCTTCTAAGGCTAAGGAGATCGCCCTCAAAGCTCATCGACGAAGGACTGACTCCGAAGAGACGGATAACGATAACTCGAAAGGTGATGATCAAGCTCTCCTTGTCTGCAACTTCAAGAAATTCCTTCGATTCAACCGAAGAAAGACGGAACCACAAGAAGATGACGAAGAAGAGCCAACAAGCTACGGTTGCAAGAAGATGGGACACGTCCGAAAAGACTGTCCATTCTTAAAGAAGAACAACCGCTATGAGAAACCATACAAGAAAGCTTCATTAAAGAAATATGCCAACACAAGCATTTGGCATGAAAGCGAAGCTAGTGACTCCGAGGAAGAAAAGGAATCTCCTCAAGACGCTGCAAACGTGTGCCTAATGGCAACGTCCGACAAGGTATCAAACGAAACTCTTGATGATTTCACTTTTGATGAACTTGGCGATGCTTTCACCGATTTACTTGATGATCACAAAAAGGTCATTGGTAAATATAAACATGCCAAAGAAAAGATCAAAAGTTATGAAGTCGAAATTCAAATACTCTCTTTGCTGCTTGATAACATTAGAGACACTTTACCCACGGAAGTCACAAATGAGGTATCTAAGATTAAAATAAGCCTACATGATGCCGAAGCACGCATTGAACAACAAACACAAGAAATTATAGCACTCAACACGGAGCTTGCTGAAGAAAAGAGTAGACACAAGATTTCTATTACTAAGATATATGGTTTGAATGCTAAGGTTACTGAAATGCAAGCTGTCTCTAAGAAATTAGAGACTAAATTGGGAAAACAGGTTACTCAACCTCAAACCCAATCACATGAAAGACACACAAAGCATGACACTACTCATACTAGTCAACCACGTCATCCACCTGCAGCTCATAATCATGCTTACATATACACACACTTTCATAAAGCACACAAACCACATGCACGTAGAAATAATTCTCATTTGTCACAGAATCATCATGCTACACATAGATACAATCATCACTATTTTGCACAAAATCACCATCACTCTACATATAGACATCATCACCACGCTATTCTATATAGACATTATCACCATGCTACTCCACATTACTCTACATATAGATATCATCACCATGCTAACTCTACATATTATCATGCTACTCTACATCACTCTATTCATAGACATCATATACATGCTCCTAACATAAATAGGAATACTATATGTACTTATTGTGGATTACATGGACACATTTCACCACAATATAGAATTAGAAGATTAGTAGATAGAAAGATATATGCATGGTTTCCGAAAACTAACTTTTCAGGACCCTCAAGAACTTGGGTACCAAAGGTCACATCTACTCTTGATGTAGGTGGACCTTTTCTCCTCAACTAAGAGTAAGTGGATTCTCGATAGTGAATGCTCGCGGCATATGACGGGCGGCACAAATCTTTTTGCATCACTATCGATGAAGAGAGAAGGATATGTATCCTTCGGTAACAACCTAAAAGGGTATATTATAGGTAATGGTATTATTGGTCATCCTCCCTCTCCCGCAATAAAGGATGTCTACCTAGTGAATGAGTTAAAGCATAACCTGCTCAGCATTAGTCATCTTGCTGACCATGGATATGACATTAACTTTGGACAAAATAAATGCTTTACTTATGATAGGTCAACGGGAGACATTACTTTTTAAGGGGTAAGAGAGGATAATATTTATATTTTCTATCTGTCTAGAGATACTAACAATGCAGGTAGATGTCTATATGCTCATAAGGATGAAAGATTACTGTGGCACAAGCGTCTTGGTCATGCCAACATGGATACTATATCCAGGCTATCGACTAAGAAGCTAGTTAGAGGCTTGCCCGATATCATATTCAAAAAGGACACTATATGTGCCGAATGTGAATTGAATAAAGCAACTAAGTCCTCATTTCATACCATAAACTCTGTAAGTACTACTAGACCTTTACAACTTCTTCATATGGATTTATTTGGCCCTAGTAGAGTAGCCAGTCTTGGTGGAAAACTCTATGTTTTTGCTATTATTGATGATTTTTCTAGATTTATATGGTTTTCTTTCTTACAAATAAAAGTGATGCTATTTCGGTTTTCAAGATTTTTGTTAAAAAAGTTCAAAACGAAAAAGGCTTCATGATTACTCGAATTCGAAGTGATCATGGAGGCGAATTCAAAAATACTGATTTTGAAAAGTTTTATGATTCTAATGGTTTTGATCATGAGTTTTCTTGTCCAAGAACTCCTCAACAAAATGGTGTTGTGGAACAGAAGAATAGGACTCTTGGCGATATGGCTAGAGTCATGTTGAACAAATTTTCACTTCCGAAATACTTTTTGGCTGATGCTGTCAGTACAGCATGCCACATTTTAAATAGGGTGCTTATTCGTCCTATTACTAAGAAAACACCCTATGAGCTTTGGTTTGGAAGAACCCCAAATGTTTCTTATTTTAGAGTTTTTGGTTGTAGATGTTTTATCCTTAACACCAAAGACAACTTAGGCAAATTTGATGCCAAAGCTGACGATGGTATTTTCTTTGGCTATGCTGCCAAGAGCAAGGGATATAGAGTGTTTAATAAACGCTCATTAATTGTGGAAGAGTCTACCAATGTGACTTTTGATGAGGATAACAGTGCAGCAGCTACTCTTAATGATGATGTTGAGCCATCAACTTCTACTCCAATGAATACCACCACCGAAACCAATTCTCTGGAGGGCTTGCCTAAGAAATTCTCTTTCAAGCCGTCACATCCAAAAAATTTGGTAATAGGTGAGGTTTCACGTGGAGTAACTACCTGATCATCATTAAGAGACTCTATTGCTGGCACTGCCTTCATTTCACAAATTGAGCCGAAAAACATTTTAGAAGCTTTTAATGATGAATTTTGGATTTCTGCTATGCAAGAAGAACTCAACCAATTCAAGAGGAGCCAAGTATGGGAACTCGTTCCTAGACCGGCAAATCACTCGATTATTGGTACTAAATGGGTTTTTAGAAACAAAGTAAATGAAGATGGTTCAGTTACACGCAACAAAGCTCGTCTAGTAGCCCAAGGATACAACCAAGAGGAAGGTATCGACTACAATGAGACGTATGCTCCTGTTGCGAGATTGGAATCCATTCGGATGCTTTGTGCATTTGCAAATTTTTAAAATTTCAAATTATTTCAAATGGATCTTAAAAGTGCTTTCTTGAATGGATTTATTAAGGAGGAAGTTTATGTAAAATAACCCCCTGGTTTTGAAAATCATAAATTTCTCGACCATGTTTTCAAGCTAAAGAAAGCGATATATGGCCTCAAACAAGCCCCTAGAGCTTGGTATGAACGGCTAAGCAATTTTTTGCTTGAGAAAAGTTTTTCAAAAGGGAAAATTGACACTACATTTTTCATAAAATCTTTCAAAGACACTATTCTCTTAGTGCAAATATACGTAGATGTTATTATATTTGGTTCTACTGATGAAACCCTCTGTCAAGATTTTGCCAAGTATATGCAGACCGAGTTTGAGATGAGCATGATGGGGAGCTCAACTACTTTCTTGGACTGCAAGTCAAACAAATGTCAAATAGAACTTTCATCTGTCAGTCAAAGTATACAAAGGACATGCTGAAGAAATTCGACATTGACAACGTCAAACCAATCAACACTCCAATGGCTACTACAACTAAACTAGAACCAGACGAAAGCGGCAAACCCGTGGATCAACATAAGTATCGAGGTATGATAGGCAGTCTACTCTATTTAACTGCTAGTCGCCCTGATATTATGTTTAACATTTGTCTGTGTGCTAGATATCAAGCAAATCCTAAGGAATCACACATGACTGCTGTTAAGCGTATCTTTCGATACCTTAAGGGTACGGTTACAGTGGGCCTATGGTATCCCAAGTCAACAATATTTGACCTCATTGGTTACTCTGATGCTAATTTCGTCGAATGCAAGGTCGACCGTAAAAGTACGAACGGTACGTGTCATTTATTAGGAAAGGCTTTAGTCTCTTGGTTTAGCAAGAAGCAAAATTCTGTCGCACTATCCACAACAGAAGCTGAATACATCGCAGCTGGGCGTTATTGTGCACAAATTCTGTGGATGAAGCAAACCCTTGAAGACTACAACTTATCTTTTATGCACATTCCAATCTTTTGTGACAACACTAGTGCTATAAATCTCACTAAGAACCCCATATGTCACTCACGCACGAAACACATAAAAATACATCACCATTTTTTGCATGATCATCAGCAAAATGACACTATTAACTTAGAATTTATTGACATTGATCATCAGCTACCAGATTTCTTTACAAAACCATTATCCGAAGAGCACTTCAATTTTCTCTGTCGTGAACTTGGAATTTTGGACGAAGCTGTTATTAATTAAAATAAACCTGCATAAATATCGAGTATGTCTTGATTCGTTTATGATGAAATTGCTATGGGTACAAGCCGAAAGGGCCTTCTGACAACGACGTGTAAAAGCCTAAGCGACACGGTACACTAGTCCTCAGGACTACCGCTAGCTGGGATCCGGTCCCTGCAGCTAACCCATGGCAACTTCAAAATGTTGAATTATGGCATAATTCCTTGTTTATTACATGGTTCATTTTTATCTATCACATGCTGAAATGGTAATTTTCCAACTTCACTTTACTTCGAAGATAACTTTCTGAAATTTTTCCACTTAGATTTTTCTCAATCTTGTATATGTACTTTTCCTTTGGTCTTTCTCACTTAATCATTTTTTCAACTTAATTATTTTCCAGCCTGATTTCTGTTCTGTTTCCAGGATCCGGAATTTGAGCCGAACTCTGCCTTATACAGAGTTCGGGCCAAATTCGGCCTGACTGTTCCAGAACCGGGAGCAGCCTCAGCTTCTGATCATAAGTTGATCTAATGACCCATATTTGTTTCGACCATTGGAACCCTTTAACATATATTCGGGCTCTCCTCTTCCTTCTCCTCCATTGCCACCTTTTCCACTTCTCCAAACATATTTTTCTCAAACCCTAACCCTAGTTCTTCCTCCCTAAAGCATATCTCTTCTCCAAACTCAAGGAGAAGGCTTCCCTCATCATTCTCCTTCATTGTTCTTCATCACATTGAGGTATATCTTAACACTTCTCTCTATCTCTATTGTCTTTATTATTTCATGGCTCCACGGTTGTTCAATCGAAGGAAGAGACTTCGAACCGAGGGAGCGTCCTCTTCGAATGCTCCTCCTCGTGTTGAACCGCCCGTTGAACAACAACCACCTATCCACCCGTTGTTCAACCCGCCTTGTCCACTTGACCCAAACACATTTGACGACCGAATATTTGTATCACTTGACGCATCAAATGAATGGTTTAGTGACTTCCGGTCACGTCCGGTGTTTGCGGGTCATCCTATCAATTTTACTATTTTCTCTCAATATGATTCACTTTTTTATGATCTTTGCCTTGACAAACTTGTCACAACCAACTCGGTCATATATCGTAATGCTATTCAAATGTTCTACTGCAACCTAACTCATGATGATACACATATTTACTCACGAGTTGCGGGCATTGACATCTCGTTTGATGATTTCGATTTGGCCGAACACCTTGAACTCCAAGAGCCAAAATCATGGAAAAAGCTTGTTGAAGCTCGATCGTTTCAATGTCCCGATGGGTCTTCACTTGAAAGCTTCAAGGACGACTTGTATACCCCTAACACACGTCCTCGCAAGCTTTTGGCCAAGTATCTCAATCCCTATTTTTATGAACTTCATCGGATTATCTTTAACACTATTTTGCCCAAAGCGGGATCCACCGATGAAGTCACCTATTTTGAAATCTCGGCCTTATATCACCTCTACATTCATCTACCATTTAATCTTCCATGTACCATGATGGACTGGATGATTAATTCTAGGAAGAAACCAAGATCCTTGGTTTATGCTTTGTATCTTCCTATGGTCTTTCGTGCTTTTCGCATACCTCTTGATGAGTGCCAGTTCTTACCTGCCCCTGCCTTCCTCTCTAAGACACGGAGACTTCAGGTAGCAGTTGGCTCACCTGTTGTGTCCGAGTACTCTGACGATGAGCCAGATGCCCCTCCTCTGGGACAGGATCCTCCTCCTTCTCCTCCTGCTACTCTCGAGTCCCTCCAGACTATGCTCCGCGATCGTTTTACCTTGGAGGATGATCGCTGGACTCAGCTTGACTACCGGACTACCTTGCAGATGAGTGCCATTAGCAACTCACTACACGATATTCGGTACTCCATGTCTCGCCATCCTTCCATGCCCATCCCTATGGAGCGGGACCCTGGTCGTGAAGGGTATCATATCGATGACCCTTGGGTTATTCGCTACTTGGATCCGGATACGGCCTTCGTGGACCCTCGTCGTTCCTTCACTGATCCATCCGACGACGCTGGGCCTTCACGAGCTCGATGATGGATATGGACTTCTACTTACTGCTGCATCTGAGGATCATAGTTTATATTTTATGCACTTTGAATTTTAGTTGCTTTTATGCACTTTGGTTGTATTAGACTTATTATTATGTGTGACTTTTGAGACATTCAGTAGTTTTATCAGTATCTATGCAGTTTTATCTATTACCATTTGGTGTGCTTGCCAGTTCTTATGGTTTATTGCTAAATGCCAAAAGGGAGAGAAATTTTGGTATATTCTATATTCTTTTTGTATCTGTGCTTTAGGGAGAATATTTTTATCAGGCCAACAGGATTCAAAGCAATGTTTACGGGGGAACTATTGCTAGCTCGGCACTGATTACAGGGGAGCTATGCCACTTCCATATAATGTGTCCAGGTATGAATATTGAATATACAACTATCATTTTGTCAATTATCAATATGGGGGAGATTGTTGACACAAAATCACAGTCAACCAAATATTGATAGAATTGACTACATGATACTTGTGATAATTTAATACGACACATGAAGACTACATCCAGTCCAAGTCAGACGACAGCTCGGATTTGCAATGCAAGTTATTTTGATTCTGTATTTTTACAATTTTATTGAGTCTAGACTTATACAAACTGAGCTGTACTGAGCATTTGAGACTTAACCTATACCTATACCCAAAATCCTTTAGCTCCACACATATCCAAATAAGCCAATTGGACCCATGACCCATTCTGTGCTCTGGAGACAGAGTTCGGGCCGAACTCTGCCTCCATACAGAGTTCGGGCCGAACTCTGCCTCCACACAGAGTTCAGGCCGAACTCTGCCTCCTAAAAATCAGTATCCTAATTTTTAGGGTTGGCTGGTTGCAAGTTGTCCAACGGCCAATTTTTTGAAAATTTCAACCAGAATTCTGGCCGAATTCTGCCTACCTGGTATCCTATAAATAGGCCATGAATTCTCTCATTTTCAATCATCCAATCTTCTCTTCTCTTCTCTCTAAAGCTCTATACAAGCCATACCCTTCTTCATCTACTAGCCACAAGCTCCCTAAGCCTCAAGTGCTCAGTACTTTTCAGTCAGGAGTTTGTGCAAAAGTTCAAGAAGTCGCTTGGAAAATTTCAAGCATCGCCACTGCGATCTTTGTAAGAAGTTGACGTGCTCTTCTGAAGAAAAGGCACGGGATATAACTACTATTTCACAAATAGTGGATTTAATCCTGAGCTAGAGTTCTCAGGCCTGGACTAGTCCTCCACGAGAGAAACCAGGTTAAAAATCGGCTGTGTTTGCGTATGCTTTCTTGTTCCTTATTTATTTTCGCATTTACTATGATTACTTTCAGCTTGTGAAAGAGTTTAATTTTTAATTTGTTATTATCGCTATAAACTCTATTCACCCCCTCTAGAGTTGCCATCTGTTCTTCAATAATGTGGTGTTCGATGTTACTAGTTTCACTACAAGAATAAGGGCTTTTCTTGATGGTGATTTTCTGTCAAGAAATGGGTATCTTGAAGGTTGCAGATCCGTCAACTAGGCCAGAGTCAAGAAAAGCCCCCTTTTTTTTACGGTCTCTGAAATGGCTTTTCTTGACAGTTTTTTGCCGTCATTTTAAGTAATTCTTGACTGTTTTTAGCCGTCAAGATAGCAGTTTTTAGAAACCGTCAACATAGGGAAAAACTTTTCTTGACTCCGGCCTAGATGACAGCTATTAGCCGTCAAGAAAAGCCCTCTTGCAGCGGAATTGAGTTAATTGTTGACGTTTTATAACCGTCAAGAGAAGCTAAATTTTGTATAACAAAAATTCTATTTATAACTATATAATATGAATCGAACACACACATAATTTCAATAATCCAGAAGATATACATACATCAATAACTATAGAACCCAATTTTTATATTAATAAACTGTACATTGTTCATACACCACAAACTTTCAACACATCCAACACACGTCCAACCACAAACATCCAACATGTCCAACTACAAACATATCCAAACAAAGTATGTTTTTTTCATACATCTTAAACATCCAAAACTGATATTTATACAAATAAAATTAAAATATGTAGCAAACCCGGCCTGAGCATATCCCTCCCATATTCAAAGTACCTTCATTTTTCATATAGTTCCTGAGAGAAGAAGAGAAATATATTTAATCATTTATGTGCACATGTTTGTATAAACTAATATCAACTGGGAACAAAATAAAATGACCACAAGGCCTATAAGTCAACGCAGTATACAAAGTTGGTTAAATTGAATCTTTGATAGTTTAAATTGTTCACAAAAAAATACAAAGAGATCAAATTATAACAATAACGATAATGTAACATGAAGGTCTACATGCCTGTAGATAAACTAAAAAAAACTTTACATTCGGTTCCAAATAAATAGACATAGGAAAGGAGAGGCATACATAAACTATTAACTAGAGAGATTATATTTCACACAAAATTCTGTGTGGAAGTGGCTATTGGCAAGTAGAAATTAGTGGAGAGCCAAATAGAGGAGGAAGGAGAGGAAGTTGGGTATATGGTTCTATGTAGGAAGTTAGTGGAGAGCAAAATATTGGCCTTATAAAAAATATATTCTTCAATATCGTAATAAAAAAGATGATAAATTTTATAAATCCACATTAAAAATAAATCTGGTGGATATATGGTTCCATGTTCTTCAATACCAGTAAAGTTTAGTATTGCCTTGCAATGCTCAATACAAAGATATGCTCAACTTTTGTTTCTTGCCTCAACTAAGCAACACAACTATAAAAGAAGTCTTCATTATATCAGGATTTTACAATAAAGGCCACTTAAAATTCACCAACGAGCCTGATGAAGCTTAAAATTGTGTTTAAGAAGAGTGATTAGATTAAAGGAGATGCAAATTCTACAGATGATTTGCTGACAGTTAAAGTAACTATAGCCTGGGAATATTAGAAAGCAAAAACAAAAACTCGAAAAATGCTTGAAAGTTAGTCAAAAGAAGAAAATTGACTACAACTATTAGGAATACCTAGCACTTCCATCTGCAAAGCCATTACCACGCCCCCAACGTTGTAGTGTTGATCTGAGCTTAGCTCCTACAGTGCTGGCTTACCCAGTTGTGGTTGGAAGTACCCCAAAAAATTGCATTAATAGAAATATGTCAAAACACAAACTATAGGATATTAGAAACCGCAAGAAATTATCCACAAGAAGAATTAACAGATCAAGAGTCCAAATAATTGGCAATACAGAAAATTATATGATCTTACAAGTTTATGGCATCTTGCTTTTTAGCATCCATGTAAGCATTGTTGTAGTATCTTTGAAGTGTCCTGAAGAACTCCTGTGATTGGGTTGCCACCTTCCATTGACCTCTTCTCTCATAAAATATCTATATAGCATCAGCAAATGCAGTCATTTAAGTTCATAAGGTCAGTGCTGAAATTATCAAATGATATGGAACAATATATTCCTAGAAAAAAATTCGTGTGCAAATCATTTATTTTTTCAAGCTTTTTTATGGAAAAAGAAGCACAATGGTACAGTTAATTAGTATTTCACATGAAAGGATATATGTATCCATCAATTACTCCCGTCAATCTTAATAATTATTTAGTGGCATCCTAATGGGGTAAAAGGAAAGCAAAATGTCCATCCGTATATTTAGTGCATCAAATGGTATGAAAGGAAAGGAAAGAGTCCATCCAGAATCTCAAGTATTTTAGTTCTTTTCTAATAAATTCACATCCAGAAGAGCATCAGAACTATAACATTTTAACTTAACATCAGGCCAAGCAGTCCACTCTTGACGACATTAGAATCCTTCTAAACAACATTGGATACATGCATCAAAAGTAAGCATTTTTAGCTGAGATAATGAATGAGAAAGGAATTCCTACTAGAAATGGATATAATAAAGGTTGATTGATGCCCTTCCAAATTATGCATATGGTTCAGTTGATCATAACATATATAATGCCAATGTTCTACAATTGTGCATATGGTTCTGTTGATCACTACGTAACGTTTGTTGATGATCAGAATTAGATCAAATGACATGCTATATATGTAGGAGGGGCACTAGTGACTCTCGCTTGCTCCATCGCATATATATGCAAATGTTCTGCAATTGCTGCACCTCTCCAAGTACGATTTTCTTTCCTAAAGAGTGTATATGTGAGTCACTAGCAAGCTAGCTAGCTAGACTCAAATTACATGGGATGGCTAATCTTGATAATGTTTGGCAAGTCATGTTGTGATAAGTTGAAAGAATATAGTCATGTAGCTAGCTTCCAATTAGAACCAGTATCAGAAACTCTAGTCCACATAATATTAGGCTCAACCACAATGTGTCCAGGAAACACGAAAACACCAAAAATGTGCACCGTGTCGGACACTTCCTCGGCACTCCAAAACACATAAGGTGCCGCGTCTGTGTCACCGTGTCCTTGCCATGTCGTGTCGTACCTGTGTCCGTGCAGCACAGCGATTGTGTGATTCATGAAGGATGACATAATTTTATATGTGAAAGGATAGTTTGTATATAAAAAAGGAAGAAGTGTGATTTGCTATTGAAATCGAGTCCCGGTTCAGGAGTTTCATGTCCAAAATAAAAACGAGTCCCTATTCAGGAGTTTCGTCAAACACCTGGGGGTCAATGAACAAAAAAGGGATTACAGAGTTTATTTTGAATTCTATTGATTCAGAATCAAAATCAAACATCTAAAATACCGAATTTATACCAAAGTGGCCTCCAAGAACAGGGGCAGCAGCAGTAGCACTCCGTCTTGCTCACAGCGCTCTTTCGCTGGCAAGAGCACCGCCTCCTGGTCGTCGCAGTCATCTCCATCTTCACTTTTGCCTCCCTCTTTATTACTCTCCTCGCCACCACCACCTCCTCCCAGACACCATCAAAACCCCTCTCCCCTCCTCCCACGTCATCGCTACCGGCACCGCCATCCCTCCCATCCTCTCCGACGTGCTCGTCCACTATACCGGCTCCGCCTCCACCACCGGAGCAGGCCGCATGCTCGAGCAGGACATCCGTGCCATCGCCGCCGCCCTCCGCCCCTGTGCCCCATACAACCTCCTCGTCTTCGGCCTCGGCCACGAAACCCTCCTCTGGCGCTCCCTCAACCACGGTGGATGCACCGTAGTCCTTGACGAGAACGAGTACCGCATCGCCCGCTTCGAGGAGGAGCACCCCGCTGGCCCCCTCCTAGAGGCCTACGACGTCGCCTACACCACCAGGGTCAGCGACCTCGACGAGCTACTCGACTCCTCCCGCACGCACCTCGGGGACGAGTGGGAGGCTCTTTAGCGGAGAGGAGTGGGGGGCTCTGTAAAAAACTCTTTAAAGGAGAGGAGTAGAAGAAGAAGGTTAGGGAGAGAGGAGGAAAGTAAGGGGTGATCGGGAAAAATTTTGCTGGGTTCCTCGATTAAAAAGAACCACAGCTGTCAACAAATTAAAAATTTTGAAAAAATTACCAGAATGGCATCTGAAAAAAATCCTGCCAAGTTTTCGTACATACATTAGTTGACGGTTATCACCAAACCGTCAATAAATAAATTGATGTTTCTTGACAGATCATCTAAAACCGTCAACTATTATACTGTAAGATTGCTAAATTAACATAAAATAAGGCATTTCTTGACGTAAGGCTAAATCCGTCAAGATAACCCATTTTCTTGATGGTTTTTCACGACTATCAACTTATAAACCGTCAAGAATCGTCATTTTTCTTGTAGTATTTCCAAGGTTACTCAATTAGCAACAATGAAAAAGTTTGAATTCTTGGACTAAATTTCTGATGATCATGAATATGATATTCATAATTAAGATAGAGTTTGATGTTGCCTCGACTAAATTGATTGAAGATGTATTAAATTTTAAATTTCAAATAGGTTATGAAAGGCAAAATTTGGGTTGAGAAAAATATTTATATATATAAAGATATGTTGGGGGGAGTAGATTAGAGATTAAATAAATTTAAACTTTTTAGACTTTTTGAATTTCTATCGTTGAGATATCGGATTTAGATATATGAATATAGTTGGAATTCCAAAATTTTGTGATTATAATTTTTGGAGGTTAATTATCAAAATTGAAAGAAAGGAAAGGAAAATAGGTTTCAAGAAATTAAAGATTTTATGGAATAAATTTTGAGAAGAAATAATAAAATAGATGAAGGTGATTATATGGGATCAAAAGCAAATTTGAATTTTGAAAATTGAGCTTCAAAATTTGAGATTGAGCAAGTTATTATCTATTCATGAGGTGACACGTTTATATGATAAATATTAGTGTTGATCGAATCTAGACTCAGATGGGTTGTCATGTGATATCTCCTAAACCATATCCGTGAGTTTATTTAAATTCTGATTTCTAAATTGTCTATTTCGTTGTAACGTTGTTCCCTTCTCCAGTGCTTTGATCGTATTTTCTTATCGAAAAACTCTTGTATCTCCTTAAGCCTACCTACCCTAGTTATTTTTTAATTTCAAGGACAAAATTCTTGTAAGTTTGGTAGGATGTAAACCCCCTAAATTTTTACTATAATTTTTTAAAATTTATTTATTTTGGTATTGGGTTTTTATTTGGTATTTGTACGTCAAGTACGAATACGTATATACGAGGTATATTTTAAAAATTATATTATAGATTTTTCTACATATAAAAAATAAGTATACTTTTCGAAAATAGTATAAGGCAAATATTTTTATTTACTTTAAGTTGTAAAATTACGTCGTGTCGAGATTTGGCAAATTTATCTATTTATTTATTTATTTATTATAAAAAGACTATTTTATTTTATTGTACAAGTATAAGTAGTAGTTTAGAAAACTATATTTTATGTAAATATTCTAATTGGATGCAAGGTACATGAAAATTAATTCATGTATATATTTAGATTTTCGAAATTAATTATTTTATTTTTATTTATTTATAAGAAGATATTTTAAAAAATTTGTTCGATTTAATGTTTAATTAATTATGGTGATTTTTATTTGGATGTGATTTTATTGATTTTATTTTAATAGTTTTAAAGATGGGATTATCTAGATTTAAATTGGATTTGGATTTGATTGAATTGGTTTTAAATCAATTTAAATTAAAGGATGAATTATCTAGTGGGAATTTAAATGAATCGTAATCCTTATCCAACTAGGGGTCTTTACCTCCTATATAAGGTGAGCCATGTTGCTCCTTTTCATGGAAGTTCCATAAACGCATATTTTACCACCAAAGTGTCGTACATCGTGTCCGTGTCAAAACTCCATAGTGTCAGCCGTGACGGCCTCGGGTCCGACCCCAGGTGTCTTTCCACTAGATTGTAATTTTTACATATACAATTCCTCTAGACTCCGTGTCCGACTAACTGGACAGATCTAAACCATCATCCTTTTCGTGTCTAACACTAGGACACAATCCCCAAATCCTAATTCCCTAACCCTAACCCTAACTCTAGCCACCTGTCGCGTTTGTGTCGTCGCTCCGACCGACTGCCACTGTAACTGCTCCTACCAACACCACAACCACCTATCGCCACTCTGGTAACCACTACCCCTATCCTTGCCGCACAACATATCCAACACCACTCACCACCACCGCGACCTCACCCCCTCCTTCTGACCAAGACCTCATCCCCACCGCCACCAACCTACCGGCCCATATCCGGACCCGGCCATCATCACCCCCCATAACCCTTTGACCTCCGTCGGTGCCACCACAAACCACCACCATCACAACCACCACCGTCGAACCACCCAAAACCTCTAAAAATCTTCACCACCACCACTACCATAATTAATGCATTATAAACTCAACTCCGCCTTCTCATTGTTGCACCTCCAATCCGGGTCTCTATCGCTACCCGGTTCTAGCATCCAAGTCGGCGCCTCCCGTCGACAGCGTCGCCCTGTGCCATCATCGTGGTGTGCGCCTCCACCGGGATGTGCCCGCTCGAGTCCCTTCTATCGTAACACCTCTCATCACCAAAATCCGACCGATGACTCTCAAACCTCCACCACTCGAGCTGCATCTGCCAATACCTTATCTTCCCACACCGCACACCCGCCGTCGATACCGACGGCCTCCTAGGGATGTGACTCTGTCCCCTCTCCCGCTTCCCCGACCTCCCTGCTCTCTCTCCCTCTGATTCCTCTCTTCTTCACTCAATCCCTCTCTCTTTCAATCACCTTCTCTTCTTCCCTCGCCTCTCTCTCACTCTCAAAATTCCTCTCATAAAAACCTTTTCCCTAGTCTACTCTCTCTGCTATCTTATTATTAAAATCCTACCAGATTTGTTCCACTTAGCAAGAGAACAATTGTTCTCATTTTATTATGCTACGATTATTATTTTAATTATTTTTTTCTTCTTCTCTCTTTCGAAAATATCTACTAGTCAACTAAAGAAAACAGTTGTTCTTGATTTGTGCTTTTGTTATTATATGTTTATTATTTTATTTGTATTCCTTGTATTTCATTAACAATATCAAACGTTAAATTAGATTTTTTTTTATATAATATTTACTAAGTATTTTTGTTATTATTATTTTACTACTATTATTATTATTATTTTTCAATGACTAAGATTAATGATTATTATTAGTTATTATTCAATAATTGGTTTTTGTATTTAGGATAATAACTTTTCAAAATTATCTTGTAAATATATATCTACACAGTTATATATAAATAA
This sequence comes from Iris pallida, assembly GCA_029216955.1. Classification (NCBI taxonomy): domain Eukaryota; kingdom Viridiplantae; phylum Streptophyta; class Magnoliopsida; order Asparagales; family Iridaceae; genus Iris; species Iris pallida. The sequence goes on from JANAVB010033017.1 coordinate 2,069,436, forward strand.
TATATTTTGCATGGCCTATATTTCAAAATATGGTTTTAAAACCCTAAATAATTTTCTAGATTTTTAATATTTACCTAGAAATATTTGACCCGTAAAGATATAGTTTCCAAATGATAAAACAATTTCTTAAAAACTATCTTAATGAATAAAATATAGTTTTCAAAATATTATAAATAATTTCTAAAATAGTATAAATAGTTTTTCTTCGCAAATTCTCACTATATGTCAATCTTGATCGTGACTGATCATATTCCTATTTCCTCGCGGATTTGGACCCCCTTCACATTGACCATGGCTATCGGATAAATTGAGACTTCTTAGATCATCGCACACCATCAGGCAAGATACCTTGTCATATTTACTGGTTGTATTTAATCTGCATCTTTATTGTTTAGTTATTTCATATTTACTGCCTGTTTATTTCCAATTCATCCAGTTGCACCTTTGATTATTGTACCTGATTTACTTACTTGCTTTTAGTTATATATGATGCAAATGCCAGTTATATTTTCCTTTTTGACTTTAAATTTGCATATGGACCTAGACTTTAAGGGACTACCATTTGTTATTATATCATCATAAACTTTGTTACGACTGTGCCACGAGATATGTGTGAGTTATGAGTAGAATATAGAGGTATTTGTGTATTGGTTGATCAGTCGTACGCATGCGTTAGGTCTAATTGCTAATAGAGGCATGCTAGGAGACTTGGCTGTTAATAGAGGTGCATGGTCGTGGATGCAACTTAGATAGGTGCATAGGGTAGGGAGAATATTTCCTTAACGTATGGACCACTATTGCACTTTCCTTTAGTAATCCGGAAGCTCCGCTGGAGATACGGGTAAGCTTATAACCCTCTCAGCTTGGCCACTGACATTATTGGAACATTATACGCTCGGCCCTTGGTGCCCAAGTGGAGACTATACGAGGTCCCATTTATAGCCAGAAGTGCCCATACGACTGAAGGATTGTTCTTAACTGCATGTACACAGTAGAATAGTTAGGTGACCTTAGTTATTGTCATATCACACTCCGTTCCAACCATGGCACGAGACAGTATCACATCACGAAATAGTGTTCCCCCTTGTCCTTGTTTAGTTATAGGGGTTGTCTACTATTTCGATGATAGGATATTGGATCGTGTTATGATTTGGACTATTTTACTTTTACTTCTGACTTGTGACATTTTATATTCAGTTCATATGGCATGTTTATATGTATCTTGTTACGTTCCGCTGAGGACCTGGTAATTTCTCCACGTGTGTATTTTCGTGACTTTTCACTGGTGTTCTAGCCAAGGCCGTGATCTTCTCTATTCCTTCAAAGATGACTTGCTCTTGGATTGTCCTTTGCTACTTTTTACAAATTATTTCCTTTGTATGTATTATTTCTCATTTAAAATGGTTAGTAATGGATTTGTCTTCGTCCAATGACTTGTATGAATAACGATTCATAGTTGATTTTATAATATCTTTATTCTTTTATTTTGTGGATGAGATTAGTTGTCATGGTTATACTATATTTATAGCTTACATATATTTATTATACGGTTGGCATGTCTACATTCCTAGTCCTACGTATTTTGGGATTGGGGTGTTACACTACGACAAAGTACATATATAGTCAAAATTAAAAATAAAATATAGTTTAATAAATAAAAATCATATAAAATAAAATCAAAATTTCAAAAATCAGAGGGCTTACTGCTTCCGTCCATTTGGAGAAGTAATTGATTATTGGCCATATAAACTTATATCTTCTGAAAGTAGGAGGGCTAATTGGACTTATAATATCCATACCCCATGCTTCAAAGGGCTACGATGCAGCTGTCAGATGTAGAACCTTTGAAGGTTGACGAATGAAGTCGACATGAATCTGACATGCCCTATACTTTGTGGCATATTCTATAGCGTCAGCTACCATGGTGGACCAATAATAAACCATACACCTCAATCGATCTTGCAACTTATTACTTGGCTGATGAGCACTGCAAGTACCATCATGAGCTTCATAGGGTGGTTATTTAGCTTCTTCATCGAATAAACATCACATTAGGAACCCATCATACAACCATCGATATAGCATTTTGGTCGCTATATTATATTAGAATCGAAGGGAATGTTTTCTTTATTGTAGTTAATGGATTCTTAGGACATAAACAATGCTTCCATGGACACCCTGCTAGCTGTAGGCAAAACTTCTACCGATGGGACCACACCATCACATGGAGGCCAGCTTACTTATCAGGGCGACCTGCCGCATCCGCATACCTCGAGGTTTCACAGAGATGACATTCCACTATCCTCGCAGTTTCCTCCGCAGACTCCACCTTCAGCCCTACACTGCCTCCAGTACCTGTACTGGATAATGCTCAGCTTCTTGGGATCTTTCGGCAACTCATCAATTCTTAGATTGAGTAGGCTAACATCTTCTGCGATAGTGTGAAAGAGGCTCTTCAGGCTAGAGATGCTCCCGGCCTTGCCTAGGAACATCTAAGGACTTCATGAACCTCAGGCCCATAGAATTCTAGGGGACAACAGGGATTATCTATGCTGATAAGTGGATAGAGAACGCGGAGTGGTCTCTTCGGATGGCTTGAGTTCCTGAAGACTTGAAAATAGAGTCAGCCAACATGCAGTTTTTCGATATCGTTCGGACGTGATATAGAAATGAGCCCCGACTTTCCGCACCAGATGTGACGTGGGTAGAGTTCAAGGAGTTGTTCAAGAAAAAGTTTTACCCCGACGTAGCTCGAGAGGCGTTAGAGAGTCAGTTCGAGAGTCTGGAGCAGGGAAACCTCACCGTCGACGAGAACACCTCAAAGTTTTCTCGTCTCAGCCGCTTCGCAGAGAGCATGGTCAACACCCATGAAAGCAAAGCTCGAAGATTCAAGAAAGGATTATCTCACGAGATTCGCCTAGCCGTTGCAACTAGTCGAGCCAAACGAGATACATACGGAGGAGGTAGCAACCAATCGAGACCAACAAAACATCCAAATATTCCAGGGAAGACTTCACCGCAGCAGTATTACCTGCTGCCTCGTTGCCAGCAGCAGCAGTTCCAACCTTCTGATAGAGCCCCAACACTACAACAACAGAATTAGACTCAGGCGATTATTACATGCTCCCACTGTTGGAGGCCAGGACACCATTTTGATTAGTGTCGTCGAAGGTTACGATAATGTTTATCGTATGGATCAGCTATGCATCAGGTGAATGAATGTCCAACATCATTTATTAGTCAAGGCTCAACACCAACTTAGGAAGGACTAGGAGGACCGTAGCGGCAAGGACAAGGGAAAGCATTTGTAGATGTGACTCGACCTGAAGGTATAGGTAAATTAAATAGGTTCCCTTAAAAGCCTACCATATAGAGTTAGCATACTTGTTTAGTTAAATAGGTAGTATGCTTAATTAGTTATCTTAGATTTCTTAATCCTTTCATGATCTAGACTAGGAATTATTTTAGATTACTGTAGACGTTATTACATGTTCTGTTTATTTTTTAGGACAAAAATCATTTTAAGGGGGATAGTATGTGGCATCTGCTCCCAGATTAGAAATCTAAGAAATTTTTTTCATTCTTCTATTTGATTATGATTAACTTTTATGGTCAGTAGGGATCATATCTAAGCTTTTAAGTGGGTTAGGACCATCCTATGGTCATATGGCCTCTAGATAGGTTCTACAATCATTATTTAGATATATCATATTTTACTATAATTTTTAGATAATTTTAGATATTTATTTATTAAGATTTAGTATTTTTAAAGGCTTCTAGGATTTTACTATAGGGTCAATTGGGGTTATTTTATGACCTGCTATTTTATTTAGGTTCTAAGAGGTCAAAAATATTTTTTACATTTTTCTAGAATTTTTCTGGATCTTTTGATATTTATTTGGATTTAATTGGCTCTAAAATGATTTTTAAATCATTTTTCTAAAAGAATTACACAGTCATAGGCCCAGTCAGCACCGTCGGGCCCACCTATCAGTCACTGGGCTGAACGGGGCGGGCCCAGCCATCAGCTGCGTTACCAGCTGACTGTGTTGTTCCTTATTAGGAAATTTCCTCATTAGTGAGCCCGCCTTAGCCGACTCAGGTGAAGCCAGATCGAGATTTGGCCGTTCGCTTAAGTACGGAGCCGACGGATGGCTGCTACGTAGCATAGACACGGCTATGTACCCAACCACCTCTGCTAGCCGCTGCTATATATATATATATATATATATATATATATATATATATATATATATATATATATATATATATATATTGCGTAATAACAGTGAACCCTATACTCCTTTAGCCGATTTTGAGGAGTTTGATCTCTTGGAGAATCCCGACTTCCCGAAGCGATTGCGACAGCTCCGACCTTGTTTTCGTGCGCCATTTTTTGTTGGATTTGTCTCGAGGTTAGCTTTTAGAATACATATTTTATTTTCTAAAATTTTGCTTCTGAATTTCTGAAGAATTATTTTAGTGTTGGTTGTCCAAAATTTGACACGTCGCACGGTTTTCGAGATCTCGGGAGATCTCGAACTCTGATTCACGATCCGTTTGAAGTTTTGGAAAGCTAAAATAAAGATTTTAGACATATAATTCTTCCAGAATTTCAACAGTTCGTTTACTATTTTCTTTATTAAGTTAAACTAAGATGTGTTCAGTAAATCACCGATTTGGTCACGGTTAGCCATAATGGCGACATCTTTTGACCAAAATATGATTTTATGGCACGGTCAATTCTACTACACTCATGGCACTGAAATATACCAAGATACACTTTCAAAATCTCAAGTTCATTATGTTTGACTTGATAGTCAACTGCACACCTCGATTTGCGTGTCATGGTTTCCAAAATTGGAAATATGACTTTCTATGGCCAAACTTTCTTGTTTAAGTTATATTTCAAATTATTATTAGGTTAAATTAGTTTTTAAGTGATTAATTCTAGAATTAATTATTATTAGATAAGTTAAACCATTAGCCACTTATTCCATGATTTTAGAATTAGAATCTTATAATTGACTTGTGGTTTTCGTGTACGGTTCGTGGTACGATGGTACAATATGGATGATAACTTCTACGTCGGCATTCCTTTCATACTCTACTTGTGAATACGGTTTTTTTTAAGGGTTCGGGAAAGTACAATATTACATTATGTTTTGGTAAATTATGATGTTTTTTTATCGTTTTCTTGTTTGATATTCCGTTGAGACACGATGGTGACACAGTAGGCTTATTATATCCTTCTTGTCGTATCATTGACCGTTATTGATTATTAATGAGTTGGAAGAGGAAATACTCGGTAAGTACGTGAACAAACCCAAATACCGTTACTGAATGATAGCTAAGTCATACACCTCACGTATGAGTTAGTCGTACCAATTACCGCATGATAGCCAAATTTGATGTGTCGTATTAGCCCAGCTATTCACCTATGAAAAGGTATTTCAAACACACAGTCATTTCCATTATTCATCATCTTAGTTCAAGTTTTTTATCTTCATGCTTCTTTTTTATTAGCTTACTCGTTCATGATTTATTGCTTTTCATATCTTGCTAGTTCGTTATATACTCTTTAACGTTACTGTTTCTCATTGTTCTAGCTTATTTTATGCTAACAACATTAAATGTAATATGGTTGTACTTTGTACCTTTCCTGACTGGATCGTTGATATAGGTGAGGATGATGAGTACCTCTACACTTTTATTATGAACCACCAGAGGGTAGTGCTGACGATGTTGGTACCAAGACTTAGGAGCCATGATCGATCTCTGGAGGGATCTACATTTACCTTTTATTATGCTTTAGCTTTCCTGTCTTAGTTGGACCGCTGTTCTCGGATGGACCATATTATTATTCTAGATTTTAGTATCTTTGTTATTGGATTTGGATATTATTTTTATTATCTATCATACTCTTATTTTCTTGGTTTGTGTTATTGCTGAGTATGATTTGTATCTGTGATCACTTGTATTCGTAGAAAATTTATTGTGTATCCTAAACAGCGTTCTACCGTCGATACTGCGGTGTAGGCTGGACTTGGCTACGAACTCGTACTCGGTTATCTGGGAGCGGGTCGTGACAAGTTTTTATGGTGGCCCATGCAGGTCAATTTTCAGAAAAGATTATGAACTCATGGTAGTACTTAAGTTAGTCGTACTACTGCGGGCCTGCGAATAGGATTAGATTTTGAGGACCTCCTCCACATGCCTTGACGAGTTATTTATCTCCACAATTGACTTCAACTATTCATTTATTTGCATTCTACATGAATTTTCCCATCGTTTAACGGTTTTCTTTATTGCAGTTAATGGATTCTTAGGACAGGAATAACGCTCTCATGGACACCCCACCAACTGCAGGCAAAACTTCTACCGATGGGACCCTACCATCATATGGAGGCCAGCTTACTCATCAGGGCGACCCGCCACATCCATATACCTCGAGGTTTCGCAGAGATGACATTCCACAACCCCCACAGTTTCCTTCATAGACTCCACCTCCAGCCCCTATACTGCCTCTAGCACCTGCACTAGACAATGTTCAGCTTCTTGGAATCTTCCAGTAACTCATTAATTCTTAGACTGAGCAGGCTAACATCTTCTGCGATAGTGTGAGAGAGGCTCTTGAGGATAGAGATGCTCCCCGACCTCATCCCGGAACTTCCAAGGACTTCATGAACCTCATGCCCTTGGAATTCTATGGAACAGAAGGGATTATCTATGCTGATGAGTGGATAGAGAACGTGGAGCGGTTTCTTCGGATGGCTCAAGTTCATGAAGACTTGAAGATAGAGTCAACTAATATACAGCTTTTCGACATCGCCCAGACACGGTATAGTGATGAGCCCTGACTTTCTGCAATAGATGTGACGTGAGCAGAGTTCAAGGAGTTGTTCAAGAAGAAGTTTTATACCGACGTAGCTCGAAAGGCATTAGAAAGTTAGTTCGAGAGTCTGGAGCAGGAAAGCCTCACCGTCGACGAGTGCATCTCAGAGTTTTCTTGCCTCAGCTGTTTCATAGAGAGCATTGTCAACACTTCTGAAAGTAAAGGCCGAAGATTCAAGAAAGGGTTATCTCATGAGTTTTGCCTAGCCGTCACCAACAGTCGAGCCACTACCTACGAGGAGATCTTGAAGGTCGCACAAGTAGTAGAAAAAGTGCTGGATTGCAAGACAAAAGAGACCGAGATATATACAAAGAAGATAACAGCAATCGAGACCAGCAAAATGTCCTAATATTCCAGGGAAGACTTCACCGCAACAGTATTACCTGTAGTCTCATTTCCAGCAGCAATAGTTCTAACCTTCGGGTAGAGCACAGCACCACAATGGCAGAATCATACTCAGAGGATTATTATATGCTCCCATTGTTAGAGGACAGGACACCATTTTAATTACTGTCGCAGGAGGTGACGACAATGTTTATCGTGTGGATCAACTACGCATCAGGTGAAAGAATGTCCAACATCATTTATTCGTCAAGGCTCAGCACCTACTCAGGCAGGACCAGAAGGACCGCCGTGGCAAGGACAAGGGCAAGCATTTGTAGCTGTGACTCGACCTGTAGGTAAATTAAATAGGTTCCCTTAAAAGCCTTCTATATATAGTTAGCATGCTTGTTTAGTTAAATAGGTAGTATGCTTGATTAGTTATCTTAGATTTCTTAATCCTTTCCATGATCTAAACTAGGAATTATTTTAGATTGCCATAGACGTTATTAGTATGTCATATTGATTTTTGAGGACAAAAATCTTTTTAAGAGGGATAGTATGTGGCATCTGCTCCCAGATTATAAATCTAAGGATTTGTTTTTCCTTTTTCTATTTGATTATGATTAACTTTTATGGTCAGTAGGGGTCATGCCTAAGCTTGTTGGTGAGTTAGGACCATTCTATGGTCATATGGCCTCTAGATAGGTTCTATAAGTATTATTTAGCTATATCATATTTTACTATAATTTTTAGGTTTTTTAGATATTTATTTATTAAGATTTAGAATTTTTAAGGCTTCGAGGATTTTACTATAGGTTCAATTAGGATTATTTTGTGATCTACTATTTTATTTAGGTTTTAGGAGGTTAGAAATATTATTTATATTTTTCTAGAATTTTTTGGATTTATTTATATTTATTTGGATTTATTTGGCTCTAAAATGATTTTTAAGTCATTTTTCTAAAAGAATTACACTGTCGTAGGCCCAATCGGCACGGTCGGGCTCACCTGTCAGCTACTGGGCTGAGCGGGGCGGGCCTAGCTGTCAGCTGCATCAGCAGCTGACTGTGCTGTTCCTTATTAGGAAATTTTCCTAATTAGTGAGCCGGTCTTGGTCGACTCCGGTGAAGCCAGATCGAGATCTGGCCGTCCGCTTAAGTGCGGAGCCAACGGATGGCTGCCACATGACATAGCCATTGCTCTGCGCCCAACTGCCTCTTCTAGCCACTGGTATATATATATATATTCTGCGTAATAACAGTAAACCCTATATTCCTTTAGCCGACTCTGAGGAGTTTGATCTCTTGGAGAATCCCAACTTCCCGAAGCGATTGCGGACAACCCCGGCCTTGTTTTTACACGCCATTTTTTTATGGATTCTAATTGAGGTTAGATTTTAGAATGTATATTTTATTTACTAAGATTTTGCTTCTTAATTTTTGGAGAATTATTTTAGTGTTGGTTGTCCAAAACTCGACACGTCATACGATTTTTGAGATATCGGGTGATCACGAATTCCCGTTCGTGATCCGTTTGAAATTTTAGAAAGTTAACACGACGATATTCGATGTTTAAATTTTTCAAGATTTCAGAGGTTCGTCTACTATTTTATTTATTATGTTAAACTCAGATTTGATCGATAAATCACCGATTTGGTAACGGTTAGCCATAAGAGCGATATCTTTTGACCAAAGCATGATTTTGTGGCACGGTCAATTCCAGTGCACTCGTGGCACTGAAATATACCAAGATGCAATTTCAAAATCTTGAGTTTATAACATTTGACTAGATAGTCAATGGCACGCCTCGATTTGCGTGCCATGGTTTCCAAAATTGGAAATATGACTTTCTATAGCCAAACTTCCTTCTTTAAGCTATATTTTAGATTTTATTAGGTTGAATTAGTTTTTAATGGATTTATTCCAGAACTAATTATTATATAAGTTAAACCATTAGCCACTTATTCTATGATTTTAGAATTATAATCTTAGAATTGACTTGTAGTTTTCGTATACGGTTCGTGGTACGATGGTGCGATATGGATGATAGCTTCTAGGTCGACATTCCTCTCATCCTCTACTTATGACTACGGTTTGTTCAAAGGTTCAGGCAAGTACAGTATTGCATCATATTTTGGTACATTATGATGCTTTTTTTATCGTTTCCTTGTTTGATATTCCGTTGAGACACGATGGTGACACGGTAGGTTTATTATATCTTTCTTATCGTATCTTTGACCGTTATTGATTGTTAGTGAGTCGGGAGTAAAATACTCGGTAAGTACATGAACAAACCCAAACACCGTTACCGAATGATAGCTAAGTCATGCACCTCACGTGTGAGTTAGCCGTACCAATTATCGAATGATAGCCATCTATGATGTGCCATATTAGTCCAGCCATTCACGTATTAAAAGGTATTTCACAAACACAGTCATTTTCATTGTTCGTCATCTTAGTTCCAATTCTTTATCTTCATGCTTCTTTTCTATTTGATTACTCGTTCATGATTATTGCTTTCTATATCTAGTTCATATCTTGCTAGTTTGTTTTATGCTCTTTTCCATTTTATTTCTTATTGTTTCTAGCTTATTTTGTGCTACAACATTAAATGCAATATGGTTGTACTTTGCTCCTATCCTGACTGGATTTTTGATATAGGCGAGGATGACGAGTACCTTTATACTTATTATTATGAACCACCAGAGGGTAGTGCTGATGATGTTGGTTCCGAGACTCAAGAGCCATGATCGATCTCTGGAGGTATCTACGTTTACCTTTTATTATGCTTTAGTTTTTCTTTCTTAGTTGGGCCGAATTTGTTCTCGGATGGACCATATTATTATTCTGGATTTTAGTCTCTTTGTTATTTGATTTGGATATTATTACTTTCATTATCTATCATACCCTTATTTCTTTGGTTTGTGTTATTGCTGAGTATGATTCGTATCTGTGATCACTTGTATTTATGGAGGATTTATTGTATATCCTAGACAAGGTTTTACCGTCGATACCGCAACATAGACTGGGATTGGCTACGAACTCGTACTTGGTTATCCGTGAGCGGGTCGTGACATGTGGACTTTTGGATTTTGTATATTTGGATAGGGAGGCTAATTTTTTTTGTGCACTGAGAAAAACCTAAGCCATATAGCCGATCCTGATCAACCCTACATATTTTTCCTAGACTCAATAAAAGTTAAAAAATACAGAAGAAAATATAAAAAAGCTTGATCGTGATTCCATTGTGTTTGGTTCTTGATGACGACACGATGTTTGTACTTTATAGCAGTAGCACGCATATTTATGATGCAGACTTTCTTCTGACATGAAATCGGAAAACTCGTAACATTATATGTATTTTGTGTATCAACCAAAGTTGACGTTGATTATCAAAATCAGGTGTGAGATCATTTAGCAATAGGCCAACAATCTCTCCTACTTTGATAATTGACAAACTTTGAGTCTATACCAAAATATAACAAATAATATGTAACTTTGAAATTTTATTCCTAACTTGATCTAAAATAAAAAATTTGGTATATGCTCTTTCTTTCCCTTTCTCATATACTCAAAATATAGCTCCCCCGCAATTTATGAAGCCAACGATAACAAAAAAAGAGTAATATCAAATATGATAGGAATTAACAAGTCAAATTTTCAAGTATATGAACGAAAAAGCAGTAGTAGCAGAAAAAATATGAGCAGTAGATGAAAGCCAACTAGCATAGCAAATGAGTACATAACCTAGATACAACTGAAGTCCAAAAGTGCATAAACGTAAACTAGTGCTATAAAATAAGATAATCCAAACTAAAATAAAATGTCACTACATCATAATCAACCATCAAATAAAGTCCACAAAAAGCACTAAGCTAAAACAGTAATCAAGCATCAGCATCATCCGGGACATCCGTAGGAGGTTGCAGATCAAAGTAGGCTATTGTCGGATCGAAGAAACCGAAAGTAGGATGATCCTCGAGTCTCGGTCTATCAAAACCAGGGTGACGGAGGATGGTCATCTGTGTAGTGGGGTGATGTGCCATCGTCCATTGAATGTTGGCCATCGCATTTCTCATGACACGGGCCTGAGAAATTTGGCGATACTCAGTGTCTACATAGCAAGCTAGATAGTTATGATGCTACTGTCCCTGGGTATGACAAAAGCATCAAACCTCTGATACAGCTCATCAATGGTATAGCCTGGAGCTACAGGGGCTGGAGCGTCTACTGGTGCGGGCGGCTGGAGTAGGTGCAGGTGGAGGTGTAGCATCACCAAGAGTGTGAAGGAACTTCTTAGACCTAAAGAGCTCTATAGACGTTCCAGAGATAGGACATAAATCTAGATCGATGTCAATTTTCTGAAAGATGACTGCCATATGCATAGGGTAAAGGAGGTTTCGGCCCGTTCGTCGATAGCTGATCATAGATGCTATCATAGTCTTGGGAAAAGAAAATATAACCATAAAATAGATATGATACATAGCAGATAGCTTTAAGAGCGTGATCTCATCAATGGATCCCATTTTAGGTAGCGGAGATGAATAGATAATACGATGGAGTTTATAGAAGTGTTGGTTGAGGTGACATGCATACAACCATGACTTGGGAATTAGATTCGGATGATACAATGCTATCTTAAAAGAGTCAAGAGTCATATCAGTAGAAAATTGAACTTTGTTAATATCGACTAGAGCGTCCCTGTTATCATGCATAAGGAAATATTTACTCTGGTCTTCAGTACTAAATTCAAATTCCTTGCCGCTGACACAGGAATGAATAATGCCTTCTGCTTCTTGCATGTTGCAATAAAATATGCGGACAATATTGTCATAGATTGAGTGGGAAGTCTCTAGAAAATCTCAGAGTCCTAGGTTTTCAAAAGTAGTAGCATACTCCGAGAGAACAGTAAATTTATCGATATTCCTGGACACATTTCCCGGTATCGAAACTGAGTAAACCAAGAGATTGATCTCTCTAAAGAGAAAAATAAGGACGAGTCAAAGTCCTCCTCGTCATTGGGACGAGCGAAACTGAACATATTGACAGGTTCATACTCTAATGTGGAGGATGAACCAGATTCTTTTTTTCTTCCTCTTAAAGTGTTCAGGAGCCATGAAAAATTAAAAAGAAAATGATAGCGATATACCTCAAAGGAGATCAAAAAGTGGTAGAGAACGCCTTCCTAGAGCCCTTAGATCCAAAAAATTAGGTTTTTGAGGATTTGGAGAGGGTTTTCTAAAACGTAGGGTTAGAGAAGGCAGCTGTTCGGAGTTTGAAGGAGATGAATAGGAGAGAGAGGGGGCGCCGGTTCGCTACTGTTTATAAGAAACGACCCCATAGAGTTTGGTCTGAACTCGGTCAAACTCGGTCCGAGTTCAGCCACTTGGATTTTAGGTCATTTATGAGTAATAAATGATAAAAAAACAACTCAATAACTTTTAACTCTTTGATTTAATAATATTCATCACTTTGAGTTAACTGTAGGGACTTGATCCCAGCTAGCGGTAGTCCGAAGACACTTGACACCGTGTCGGTTAGGATTTTATGCCTTGTTGACAAAAAGACCATTTCGGCTTATACCCAAAATAACTTTAATTAATAAATCGATAAATATCAAGTTTTAAGTATTTTTATTAATCATAACGCATTATGACTCTAAAATTCAAGTATGCCTAACTCTCGACGTAGATAGTTGAAACGATCTTCAGCTAGTGGTTTTGTGAATTTTTTGCTAGTTGATGATTTGTGTCAATAGATTATAAGCACATATTTCCGTATTGTTGGTGATCACGCAAAAAGTGGTGATATATTTGTATGTGTTTAGTGCGTGAATAACATACTGGGTTCTTAGTCAGATTAATGGTGCTAGTATTATCACAATAAATAGAAATCTTAGTATATTGCATATTATAGTCTTCTAAGGTTTGTTTTATCCACAAATCTGAGCACAACAACATCCTGCGACGATATACTTAGGCTCAGTTGTTGATCGTGCTACAGAATTTTGCTTCTTGCTAAACCAAAAGATAAAAGCTTTTACTATAAAATGACACGTACCGCTGGTACTTTTACTGTCTACTTTGCATCCAGTAAAATCAGCATCGGAGTAACATATTAGGTCAAATGACGTAGTTTTGGGATACCATAAGCTGACAATAGAAGTTCTCTTAAAGTATTGAAGTATACGCTTAACGAGGCATAAGTGTGAATCCTTATGATTAGCTTGATATTGTGCACAAATACAAACGCTAAACATTATATCGGTGACTAGCAGTTAAGTAAAGTAAACTACCAATCATACCTCGATACTTACGTTGGTCGACTGGTTTGCCACTTTTATTAATGTCAAGTCGTGTTGATGTAGCTATTGGCATGCTGATAGGTTTACGTTGTCGAAGTCATACTTCTTTAGTAAATCCTTCGTGTACTTACTTGATTGATGAAGGTTTCCTACGAGTGTCGTTTGATCTCGAGTCCTAGGAAGTAGTTGAGCTCTTCCATCATACTCATTTCAAACTCACTTTGCATATTCTTAGCAAAATCTTGACAAAGTTTTTCATTAGTAGAACCAAAAATAATGTCATCAACATAAATTTGCACAAGTAAAATACTGTCAATTGAAGATTTGATAAACAGGGTTGTATCAACTCTTCCTTCTAAAAACCATTTTCAAGTAGGAAATCACTTAGGCGTTCATACCAAGCATGCGGTGCTTTAAGTCCATAAAGCGCTTTTCTAAGCTTGAAAACGGAAATCAAGTTTTGGAAAATCTTCAAATCCAGGGGGTTGTTTCACAAAAACTTTTTCCTTTAAAAATTCATTCAAAACTGCACTTTTTACGTCCATTAGAAAAAGTTTATAATTGTGAAAACATGCAAATGCACAAAACATGCGAATGGACTCTAGTCTAGCAACAAAAGTATATGTCTCGTCATAATCAATCCCTTCTTCTTGATTATAACTTTGTGCCACTAGACGTGCCATGTTGCGTAGAACATGTCCATCCTCACCCAGTTTATTTTAGAACACCCATTTGGTACCAATTATCGATTGACCAATAGGTTTAGGAACAAGTTCCCAAACTTAGTTTTTCTCAAATTGATTAAGTTTCTCTTGCATAGCTTCAATCCAAAACTCATCAGAAAAAGTATCTGCTACTGACTTATGTTCTACTTGAGAAATAAAAGCTACATTTGCTACTATATAGAAGAACGCCTACCTACGCCTTTAGATACATCACCTATTACTAGTATCTCTGGATGGTCTGGCATGAATTTCATCTTTTTTGGCAGACTCTCTAGATAACTTTCTTTGGTAGCATTATCTTCAGGTGCTTTGGATTTGCTTTGTATATCTTCGTCATCACTCTCGCTAGATCTCTGACTATTAAGCTCATATAAAGTAACATTAATAGATTCTTGAACAATCATATATCTTTTAATGAAAATTTTATATCGTTTACTCTTGGCAACATACCCAAGAAATATTCTTTCGTCTGCCTTCGAGTCAAACTTACCCAAGTTATCCTTGGTGTCCAGAATAAAATAGCGACAACCAAAAACTTTAAAATAAGAAATGTTTGAAATTCTTCCAAACCACAATTCATAAAGGATTTTCTTCGATATAGGTCGAATTAACACCATATTCAAAACATGATAGGTTGTACTTACACCTTCTTTCCAAAAGAATTTAGGAAGATTATGTTGATTCATTATGACTCTAGCCATATCGCTTAGAGTACGATTCTTTCGCTCCACAACACCATCTTGTTGAGGAGTTCTAGGACAAAAAACTTGTGATAATATCCACTATCATCACAAAACCTTTTGAAATTAGTATTTTCGAACTCTCCACCATGATCACTTTGGATTCGAGTAACCATGAAGCCTTTTTCAATTTATACCTTTTTGCAAAATACTTGAAATTCAAAAATAGCATCACTTTTGTTTGATAAAAAGTACACCCAAGTATAACGAGACAAATCATTGACTATAACAAAAGCGTAGAGTTTACCACCAAGACTAGCGACTCTACTAAGACCAAACAAATCCATATGAATCAACTACAAAGGTCTAGAAGTGCTTACAGCGTTGATGGGTTTAAAGCATGACCTAGTTGGCTTATTCTTTTCATAGTATGAATGTACCATATCTCTCTTGAAGGTAATTTTTGGGAGTCCTTTTACCAGCTTTTTAGTACATAGCCTTGAGATAGTGTCCATATTTTAATATCCTAGTCTCATGTGCCATAGCCAGCTTTCATCCTGATTGGCTACTAGGAATACCAACAGTACATATTCGTAGCGAGGTGGACATACCAAAGGAAACGTAACCTCTTTTCAACGATAGCGTAGCGAATAAAGATGTATCACCTGTCATGTGTCGTAAACATCCGCTATCGAGTATCCACTTGATTATAGCATGAGATGGTTGAGGGTCCACATACAAAACGAGTAGATGAATCCTTTGGTACCCATTTCTTCAAGGGTCCATTATGATTAGTCTTAGAAATCCAAACAAGTATATTTGTGTCAACAAGCTTTCTAGCTCTATAGTACTGTAATATGTGTCCGTGTGTACCACATTCTATGTTGAAATTGTGCTATTTGTTTCTGTGTTGACATTCTTGTGTGTCTTTCTTGGAAATCCAAGCATGTGATTTTTGAAATTGTGATATTTGTTTCTGTGTTGACATTCTTCTGTGTCTTTCTTGGAAGCCTGTATGTGAAAGCATGGTTGTGAGAAATGTGTTGCTTATGTTCTTTCTTTGGTTTAGTCCTTTATAGTATGTGCATGGTATTAGGACTAACCTTAGGCCGTGTAACAGGGATGACCTGTTTTTCTAACTTGACCTATAACTTTTTAGAGATCGCATAAGACTTCTCAAATTTAGCAGTTATGTCTATGAGTCTTTGCTCAATGACTAAGTATCTTTTTTTCTCTATGTCATAAAGTTCTTGCACCTTGACATAGTACTTAGAAATCCAAGCATGTGATTTTTGAAATTGTGCTATTTGTTTCTGTGTTGACATTCTTGTTTGTCTTTCTTGGAAACCTGTATGTGAAAGCATGGTTGTGAGAAATGTGTCACTTATGTTCTTTCTTTGGTTTAGTCCTTTGTATTATGTGCTTGGTATTAGGACTAACCTTAGGCCGTATAACAGGGATGACCTGTTTGCCTAACTTAATCTCTATCTTTTTAGAGATCGCATAAGACTTCTCAAATTTAGCAGTTATGTCTATAAGTCTTTGCTCAGTAACTAAGTATCTTTTCTTCTCTATGTCATAAAGTTCTTGCACCTTAACATAGTCTCTTTCTTTCTTCTTTATGGTGAGGATAGCCTCATGATAGTCCAATTTTATTTTTGCTATCTCTTCCGTGTTATCGATAGTAGATGTCACTTTAATGTCTTTAATAAGACTAGACAGCCTAGCTACTTCGGTTATGTATACGTTTATCTCTTTGCGAGATTGCTTGTACTTGTCCAATACATTTTTTTAGCTCTTTAAGTAGTTCGCTAAAGGTACTTTCTAACTCATCAAAAGTAAAATCATCATACAGAGGGTTTTCAGATACCTTATTGAATGCCATCAGACAGACATTTATACTGCTGCTAGGTTTGTCCTCTTTTTTTAATTCACTGGCCTCACTTTCATGCCAGATACTGGTGTTAGCATACTTTCGACCGGTTGTAGCTCTTTTGCTCGATCTTGATCGATCATATAGACTGCTCTTCTTTGACAGTAGGCAGTCCTTCTTTATATACACATACTACTTACATCCGAAGCAAATTGTTTCTTCTTTGTTACTTTCATGGATGTCTTTCTTCTTTTAGTTTGATCTTTCAAACTTCAAGAATTTTCTAAAATTTTTGACCAGCAGGGCCTGTTCATCCCCATCGGACACTTCTTCATCAGAATTATTGTATAACTCTTTTGGCTCGAGCTTTGAAGGCAATTGATTTTTCTTTGAGAGTTACTTCTTCAAATTCTTGTAAGCCCAGCTCATAGGTCATGAGCTTGCCCATCAGTGTCTCCAATGTCATCATGGTGAGGTCATTTTCTTCTATAATTGTGGTGGCCTTCGAGTTCCAGTTCTTTGTTAAAGCCCGAAGTACCTTCCTGATCTTTTTATGATTGTTGTAATCCTTACCAAGAGATTGTAAAGGATTAGTAATATCAAGGAAACGAGTAAACATCTGTGTAATTAACTCACCGGGTTTCATCTTGAAGGACTCGTATTCCTGTGTTAATCTACTGATTTTTAGATTCCTTTACTTGGAAAGTCCCTTCATGAGTTACCTCAAGAAGTCTCCAAATTTTATTTGATGTCATACAGGTTGATACGTGATCACAACAAGAAAAATACCCTTTTATGTCGGGTAAAATCCGTCATATATAGCATTTTATGACTTTTTTTGTATGCTCACCCGTGATGAAAACAGGTGCTATAAATGTATAGAATAAACGTTATGAATAGATATACCTTATCTGACATTTTCTTTTTAGAATCGATATAAATAGTTCAGGTATATATAACAAAATTTTGTAAACCGACATTAAAGATAGGATTATATATATAACAGTCAAATATGCCACCGAGATTAAAGTCCCATTATGTTTAAAAAAATATGATAATTAACATATATTCATAACGTTTTGTAAACGATTTTAGCAATGAAAGAAATCATAAAGCGTCATGTATATGACATATATACATACCGGTTTTAGCTATATAATAATATTTATAAACCAATACGTTATAAAAGCAACGGCCAACATGACTATCCAGAATATCCAAAATTTCCAGAATAACACAATTATTGTATTTGAAACATTTTATTCATATTTTCCAGTTCCAAATATCGTACCATCTTGATTACATTCCAAATATCCCATCTTAATTACATATATCTATCTCTTTTTCAGCCTTTGCTTAACATATCGTCATCTTAACTATACATTTCAAAAACAATTCCCTTTTCAGCTTTTGCTTAACCAATATATCACAAAATTTCAAAATAAACATCTGATCTTCTTTTCATTTTAGCGCACTAGGCCTCAAAATATTTTTTCTGATTCACCAACACAAAGGACTCCTTTAAAAGACGGTCGACAAGAGCAACTTGAGAATCCACGATTCTACAACCAACAAATAAAAAAGGTACAAATAAGATACTTCAAAGTTGAAATCAGATGAATCTTATACCTGACCAAACTGTGTTGGCTAAAGCCCCAAATATTCTAGTTATCCCACCAAAAAGAAACCAAAGTGAAACCATCTGCAGGTGCACAATCAGACAACAACAGTTATATGCACAAATTAATAAAATGAAGATAACTAGAACATAATCCAGCAGTTGTATGCAGCAGCAGCAGTTATATCCATAAATTAATAATGTGTCATGTCGAAAATATAGGAGAAGAAAATGCCTCATAATCCAGGACTGAAGTTGACTACTTAAACTTTCTAAATTATAATTCTCTCAAGATTGGAGCATGTGAAACATAAGCAGCAGTATGTAGTAAGAGCACAAACCAAGTACTGACCACTACTTATCGATGACCACTACTCCATACTCAATTTTAAAGGAAATTTTTTTTAAGCCAATGCACTAAAGCTAATCATGCATGCAGTATCCAGAAAAAAAAGTTGGAACATAAAAAATCTAAATTATAACCCGACCAATATCTAGTTGTCACTAAAATCATATTGGGTTCTTAACCCCTATATAAGGCAATATACACTACATTTTTCCTCCTAAAGATAACTGGAGGTTTGTGTATGAAGACAGATAAACAAGTGAGGTTGGTACCGCCATTGCTTAATCTTGCCTAAAGTTCTACTCTGTCTGGAAATGCTTCTGTTTCATAATAACAATCCTACCCTGTACAATGTCACAACATAAGTGACTCTTCAAAAACAACATAAATTGTCCAATAATGAAGTTATGATAGCAATTTTTTTCAGTTAAGCAATTCAATCTGCAAAAGTGTTTTTGTCTTGGCCCTCTTGGGAGTAGAATAGCTTAGTTAAATTTAATGTTGGATGGAAATAGAGAATATGAACCATATGGATGGTAATGATAGTGGTTAAGGTGTAAGATTTGGTCTGACTAATAAAAGACCCAGAAGTCAAATATGCATCTTCCAAACCCAAAAAACAATCTGCAAGAATGGGCTGGATAGGATTTGCAGTGAGCTAAGGAGTGTGGACCATAATTAAATGCTGGGACAGGAAATGAAATCCATTTTTTATCCACGATTTAGGAGGCTCAGATCGACAAAAGAAAGAAAGAATTGATAAGAGGCTCAGATCGACAAACGTCTCCAGGAACATGTCGCGCCATCACAAGATGTTAGAGATTCACTCAATAAGAATTCTTATTGTTGTCATTATCCCATTTTTATAGATATTTTTGATAAAAAAAGAATGAAATAAAGAGAGGTTCCATCAGAATATGGATTTTGAAATCAAGTACATGTAACCAAACTGGCTGCAGCTTAGCCACCACGCCAGCGGAAGACAGAAAAAAGAAAGCCAAAAACTAAGTACAACTTAAATGGAAATTAGCAATCTGCAAGAATCATCATCGCCTCTTTTAACAACAGATAACACATATCAAAATCTCACTAAGAGAAAGGATTAAGTCACGAAGGGACAGGAGGATTAGCAATCTACAAGAATCATCATCGCCTCTTTTAAAAACATGATTAAGTTACTAAGAGAAAGAATTAAGTCACTAAGAGAAAACCAAAAACCCAATTAATAAGTACAACTTAAATGGAAATTAGCAATCTGCAAGAATCATCATCGCCTTGGTATCCATCTACAAGTAAGAAGTACCTCAACTCTCATGTAGTCATATGAGAGGCAATGAATTCGATGAGTTCGCACCGGACTTCATCTATTTCTTCTTTGTGTATGTTGGTTTTTCAGCCAACTGTTGTAATTGAACGGTTAGGAAAAAATGGTTACATTTCTATAATTTCAAAATAGTAATTAAGGATTAAATTCATGTACAATTTACCTTTCTTTCGAACAGCACAGAACAGTCCTCCAAAGTTCTCTAAAGAACTTGAGAACAAAATACCCACATTCAAAAACCCCTGGCTGCTTTGGGCACTGCATAAATATATTATTTAGTAGCAACAAAATATTACATCGATGATTATATAGCTATTAAGTCCTAAATCAAGATCATCCGCATTAGCTTTAACATACTCTATAAATTCTTCAACCCCTGCTCTATATTCTTCTGATAATAAGTGCTCTCTCATCCAAGATTTATCCATCAGTATAATAAATTAAGATTTATCATGACTAGCAAGAATAATACTTTAGTATTTAAGCAAATTTAACTAAGATATCTTGCTTATAAACCACTTATCTATATAGATTCAGATTATTTTACATATAGTTAGCCCTATATTTCAGTATATATCTATACAATGTATATATCTATAGGTGTACATACAACATATACACATTCATGTAAACCATTTCTAAAGGTTAAAACATCTCCCAAGTAGGATATTCCTCATGCTCCTACTCAAGGCTGAAGCCCAGTTCAGTCTAAAGGTCTGAACCAGGGCCCCCAAGGCTCGAGCTCCCCCCACACATTAATGGCTAACTCAATCTTGAATCTATATTCTTACTTTATATCCCAAAACCCTCACACATTACATACATTTAACTATGTATATACATAACACAGATATTAAAAGGGGCTACATGTCTGTAAGTTACTACATAAACATATACAAATACCAAGTATCCTTGTGTGTCCAAAATGACATTAACTATGTATATACATAACACAGATATTAAAAGGGGCTACACCTGCTACCTACAGCAGATGGCAATGCTATTCGACTCCCCTAAATTACTGAAAGGGATTGGTACCCTCAATTCGAGCCACCTATTTATCGTGAACCAACCAGATACCAGTGCCTCATAAAAATTAACAAGTTGGGATTTTCATAAACAGTCGGTTCAAAAACACCACAAAATCGATGTAAACACCGTAACCAAGCAGACCCTTAGTATGACCAATTTCACTGCTCAACGAAAGTAGACAACCAAGAATGCAAAGACCACGATGAACAATGTCAATCGTCGATTGGAGCGTGCTCAACAGAAGCTACTGCTCAATGCACCTATTTATTATCAAATGAACAGTGTCGATCGTAGAATTGAGCCCCTAAAATTACGCATTTGTATAAATATCAAATGTATGTCATTGAAAGTATGCATGCAAATTTGTTAATTTATTATCCAACACATAACAACATACGAAGAGAAGAATCCAAATTTATTATACGAAAAGAACTTCATCGAGCAAGTTATACATAAATTTATCAAATAAAACATAGAAATTAGATAAACTTTTCTTCAATACCTTCAATGCCTTCAACTGAAGAAGATTTGCTCACTTTCTGCTGATTGTTCCCAGTTTCTGCACAACACTAATTAAAAAAAACTCTTAGAACCCTAACCGTAAACTTGTCGAATAAAACAAACTAGGACACAAATTTATAGAAAATAGTACAGAAATCCTAACCCTAACCCTAACCCAAACAGAAATTAGAAAAAAATCATATGGTTTCTCTATGGGACAGAAAATAGGGCAAACAATGACAAAAAATAGGACAGAAATCCAAACCCTAACCCTAACCCAAACAGAAATTAGGACAAAAATCATATGATTTCTCTATGGGAAAAAAATTAGAACCCTAACCGTAACATAACCCTAAACTTACAGAAATTAGGAAAAAAAAACTTAGAACCCTAAACCTAACATAACCCTAAACTACATACCTTGTCGTCGTCGAAAGATACTCAACGGCTCGAGGGTTTGGTAGGCGGAGGAAGACACGGAGAAGGAGAGGGTGAGAGTGAGGAAGTGGCGGAGGGAGACGCGGGAGTGGAGACTCGAGAAAGTTAGAGGAGAGATCGAGAGAGTGTTTTAGAGGAGAGGGTTTTAGAGGAGAGATCGAGAAAGTTAGAGGAGAGAAACTTTTCTTTCTGAAAGAATAGAGGATGAGAGAGAAGACAGAAGAGTAGAGGAGACGGTTTTAGAGCGGGGCGCACGGGAATTAAAAAAGTTAGAGCGGGGGTTCGAGCGGCCAAAAATGAACTTTTTATTATCTTTTATAATGGCTACTTCAAAAATCATTACATATGCTCTAATTTTACATAACGTTTAGCGCCATAAAATGTTATGATAGGCCAAAATCTCTTCAAACCCGTTATATTATGTGCTATTGCAAAAATTTTATAACGTTTATTGACCGACCGTTGTAATAAATTCTTTTCAAACGTCATAATAGGGTCTTTTTCTTGTAGTGGATTAAACTCAGTTTTGTCAATTGCACATAATAGTGCATTGATAGCTCGTTCATCTATACTAGCTTGTGTCTTTTTATGCTCAGTATATTTGTCATGTGGCTTATCTACTAATACACCATCAATCACTGTTCTAGGCAGTTTCTTGTAACCGTATATAACTATCGACCAAAGATCAAAGTCTAGTGAATTTAGAAAGGAACTCATCCGTGTTTTCCAGTAGGTATAATTCGTTCCATCAAATAGTGGGGGTCTATTTGTGGATTGTCCTTCACCGATGAATATACATTTAATGACTGCCATAGATATATACTTTCTAGATGGTTATGTATATGTATAACCTGCTCTGATACCAATTGTAGGACCGTTGAGCACCTCTATAAGAGGGTGAATATGTCCATGTATAGCAAAAAATATTGCCAATTAAAAATTATCCATTAACAACTCTAACTAACTAACAACTAATCCTTAACTAAACTGGTAATTAACAACTAACTCCTAATTAGACTAACTAACCATCAATCAAGCTAACTAAAAATTAATTACTTATAGCCCAAACCCCATAAGCCTACGATCCAAGACCAAGGCTTGGTAGGAAATTAGGACATCTAGCCCACAATCTAAGCCCAAGCCTTGGTAGGCTCACAATTAATTAACAATAAAATAATTCAGAAATAAAATTAACTAATTAAATAACAATAACCAGGATTGAAATAAATTCACAATAAATCAGAAAATAATTTTATACATTCCCAAAAATTATAACAATATTTTTCCAAAAAATAGGATTTCAAATTAAGGTAGTTACAAGTCTACACACCTTAGAAAAATTTCGTCCTCAAAATTTAAATTAACACGACCAATAGAATTTTAAAAAATAAATATGATCAAAGATAGTATTAAAATCTAAGTACAAATACTAATATAAGAAAAATCACTTGGGAGTTATCAGATACAGGAATATGCGATTTGGCACGACTAAGATTAACCAAATAAGGAAATTTAGAAATGGTATGGTTGGCATGATCAAAATCTAATCATGATTAAGACATGACCAAAAATAGAAATCAAATCATTTAAGCACGATTAATAAAATGATTAGATTTGGCACGAATAGGATAATTAAATATGGTTAACAACAAATCATCCACGTATGATCAAAGCAAATTTGGCACGAAGAAGATCATTATCGAAGTACGGTCAAAACAATTTAGGAACGATCAAATGTAGCAAGATTTTGGCACGATCAAGAATGGATTCAAAATCAAATCATTTAAGCATGATGAAGAAATAAATCCAATCTCTTAGGCATGATATAGAATTAAAATGGTATATGGATTAAAATCATTAGTTTATGGTCAAATTAGAATCTAAGCACAGAATGATTAAAGAACGATCAACTCAAGATCGAAGTCATATGGACGCGATTAAAGATTCAGAATTTAAGCACGATTGAAGGATAAAATCAATGTACGAAATCAAAGTGACATAGCCATGCGAAGTCATATAGGCATGTCTAATAATTGGCATGTTCAAAATCGATTCATGTCACAGATAGAATCTAGTCATATAGGACCTAAATATGATTAAGTATAGAATCGGGATTTAGGCACGATTATCATATTTTCGTGAATGAAGAATAGAACTCAAGCACGATTAAGAGTGAAATCATAGTATAGCTTCCATCAAATAGAATAAAAATTAAGGTACGATCAGTAGAATCAAAATCACAAGGTCATGACTAAAATTAAAATTTTGTGCATGATTTGGAATAAATCAAGTCAAAAATAAATTAAAATTTAGATGTAATTAAGAATATAATCGAAATCACGATTAAAATATTTCAAGTACGATTAAGAATATAATAAAAAATGTATAGTCGCGATCAAAATGGAACTGATTCTACTAATAACAAATTCAAAGGGTGATCTACAAGAATAGAAAAATGCGATATCTATTATAGGATAAAGTATTACAGTCTATGATATGTAGAAAGGGAATACAAGATAATCATCTCACCCTACTACTACAAGGTTTATAATTGTTCATCATTCATCAATTATGCTTCTATTTACCAACCTAGAAAAACCACTAACAAAATCCTCAATCCATTAATCCTGAAAAATTAAACTACTATAATATACGTCATTAATCATAATTCTTAATCTTTTTATTTTTTCTTCGCCGTAATCTATTATCAAACTTAGTCATCCTTAAAAGTTTAAATCCCCCAAATTTAGATTCTTTAACTCAACGTCTTAACCTTAATCCAATATAAAAATATCTTAAGAATTTGTAACCTCCAGTATCAAAATTTCTTCCAAATTATTTCACTCTTGAATATCCTCACCAGCCTTATGAATACAACTCTCATGTTATTTATAATTTCTCTCCATTTAAATTTATTAACTACTATTCTTCTCCTTTTGAACTTTTCCTCTTCTATCTTTATATAAAAATAATCCATACTAGAAATAAATTTTTGAACATAACCATTTCTAAAATTCAATGATGCTACTATGCTCTTGAACTTCCATTCCTAGTTACACGTTTCCTTCATCAGTTTCATATTATTGTCCAAAGTATCATAACCAGTCTAAAATGTATCACTACCACATATAACTGATTCCTTCAAATCTTCGGTGTCATGTGCTTCATCCTTCCTTGGTTCCTTAAATTTTGTAAAATAGCTTGATTTGGTACGGTTTGGAATAGCATCAACATCTAGTCAAAATTATTTAGGGATGATCAATTATGGCATGATTTCAAATCACTAGGCACGATTGGAGATGGATTTGAAATCATAATTCAAAACCGTATAAGAACGAAAAGAACAAAATCTATTTTTTTCACGAGATAATCATGACTAAAATGATCAAATCGTTTAGATCAAAATCATGATCAAGTCGAAATGATCAAAATTTAAGTGTAGAATGTTAGGCACAATCAAAGTCAGAATCAAGGTCATATAGGTGTGATCAAAGATCAAATTTTAGGCACGTTTAAAGATAAATTCAAATATGGTCATGGTCAATAGAATCTAAGTTATCTAGACATGACCAGAAAGTTTATGCACGATCAAAATATAGTCATGACTATGAGAATCAAGGTCGTCTAGTCACACAAATCAAGGTGTAAGCCCCTAAATTTCTACTATAAATTTTTAAAAAAAATAAATTATGTATTAATTTTTACTTTGTATTTGTACGTCGCATAGTCGTATTATGCGTCGCGTACGAATTTGTCGTATTGAAGCGTATGAGCTCGTATTTTCGTATGGCTCGTCGAGTGCGAATATGTACGAGGTACATATTTTTACAAAATATTTTTTTTTATATTTGTGATTTTATTTATATAAAAGCAATATAGGTTCAAAATAATATGTGATAAATAATTTTTCTTTCGCTATTAAATAAAGTTGTATAAGGTGTCGCGTCGAGAGTTTTTTTCAAAACATTTAGTAGTAATTTAGAAAGCGATAATTTTGTAGATATTTGCATGTGAGGCACATGAATTAAATTTATGTATATATACAAATTTTCGAAATTTAATTTTATTAATTTTTATTATTTGTAAAAAGATGTTTTACAAGTTGTGAGATTTATTGTTAAATCAATTATGAGGATTTAAATTCGAAATTTTATTTTTATCTACGGGTTTTAGGTTAAAGATTAGAATTATTTGTTAAAATTTCATTAGAATTTATCAAATAAGCATTAAATCGAATTAAACAAATAAGAGGATTTATCTATTGGGATTCAAAGTAATCCCCATTGTTATCCAATTGGAGCCGCCACCTCCTTTATAAAGAGAGGCTCCTATTACTTCTTTTCATAGAAATCCCAACCACAAATTCTACCACCATTGTGTATCGTGTCTGTGTCAATCTTATTCCAGAGCTTTTACAGTTATCCCCGTCGTGTCCGACAATTCCGGACACGACGATCCCCAACAATCAAATCCCGACAACCCGGCCGAACCTTCTCCCCGGCCAACGTCGACTCCAACCAATAGTTCTGCCAACCACCTTCTCCTTCCCGAATCCCTGTCCCTAAGATTTTTGGCCTCCTGTCGCAACTACTGTCGATCCCTTTTCCCGGCCATCGCCACCACCCCGGCCGACAACTTCCCAACACCAACACCAGAAAACCCAAAAGAAGAGGAAATCAAAACACTAAACCTCACCTATCCACAGCATTGTCGCCCCGGCGTCGACCTTCCTTCGGCGTCATGCCATCCAGCTATGCCGATCTCTCCTTCCTTCTGCGCCCAAGCACGCTGCCGCAGCTGTGAGACGCATCCGTGCTTCTCCGACCCTTCGTGTTGTGCCGTGCTCCATAGTTCACGGTGGCCTCTGGTGCGTCCCTCTCCCGCTTCCTCAGTGCCGACCTCGTCGAGGCTCGTCGGGCCGGATCGCCCACGCGCCCTCGCCGGTGATTCCCGTGTCCACCGGAGCACCTCGTCGCCTTGCCTCCGAGGTCGCGTCACTCTGCAAGCTCCGACCGGATAGAGCTCGACCACCCCCTTCTTCCGGTGAGAACCCCCTTATCTCTTCCTTCCGATCTCCGTCTTTCCCTTCCTCTGTTTGTTTCTCCCTCTCTCTATTTTTGGGGGATATCCCATTAACTAGGTGTTGGTCCCAAGATTAAAGGAACAACCGTAGTATTAATTTTAGAATAGTTTTCTATTCGTAATAATAATAATTATTATTGTTGTTATTAATATTATTAATATTGTTATTTTGTTTGTTTTAT
Source organism: Iris pallida (assembly GCA_029216955.1). NCBI lineage: Eukaryota > Viridiplantae > Streptophyta > Magnoliopsida > Asparagales > Iridaceae > Iris > Iris pallida. The sequence continues at coordinate 2,096,759 of JANAVB010033017.1, forward strand.
TATTCAAAAAAAGGGCAACAACAGTCTATGGATACTTTTATTATTATTAGGATTATTGTTATGATTATTATTATTTTGGTAAAATATATAAGTATTAAATAAAAGGGTATTGTAATATTTTTCCATAATTAATATTAGTAGTAATATTTTGGTAAATTTATAAATAAGTTAGTAAGATATTTGTGAAAAATATTATTACAAGGTATTACATAGACAGTTCTTTAAACTATAAAACTTTTATCTTGCCCAATTTAGTTTGAATCTAAAATTATTTTCTAACAACTAAAATATATTCCTTTATCTCAAAAATCATATTTTACAAAGTTAGTCTAAAAACGATCTATGATTTTTCAAATATTTCCCTAAAAATTATTTGGACTAATAAAAATATAAAGTCAAGTATTGTAATATTTTCTAAAATTAGTAAAAGTACTTATCTCTAGAAATTCTTTTCGAATTATCCCTATTGCTCACGACTAATTGTGTGTCCTATTTTCTCGTGACTTCGAACCCCCTACATACTGGCCTTGGCAATTGGACAGAACAGGACTTGTTGGATCATTGCACCACACCAGGTAACACCACCAGGCAAGATACCTTGCCATTCTTACTGCTTACATTTAGTTGCATTTTATTTCAGTTATTGTATCCATATTTCTTGTTTATTATTTTCTTCTTGCATGTGGACTTAGAGTTAAGGGACTACCGTCAACTTAGTGTATTTCATTAAACTGGTCACGATTGTATCACGAGTTGTGTGTGAGTTGTGAGTATCATATATTGGTCACTTGCGTGTTGGCTGATCACCCATGCGCATCCGTAGGAATAACTGTCAATAGATGCATGTTAGAAGACTTGACAGTTATTAGGTATGAAACCGTGTTGTGGAAACGACATGTGTTGGTGTGTCGTGGTTACGTTGCATGTATGGTATCATTGGAGGGAGGGGACAACTACTAGCATAGGGGCTACATTTACTTTTTACACACTTATGGGTGATAGTGACTCGGATGAGCGCTACTTGCTGCCCGGTCGATAGTATCTCGGATGAGCACTACTTGACGGCCACTCTTGATTACTTATGTGAATCCTTACATCCTCTGCATAGAACGTTATCCTCAAAGTAGATATCACATAGAAGGTTAGGTGCCCATTTATGTTGTAGATTTATAGTATTTACTTATGCAGTTATACATGGCATGTTCTTCCTGTATCTTGTTATGTCCCTCTGAGGACCTGATGATTTCTCCAGGTGTATTTTGTGACTTCCTGCAGGTGCTCTAGCTAAGGCCATGACTTATGATCTATTCCGTCGTGTTGATTGCTCTTGGACTCATCATTTGCTTCGCTCGACCAAATCAATTATTTGTATATTTCTTTCTTATTTAAACTTATCGGTAGTGGATATGTCGCTGCCCAACATTTGTACAAATGACTATTTGATATATCATTAAAACTTCATAATTGTGGATGAGATTTAGTTTGAGCATGACTTTCTACATTTTACAGCTTATATATGCATACGAGCCTTTCATTTACTCGTATGTATACAGCTGGCATGATATGTATCTAGTTCCAAGTATTTTGGGACTGGGGCGTTACATATTTTTATGGTGGCCCATGCAGGTCTAGTTTATCACTTCGGTTACGTGACTGTACCAATGTGAACCTGCACATAGGATTAAAGTCTAGAATCTCATCCACGTACTTGATCCCCTTCTTTGACTCCCAAATTTCGAACTCTCGATCGACTCCCTTGAATTGCATCTTGTTTGAACTCTTTCTACCGTAACCCTTATTTTTCATACTTAATGGAGGTTAGGAAGATGACTACACTAGTATGTACTCATAGGTCAAACATATGGCTAGAATGATTACATTGACAGTTAGTATGCATTAGAGTTATATTTGAGCTATAAAAGCATTTTATTTTGAAGATTAGTTAATTCCAAGTTGGGTAGTAGCAATATTACAAACTTCGAAGGAAGGACAAAATTTTATTTTGAGGCTACAAGTAGCAAGAGGTTCGTAAGAGCATCTAGATGATTGAGGAAACAAAATTGATTCCTAACTTTAGAAATTTTAAGATATTTATGACTCATGGGAGTTATATATTTTTGACAGATATGAAATCGACTTTAAGGAAGATTTCAACTTTTTAAATTTTGTGATATGATCTATGATTTATAAATTGAGTTAAAATTTGATTATGAAAAAAAAAGAGGGAAAATCTTAAGGTTTAAATTGATGGCTAATTTTGATTTTTAAGTTTGAGGTGATAATAGTAAAATTTTGGTTTAAAATATTTTAGGAGATATGAAATCGAGTTTGAGGAAAAATTTCAAATTTTAAATTGTGTCCTATGATTGATGATTTATAAATCTATTTAGATTTTGAGTTTACAAGTTGTGATTATGGATATCAAAAATTTTGGTAAAAGAATATTTTATGAAATCTTGAGTTTAAAGGTTGGATTGATAAAATAATTATGAAAAGTTAGTAGTGATATGATAAGGGTTACTTCGAGATTGATTTAAGGAAATTAAGTTTTTTTTAGTCGTGATTAAGTTGAACGACTTAGAAAGGATACAAATTATAGTAGATTATTTTTGAGAATTATATTTAGAAAACTTTTGAGGGATTCGAACTAATAGATTTAGATATTATATTGAGAGGCAACCAAGATGGATAGTAATTGCCATACTACTAATGACCATGATAGTTGTACACAAGTATAGTTAGTCATCTACTAAACCACGTGATCATATCTCGACATTGACCCACTCGACCTTCCCTTAAATCTAGATCTTTTATCATGACCATCTAATTAATTGAAACTTAAAAATAATTAGAATCATTCCCTTGACTATACCCTTATCTATGAGACTATTTTCTCTCTAGAAACTATGACCCTAACTTATTTTACCTTGATCTACGGGATTTCCTTAATCATCTTTATTTCGTGCCTTAACCTTTTGTTTTGTGCATTAATAAAAACCCACTTTCTATTTTTGATCATTTAGTGTCCCCTATCGTGATATTGATATTTCGAAGCACGAGACCAGCTGTTACCTTCCAACAATTCTCATATGCAAGACCTAGACGAGCCCACCTTCATGTAGACATATCATGTTCCATTAAAACACGCCCCCTTGTACTCTATTTTTATGATGCGACTTTCAAGTCAAAATGGTTAGCTATAAACCCTACCATAATACTATGGTCCTTTCTGACTTCAGGTAGAGATCAAATCTTGACTTAAGTCTTTCGACTCGATATATGAATGTGACCTACTTAATTCATTATTATGCATAACTTTGTGTGTTAATTTGATTGCTTAACCTTTGTCATTTTATTTTCATGCCTTATCTTGATTTACTTACGCATAACACCCTTCTACTCTCCATGCAATATTAGCAACCTTTACTTTCCTTATTTTCGATTAAATTGCTTCACTCATATTTCACCTTAATTCCTCCGTGTTTTATGCAATTGTGTTCATTTTATGATTTCCTTGTTCGAAGATGAAATTGATCATGACATCCTTTGGTTAGAAAGAGGTTTGATTTGAAAAACCCTAGAGGAGAGTAGGTATAGCGGAATAAAATAATTGAATATGCATAAGTAAAATCCTGCGGTAGACCTTATTAGGCGGAGTACATTTTATGATCAAATAAGAGTAGATTTCTTGATCGACGAATTAGTTCTTCTTGGCAATCTATTGATAAGAAAATTTTATGAGATGATAAATATGGTGTTGAAAGTTACTAGATTTCAAGAAGGGTGTAATTTCTTAAACTCGTAATGATTTAAGGATTTAACTATGTGATGACTGTAAACAGGAAGGTCCCATCAAGGTGAGGTTGATTTTACTTTAGGCTAATTTGACTAAAGGAATTTTTAAAAAAAATTTGGGATTTGGCAAGAGAAAACTCGCTTGAAGGAAAATAGGTAGGAAGAAGAGCAGAAGAGATTATTGAATTGGAAGTTTGGGCTTATTCAAAATTTTACGATTTGAGATATAAATTCATATCGAAGTAACTATGATTTTATCTACGACTAAATTGACTGAATATTTATTGAATTTTAACCATCAAAGAGATTATGAAAGACAGAATTTAGCTTGACAAAAAAAAGAAAAAAAAAGAAGTATATAGATATGTTGGAAGAAATTCTTTTTACCGAATCCAAAAGTATTAGACTTATCGAATTTCTATCATTGCGATATTGGATTAGATATATGAAAATAGTGGAAATTCAAAACTTTTGTGGATCGATTGTTGGAGGTTAAAAGTTTTCAAGAAATTATGGTTATAAAGCTTGGGAGGATTAATAAAATAGATAAAAAGTTGAACACAGAAAGGCATTGATGATTATGTTAAAACATGAAGTCGGGAGTTTTTTGACGATATCAAAAACAAGATAAATTTTGAATGTTGAGATAGTGATCATAATTTTGAGACGAAGGAAGTCCTTGCCTATCGTAAGTTACAAAATTTTCATTGTTGTCGTTGGATCGAATTCGATACTAATAGGGTGTCATGAGATACTTTTCTAAAACTACATCTTTGAATTCATACTTCCTAGTTACCCAATTTGCAGTTATTTCGTAATTATTTCCTTTCATTGGAAGCGTTTCTCCTTGTCAAATAAACTGATCGATTTCTTATCGACTAAATTCTTCTACCCCCTTCAACCCTATCTATCCAAATTTTTCCTAAATTTCGAGGACAAAATTCTTTTAAGTTGGGTAGGATGTAACCCCCTAAATTTCTACTATAAATTTTTTAAAAATAAATTAGGTATCAATTTTTACATTGTATTTGTACGTCGCATAGTCGTATTATACGTCGCGTACAAATTTATCGTATTGAACGTCGCGTATGAGCTCGTATTTTCGTATGGCTCGTCGAGTGCGAATATGTGCGAGGTACATATTTTTATAAAATATTTCTTTTGTATTTGAGATTTTATTTATATAAAAGCAATATAGGTTCAAAATAATATGTGATAAATAATTTTTCTTTCGCTATTAAATAAAGTTGTATAATGTGCCGCATCGAGAGTTTTTTTTCAAAACATTAGTAATTTAGAAAGCGATAATTTTGTAGATATTTGCATATGAGGCACATTAATTAAATTTATGTATATATATACAAAATTTTGAAATTTAATTTTATTAATTTTTATTATTTGTAAAAAGATGTTTTACAAGTTGTGAGATTTATTGTTAAATCAATTATAAGGATTTAAATTTGAAATTTTATTTTTATCTATGGGTTTTAGGCTAAAGATTTGAATTATTTATTATAATTTCATTAGGATTTATCAAATAAGCATTAAATCGAATTAAACAAATAAGGGGATTTATCTATTGGGATTTAAACTAATCCCCATCGTTATCCAATTGGAGCCGCCACCTCCTATATAAAGAGAGGCTCTCATTGCTTCTTTTCATAGAAATTCCAACCACAAATTCTACCACCATTGTGTATCGTGTCTGTGTCAATCTTATTCCAGTGCTTTTACAGTTATCCCCGTCGTGTCCGACAATTCCGGACACGACGATCCCCAACAATCAAATCCCGACAACCCGGTCGAACCTTCTCCACGGCCAACATCGACTCCAACCAATAGTTCCGCCAACCACCTTCTCCTTCCCGAATCCCTGTCCCTAAGATTTCCGGCCTCCTGCCGCAACCACTGTCGATCCCTTTTCCCGGCCATCGCCACCACCCCGGCCGACAACTTCTCAACACCACCCCCACCACACCAACCCCAGAAAACCAAAAGAAGAGGAAATCAAAACACTAAACCTCATCTATCCGCAGCATTGCCATCCCGGCGTCGACCTTCCGTCGGCGTCACGGCATCCAGCTATGCCAATCTTTCCTTCCTTCCGCGCCCAAGCACGCTGCCGCAGCTGTGAGCCGTATCCGTGCTCCTCCGACCCTTCGTGCCGTGCCGTGCCGCGCTCCACAGTCGGCGGCGGCCTCTGGTGCGTCCCTCTCCCGCTTCCTCAGCACCGACCTCGTCGAGACTCGTTGGGCCGGACCGCCCACGCGCCCTCGTCGGTAATTTCTGCGTCCACCGGAGCACCACGCCGCCTTGCCTCCGAGGTCGCGTCACTCTGCAAGCTCCGACCGGATAGAGCTCAACCACCCCTTCTTCCGGTGAGAACCCCCTCATCTCTTCCCTTCCCATCTCCTTCTTCCCCTTCCTCTGTTTTGTTTCTCCCTCTCTCTATTTTTGGAGGATATCCCATTAACTAGGTGCTGGTCCCAAGATTAAGGGAATAGTCGTAGTATTAATATTATAATAGTTTGTATATTCGTAATAATAATTATTATTATTGTTATTATTAATATTATTAATATTGTTATTTTGTTTGTTTTATTAGTACAAAAGAAAAAGGGCAACAACAGTCTATGGATACTTTTATTATTATTAGGATTATTGTTATGATTATTATTATTTTGGTAAAATATATAAGTATAAAATAAAAGGGTATTGTAATATTTTTCCACAATTAATATTAGTAGTATTATTTTGGTAAATTTATAAATAAGTATAGTAAGATATTTGTGAAAAATATTATTACAAGGTATTACATAGACAGTTCTTTAAACTATAAAACTTTTATCTTGCCCAACTTAGTTTGAATCTAAAATTATTTTCTAACAACTAAAATATATTCCTTTATCTCAAAAATTATATTTTACAAAGTTAGTCTAAAAACGATCTATAATTTTTCAAGTATTTTCCTAGAAATTATTTGGACTAATAAAAATATAAAGTCAAGTATTATAATATTTTCTAAAATTAGTAAATGTACTTATCTCTAGAAATTCTCTTCGAATTATCCCCATTGCTCACGACTAATCGTGTGTCCTATTTTCTCGTGACTTCGAACCCCTACATACTGGCCTTGGCAATTGGACAGAACAGGACTTGTTGGATCATTGCACAACACCAGGCAACACCACCAGGCAAGATACCTTGCCATCCTTACTTCTTACATTTAGTTGCATTTTATTTCATTTATTGTATCTATATTTCTTGTTTATTATTTTCGTCTTGTATGTGGACTTAGATTTAAGGGACTACCGTCAACTTAGTGTATTTTATTAAACTTGTCACGATTGTATCACGAGTTGTGTGTGAGTTGTGAGTATCATGTATTGGTCACTTGCGTGTTGGTTGATCACCCGTGTGCATGCGTATGAATAACTGTCAATAGATGCATGTTAGAAGACTTGACAGTTATTAGGTATGAAACTGTGTTGTAGAAATGACACGTGTTGGTGTGTCGTGGTTACGATACATATATAGTATCATTGGGGGGAGGGGACAGCTACTAGCGTAGGGGCTACATTTACTTTTTACACACTTATGGGTGATAGTGACTCGGATGAGCGCTACTTGCTGCCCGGTCGATAGTGTCTCGGATGAGCGCTACTTGACGGCCACTCTTGATTACTTACGTAAATCCTTACAGCCCCTGCGTAGAACATTGTCCTCAAAGTGCATATCACATAGATGGTTAGGTACCCATTTGTGTTGTAGATTTATAGTATTTACTTATGCAGTTATACATGGCATGTTCTTCTTGTATCTTGTTACGTCCCTCTGAGGGCCTAGTGATTTCTCTAGGTGTGTTTTGTGACTTCCTGCAGGTGCTCTAGCTAAGGCCATGACTTGCGCTCTATTCCGTCGTGATGATTGCTCTTGGACTCGTCATTTGCTTCGCTCGACCAAATCAGTTATTTGTATATTTCTTTCTTATTTAAACTTGTTGGTAGTGGATATGTCTCCGTCCAATATTTGTACAAATGACTATTTGATTATATCCTTAAAACTTCATAATTGTGGATGAGATTTAGTTTGAGCATGGATTTCTACATTTTACAGCTTATGTATACATACGAGCCTTTCATTTACTCGTATGTATACAGCTGGCATGATACGTATCTAGTCCCAAGTATTTTGGGGCTAGGGCGTTACACAAGGTCATCTAGGCATGACCAAGATTAAAAATTTTGGCACGATTGAGAATAGAGTCACAATTTAGATAGAATCTAGTCATGGTTAAGATGTGATCAAAGCCTAGTCATGAGTAATAATAGAAATAAAATCTAGGCACGATCAGAATTAAAACCATTCGAGTACGATCATGAATCAAAATTTGGAACGATTAAGATTATAATCAAAATCATTTAGTCACGATCAAATAGAGTCAAAATTTAGTAATTGAAAATCAAGGGATGGTTTCAACGATAAGAAAACAAAAGATAGGATTTGAGAGGAAAGGATGAGGTAATCATCATACTCTACTCTTCCTACAATCCATACTGATACTCAATGACATAAACCTATATGTAAGTTATAAACTACTACACTATCCAAGGAACCTCAGAAATTAATAAAATGAAGCTCTATAAGGAATTTGACTAGAGGAACTAAGGATATAAGGTGATGGAATGACTTCTACAATAACAGGAGTAGAATGATAGGGATTATATGTTAAGAACCAAATTTAAGATAAAATCTGATAATCATATACGTCTATCCGTAATCATGTTATCCAGGATCCTCGCCATGCCAGTAAGCATAGCTGCGATAGTCAATAAAGTCCATAACTAAGGTGTATACTTCTATAATTATGTTATCTAGAATTCTCACCATGCCAACCGGTATGGCTGCGAGAAACTCTAAATTCCGTAATGAAGATATGTATATCCAAAATTAGGCTCTATGTCCTTGTCATGCTAGCTAGTATGGCTGTGATAAACTCTAGACTACATAACTAAAACAAACATTTACCTTTCATACTGTCCTTATCAATTATGTTATCAGAATATACATTAATTTAGTCCATAAAATGCATCTCGATACAAAATCAAACTCAACATCGAATATCAAGAATCAAATTTAACTACGAATAAAGGAAGACTATATAGTAACAAGGACAGATTTCGAGATAAGGTTTATAGTAAGATTCTTACGGATCGTCCTAGGAATCTCTCTGGGAATCCTAATTTGTGATTGAGTATTCTCTTATCCTAATATCCTATTTCTTATATCCTATCGCAGGCTCACAGTAGTACGACTAAACCTACGTACAACCACGACATCGTACTATTGCAAAGAAGAGACCTGCATGGGCCACCACAAAAAATGTGTCACGACCCACATCTAGAAGTTCGGGCACGAGTACGTAGAAGCACGTCCAGTCTACGCCATAGATTCGACTGTAGTAAGTTGTCAAATCCTCAAGTATATCCAATCCAATCAATATAATATAAATTATGGTATCCAGATTCTAACTCAATCACAAGTGCTAACAGGTAGATATGAAATAGCAATGACAAGTCCACAGAGTTCAACACAGAGAGTCAAATGCAGTAATCCTCAAAATAGAGTACAACTCATCAAATGTTCTAATAGTCAAAATCTAATCAACAGAAAGTAAAGACTAACCTAAGCATCCTCCAATGGCATGTCTACTATATCGTCTCCTGCATCTCCAGATATGTCATGATCTACCTCTGTGTACCATAGTAAGTAGAAGACCATTTCTCTAAGTCCTCGCCTAAAAATGTTTATCCAGTCAGGATTGGAGCAAGTACAACACACATGAACCACTTCTCATAACATAATAGATATCATATAACAGGAAATAGAAGATAGAACACTGAAATGAAACATCAACATGGAAAAGACAGATAACGTAGACAGGAAATCATGGCATGTGACATAGTAGTATGAATACAAAAGTCATAGCTACACTAAGTGAGGTTGAAGTACTATGTCCTATATATGATCGGGCTGAGGGATCTACTTAGTCTGGCTAGTTATATGTGTCGTGTATGATTAGCTATCAACAGAGAACAGGGAATAGGGAATATGGGCTTTGATACTAAAGTACTTCGTGTTTAATAGCAATCATGGATTCAAATCATGGCAGGAAATAGGAATAAAGTAAACATAGAAATAGGATAAACAGGAATATAGTAATCATGACTGGAATCCATAGATACTAATCTCGTATATAATCATGACAGTAATCATGGCATGCACATCAAGATCGTGAAATATAATAACTATCAAAAAATATGAACGTTCACTGTAAGTACTTGCCTTGGGTATCTGACGTCGATGTGCATGACACGAACGTGTCGATATGGAAATGATCACAGTTTATAGTCTAGAATAATAAGTCCCAAATAAGTCATCAAAGATCATAATGTCCAACAAAGTCCAAGATCGTATCCGATGTCCAATATCCCAAAAGTAGTCCAATAAGCCGGTGATTGATATAAGAGATTGAGTGAATTCGTAACATATGAACGGACCATTAGAATGGGATCTAATACGATAATAGAAAAGAGTAACACAACCCTATACCTATAACCTAATAAATATTTATAATATTTGGTAACAAAGTTTTTTACTTAACAAAATCCCATTTGAAAATTATATTGAAGCATTATTTAGTAAGTATTACTTTTAGGTAAACATATACTAAAATAATATTAAATAATATATTTACTAAAATATATCACTATTAGTATAAAATACTATGCATGTATTTACTATATACATATATATATATAATTATACTACATTTTATATATAACGGGCCTGGCCCAATAGAATACAAGTACCTTTATAAATATTTATCACATAAGTTCTGGGCTGGCCCAGCCCACAGTTAAATTACATCTAAAAATAAACCTCATAAATAGAAAGGCTAAAGCCTAGTCCATAAGACCATCAATTGGGCCGAGCCCAAACCTATTAGGGATTAGAGTTAAGACCCTAAGTTCTAACTCTTCGAAGAGAGAGCTGGATTATTGGAAAGGAAGCAAAAAGGGAACGGAGTAAAGAAAAGAGAAAACGAGAGGAGGAGAGAGATGATCAGAAAGGCTCACCGGAGTGTCGCGGTGAGGACAACACATGGCATGCTCGAGATCTGGCCGAGGAAGCAACATCGGATCTAGAACGGCGACAGCGATGGTCCAGATCTGTAAGAATGATAAATCTGGAATCGACGGTGCTCCCAGGTGAGTGGTGGACCTGATGGTTATGGTGGTCGTCGGGATCTGGTATAGTAGTGGAGGAGGAGTTTGTGGTCAGAAGATTGTGGAGTGGTGGTATAGAATGGTCGACGCTGGGTCAGAAAGAAGTAGGCAGTGGGGGTTGGTCGTGGACAGCGACAGTGCTGGGTTGGTGTTGCGGTGGTTAAGGTTGTGCTGTGTAGTGAAAGTGGTGAACGAATCTAGGTTTGGGCGGTGGAGTGATGGTGGTCGATATGGCAGAGTAGGGGTGCTTGGTGAACAGAGATGAAGGGTGGTGACACTGGTCTGTGCGGTGGGGCTGTCGATGCAGTAGTAATTCGACGGAGAGGGAAGGTGGTGAAAGTAGTGGTGCGGTTGCTGGGATAGCTTGTGGAGTTGGTGATGGGTGCTAGAGTCGGTGGGGTCGTGGTAGGCGGTGCGATGGTCGGAGAAGTGGAGGAGACGGTAGAATAGGGAAGAGAAAAGAGTTAGGGCGGCGGTAGAGTCGTCGAAGCACGGCCGGAGCATGGCAGCACACGCGACGGAGGGTCATTGGACAGGGCTGGAGAGAGAGAGTTAGATTTTTTGTAATAAAATATTAGGGGGTCCCTAATATTTCAATAGGAGAATCGTGGAGTGCTCTCCAAGTCTAAATGACAGATTTGTAGTATGTAATAGATCTAGGGATACTAGTAAAGACTGCTAACAGCTCTAACTAACTAACAACTAATCCTTAACTAATCTAGTAGTTAACAACTAACTCCTAATTAGGACTAACTAACCATCAATCAAGCTAACTAACAATTAATTACTTATAGCCCAAAACCCAAAGGCCCATAATCCAAGTCCAAGGCTTGGTAGGCTCACAATTAATTAATAATAAAATAATTCAGAACTGAAATTAACTAATTAAATAACAATAACCAGAATTGAAATAAATTCACAATAAATCAGAAAATGATTTTATAAATTCCCAAAAATCCCAAAAATTATAATATTGTTTTCCCAAAAATAGGATTTCAAATTTAGGTAGTTACAGTTACTACCTATAATTAGGAAGTTATTGGTTTTAGCACATAACTCTATATCACATAATGCTTATGTGCTTAACCTTCATGCACTAAAATTTTCCATGCTTCTACAAGTTCGTGCTTGAGCAAGTATAAATAGTCGTAACCACTAAGAAAAAAAATGAGAAATCAATTAATCCAAAACTTATCATGTAATTCCTTTTTTTCCTTTCACTTTTAAATCAAAAGGTGATGATACTCAAGGCTCTTCAAGGACAATTCATTGTCGATAGAGATAGGTAGTTGTAGGTGGCTCTCTATTCAACTTGTGAACACATTTGCCCTGTGTGGATTAACATGAGTATTAAAGATGAGTCCTAGTAAGTACAAGTGTTCAGTAGTATATGACTCAATATTCCCTCGACCTCTAAGTCTCGAAATGGAGGTACTTGATGGCGGATGACACTATACTCCCTCATTCATCAAAGTTACAACCTACGTTATCCAAGATCCAATCGAATCTCATATACATTCTTCTACACAAATTGCACCATGTTTGATGCAACAATTCAAACGATCTGAATATCCTCAATGAAGTTGTCCTCTCCTTCTCAATCACACATCCAATGGAAGCCCTTAGGAGGTGTTGGTTATTAGCTCAAGCAGGAACCAACATAGTTTCTAATTTGTTGCATTTGGGACAAAGAAAGGGTTATGTATAGTTCTTATTGTTTGGTTGTAATTTTGTAACAATAATAAGCAATTGCCTATACTTGAAAATCCAACATTGGATAGACATTTTCACTTATCACAAATATAGAATTATATATAAAAAATAATTTAAACTCATATAAATTCCTATATATAGGTCAAAGGAATTTGAACAATCAGAAAAAGTAAAAAAAATACTAGGAAACTATTTTTCTCACTCTATGAAATTAAAATAAGTTAATTTGTTTTTAAAACTTCGTAGTTAAATAAAGTATAACATTGGATTCACCAAGTAAAACTGCATTTAGTTTTATGTGAGGTTGCCTATTGTTCAATATGTTATATCATCCTATTGAGAGGTGAAATATTATAATGAACCTAACTCATTAAATGGGTTGGACTAGTCCCACACTGGGCCTAGTCATATCTTTAAAAGGCAATAATTTTGTTTGGAGACCCTAATCCTTCTCCTTATATATGTTATATAAGGGCAGTCGCCTTTTATTCCCTTATGCTCTATCTTTGATACATACAGTTCAACATTCTTTTTTTCTCTTCCATATATTTTTTCTCTTTCCATAGTCATAAGAAAGTATGATTTTCTTGTTGTCTTTCTACTCCCATTGGATGATCCTAAAACTAAGTTCCAAATAGATAATCTCGACTGATCACGAAGTTAGGTAAGAGGCCGCAATTTCTTCTTTATTTTGTTTAGAGTGTGTTTGTGATCTGAAAATGAAAAGTAATTTTATTTATTTATTCTCCCGTATATATATATATATATATATATATATATATATATATATATATATATATATATATATATATATATATATATATATATGGGAATCATCTTTTCAACTTTATTGTCTCGTACTATAGCTACTAGTAGCTAAACAAACAACAATTGTATAAAAGGTGATATTTTTCTATAAGCAATAATTTTGATAAAGTGTCAATAATTGGAGGTAGAAAACGCCTAGTGGAGAATGTTAATTTTAGGAATATCTATTTAAGTATTCTTATCATATAATCCCACAAACCAAAGTTAAGTCAATTATAAAATTTGTCTATAAAATCAAAATATATATATATATATATATATATATATATATATATATATATATATATATATATATATATATATATATATAACATAATAGTTAATGGCACTGAGGTTGAAATTTTCTATTAACTGGTTTTAGCTTCTTATTTAGCTTTATTTTTGTGTGAAATTGTTTTATATATTGAATGTGTAACAAATATAATACTTCAGCTTATGCTAACTATCTTAATATTATTCCAGTTATATCTTCAGCAAACTTTAGTTACATTATTAGGAAGTATTGTCAATCTTGTACGATGCATTCTGAGCCATTAACTTACTTATTTTTGTACTAACTTGAGAGATGTTAAAGACAAAAGTCTTTAAGGTTTTATTGAATTTAAGGCATCTATGTCTCAAACACCACTTCTATGCCTCTCAACAAATTCAACAATTCCTAGGTCTAAGAAGATTCTTAACCATCCACGTAAGCTAAATAGAGAACATACAAAAAATTAATCATTACTTAGTACAATATTGTTTAGGCGGGTTATCAATTGTAAGCCTTTAATGTTGGTCAATTGTTTATTATAATACTACCAATTAATAAGTTTAACCTTTTTGCATCTAAATATCTCATATATTTTAATTCCATTGTTTAAGGGACGACCGTTATAGGTCTAATCAAAATCAAATTTCAATTATAATATAGTTTGTTAGCTTAAATTGTAAAACTTGCTACATTCAATTGTAAAACTATGTGAATTGTCATAATTAGTTTATGATAATTAATATAATTATTCTTAAGAATTATTATAAAAATTTGCAAAACCATAAGTAGGCAAATCCTTTAAAAATGGTTACCTAAGAATTGCTTTTTCAAATTATAGAAAGATAAGATGAATCATGACTATCATCGACCAATTGCATACCGAAGTATATAGGCTTCCCAAAGTAATATGCAAACATAATGGCAACCTACATACCAACAATCATAACCACTTTGGCAATCAGAAAGCCTACCCGAATTATATTCATATAAACTATATGTGTAGCACATCCGTTAATTGAACCTAATTACCCATTATTGTTGAGCAACTAATTAGGTATGTGTTAATAAGTAGGTCTAGATGTCATAACTGTTTTCCAGAACTTCACTATAATATTAGTATTTTGTGATAATAAAATTTTATTATTATATTAATATAATTTTTATGAACTTCCAATATTTTAATATAATAACATATATAATATATTTACATAAAGATTATATAGTATTATAATAGGAGAAGTGTTTGACATACTTCTCATAGTGATGTTTGAGCTACTTGTAAGCTACTTGCTAGCTTAGTCGTATTCTTAACCTTTAGGCAAACATTCTCCTTTTTACACCTCTACTTAGTCATCTTGCAACCTCCTACTCCCTACTATGCAACATGGCACCTCCTCCTTTCTTTTTCTTCTTTCCTAATTTACTTACTTCTTAAGTAAAACTCTTTGCTTTAATACTTTATATCCTTTACTTCCTTTACTTTTTTTATTTTTTTCCTCACTTCCTTCTTCTTTCTTCTAGCAAGGATTGGCCATTCCCCTCCATGCGAATATAGTAAGGTAAGAACACACATATACACACCTATTTTCTAGCAAGGATGAAAGAAAGCACACACCTCCTTTATTTTCTTCTTTAATTTTCTATTCATTCTCTTTAGAAAAGAAGATACACACCATCTCCATCTCAAATACAAGAGCTTGTAGCCTAGAAGAGGAAAGCACACAATCTCCTCTATCATTTTAAACCAAAGACATACCTCATTCATTTAGAAAATCAAGACGAGTCACCATTCTCTTCAAAATTAATTTTAGAAGCTACGTTAATATTTTAATTTTTTATCAAAAGTATGTCGTATATATGTGTGTGTCTTAGCTTAAAAAGATTAATCCATGCATGTTTATATTCATGTTTTATTATGGTTTCAAGAGTAGAGCACAAGTATATTCACCAATGTGATCGTAGGACACAAGTTTATATATATATATATATATATATATATATATATATATATATATATATATATATATATATATATATATATAATGTTGGTGTTCTTGCTCCTTGACATGAAGAAAGCTTGCTCTCAACATGCTTTGTAAAGTTTAGTCCCACAATGGAAAAGCACCATGAGTTATCTCAACATATATATGAGTATGTGTTGTTGGGATATACACATGGGATGGTGACCCTAAGGAGGGAACCATGTGGGTGATTTTACTAAGAGAAAAATGATTAATTCCAACAAGGACGTAAGTTAATTTTTGTTGTGCGGGCTCGAACTCGACACGGACTCCAGGTTATCTCGTGCATGCACGGGAGTGTTCGGGGGGATGGCGTGGGCTAGCACTCGACTATGTTGATTGTGGGATGATGTAAAATATCAACTCTATTTTAGAGCATTGGTGTTTTAGTCCCACATCGGATATGAGAGATGGTGAGGTCTTACTCCACTCTATAAATAGAGCCCCCTTGCCTCCTTTCCAAGATGTACCAAAGAAGAGAGTTAAGGGAGTCTGTAAAGTTCAGGAAGCCCGTTCAAGTCACAAATATTGACTGACGAGCGTTCCAGAAGTTCTCTTGAACTTGCTGGTTCCTGGAAGTGGATCGTATAGAGGTGAATCTTGCTTTGAGCAACGGTATTTTTACACCCCAGCAAATTTAATCCTCTTCTTCTTCTTCTTCTTCTGTTTCTCTATAACTCGTTCTTCAGATTTTAAGGCACCTACTGAGTAGGAAGGCCTAACTTTGTTCTTGAGATCTATCTCATTTGTGGCACCGACTGTGTAGGCTTGCTAAACTCCTCATTTGTGGCACCTACTGTGTAGGCTTGCTAAACTCCTCATTTGTGGCACCTACTGTGTAGGCTTACTAAACTCTTGTTTTCTATCTATATCCACGCCTCGGGACTACCAATCTCAAAGCAAGATTAGTATGCTTCACTCCTTCAAACTGACTACTGCAAGTTGGAAAAGTTTGATGGAGAGCATTATCAAGTCTGGAAGAGAAAGGTCTTTCTCACCCTTCAACTCCGAGACGTTGATTACATGCTCTTTGAAGAGGATCCTACTATTCCAGATACTGGGTCTGTTGCCGCTATAACTGCGGCTACTAAACTTTAGGCCAAATGGAGAAGGAAGAGTAGCATTTGTAGGCTTCTGATCCTAAATGCTATGGAGGATTTCCTGGCAGAATCCTACTCAAAGAAGGATAGTGCCAGAGAATTATGGGAATCTGTGGAAAAGCTGTACGAGAAAGACAAAAATAGGAGCAAGATACTTTTCGTCGAAAAATATCACAAGTGGCTCTTTAAAGACGAGAAGGCGATGCTTCCTCAAGTGAAGGAGTTTCTGAAACTTCGTCAGCAACTAGACGATGAAAAGATGCCCCTCGTCGACAAGTTTATCGTTGGAGGGATCGTCTTGAAACTTTCTGCTGTATGTAATACATTCTATGCAAGAATGCATCGGAAGAAACTCGAGATCAATCTGGAAGATCTCTTGTCAGAAATCCACGTTGAGGACGAGATGCATTCTCAACAGAAGATGGACGCTTTGTCCAAACAATTGGCCGAGACCAATCTGGTGTAGACGAGAGACTCCAAGGGAAAGCAGGCGGCTTCTTACCACAAGAAAGACTTCACTAATCTGAAAGTGAAGGGACCATCTTTCAAACAGAATAAGCCCAAGTCCAATGTGACTTATTTTAACTGTGGCAAGAAGGGCCACTACAAGAGTGAATGTAGATCCAAGCCGAAGCAGTCACAACAAGGTGAGCCTAATAAGGTTTTATTGATTACTGACGGTATTGCTATAATTGCTCAGGTCACTTCAGTGGGGGCTGACTCTGACTGGTGGGTAGATACTGGTGCCACCTTCCATGTCTGCTCAAGCAAGAAATGGTTCACCATATATCAGCAAACCTCTGAGATGGTGATGGTAGCAAACCAGGCACAAGCTGAAGTTCAAGGGATCGGGATGGTGGAGCTGAAGCTGACATCCAAAAAAACTCTGACGCTTCAAGGGTGAAGCATGTTCCCGTGATTGCCAAGAACCTGATCTATGGAGGCCTGCTCTGTAATGCAGGCCTAAGAATGGACATAAATGCTGGCCAGATGGTGATGTCCCTGAAAGGAATGTACTTCAGAAAAGCTTTCTATACCGAAAGAATGTTTAAACTCCAGCTTGTAACCGAGTCAGAGAACATTAATGTAATTTCCAATTCTGCTTATACTCTTGAATTGTGACATAATAGACTAGGACATGTCCATTGTAAAAAGATAAACAAAATGTTTAGTCTAGGACTTATCTCCAAATGTGGGAAAAAGGTAGAGAAATGTGAAGTGTGTGCTCAGATTAAGATCACAAGGAAACCCTTTTATCGGGTCAATCGAAGCACAGATCTTCCGGAGTTGGTGCACTCCAATATCTATGACTTCAAACAATTCTCCACGAAGGCCGGGATGAAGTATTTTATAACCTTCATCGATGACTTCTCAAAGTACGCGTTCGTCTACTTGATAAAATAAAAGACGAAGTATTCGAGAAGTTCAAGGAGTTCAGGGCTGAAGCTGAAAGGCAAACTGGACAACAACTCAAGAGATTGAGAAGTGATCGAGGCATAGAATATCGGTCTCATAAATTTGCATCGTTCTGCAAAGAACATGGAATCATTTGCGAGACTACTGCTCCGTATTCTCCTCAATCTAACGGAGTAGCAGAAAGAAAGAACCGAACGTTGACAGAAATAATAAACTCAATGCTGCTAACTGCAGGTCTTCTAAAATGTTACTAGAGAGAAGCTGCATTAACGGCCACTTTTATTTTAAATAGAGTGCCTTATACAACTTCTGACATAACCCTCATAAACTCTGGTTCAAAGTCAGACCTAACTTGAATGTTATTCGAGTGTGGGGGTGTCTAGCTTATATGAAGCTCCCAGATCTGAAGATTCAGAAGCTGGGGACAAGGACTACGAAGGCAATCTTTTTGGGATATGCCGAGAAGAGTGATGCCCGAAGATTCCTTGACATTGAGTCAAATTATATCATCGAATCTTGCGATGATGAATACTTTAAAGACAGGTTTGCACGACACAAGACATTGTTCTCCCAGATATTTCGGAGAATAATGTAGGTGCAAATGAGACTGAGGTTTCATATGAACCAGTAGTCCAAGATAAAGTTGTTGGTGGAGAAACAACAATTGAACCAGAACTCGCTGAGCCGTCGATGAAGCGAGCAAGGAGGCCGAAGAGCTTCGAAGATGACTTCGTCACCTATCATGTGGAAGCAGATCCGCTTACCTATGATGAGGCAATGAAGACCAGAGATGCTATCTTCTGGAAGGAGGCAAAGACAATAAAATTGACTCAATTACCTCCAATAACACATGGGTGTTAGTTGATTTATCCGAATGAGCAAAACCCATCGAATGCAAGTGGATCTTCAAGAAGAAGATGAAAGCTGATGGAACCATTGACAAGTTCAAGGCCAGGCTAGTGGCCAAGGGGTTTCTCAAAAACAGGGGATCGACTACTTTGACACATATGCTCCAGTAGCACGGATGACAACCATCAGATTGTTGATTGCCCTTGCAGCAATACACAAACTGGTGATACATCAGATTGATGTGAAAATAGCATTCCTGAATGGCGAGCTAACCGAGGAGATTTATATGCAACAGCCAGAAGGATTTGTCGTTAGAGACCTAGAAGACAAAGTCTGTAAGTTGGTAAAATCTCTATATGGCCTAAAGTAAGCTCCCAAAATATGGCATGAAAATTTTGACAAAGTTATCAGATCAAACGACTACAGGGTCAGCGAAACAGACAAGTGTGTCTATACTAAATTTGCTGACGAAAGAGGAGTCATCGTTTGTATATACGTGGACGACATGCTAATCCTAGGTACAGATATAGGCAATGTTATGGAGACAAAAAAGTTTCTCTCAACCAAGTTCAGTATGAAGGACTTGGGGGTTGCAGATGTCATCTTGGGCATAAAGAACATTCGGACAGACACTTGAGTAGCGCTGTCA
Organism: Iris pallida; assembly: GCA_029216955.1. Lineage (NCBI taxonomy): Eukaryota > Viridiplantae > Streptophyta > Magnoliopsida > Asparagales > Iridaceae > Iris > Iris pallida. The sequence continues at coordinate 2,116,672 of JANAVB010033017.1, forward strand.
CAATCTCATTAAATTGAGAAGATGCTCACACGCTACGGGTATCAGGATCTTCTAGGGATCGATACGCCATACAGGTGTGATCAGAAGCTGAAGCCAAATTCGAGGGAAAGCGTCAGGCAGCTGGAGTATTCTAGCGTTATGGGGAGTTTGATGTATGCAACTATTGCCACAAGGCCTGACATAGCTTTCGTCGTAGGAATGCTGAGTCGGTTCACAAGCAACCCAGACATTGAGCACTAGAAAGCTGTGAAGCGGGTGATGAGATATCTCAAGAAGACTCAGACATATGCACTACACTACAGCAGGTATCAGACAGTAGTGAAAGGCTTCAGTGATGCTAGTTGGTGTTCAGAGGTGGAGAGCGAGAGATCCATAGGTGGATACATCTTTTTCTTGGGTGGAGCTGCTATATCGTGGAAGTCGAAAAAGCAGACTATACTCTCTCGTTCCTCCATGGAATCTGAGTTCTATGTACTAGAAGCTGCAGCAGATGAAGCAGAATGGCTTCGAAAGCTCATGTATGATCTTCTATTGGTTGGAGCTCAGATACCGGCGGTACCGATATACTACCAGGCGACTACAGCAGTAGCATCAAATGACCTCTTCAACGGGAAGAAGTGAACTATGCGGCTGAAGCACAGAGCAATAAACGATCTCATTAAAAGAGAAACTATTGTTGTAATTGATGTTCGGAGTCAGAAGAACCTGGCAGATCCGTTCACAAAGGGCCTCAAGTGCCAGCTGGTCGATGACACAGCAAGAAAAATAGGCTTAAAGGCATTCTGATATTGTATCTATGTAATCCTACCATAAAATTTTATGCTATTAGTTCAAAGAGAAATCTACTAGGCATCTAGCTTTTGGTTCAAGAGCGGACCACTAATTGGGAAATATCAGGTAATAGTGGGTACATAGTCCTGAGGGACATGGAAGGGATACGGACCCATAACCACTATTATCTACTATAGTTCTCTGCGGAGAACATGTCCTGTGGAGAGGATGGCTTAAACGCCTTAATAAGTTCTCAAACAAAGTGAATGCCTAGTGTACTTTACAGGAAGCACGATAGCACAGCACTACAAGGAGTAAAACTCTATGCTACAGTGGGATGACTCTACCATGCAGGTAGGGGTAATGCCTCGGCTTTGCAAGCCAAGTCATAGCGACGTAGCACCACAAATAGGCAGGTAGCCTAATATTGTCTGATAAAATTAAAGAGTTGAAGACATCACTACAAAGGGGAGGGTGACCCCATGTTACAGTGGCACGACACCACGATGAGGTACCCAGGTAGGGATAAAGCCTCGGCCTTGCAAGCCATGTCGTTGCGATATAACATCGCAAGGAAGCCTTAGGCTTCATGCTGGATAGAATGGCACTACAAAGAGGCTGTAACCTCATGCTGCAGTAGTGTGACACTACGATGAGATACTCGGGTAGGGGTAATACCTCAGCTTTAGGCCATGTCATAGCAGCGTAGCACCGCAAGGAAGCGCAAGGCTTCATGTCATGTCTCTTTAATAAAGAACTTATCTATAGTGTATGAAAAGAGATATCAGGCCTTCTCTTGAGGGTAAACTTGTAGACGTCCAAAATTATACACTGAAACCAGGCTGGCACAGGGCCTTTAATGTGTAGCCAGAAGCACATGTAACTACACTTTGTGAGTGAAAAGAATTACAATTGTGGTGTAGAATTCAAGGCATAGTCCATTCTTGTATCGTATTGTTATTTAACCCATGCGGGAAGCTTCAAGTCGTCAGCGACATCTATCCTAATATAAAATTGACAGTTACTGTAGGGAACGCTCAACCCTAGACACATATATATGATGAGATATGTAGGGGATTGTTGGTGCTCTTGCTACTTGACATGAAGAGAGCTTGCTCTCAATATGCTTTGTAAAGTTTAGTCCCACATTGGAAAAGCACTATGAGTTATCTCAACATATATATGAGTATGTGTTGTTAGGATATGCACATGGGGTGGTGACCCTAAGGAGGGAACCATGTGGGTGATTTTACTAAGAGAAAAATGATTAATTCTAACAAGGACGTAAGTTGATTTTTGTTGTGCGGGCTCGGACTCGACACGGACTCCAGGTTGTCTTGTGCATGCACGGGATGTTCGGGGGGAAGGCGTGGGCTAGCACTCGACTATGTTGATTGTAGGATAATGTAAAACATCAAACTATATTTTAGAGCATTGGTGTTTTAGTCCCACATCGGATATGAGAGATGGTGAGGTCTCACTCCACTCTATAAATAGAGCCCCCTTGCCTCCTTTCCAAGATGCACCAAAGAAGAGAGTTAAGGGAGTCCGTAAAGTTCATGAAGCCCGTTCAAGTCACAAATATTGACTGACAAACGTTCCAGAAGTTCTTTTGAAATTGCTGGTTCCTGGAAGCGGATCGTATAGAGGCGAATCTTGCTTTGAGCAACGGTGTTTTTACACCCCCAGCAGATTTAATCCTCCTCTTCTTCTGCTTCTGTTTCTCTGTAACTCGTTCTTCAAATTTAAAGGCACCTACTGAGTAGGAAGGCCTAACTTTGTTCTTGAGATCTATCTCATTTATGGCACCTACTGTGTAGGCTTGCTAAACTCCTCATTTGTGGCACCTATTGTGTAGGCTTACTAAACTCCTATTTTCCATCTATATCCACGCCTCGGGACTAACAATATATATATATATATATATATATATATATATATATATATATATATATATATATATATATATATATATATATATATATATATATATATATACATACCTGTATCGCACACCTACACCTGATCTGAAAGGCCAACAAATTCATGTTTATATATATAGATGGAAAGAGGTAGTTGTGTTACAAATTCCTGAACCGAAAGGACCCCTACAAACTCAGCCCAAAGGCCCCACACATCCCAGCCCAAATGCCACATCCCTGTCTAAAGATCCGTACTTGCACCTGTATCGCACGTGCACCACAACTCACATTAATTCTCGCAAGGAAATTATACTTCCCCCGTCGCTCGAACTAGCAACCTCTTAGGGGGATATTCCTAACTCTCACCACTTGAGCTAGAGTTTTTTTTTTAATGGTAATTAGTTTCTGGAATCGCTCGTACAGGGATTCAAACTCTTGACCACTCGGGCCTCATGCCTCACCACTACCACTAGACGTTGAAGGTGTAGCCTGTTGGGTACAATGAAAGGTCCCGAGGGGATGATCACGGTTCGAATTCCCTCCTAAACGTTGCTTGTCATCCCGAAGAAAAGGACACCTAAAAAAAGTCTCCCTCTCTCTTCCCCCCAAAGGAAAACTAATGAGATAGAGTTCCTTGGCTATATATATATATATATATATATATATATATATATATATATATATATATATATATATATATATATATATATATATATATATATAATGAGATAGAGTTCCTTCGCTATATATATATATATATATATATATATATATATATATATATATATATATATATATATATATATATATATATATATATATATTTTATATATATATATATATATATATATATATATATATATATATATATATATATATATATATATATATATATAATAGCCAAGGAACTCTATCTCATTATATATATATATATATATATATATATATATATATATATATATATATATATATATATATATATATATATATATAATCTTAAAGATATGTTAAAGTGTACCCAATTTAAGTATTGGGTAACAATTTACGTAACTAATCCTAGTGCTACTAAAACCATTTTACAAGACATACTAGGCGACTATTATGAAAGTTTAAGATTCCTATACTTATGATTTATAGTGCTACACGTGACTTAGAGAAATCTAGAGTTATGAATAAGATTTCAAAATTCAATATCTTGGAATTGAGGAATATGATTTAAACCAAACTTATATTTTTTATTTCTAAATAGTTGAATTGGAAAATTTGTTTCATATCGATGAAACTCTGTTTCTAAGGCTTAGTATTAATTTCTAGAGTTTCCTACTTGTACTCGATAACTATCGGAATTTGTAAACTAGGTATCTATTTCGACCAACGCATTGATACCTATGTTAATAGAATGACCAATACCATACAAATATATTTGTTTACAAATATTCATTTATATGTGAGCACACCATTAGTTCAATTATTATCCAGTATTTAGGTTTATTTTGAACTATATATATTTCTAACTTACGGGTTTTTATTGGTTCATGAGAACGAGTATATCAAGGCTATACTTATTTTAAAAGTAGCTAAGGTAAGACGAATTTCCTTCTTCTTAGTACTTTATGCATTCCCTGCTTAATTATAACTGTGTGTGTTCGGTGTAAGTTGTTCCACCAAAAGGGTCTTAACACAAGGGGGATTATGTGAAGATTTCCTCTATGTCGTTATATTTATATTGCGTAAAATTGTTAGAGCTAAAAATACAAGAAGATTGCCAAAAATTTTGAGAATTTCGAAAGAGAACCAAATTTCTAAGATCAATATTTTTTATCATATTAAACCCCAACTTGGATAGTCATATATCAGTTAGAGAAACTTTTGATAACCATAAATATACTTAGGGGTCGAACCATCTAGGTTTTGGACTCGTAGGACACTGACACGTAGGCACACAAGTGAAATAAATATTAAATTTTATTTGTACTTGTCTCATTCTAGTAGATGGAATTTTATGTTGAGTTGTATCCTTGTACTACGTGATACTTGCTACACGTATTGTGATCCAAACCTATCATGTTCCAGTAAATGGAAATTGTATCCTCTTACTATATAATATTTACTACACATATCGAGATACAAACCTATTTTATTCTATGGATAGAAATTTCTTGTTGATCAATATTCTTGTATTAATGTGATACCTATGGTACACATATTAAGATACTTACCTGAGACAGGAAATAAAGTTTTAAATAGGACAATAAATTAATTGTGATTGTAGAATATAGTATTGGGCGGGTGAGAACATAACGGCTTATACCATAAGAAATCTTCGCAATGTAAATAACAAAAGTTGGTCAATTTTTTACCTTTTTCACAAGGCCTTACAAAGAGAGGATTTGCGTGCTTATCTCACTATTGTGCACACATATGAAAGTGTCATGTCCCGATTCCATAGAATCGATAGTCGTTCTCCAGCGTGATGTCATGCCAACCTAAGTTACACTCGCACAAGGCAGGGTCATAAGGTTATCCGAAACATAACAAAAAAGAGAGTACGTAGAGAAATTGAACACATGCACAGAAGAAAACTTTATTTTATTGATACTAACATCATTACAATACTCTATTACAAAGGGTACCATACGGGCTTACAAACTGACTCAGATGAGATAGTCGTTCCATACATTTGCATATCCTTATACAAAAATAAAACATTCTCTGGACCTTGAATTGGGGAAAGTTGAGGCATTACAGCAGGATTTGAGCAGAGTCTTCAAAAAGGGTAGGAATCGCCTTCGCGCACGAGCAAGGCTCCAAAATATTCCAAGTGTCACCTTTAGCTATATGCACATCCTTCCTGGTTCGCAACACTTGTAGAGTGAGGGTCAGTACATTGTCGTGTACTGATGAATGACTAATTAATCCCACGATCTTTTTTCTTATAGAAGTTATGTTAGCATGCAATAATTAATTAATTTTTCAAGCCATCCCAGTCAATTTCATGTAAGCAAGTTGATAAGGCATAAATAATGTAAACTATAATATAATTTATCTACAGCAGAGCGTGGCATTGCAGTATAAATTATCATGTTCTTCCATGTTCAATTAGATAACATTATCTATAGCAGTGTAAACATGTGAAGGTTACTGGCATAACAAGTCATCCTGGACATAGCATGGTTAGATGGGATCCTTTCAGCGCAAGTAGCAAGCTGTGCTGAAAGTCTCCGAATTACCCGTGCTTTAACCCAGCTCAGCTATGTCGTGTTTTTTCCTAGGCCGAATCGATCTCGTGGCATCGAGATACTGTTCGAAGAAACATCGTCCTTGTGCACAAGTTGTTCATGACCGTCCAAGACTAAACTAGTTTTCAAGCAGGGTCTACAAAATGATAAGAAGCTTAGCCAATTTTAGTTTGTTCTGCCATATCATTGCAACGTTCGTTCATTGATTCAATCTTTTGCTTAGCATAGTTCTATAATAGGCATAACATAAATAAGCATATAGTAGTTTCATGATATAGCAGTTCTATAGCAGGTATACATAAGTAAACATGTAATAGTTTAACTATCTACAGTTCTATGGAAATAAGCATGCAACATGGTCAACATCTCTATATCTAGCATTCATGTTATCGGTATCGTTGATGGATTGAAGAACAAGAGGGTCAAGAAGAGAATGGTCTCAAGCCTCATAGTTGATGATGGGGCAAGAGAAAGAGTCTTCTCCTCTAAGTGCCACCTACGCAATTACATGCAACCGCATAAGCAAAGGATCAATACTCTACCCTTTTTCTCAAGATTCGATATGAAGTACAATTTTCAAAGAACGCAAGCAATGAAATCCACTGAAAACATTCTCGAAAATGCATTCAAAAAAACCAACACAAAAAAGGGTAAGTAAGGCATCGAAAACAAAGCAGCACTGAGGTCTCTTCTGAGTCAACCGCAGAGTCATTCCTCAAGACACAACCCGCTGAATATGGAACTTGATTCCGAATAAGCTGATCTATAACAAGTAAAGGATCTTGATTAAATCTGTCCTGATCAATCGATATCGATAGTATTTCTTAACCACGCTTTCCGCGAATGAGGAATGGAGCACGCTGTTGGTACGAGGTAATAGAAAGTACCTATTTTGATTAAAAATTCGATTAGATATTACATGAAATGTTTTATCTCTTATTCCCTACAGGGAAGGACCGGAACTAAGAATCGTGCTAGCTTGCAACAACATGATCCCGGGCCTTGAGATTATTTCAAGAAATTAGTCTAGTGTGGTATCCAAAGAGTATTCTCAAAATTGCATCATCATATATGCAAATTATATTATGATTGTGGTAGTGACTGTTAGGCTATAGGAATAGTTTGGACACTAGTGAATCACTAAAATTAGGATCATGGTAGACTCTTATTTCAAGTTAGCACTATAATATATCCTTAGGATTTTTGTATATCATCTTTCTATCTGAGTATCATATCATATTTTTTTCAATCATATACTATTTTACTTCATGTATTTTAACATTCTTGAACTGAGGACTTCTATGTCTTTAATAACCTAGTATATGTTCACTAGATGAAGGTGTGGTAGAGGAGAAGACACTATCTATATATAATATGGCTATAGAGTGTTGCAGGCTAATGGTAGAGAATCAGTTTCTTTTTTTTGCTTAGTTATATCTTCTATGTATATATTCTTTTGAGAAAACTTGTGGGAATGTATATATGTATGGTTTGATGTTTATAGATATGAGTTTATCATTACCCATACTTTTATCCTAGAACCTTATAGGCGACAATTACGGATACGAATATCGGTATAATCGTACGACGTGTAGCCTAGAATATTTGTTACGTACTCGGTTCGTCGTATTCTGGGAGCGAGACGTGACACTAGGTTTAAACTAACAATAAATTTTGATCTTTATATATTATTATTGGAAAAACTAAATAGCTCCTTCATTGATACTAATAAACCAACCCCATACCAATAGACCCACCACTTGGTACAAATTTATGAGTTTGTAAATGACCTTCACTATTTAATACTAAACAACTATTTATATCTTTATATAAATATTATATGGGTATAATAATTAGTTGTAGTGATTTATACGTAGAGGACAAGACCTTATTCAATTTATGTATATCATGTCAATACCACAACTCCATGAGTTCCTATGCTACTTTCACGTTTGCATCAATTGATACCACCATAAAGATGTGTTATAAAAGTTCCTCTCATCCTTCTTAGAACGTCTATCCTTGGTCAGAATAGAGATATCATACAATTTGGTTGTACGAAGACGGAGAGACGATCTAATTGTTGTCGATACAGTCGAGGTCATGCACTTTGGTATGTTGGTAGGGCTACCCAAATACATAACTTCATCATAGAGCGTCCAATACAGATGTGTGCATTGAGCATTCAAGCCAGTTCCTATTCGAGATGCCATCACCACATTCACCATGTTGTGAAGTTTCTCAATGTTGGAAAGATTGATGGATGATCATATAGGTGTAGTCAAAATCGAACTTTAATTAAGATTTAACTATTTGTTTTGTTATATTTAATTTATTTTAGGAATATTTAGTAATATGGGCTCACATAATAGATAAAATTATGGTTTGAGCCTCCAAAATGTCCAACGTTAGTGTTTGGGTCTTAAAGTCACTGTTCGCTTGCCTACATGAATTGTGATTTTAAAACCCAAATACTAACGTCAGACATTTTGGAGACCCAAACCCTAATATCAACTATTATGCGAGATCATATTATTAAACAACCCTTATTCTAGGAATATTTAGTAATAGGGGCTCCAATGTAGGGGTGAGCATTATTCGGTTTTGACCGAAAACCGAACCGAACCGAACCGAATAAGAGATTCGGTTCGGTTTTGAAAAAAATCGGTTCGGTTTCGGTTTCGGTTTTGAAAATACTAAATTTTCTTATTCGGTTTCGGTTTCGGTTTTGGGTTTCGGTTTCGGTTCAAAACCGAAAACCGAATAAGAAATTTTAGTTTATATATATATATATATATATATATATATATATATAGGTAGGTATTAATTATAGGTATATACTATATGTATATAATAAATATATCTAGGTATATTTAGTTATTATATATATTAACAAAAAAAAAACACAAAAAAAACCAAAAAAACCGAATAAACCGAATAAACCGAAAACCGAACCGATTTAATTCGGTTCGGTTCGGTTCGGTTATTGACCAATTCGGTTCGGTTTCGGTTTTCCTTATTCGGTTTCGGTCGAATTCGGTTTTGCTTATTCGGTTCGGTTTTAAACCGAATAAACCGAATGCTCACCCCTACTCCAATGGCGGAGCCAGCATAGCCCAGTGGGGTCATGTGACCCCACTCAATTTTTATTATATATATATATATATATATATATATATATATATATATATATATATATATATATATATATATATATATATATATATAATTGTTTTATCCTGGCTACTTATATTACGAACGAGTAACAATTTGATTTTTTACTCGTTTTACTTATAGTTGCAAGTAGCCGATTCATGCCATAAATTTTGTCCTTAATTGTTCTTAGATGCAAGATTTAATTTGTTTTTAGATGGAATGAAATCATTTTCTAGTATAACATTCTTTCATTAAAAGATATGAAGTCAAAGTAAATTAGTGGTTGTAAATGAAATTTTTTAATCTTATTTTTTCTTGAGAGAAAAACAATATTTAATTTTCATAAGACCCTAGGATGGCAAGGTCCATGACTAAAATGGTAGGATCCAAGTATGACTTTTAAGATACACTGAATCTCCTCAATCAGATGGTCAAAATTGATCAAAAATGTCTTCTATGACCTGACTATAATGCAATTGAAATGTATGGTTCTACTTATATTGGGTTATAATTAATGTACACTTCAATGCCAATCATATTTTGAAATGAATGAAAAAAATGAACAGCTACAATAGGAAAACTAGAATAGACACTGAATGTTAGGTATAGAAAATAGAATTTGTGACTAATTTATGCAATTTTTTTCTCTACATTTTTATAAATTTTGAATTAAAAATTTTCTAGCCGATTTTGATCCCGCTGCAACCCAAATCCTGGCTACGCCACTGAGGGGCTCACATTTATATTTGGATTATATAGGATTGCAAGTTTGATGTAAACTTTTAGAATATTTATTTATGTCTGTTAGGATTATTTTTAGATAGGAATGACTAAATATCTTTACTAATGCAGAGCTTGAATAGAGATCTACAATATGAATGTTTAGGAGTTCACTTATTTGTAATTTCACTCTCTCTATAGTATCTATTTTTTGTAACACTATATTCTCAGGATTATTGTTTATAAGAACCGAACGTCCAACTACCACCAAGTTCTTTGCTGAGATTGGACACCTTTGTTTGCTATTGCAGTAACGAGTATTGTTCAAATCCCGTTCCAGTTTCTTGCTTCGATTCATAATTGTTTTGGTCACTCCGGATATCAGTAACTTCATATGGGTATAGGTCCGGCCCTATGGATCCGGAGGGCCCAAAAAACCAATATAAATATATTAATATTTTTGTATCTAAGATAGGTTAGTATATCATGGGCCTTATTTATTATAAAATAATCATGGTGTAGTGATTATTATGTTAAACATGTATATATGAGGTCATTAGTTCTCTTAGTGATGACAATTTTTTAAATTTATTTTTTTATTAGTTTATATTTTATTTTTATATTATATATGGGTGCCCCATTTTGAAAGTTCGTCTCGGACCCCATGAGCTCTGTTACATTTAGTGGCAAAATTTTGTGAATCATTTTAATTAATTTATGGTAATTAATAAGGTGATTGTTCATAACTATTAAAACTCTTACTCAAAATCATAAAATGCTAAATTTCTTAGTCTAAATAGGTAGTCTTGTTTCCTTTTGTGTCTCATCCTGCATATGTTAGCCAATGGTACCAGACAAGAAAAAGAATTCATAATGTGACTAACATACACAACTTAAATACATATATACTTAGTGTCGGGGCACATGCAATGCGTGTGCAACGCGTTCGATTATATAATCAGGCACATGTGTCGGGTTTGTAAAATGGCTATTCATTCGTTTGAATGATTTATTTATCCTAATCTTATTTTAATTGTAAATTATAAATTTTAATTTATTTGAAATTAAATCTCATCCAAATATAACATTCTAAATTTAATATTTCAACAACTTTAATATTATTTGAATATAAAATTTAGAATTTAAAGTTAATGTTTATCTAAAATCTAAATTTAAGTATAATACTTATTAATGAAGGCAAGCAATATTATGTATTTTTGCATCTTATCCAAAGGCAGGAATTTAATCGTTTTTTATCATTTCCACCAAAAATTCTTGAAATCACTCTCTTAAAATATTAGAATTATTTATAGGCAAAATTAAAGCAATAATGCAATTCAAAAAACTGCATGTCAAACTAAATTTTAGAATTATTTATACGGGCATATTTTTCGTATCTTTGTCTTCCAAAATTTTAAAAAAAAATTGGACATATATGTTTCAACAGTTCTAATGAATTTTTTTTTAAAATGTGTTGCACATGCGACGCTTTTGCAATTGCAAAAAATAGAAAGATTAATTGGAGCTTAATATGTATAATACTATTCAGAGGGAATTGACCATATCTCGCATCGCTCCTGGCAGAAGTTAATAATGGATAAAACTGATACAAAAATATCAATGTCAACCTATATTGCACCGATACAAATTACGGCATGATATGATATAGACACGACACATTGTTGGCATAAAACTTTCGGATTGCTATTGTATAAACTCTTGAAACTCCATCTACAGATTTAAGAAAACTCGAAAATAAAAGTCTTTGCCCCAGGAAGGAATCGAATCCTGGAATCCCGTCATCTGGATTTGGAAAGTGCAGATTTGGAAGAACGGGAATCTCTTATGTATGAGTTTCATCCACGTCTGAAACTTATCTTGATGCCTGAATTGATCGGTTGGCCCCTACACAAGGAGATTCTATTGCCCTGCCCCCCCCATTTGAAACTAGGTATCTCACACTCCCAAAGTGATCGAAAATAATGCATTCGAAAGCTGTGTCTGCGCTTAACGGTAACAGGCAATTTTTCGTTAGGGCAGTGCGTCGCGGAAATCCAGTCTTCCTGGTTTCGTCACAATTAAATCAAAGTTGGGATGAATTTCCAACCACCTAAATCGGCTCTACATCTGCAACGGGAATGCGATCCTCCCAGTCTCGCCCATGAAGCTAACTAGACAGCTATTCTAATAGCAGTTTTCTAATAACCTCATCCCAAGCGGATGGTTCTATCTGAATGAGCCTTACCTTAGTCGGGATCCATGAGGGAGTCAACCTACGAACCCGGAAGAACGTGGGTACCACTGACTGTGGTCATATTCGATTACTCCATAGAAAATCAAACAATAGGGACAGCCATTTTCGGCTGCTCCTTTCGTCTCTTAAAAAAATTAGGCGAGCGAAGTGAGCTGAATAATCGAAGTTAGGTATCCAAACTGACTAGACTCACCCACGGAACCCTTTATAGCCTATACCATCCGAGCCGCTACGCTCCTCGTTCAAGAAGACTATCGACCAGCTCTTCGGGGCAACCTCTTTGCCTTCTTTCTACGAAATTCGATCAAAAATAAAGAATCCTCTTTTGTGTCTGCTCTCTGAAGTTTAAACCACTACGATAGACCGTTCCCCATTAATTGAGTAGACCGCGTCACGTCACTCGTTCTTTTGATAAGAAGTTTTTCTTCCACCCACGGTACCGCCGACATAGGCTAAGGCCGGGTGGTCAGGAAGGATGTATGTGAAGCCAACTACTTCCTTTTCTATACACCAGAGACGAGTGCGGCTTTCCAATATGATGAGATGGACAATCAAGTCAAGCAGGAAAGTCATCAGGCACTACAAGAAATCCGGATTTCCGTGACAAGTAATCTGTGACAAGTGTAAAACTTGTCACTGAAAGGAATATTTCTGTGACGAATAATTTTTGTTGTCACTCATAATTTGTTTCTGTGACAATTGTTATTGTCCGTCACACAATTAAAACATTTAGTGACCATATTTTTATTGGTCGTCACTTAATGTGGTCACTGAAATAAAATTATGATTTTAGAGACAAGTTATATGTGATAAGGGAAATAGTTGTCACTAAAAAATTTTGTTGTAGTTACAAGAAAATATTATTATCACATAAAAGTATTAGCCACAAGATTAAAATTTTATTCTTGTCACTTAAAAGTTTCTTTTAGTTACCAAATAATTGTACGTCACACAAAAGTATTAGTCACAAAGAAGAAATTTATTTCTTGTAACAAAAACTTAAAATAAAATTTTAAAAGTTAAATAAAAAAATATATCCTAATTTTGATAATATTTTGACATTACTATTTAAATGGTACAAGATTTGACTATACAAAAAAATTTCACATCAAATATCACAATCCTAAGTATAATCCGACTGTATATAAAAAAAATCATCAAATATTCGCAATATATATATATATATATATATATATATATATATATATATATATATATATATATATATATATGTATATATATATATATATATACTACACCAAAATGATAAATTAGGAACACTAGGCATTTTTTCGATTTGGAACGCTTATTTTCAGTACCTAGGTTCTGAAACAAAAAAAGGCGTTCCGGATCCCAAAAAATGTTCCTAATTTCTTGTGTTTTATTTTTCAAAATTTTTATTTATTTTGGTATACCATAATAACGTTCCAAATTTGTTCCAATTTGAACATGGGCACGTGCATCTCACATGTTTAATAAGGAAAGCATCCAGCCAAGAAAACATTTCTTCCCTTGTATCTAAACCTAAATCCACATCCAACCTCCTTTTTCATACCCAGCCCCCTCTTCGATGAGATCCCAGCAAGATTAAACTCTCCTGCTCTAATGCTCGAACCTTTAATGGTGACCACTCCTCCCTCCTCCTCCTCCTCCTCCTTCTCTCACCCTTTCTTTACTTCGACGAGCATAACGACCCGGAGGAGAATATCGGGTTACCGCCCGGCCAGCCCTGGAAGGTGACCGCACCCGGCTCCTCGTCAATCTCCGGCTGAGGGCGGTACCGGGAGTGCCTGAAGAACCATGCCGTCGGAATCGGAGGGCACACGGTCGACGGCTGCGACGAGTTCATGCCGGCCGGAGAGGAAGGCACGCTCGACGTTCTACGCCTGCAGCTGCCACCGCAAGGAGCTACTCGACGGCTTGCCGACTGGACTGGTCACTACGGAAGGGGACTACCACGACCAGTTCTCCCTGTACTATCGGACCCCCGCCGGGTACATGCACCACCATAGCCACTTGATGGCGCCGGCACCGCTGGCGCTGCCCTCGACCTTCGCTAGAGTTGGGCACAGTAGGGACGAGGAGGACCTTTCGGATTCGATGGGGATGGACGACGGCGGGGCTTCCCGGTTTGTTCTTTCTAATTTTTTGTGATATTGTCGCCATTGCTACGTGATTTCATGGTGAATTGCTAAATTGATAGATTTTCTCAAACAGATGTATGTAATAGTTAAGATGGCCAAATGTGGTAGCATCTATGTTGCACAGATTTGAATTAGACACCTCATGATACATACCAATACAGCTACAGGAAAATACTATCTATTTTGGTGTGTTCTAGTGTATTTTGGAGTATCATGGACAACCCGACTTTTAAGACCTGTTTGATTTTCACTTGGTCCTTCTTGTAAGACCTGCGGCACATAGACCAGGGGATTGGGCAACAATGGTAGAAAGATGTTACAGGATCGGAAAGGAAAACTTTTATCCTTGGGTGGTACTTCATCATTTTGGTTCTCCACGACACCATCCTATAAAAAATAACTGAAGCCTTGGTGAATTCAGATTGTCACACGTCAACGGTTGCCCTGTAACCAAGAACCTAAGCTCTACGAGCAAGTATCACATTGAAGTATTTTGATGAATATACCACGTAGTACAAATCTATTCTTTTTCTAGTATGTTTGACATGGGCTACTCTAAGATGCAAATGGACATAAAAATATTGGAAGGAAGTGCTTCTTCATGCAAATGTAACAGGAACTCAGGTCAATATAAAGATAATGAGTACCAACACCTGAGGCTAATGAATAGAGCTTCAAATAATTTTGATAAAAGGTCCAAATTAGGAGAATATTTAACAAATACCACTATACAAGTAGTAAAGAAATTCCAAGGAGAGCACAATGGTATCCATGTAAGGTGCAATATCTAACTATTTTTTATGTCAAGGAATATTATATTATTATTATTCTACTTAACCATTTTTTAACTCTATATAGTTTACTATCACTGACAACATATTCTTGTCACAGTAGAGAACTTTCTGTGACAACGACTTTTGGTCGTCACCTATACTTTTAGCTACGGAGGTATAGGCTACGAAAATAAGTCGTCACTGTACTCGTCACAGAAGATGTGTTGTGACGACTTTCATAATTTCTGTGACAACTTTACATGTCACAGAAACCATATTTTCTTGTAGTGAGGGAAGGCATAGGGCGAAGCGGGTAAGGAGGACTCTGAAGCCGATTATCCCATTTCTGAGACAGCTTCATACACGAACCAGTAGGAGGTTCATTCCAATGGTAAAGGAAGGCAATAGGAAGAGACGTCGAATCCACTCTTTTTCGTATAGTATAGAAAGATGCTTTGAAAAAAGGGACGACTTCGGACAAGGGCCTTCATGGGCCAACATCCATCTCCAATTGACTTTCACGGTCTTCGGCCTTTCGGTATTCAGTCAACAATTCTGACCTTTTGACTAAGACGGCGAACGAAATGAGGGAGCGAAGTGAGTCGAAGTGAGGCGCCCAAAGGAAGGCTAGGCATCTGCGTCTGTCCCATGATCCGGATTGGGGGATATGAAAAGTCCCGTAGTTATTGTGTATGCTTAAGAGTCCAAAATCATGTCAAAGAAACTAAAAACAAAAAATCAATATTACTTTTCCAAAAATATAAACGTTAAAATCATCCAAAGCCAACTACTCCAAATTGGTGTTAGTTTCTATTGTATCTGACACACAGACGAATCCAAAATACACTACCAAAATTAACACCACATTATTAGCTAAGATGATATTTATATTCTCAAATTTTTGTGTTTTATCATTTAAGATAATATTATAAGAGTTACAACATAATCAAGTAGGATATCTCTCATCTAGCTGAAATTAATCTTTATTACTATCAAATATTAGTGGATCTTATTAAAAATCAAATGCTCATGTTTCAAACAAAGAAAATATTGGGATTTAGTGATGAACCTTATCTTTAAGTGAAGTGGGCCTTATTTTCATTGTTACTAAGAGGATATATTTTAGATTGAACAAATTTCAAACTCCATAGTAATTCATTAATTTACACTTCCAATAAAAATAATGCTAAAGTTTACTACCAAGTATTTACAACTTTCTTACAACCCACACCTACCTCCTGCTAACATGGTCCCACGCAGTCCCACCGGTCCTACCCCGTCCCCCTCTCCCCCAATCAATGGATGCCACATAGGCGGTTGTAAAGCTTACAACCAAAATTGGTTGTAAGCATAGCATTTCCCTTTCCAATAATACTGACTTGGTTTTTCTAGACAAACAATAATGTTGAATTATTATGATACTTATCCTGGAAATAGATGAAATAGAAAGCTACAACAAAATTATCATCCATGAAACAGATAAAATTCAAGAACCTAAAAAATAATTTTCCATGCGGAAAGATCTATAAGAATAATCTGAAACTAAATATTATCGAAGGAACTTATACATCTAAAGAAACAAGTAATGGATCCTCACCAATAGAACATCACAGAGGACGGCCTGGTCGAACTTGGCGAACGCGGCATCCCAAGACTTGATATCATCACCATCAACACCGTTCGACTCGACGTGCTTCCTGCAATATTGGATAACCATGAAGAGGATCATGCCATTGGCGTTGTGGACGGTGATCATGTTATCGGTTTATTCATCCTCGATCATGTGGTGAATAGTCGAGACGTCATGGAAAATGCCGCCTCCACCTTGAACTCCTCTCCATCATAACTCTGCAGTATGATCATCTTCCTTGCTTAGGAAGCCATTGAAAAGACTCTGGTTGGATAAAGAAAGGAGATGGTAAAACTTATAGAAATAATTAGATATGAGAGAGAGAGAGAGAAAGAGAACGTGAATTAGGAATAGGAGATTAAACGGCTTTCGATATAGTGGGTTAGTTTTAGATAATAGGATGTAAATGACATTCTTATCCTTACATGATTATTTACCTAAGAATTATTTTAATCCAAATAATCTATGTATATAATCCAATACCCCTGGTATTTAGATTATATAATAGTATAGATTAAGTTTGTAAAATTCACATCTTCTTATATTTTTTGCGTTATAAACTTTTAAGTTTTCTAGAATTTAAAAGAATAATTCTATATGTAGGTTGTTGCTTAGTTCATTAAAATAAATCTAGATACAACTTATAGATACCAAGTTTCACCATGTCTTCGTTATTCAAGAAATAAGAAACACCAAATACTTATGATATTTATGTTCATTTGTGATAAGGGCACCACAATTTAATGCTACTTTACCATTTCATCAAAAATGTCCAAAAGGTCCTTGATGTTACAATATATCTTATGTTGAAAATTATGATCTTAGTTAGTTATGTAAATCCCCTAGTTCAATAGTTGTTGATCGAAATTATTAAAATGTTCCTAGATTAAAAAATTAATTTTTTGGGGGTGAGGTCTCAGCTTGAATACAGAATATTGTTGCACTCGAGGAACCTAAATTTTTTAATATTTTATAACTTTAACAAAAAAATTATATACTAAAATATATTTAAAAATAAATAAATAACACGTACCATCGTAGTCATACATTCATAAACACACCCAAGCTAGCGTCATCTATGGCTTAGTTATGAAATCAAAATTCCTCGCGTCAATAAACTTTGTTACTTATAAGAGGGGTTCCCCACCGAAGTCGGTAAGCCATATCACCTGGTGCACTGTGATCATCCATATAGGGTAACCATGTAACCTATTTGATGTAAAAAAATGATAGACATAATAATTTAAGAGAGTGTATTTAACTAAGCAAATAATTAAATACTTTACTGCAACTTGCTGAAGCATATCAAATTGATTGTGATATATTGAGATAACTGAGTAAGTAGAGTATGTAAGATCCACTACATCTGTTATCCACCATGCAGATACTGGGAAGATACCATCGTTAGGACAAAATGGGACATTGTCCTACCAATAGGGAAATACTCGCAGGACCACACATACTAGAAAATAACATAAATACCATGGTATAAGTCTACGTACAAAACTGAAACTATATTCGTATAAATTATTGACAAAATTTATTTTGTTCAAACTTGTACTAGTGTCATGCAACAATTTATATTTTTAGAAAATTGGTACAATGATCCTACACTCACAAATTTTGACATAGAGTAATATAAATATGCTACGTCTAATGCTCCCCAAGCATGTCGTGTAGGCTCTTTCAAATTAGCCAAAAATTGTGGTAGACTCATATTTATTCTATTTTCCGATGCATCAAAAACAAAAATGCACTACTTAAGGTTACTAAATATGCCCTAGTACAACAATGAATCTGAAAAATATGAGCAACGACTGCTATGAGTTACATTAACAAATTATATGTTACATAGATATTAATATTCTCACGTCCCGACCCGGGAAATCGCTCGTCCTCGCATCGATTTTACCCGAATCAATCATCCAAGCTGAGGCGTGATGCCGCACAAGCCTGGAGCTGCGCTCGTGCAAGGCAACATGACAAGTTCACATAGTGTTTATCTCAAATTGATAACGTCTACAGCGGAAGGAAACAAAATATATAATAAGAATATCTTTATTGATAATGAAGTAGATTACAAAGGCTTGAATAGCTTAACTCAATATGCTAATTGGCTTACAACACTCATGATCTCTCTAGCTCACAAAGGATCTTGTTCCATACATCATATCTTTTATAGCACATCCAATGACTCCTGGCCAAAACATCATCATGTTGCATACTGAACCCAGTGCGGTCGCACACCTCGAAATGCTAAGGAATTACATGCTTCAATACGTCCAAGCGAAGCTCTGTCACGAGCAGACTATTTCCTAAACCTGCAAGCAATCTGGTGGGGGATCGGTACTTATCCTCTCGTCGTACCGATCAAGATCCACTCGCCTAAACCAACACTAAGTAATTTAGTGAAGCATGCAGATTATATGATGATCTTTCATTTAGCCTTAGGATCAGTTTTATGGCAAAATTAAGCAGTAAAGCATGTATTTGATTCTCAATAGAAATTGAAACATAAATGTGTCAAGTATCGTGTCCCTACAACAGATACTGTTAGTCACATAATATTCATAAATACAGTAGAAACTCTATAAATTAATACTCGATTATTTAATAAACTCTCTAAGATAATATTTTTGGCCGGTCCCGACTCGGGGATAGGGTGCTAAATTAATAATTCGCTAAAATTATAAGATAATACATTTTTGATAATTTCTTCAGACCCCATATAAAATATAAATTAATAATTCCTTATATATAGCATATTACACTGAACACAAGAATTAATTATAGAAAATATTTTTAATGTCCATAAAGTGATACACTGAACACAAGAAGCATAATAAGGTGGGAGATTGAAGGTTTCTTTCAAATTGGGCCCTTCATTTGATATACACATGCATTGTATACAATAATTAAGTGGAAGCTTGAAAGGTGTTTGTAAACTACTATATAGAAAATATTTTTAATGTCCATAAAGTGATACACTGAACACAAGAAGCATAATAAGGTGGGAGATTGAAGGTTTCTTTCAAATTGGGCCCTTCATTTGATATACACATGCATTGTATACAATAATTAAGTGGAAGCTTGAAAGGTGTTTGTAAACTACGTAAGTATTTTACTATAAATTAATAAAATATTAATTAATATATAAATTAATAATTATTAATTTATCGATTAATTAATAACTCTTTTAATTAATAAATTTTGGTGGTCCCAAGTGTATTATTTTATAGAGTTTCTACTGTATAGTGATCATGCACATTTTTGTCTCGAATCGCCATGCCTGCAAACCGACAACAATCCACACAATCAACCAACCAACTTTAACTCAAGTCATAAGGGTGGCAGGACCTACGCCTACACCTAAATCTAATCTCAGCCTACCGGCCCTATCTATATGAAGGTCACGAAGTTCTGCGCCGTAATGGGCTGGTATCTCAATGTGTAAGCCGACAATCGCTCCCCGTACAGATTGCTAGTTCAGTATCCGAAGGATCCCAAACTTACTAGTATTGGAGCTTATCATATCAATGGCCGGTCGCAATCCGTCCTAATGAAGTGCACCACAAATATCAAACATAATTCTCTCTTAGGTCGAACGATCCCGGTGCCCCGGGCATAACTCGTTCGAGGGAAGTAATACCTGTGCATATGTTATCCAAATCCATTGACCATGCAACGCGCAAAAATAAGCAATTTATCATTCCAACCAAATCTCAAGATCTTAATATATTTTGTCTCAACTCAATCTATCTCTAGTTCCAACGATACTATGTCCCAATACATCTATATTGATGCACATTGCCCCAACATGCAACATCTATTAAACCAACTATTCTCAAGTTATTCATATAATAGCAGTTTTGCGACAATTATGCCACAACTGCATGCTTCGCGAACGAAGCATACCCTTCAATCTTCTGACAGTTTCGTGGCATTGCACCACAACTTGTCCATTTTGCTTACTAAGTCATTCGCATAGTCTCCGTGCATGGATGCACGCTCAATGCCACATTTTCAATCTTCTAGGCCTAGTGTTCAATGTTTTCTGAGTCATACAATTTGGCGTACGTCTCGATATTTTCCTTTCAATGTTCTACCATCAATGTCCTACCGCGACCCATGCACTTGATGCACGTCGCCTCAATTGTTGATTGCTCAATGTTCTATCTTAATATTATACACACACTAAGACCTTTATTCGATTCAAGCCATGCTCGTCAACTCGATAGAAATACTAGCATATCATGGTGTATTTTATTAGGCATGAAGGAGTAGAGGAGAAGGGTCTGAACCCGCCTACCTTAAGCCAATCCGCCTATCGCTTCGCTGAGCCGATGCGGCCCGACACCTTAACTTTGTTGCACGATCATCTCGTCTGAGATAACCATGCGAGCACTTCGTGCTCCATCGTATGCCTCCACTGATTCGGTCTATCGCCTACGCTTTGGCTCGTTGCAAGGGACTCCGCTCGATATCTGCACATTCAAACCAACTCAATCAATACTTCTTCAAATTAAAATTAACCTCCTCGAATAAAACTCATACCTTATGTCACGACCCGATCCCAAAATACTTGGTCCAGTCGGATCATCAGCCTGCACTGTTGTGAGACGGCGGCAGTAAGCTGTATCAATTAGTAGCAACGTAGAAACAGCAATCTAAATACGGAATAAAACTTTATTAAGCATTTGAAATGAAACTAGAGTCTAATTAAAACAAACATAACAGAACAAACATCTAGTTGTTACAACTTGTTTATTTATACAACTTCTAGAAAGGAAAGGGACTAAACAGAAATGTGCAACTAGGACTCTTGGTTCCTCTGTCCTGGTTCAGCTAACTCCTCGGAACCCAAGTCGAGTCCGTAGTAAGAACTATAGGCCAGCTCTTCGTCGTTGCAATCACCTAAAATATTGGTCTCCAGTCAGGAGGAGAGCAAGAACATACAAATCCATTCCAGCATCTTAATGAATAATTAAAAGAGACAGGAAGCAACTTTGTAACATATTTATTTTCTAAATAATAAATAAAGAAGCTGTTATGCAAAAAAACTCTGAAAATAAAATGATGCAATTTAACTAGCAATAGTGTATGAGTGCGTAACATTCTGTGTTCTAGTGAACATGGTCTGGCTTCAGCCAAGTGGGTTTGGCTTCCGATATCCACAATAAGACAATAGGGGGCTTTGACCACAGGTGTTAACACTACTCCCCAAACCTCGAGTCAATGAGTCAGTCAAGCAGTCAGTATGATCCGAGAGAGATCACGTGAGTCAAGTGTCGATACAGGAATTCTATTATGTAATGAATTTAATTATTAACTAAAATACAAGTTCGGGTAAGTATGAACTTGCCTTGGTGCTGCCGGTGCTGTAGGTGACGACATAAAGGTATCAGACTAAGTCCGAAACTTGAAACCTACATTAATTTGATACTCTATTTTAGAAGTCATTCCAAGGGTTTAACTATAACGCCAATAATTATAATAAACAATCATTTGGTTATAAAAAATATTTTTAGAGAATAAAGCTATAATTATTTAATACGTTAAACCACGTATAATAATATTTGGTAAAAAATAATTTTCTAATAAAGCTATTATTTTATAAATAATGCGGGAAAATACTATATTTTATTTATTAGTAAATTTATAACAGTTTTTTGTAAACTAATATTATAGTTAGAATTACTCATATAAAATACTTTGAAATTAAATAGTATTTTATTTACATAAACCAAACGAAATATTTTAATAGACCATTTTTAAATAATATAGAAAAACCATTTTTAGTAAAACCTAAGGTTTTTAAAAACATACTTACGACTCTTATTAAAATATCATCTAAAACTTTATTTTTAATACAATAATAAGCTTACTAAATAATTTAACAATTTTATTACGAAAATATTTTATATTAATAATTAGTAAGAAATTATTTAATTATATGAATATTTTAAAGATTTCTACGAAGAAATAACTAGCGTTTATTACCTAAAAATCCTTTTTTGGTAATAAAAACCATTTTTGGAAGATAAATAATATTTTATCCAAAATAGTAAATAAATGGATTTTTGGCATAAAATCACTGTTTCCTATATTAATAATAGACTTTTGATATGAAACTATTTGAAACTAAATTAATATTTTATTAACATAAAAAATTTTAATAACAATAATATTAACAATACTCTTAAACCTAAAATAATGTGGTTTTCTACGATAATCGTAATTGAACGTTTGTTAACCATTTTAACCGAAATCATTAAATCTATCATGTTACTAATTATATAACCATTTTTCTAATACGGCTTAAATATTTCTAATAATAATCCAACCGTCACATTAATTAATTATTAGAATTCTATTACAAATCATAAGGTCGAAATTAGGAAACTAGCTAACTATCTATCCTGGAATTGACAGAGCTTTATTCTGTCAAATCTGATCGGAACAGGAATGGGTTTTCTCTTCTGAAAAAGCACAGAAGGTTGCAGGGGCTTACCGGATGGCTGATGACAGAGTACCGAGGGGAGGCCTCGGACTCGAAACGTACGCAGAATGTGCGCATACGCGGGACACGTGGAACGGGACGACTCACGTACGGGGGAGGTGGGATGCACGGGGCGGCCACGCGACTGCTGGCACGCGGGGGCGTTGCCTGGACGGCGCGCTGGCGTACGAAGGCGGGCCGGGAGCCGACGCACGGCCGGCAGGGGCTGTCGCGCGGGCGAGGTAGTCGCGCAAGATGCGGCAGCGCAGTAGCGCGTGTCACGACCCGATCCCAAAATAATTGGGTCAAACCGGATCATGCCCAGCCTGCACCGTGGTTGAGACGGCGGCAGTAAGCTGTTCCATTAGCAGGTAACCATACAACAACATCTATTTTTGTCACAACTCAAATTCGGAAAATGAAACTTTATTAACTTTGGAATTAAATACAACTGGGAAAAATGTACTGACATAAATAACAGAGTTTGAAAATAAACAACAATGCTGAATAAGAAAAGCTATCTATCAGCCGGTTCATCGGCCTCAGTTCCAACGTCCTCCACTGGGGACTCTGGCAGCACTACCGGGTACAGAATAGGGTCGTAGTAGCTGTTGTATAACAGCTCAGCATCCTCATAGTCCCCTAAAAATGTATTTCCAGTCAGGAGGGAGCAAAGTACAATTCATGCTAATTTAAAACAGTTAAAATAAATAATAGAATTATGCAATTTTAAACAGTTTAGAAATGAACAGTTTTTCAGCAGTAAAGCAGTGTGATTTGAACAGACAATAAATATGACCGGCTTGGGTTGTATAGTTGTATCCTATTGATACGATACGGCTTATCCCCGTGTGTATGAGGGGTAAGCTAATACAGTTCTAAGTTACAGTTGGATGTGGTCATAAACATTACTCTATTCCCCCAGTCCCCAATCAGTTACAGTAATTGCAGTCAGTACTCTCCGAGAGAGTTTCGTGTTTGCATCGTGGTTTAAACTTGCAGTAAAGCGATTATTAAAATAACTATAAAACTAACACAAACTATACTTGCCTCAAAATGGACTTGAATGGAGAGGATGAAGACTTCGAGACAGGAATTCAGAATCGTCCTCGAATTCCTACATTCGAGAAATTGACTCAGATTCCAGGGTTACCAATCTAGCTACGCTAGTTGAAATCTCTATTTATGTTCTAATCCAATTTTAATTCTTATTTAACAAAACACAAAAACACGATTATTTGAGCGTTGATTTTAATACGAGAGAAAAGATCGTTTTAAACTTTGTATTTGGAAAACTCGTCGATACCAGATTAATTGATTAAAACTTTGTATTTTAGTAACTATAAATATAAAACTAAATTTCTTTTAGTGGGAAATACATGATCGTTAATTAATATTAAAACTTGTAGATTTTAGGTGAGAAAGTCTTTATTAATTTTTATACGAAAATACTTTTATCCGATTTATCCGATCGCTACAAAAATTCGCAAAATCAGCAATAACCAAAAACCTACGCTACCAAAATACAGTTACAGAACCAACAACCAGCTGGGCTTATGCCCATTACAATTTATTTACATAAATTGAAATAAGACAGAAACTGCCGTTAGTCCTAAACTTTATATAAATTAAATAAATAAATAAATAATAAAAATAGAGTAAATATGAACTAGTCTCAGATATGGTCCAATCGTCAACTAGGCTAATGCCTCAACGTCCGGACGAAGCCGGTTTCGTTTGCACTTAGCCGGGGCCCATTGACCGATACGGTCGTCGCCCAAAATCCAAATATTAAATATAATATTTCTGAAATCCATTTTAAAATCATTTTTAAAATATACTTTAAATTTACGAAAAAATCCGGCAGCATTTCCTCTATTTTTGGTCAACCCAAAAACTGGGAAATATGCCGATAATCTTTCCTACAAATCCCAAACCAGGGAATCCCAAAAAATATATATATAATAATCCACAACCAATCCACAGATTAATTCGGAACGACCCGAAATAATTTCGGAAGTCCGAATCCAACCAAAAACGTCACAGCACAATACCGGAAATATCCGGAAGCCAAAAATATACCAAAATCCAATTTCCGAAAAGTTTCGGAAAATCCAAACAATCAACAGAACCTTTCTGAAGGTTCCGAAAAATACGACGTCGCTAAAAACCGAATTCCCGGAAGGGAATCGGGGACCATTCTCATCACAGACTGTATGAAAATAGAACGGGACAGGGGTTATACCTCGGGTTGCTCGGCTAGAGCTCTCAGATGCAAGAATAAAGAAAGAATAATCCGCGAGCAGCAGGTCGAGAAGATCCGGGAGGGCACTGGACAGCGCTATTCGAAAACAGCGGAGCACGAGAACTCGCGGAAACCGAACAGAACACGGACAGCGCCGGAAACGCTGGAGGTGGGCAGAGGGGAGTAACCGAGAAGGAGCTCGGCCATGGATGCCGGGGAATCGCGCCGGGGAGTTGCGCTGAGAACTGGCGTCGGGGTCGGCCGGAGGGGATAGTCGGCGAGGGGACGCAGGGGGAGGGTTTTGAGGGAGAGAGGAGCTCGTGAGGGAGAGGGGAGCTCTTTTCTGGAAAAATAGAGGGAGAGAGAGAGTAAGGAGTAGAGGAGAAAGGGTTTGGTGGTGGTGGGTTTACTCTTTTGGAGAGGTGAGTGAGATGATTTGCTGATGGTGGTGGTGTTCTGCTGTGGGAGAGGAAATATGGGATGAGTTGGAGGTTATAAGGAGGATAGAGAGTTGGGGGAGTTGTGGATAGGAGAGTTGTGGGGAGAAATGAAAGGAGAAGATGTGAACGTGGGTTGGGGTGAGGAGAATAGCGCTGGTCCTTGTGGACCAGCTCACAAAGGAAAAATTATTTTTTTTTTAAACAAACCCAAATCAGAAATTAAGAAATAGGTCCAGGTCTGGGTTCGGGCTCGGGTCTGGTCCGTAAATCCAAAAATCCATGAAAATTAATTTTCGAAATTAATTTTTAACACTCAAGAATAACACTAATAATTATAATAATAATATAATACTAATATTAATATAATCTAATAAAAAATATATATATATATATATATATATAATTATTGCTACAAAATTCAATAATGACAAAAATTTGCATTAAATCTAATTAATCAATTAATTCAAGAATGTGGGTTTCACAATCTTCCCTCCTTAGAAAATTTCGTCCTCGAAATTTCAAGGATAGAGCCGGGTACAATCAAAATCACCTAACCTTAAACAAAATTTAGAATTTAAATTACCAAGCATGATTGGACTCTAGGCATGGTCACTAGGTACAAAGATAAACTATCGGCATGATCAGAGTTATCTAGATATGATCTGAGATAGGGTTGGAATGTTGTGGTAATAAAAATCATTTTGGGCACGAGAAAAATCTAGGTACAAATTATGATCATGAATAGGAGAAAATTAAGTGGGGTCTCGAGAAACAGGAAAGGCAAGAAAGAAGCAAATGTCAACAGTGTATTGAGAAGGCAAAAAGTAAATGGAATCATTTGAGATGATGGGCTAAAATGTCAAATCAAATTGGAATGGGGTACAAGGGTTTGTGACTCAGGAAAGGTAAGAGTTGTACGATAGTAGGATATTAGAGACGATTAGAATAATAATGAATGTAATCGAGTAAAATATTTCCAATGAGGGCCGAGTGATGATCAAAGAGGATGGAAAGTATGTCGTTTCGCTGTTCAATGGTCAGGAGATAAGATATGCGGGAAAAGACTTACAAGATAACTATCTATAGCTTCCAAAATCTGCAACTAAATAATAATAATAATAATAAATAAATAAATGAATAAATTTATAAGATATAGGAATATATGGGTGTGCAACGTACCAAGGTTGAAACAAAAAAGAGATTGAGGTAGCAGAGATTGATTTGATCCTAATAAGTTTTTAGGAAGATCAAGTAGAATTTTATAGGAAATCCTTTCTTTCTGAATATGACAAGATATTTCTGGGAAGGAAGACAACCGCTAGAAATATAAATTCTTTAATCAGGCAAAAGTCAGAATGATTTGATGGTGCAAAGATAACCCTGGTTTGAATATAGTCTGAATAATATTCGGAAACCAAATACGTTTGAAGTCACTTTGTCTCAAATTCATGCCTCGCCAGAGTGCACCTAACTGCAGTGAATTTTTGACCCAATAACTTGAATAATTTTAGGTTACCGAGTACTCTTCTAACTTTATCCATTTCATAGCTAAGCAACCTAGAAGATCAACATGGTGCATTTAGGACAGTCACAATAATATCCGGAAACCTATGAACACCCGAAATCACTTCAACTTTAGAGTCTTTCGCCTCGCCAGTGCGCAACTGGCTGCAGTAAACTCACAGTTTTCATAATTCATGCAAATTACTACAACGCAAATGTGCGAAGTCGTATTAGGTTATTGGATATTTTCTCAACTTTGTCCATAAGAATTTCAAAGAAGTTTCCTAAAAATTCAAACAAGTCCTAAAGTTCTATTCATGATAGAAAAAGATGTTGATGTATGTTCTACTGGTTTCAAGAAAATTTATCAGGATAAATATGTGTTCCAGTAGCTTTTAAGATTTAAGAGATTTGATTTTGAAGAAATTGATCAAGCTTGAGTATGACTAATTGAGTTGGACACAGGATGAGGTAGAAGAATCAGAGCTTTTGAGTTGAGTTGAAGAAGCCGATGAGAATATTTTCGACAAATCACTTAAAGGATACAGATGTTTACCAAAATTATTTGAAGAAATAATTTCTTATCCAAGGAAAGTTTTGAGAATGTGATGGGGAGTAGGGTTGACATAAAAGAAGTATGTCTTTATGGATTTTGGGAAGTCGGGTTAAAATGGTTTAGTAAAGCCAACAAGGGATTGGTTCAACAATTTAAAAGAAGATTTACTAATAGGATGGAATCAATTCTCTGACCGTTCGTACTTCACGGTACTCAAGCATTGAGTTTAAAAACTGTCTAGGCTTTGAATTGATCAAGAAGTTGCATAGAGAGTGTAGGGTTTCAAGTTGATTGGAGGAAATCAACAATAAAATATTTGGAATAACCTAGGAGGTAACAATCAAAATTTGAGGTTATTTTAAAAATATCTCCTCTAGGGGAATCATGAACTAACTAGGTTGAACCAATTCTTTCGGTAATAATTGAGGTTTATGGTTCCAGAAGGATTTGGCTCAGGATTCGTTCCAAGAAAGTCAATTAGAATTTTGATCAAGTTTGGATATGCTAATCATATAAGTATCTCAGGTGGATAAGAGTTATTAGAGTTTAAAACTCTAGATAGAGAACGAGTCTGGACTCCTGTTAAAGATAGAAAAAGATTTGATCGACCAATGGAGAAGTTTAAAAAGGTCTGCTGACGAAGGAGATTGAAGTGTTCTAATATTGGTCCATAAATAACAAAAGTATAGATCTTAAGGGGTGCTAAAACCTGTTAAAGATATGGAAAGGAGATAATCCCGAAAATCACGGGACACTAAAAGATACAAAATCTAGGAAATAAAATATGTAGTAACATATACCCTCATACAGTCAGCCTAAACTGGTCAAGGTCAAAATCACTCCTCATGCCATCCTCACTTCCAATTGTTATAGGTACCAACTAATATTTTGGTAATCCAAAATTCTACTTTTCCAATTTTTAATCACCAATATATCCCTGATAAATACCGCCTTACATTCCTTCTCATTAAGATTATAATTTTCTGAAAAGGTATCATAGGGGAAAGACTTTGGGAAAGATATCTACCATAAAGGTGTAACCAAAAATTTTATTCATATTGGAGAATT
Source organism: Iris pallida (assembly GCA_029216955.1). Taxonomy (NCBI): domain Eukaryota; kingdom Viridiplantae; phylum Streptophyta; class Magnoliopsida; order Asparagales; family Iridaceae; genus Iris; species Iris pallida. The sequence goes on from JANAVB010033017.1 coordinate 2,145,592, forward strand.
ACAGTAAGACTCTCATGATTATTCTAAGGACATTCTGTTACAACTCCTTATAACAATAGATAATGCTACTCAGCAGTTCTAGGTACTAGTCTTCATGGCTCTGGATCTTGCACGAGCAGTCTCCAACTGCTTCATCTTCTTCTATGATTTTCGGGTCTGCATCATGCCTTTCTGCGGTGGGTGTAGGAGGCAAGACCTGCTTGATAGGAAGAGAGTCCCTAGGTTGCAACGTAGCAGGTATTGCTGAGATAGATGCTCTGGTAGAATGGAAGGATAAGAGGAAGTCCTTTACCCGATGTTCAACGGATCCACATGCCAAACATTGTCCCAATCTCTTGTGGCAACTAACGGCTAGATGACCAGGCCTCTTGCAGCAGTCACCAGCCAATAACTTCCTACGACAAGACTGCCGGGAAGTAGAGTACTTGATGGGACCCAAATATCTTCTAGATTCAGGGGTATTCCTCCTAGGGTGAGGTTCCGCACCAACTCGGTTGAAGATAGCTAAGGCTACGTCATTGACATCCTTCATAACATCTCTCGTGATATCAATCTGTTTCTGCTGGACCCCGGCTTGGGCCTTCTCGGACTCCAGGATTCTTTGGAGTAGGGCAACCATCTGGGAGGTATCTACTGGTACTGGTGGGGCGACAGGGGTAACTATCATAACATGAGAAGGTGGAATTGTCGTGGGCGGAATAGGTTCGGTTGTAGTATGAGCTGTGCCAGGAACTTGTGCAGAAAAGGGGGTATTGATGAGCTGCAAAGGAGAATGATTGGAATAGACCTGAGGGAGAGGGTGTGATCAGGAGATAACACCTCATCATCAGCAGGACCGGATCGGATAGTCTTTCCTTTGGCCATAATCTGGAAGGTTTAGGGTTCAAACATAAGCAAGGTATCCTACCAGTCTATAATCAAACAAAAATATTTATGTATATAATTCGGACCTATGTTGTGACAAATCAATGTTCTAGTATTCTAATTGTTTCTAGGTATGTTTTCCTAAGTTGTTGTACGGACCTGCATGGGCCACCACTAAAAATATGTCACGACCCGATCCCAAAATAATTGGGTCGAACCGGATCATGCCCAGCCTGCACCGTGGTTGAGACGGCGGCAGTAAGCTGTTCCATTAGCAGGTAACCATACAACAACATCTATTTTTGTCACAACTCAAATTCGGAAAATAAAACTTTATTAACTCCTCCAGTCCCATCTGGAAGCGTGAGAATGGGTGCCATCATCAATCCTTGCTTCAACTCTCGAAGAAACTCTGACACTCTGCTGTCCAAGTAAACTGTACATCCTTACGGGTCAACTCCGTCAAGGGCACTAAAATTCGAGCAAAGTTTGATACAAATCGTCGGTAATAGCTTGCCAATCCTAGAAAACTGTAAACCTCTGCGATGGTACTGGATACTGGCTAAGTCTCTATAGCTACTATCTTCTGGGGGTCTACTTCCACTTCACCTCTAGTGATGATGTGACCTAAGTACGAAATGCGATCAAGCCAAAATTTATACTTACTGAACTTCGCATATAATTGGTGCTCTCTAAGAATCTGAAGGACTACTCGGAGATGTTGCTCATGCTCTGCCTCACTCTTGCTGTAGACCAAGATATCGTCTATAAACACTATCACAAACTAATCCAAATAGGACATGAATATGCGATTCATGAGATCCATGAATACTGTTGGTGCATTGGTCGCTCCGAATGGCATAATGAGAAACTTCCAATGTCCATATCTAGATCTGAATGCGGTCTTCGAGATATCTTGCTCTCTAACTCTGATCTGATGGTACCCCGACCGCAAGTCAATCTTCGATAATACTACTGCCCCACTGAGTTGGTCGAATAAATCATCTATCCTTGGTAGGGGATATTTGTTCTTGATTGTTACAGAATTCAAGGTACGATAATCAACACATAATCTTGACGTACCATCATTTTTCTTCACAAGAAGCATCGGGGCTCCCCAAGGTGATCCACTAGCCCGAATGAATCCCTTGGTTTTGAGTTCTTCAATCATCTTGTTCAGGATCTCCAATTCTGATGGTGATATTCTGTAGACTCTCTCTAATACTGGTTCCATCCCTGGAATCAAATCAATAGTGAACTCTATCTCTCTCTGGCGGCATGCCTGGAAGTTCTTCGGGAAATATATCAGGAAATTCTTCTACTACTCTGGGAAACTGAACTACTTCTGCAACTGCCATACGCAAGATTGGTGGAGAAGGTTCTACTTTGCCTTTGGAAAACAAAAACTCTTCTTCGCCGGGAATACCAAAAATAATCCTGCTAATATGGCAGTCTATTATTGCGTAATAATCTATCAACCAATCCATTCATAGGACCACATCATAGTCGGCTATCGAAAATTCTATCAATCTAGCGAAAAACTCTGTACTGCTAACTATGATTTGATACGAGAAAAAGATTCTATCTACTCCTACGAGACCATTACCAGTAAGTATATTGAGCCTTACTGATAAAGACTCGAGCTCCGGTCCTATTCGTGTTGCAAACCGTGTAGACATAAATGAATGCGATGCACCCGAATCAAATAATACTGATGCTAGAAAAGAGTTGACAAGAATGGTACCTACCACCACCTCACCTGATGCCAATTCTTCTGCTACCATCAAAGCCATAGCTTAACCCTGTCCTCTTGGGGCTGGTCCCCTCTGTTGGTGACCTTTCTATCTATTCTGAACCTGAGCTTGGGCCTAAGCATAATGTTGCAGCCTTTGCTGCTAGAATGCTTGTGCCTGAGACGGCAATGGCCTTGGAGGCTGGTACTATTGTTGCTGCTGCACTGGTGTTGGTCCCTTAACCGATGGACTGGTTAGGGTTGACAAAGTTGAACTGGCTTTATGCGGGCAGGACCCTATCATGTGGTCCGATGCTCCACAAGCTAAACATAATCCATGTGCTCTGCGACACTCTAAAATCACTTGTCCAGGCTTTCCACAATGAGAGCAGCCCATTGCGGAAGATTGTTTCTGTTTCTGTTGTTGAGGGTACTTTGGAGTCGAGTGCTGAACAGACGAAACTGTGGTCGCCCTTCTAGAGCTCCAATTGTCGATGCCCTAGCTGTCGGGGCTGGTGCTAACGACTGAAATAACAGTCCATGGGGCCTCTTCCATCCTCCTGTTCGATCTACTATCCTCTTGAAGGTATATTCATGCCTCTTAGCTGCTCGTAAAACAGCATCAAAGTTATGGTGCTCAAACTGCTCCACTGCTAGAATGATCTCTAGGTGGAGTCCCTGTTGGAATCGCTGCGCTCGGTCCAACCACCAAGGTGGGAGCAAACCAACTAAGCCTAGAAAACTCGGCCGCATATCCATCGACCGTCCTTCCTATCTGCTTGAGATTGCTGAATCTTGCTGCAAATCATACCGAGCTACTGCATCAAAGTACTTCGTATGGAATTTATTACTGAATATCGTCCACAAGACAGGCGTCACCAAACCAACTGCTTACATCGCCTACCAGGTACGGGCTAAGTCCAATAATTGTAGACGCACAATGGTCGCCTTCTCTTTCTTTGGAATTCGAGCTGCCTCTAGAATAACCTCTATATCCTGAAGCCAAGAATCAGCAGCAATAGCATCTTCACGGCCGTCAAAGAACGGAGGGATTAGGCGCTTGAAGCTGTTAGCCACATTGTTCCCCAAATAACCAACTCTGCCCATAGCATCTTGTACTGCCTACTGCAAGGCATCGCCCCGACGATCTTGTGATGCAAGTAAGTCCCGGATGAGTCCCATTAGGGTTCTATTGTCAGACTTTGCAGGCTGGACTGGCTGAACTGGTGGCTCTTGATCTCCGGAAGGCATGACTCGGGATGCTGCCCCTGAGTGCTGGGCTTGGTCCCCAGGTTGCTGCTGGTTTACTTGTTGTTGCTGGTTCATTGGAGGTGCTCCACCCGGCTGATCGGTAGAACCAGGAATAATGCCGCTGAAAAAAATGATATAAGGAACAATAAGGAAAGAAAAAGATAGATCAAGGATTGAAGTACTTTATCAGGTCAAGATTCAGGAGGATTAGAAAACACGAGTAGAGATCAAGGGATAATGTTGATTGAGACATCTATTCAGTAAAACCCTCATACATCTTGATTTATAAGACCTGTATGGGCCACCAATTAAACCGTATCACGCCCTAGAACCAGAATACTGGAGAGCGGGGGACAGACACAGCCAGCTACATACAACCCACCTCTCAATACGGTCACGGCTGTCTAGATGCATGAGGGTTTATCTACAAGCCAACAGTCTCTTATGGTCAAGAACAAGCCTAGTATCTCAATCTCAAGCAAGCAAATAAATGTTACCAGATGTTAGATTATCAGACATATAAAGTAAAGTGTCCCAAACATTACATATTCAGATGATCATGAAACTAGTCATACAAAATGCGAAGACTAGCAAGAGTTAAGTCATACATGATCAACCCTAGGATTTTTTAATTATGTTACAACCCTTAGGCAGAAAGAATAGAGTTGCAACACGAGCTAACACATGCTCGACGGCTAAACGCCTCAAAAGAAATAATTTATAATAGAGTGGGAGAGCAAAATAAAAAAATCCACACATTGCCACGGTTACATCTAGTATTCACTATCTGGCTGGAAGGCAGGTAGATCCTCGGGTGCTACTCCAAAATCTGGTCATACAAAACCAGCTGGATCAGACCCCAGAAAGAGTAAGTACCACAAAGGAGGCTCCACTTATGAACTAAAACCAGCATATAAAGAATAGGAGAACTGATAAAAGAACAAATTGATAATAACATAACTAACAAGAGTTAAATTGAACATACTTGCTTGCATCAGGAAGAACAAGAGGTGGAATATAATTTCCAGGTTAATCATGAGACAATCATTCAAGCACGGCCAATCAAGTCCTACGGCTTGCTATCATTAGCTAACTAGGGTTATCACAGGCCTAGTTACTAACATGATGCAGTTGAGATATTTATTGTTAGTAGAGACTTATTATTATTCTGGATATGTATTATTTGTGTTGGACATCTACTGTGTGTTGTGATAACTCTACTATTTATATTTAGTTTCTTCTTTTTTTCTGATTCCATATCGTACTCTATCTTCCTTAGACTTGTGATTGAGATTATATAGCTAAGATGTTATATTATACCTCCGTGCGGAGATGACAGGTTTATATTTCTTTGTTGTTAGATGTTAGATGTTAGATGTTATAGATGACCTATACAATGTTCTACCGTCGACACTACAGCGTAGGCTGGACGTACCTATGTTCTCGTGCCCCTAATCAGGGTGCGAATCGTGACACATTTTTGTGGTGGCCCATACAGGTAAGATTCGCAACTAGTGCGATTTCGTAGTGGACCTCGACTTAGAGTGCTGCTACGAGCCTTCTATTAGGATATAGGATTAAGATGTATAGAGAGTTACACAATCACACCTAGGAAATTCCAAATCTTCTGATTTCAATCATTCATTACAAATTCTTCAAATTCAATTGTCCTTCCTTGATAATATCTTATCTTGTGCCATATTGAACTTTTGTTCGAATCGGTCTCCAAGATGACCGTAACTCGAGCTCAGGCAGCTGGATCCAGTCCAGCACCTGAGGTCTTCCTCAGCAGATTCATAGGCCTAGTATCGTCATGCTACAGACTCTTCCACCTCTACCTTCACTACCGACAGACGCTTTACAGATGTTCATGCTTCTCCAGTAGATGATGAAGTTGCAGCAAGCACAGGCAGAGGCCTCGCAGCGTCTGACAGAGGATGGAGAATGCCCATCAGTTGGCACAAGCAGCAGTCGAGAAAGAGGCTACTGTTCCGCCACAGGATGCTCTTGTTCAGGAGCAGCAGTAGGCGAGGCATGGCTCTGTGTTAGATTTCAAGAAGATGTACCCTCGAGAGTTCAAGGGAACCGAGGTCATCCTTTATGCCAATGATTGGCTAGAGGATATAGAGCGGAGCCTGGAGTTGGCAGAGATTCCAGAGAGGCTGTGGGTATCAGCAGCCGCGAGTTAGTTCTTTGACATCGCATTGACCTGGTACTGTACGGACCCTCGTGCGTCGGTAAGAGGGATTTCTTGGAAGAACTTCAAGAGGCTCTTCAAGAAGAAGTTCTTCCCCGATGTAGCTCTTAGCACGTTGGAGGGGCAGTTCGCAGGACTGGTGCAGGAAAACTCGACTGTGGACGAGTACGCAGCAGAGTTTTTTTGTCTGAGCCGATTCACTAAGGGTATGGTTCGGACGAGGGGAAGAAGGCCCGCAAGCTCACACATCTGGGTGTCGCAAGGCAACTTTTGAACAGATATTGATGGATGCTCAGATTGCTGAGGAGGACTTCGGTCTTAGGCCCAAGAGGGCCTGTGATGTCAAGGGTGGTACTAGCAGTAGTGCGGGACCAGCTAAGCGTCCCCACGTTCAGAAGGAGTACCATCAGCGAGCTGAAGCTCAAGTTCTGCAGCAGAGACAGGAAGATCGGGCTTCTCTTTGCAACTACTATAAGAAGCCTGTTCATTCATGGGATATCTACAGGAAGAGACTGAAGATACGTCTATTTTATGGGTCAACTGTGCACCAGATAAGGGATTACCCTAAAGTACCCCCATCTGGTAGAGCGTAAGGCCAGGGAGGTGGAGATAGGCCACCTGTGGCACCGCATCATGCCCAACACGAGAAGGGCAGGGCTTTTGCATTGACGGTCGAGGAGGCCGATGCTGCAGGTGATGGGATAGCAGGTTTGTCTTCCTGTTCTTATTTTGTCCTTCCATTTTGTTATATGTTTCAAATAGTACCTTTTGATTTGTGCTTGTGTTGTGATAGATAGTATATTGACCCTGATTAAGACTGTGATATCACGACCAGTAGGACCATGATTTGCATATTATTATATATAATTTTCTTGACCTTGATTGTTGGGGGTTTAACCTAGAAGGAGTACGACCATCTTAATTTCGAGGACAAAATTTTTCTAAGGAGGGTAGATTTATAACCACCACTTTTCTAAAATGAGGGTAATTTTGAACTTTTGTGAAATTGACCATGTTAATAATTTATTGGATGAATTTAGATTATTTTAATATTATTTAAATAGATGTATTGTGATTGTGCCCCTTGCTAGTGAAACCTTAGAACTACTTAGCCTAGAGACTAACCATGACCATGGAGACCTAACCATGTGATTAGATTAGCTAATTATCACTTTTTAGGCTAAAGGTATTTTGGTCATTTGTGAATTATTATTATTTGTGAATTTTATTTAATTGATAATGAGCTAAGTGACATGTTAGGCCTTAACCAAGAATTTCCCTAACCTAGATGTTAACCATGAGCCTAGATATTTGATTAGTAGCTTCCAACTAGATGACAAGGTTAGTAATATCTAGATATTAGTCTAAGTTTAGATATTTTGCTTGAAACCCTATTTTCTTTGGGCCTTTAATAGAAGGGGCTTGATTTCAACTTGAAAAGGCCTTTAATAACAACTAGAACCTAATCCTAACCCTAGTGAACACCCATGACAGCCAAGAGGCAGCCCCCTTGCCTATATAATATCATGTTAGCCTCCCTTCTTGCCTCTTTCATTAAAACTCAAACCCTAAATTGTGTTCTTCCCCAAATTCACCTCCTTTCTCCAAATCAACTCCAAATTGAGTCTAATCAGTTGCAATACACTCCCCTAGTGTAGAGGAAGCCTCTAGAAGCTTGCTAGCAAGGATTTAGAAGCTTTGACCATAGGAATTTGGTGTGGGTTCATTTCAAGGGCTTTTACATTGAGATTCTAACTCTCAATAGGTAATGATCTCTAAACCCATTAAATTTCTGATTTCTTTCCATAGATGCATTTATTTAGGGTCCCCGTAGCCCTAGGCCAAGTTTGGTTTAATTTTGAATCCATTTAGTATGTGTATCGGAGGAGTATCGGAGAACTATTCAATGTGTTCGATGAAATACCTCTTAGAAACTTTTGTTCTCTGATTTCTGTGAAAAATATATTTTGGAAAGCTAATAATGTGTGGATTACATTTCTAAATGACTGAGTTGGTTTTAGGGTGTCTTGGACACAATATCTGGACACGGGGATACGGTACGAGGCTTTAGTGCACTGTCCTGCTACCCGAGCCTCACTTCTCTGTGGACATGACACGAGGAGATACGAGATTTGGTCAGTAGCTAGGGGCAACCACTGACAGGACACACACAAAATTTTGGGGGATTTGGTGGAGTATTCGAGGAGTTTTCGACTCCGCATATGTCACACACTCACAGGCACACGCACAGGAACACCCATCTGATACGGCTTCGTATCGAGGACACGACACACTATGGATATGACTCAGGAACACTGACACACACCCCTAGACCTACTCTACCTATTGGTACACCTGTACGACACTTTGCCTTGACACACATGTCCTACAAGAGCCCGACACACACGCACGATGACCTGCAGGGTTTGCCCTGAGCAGTCAAACACCCCTCTTATCTGTTCTGCTGTGTTGGGTTTGCCTATAGAAGCCCATGCCTAATTTCTTGATTCAGTCATCTTTGACTTGCCGTGCACATTGTACTGTCCCTTTTAGATTTGGTTTAGATCTCATATCATGCCCTACATTCTAATATCAGTCCCTCCCTAGCATTTGGATGAATCAGTCCTTGGTTTGTTTGGTGTCAACTGGGATACCTTGATGTTTTAGTCTAAGTAGAGGGGAATTAGTTTTAGGTTTCAGTCCTTGGAAGCTTATAGCCATAGTCTATGGATAAGGTTTAGTTAATTGATGTGCAGACCCACCATAGTCCTCATAATGCATCTCCATTTTAGTCCCTATATCCTAATATCCTGTCCATCCTCTTTTGATCCAGATCATTAACTTATAGTGCAGTACCTTCATTCCATGCTATGGTATCTCACTTGGTATCCTAACATTCAGTCGGTGTCACTCAACCCATGTTACCCATCTGTCCAAATGACTTGCAGCATAACATTGCATCTTAACTTACTGTATGTTGAAATCAAACACAACACTTCACTTATTCCCTGTAGAGTATCAGAACATGTGATACACTGCATATCCTATTCCTTGCCCTGCATATGTTACCACATGGCAGCTATGCCCATGGTTTGGTTGGTCAGGGGATAGGCCCGTTGGTCTGTCCTCATGACAATGGCAAGCAATGTGAGGGGTTGTGCTCACAATTTTTGGTTGACCACTATCCCTGAGGCAGTAGAGGGCTCGAGTTGGCCATAGCCTGGGCCATTTGGTCACTTAGCTGTGAGTAGGAGTTTGAGTGAGAGTAATTGGATAGCCTTGGCCTCCAGGCCATTACCTTGACTTAGTCACTAGCTTAAGAACTAAATGCTTGATGCTCGGAGATATGTTAGTTGGCCATTTTGGCTCGAGAACAGTTGAGGAGATTTGTGTGGTATCAGACATATGGATGTCAGGTGTTAGTATCATACATATATATGTAATAGTGTAGATGTATAGATTACTTATGTATATGTATATATATGGGTGAGTATGGACATATAGGCATGCATGTGGGGTTATGGGTTGCTATACCTTGGATATAGACATAAGTTTGGAGGTATCAGTTGTCTTGGCTTACCCTTGCTTGGCATTAGCAAATGCTTAGCATGGCATCAGTAGCATGCAGCAAGCAGTAGCATAAGCTTGGCACCTGCAGCAGTATGCAAGACCACTTTAGCATATAGCAGCAAGTGCCCTGCTGCACTAGGCAGCAGGGGAGCTTCCCTGGGGTTTTGTGTTCAACCATGTCCACATTTGGGGTTGTTGAGGCACTTGGGTTAGATAAGTATATAGGTTACTGCATATCCTAGATTACCTATGATAGTTGTGATTGGATTAAGGTATTGGGTTTTGCTCTTGTAATTAGAGTACAGGTTGATACCATAGAGTATAGGTATACACTATATGGGTGGCTATATAGGGTATTGTATGATAGTACTACACTAACTAGTATGAGGTTTATATTGATATTGACACCAGTAGGTACCCTAAAACTTAGTTTGGCTAGCTTTAATTAGATAATGACTAATGTAGACCAATTCAACCAGGGTTGACCCAGAGTTGACTAGTAAATAGAATTGACCAAGTTGACCAATAGTGGACCATTTGACCAAGTTTGACTTTTGACCTAGAATTAGCCTAGAAGCATATAATTAGTGCATCTAAATACACTGCTTACTTTAGAACACCATTTAACATATATATCTCACATCTAGGTTCTTGTGACTCCACTTTGAGCCTCGATTCCCATTTACTGCTCAGGACGACAGGCGAGTACATTCTCTGATAGTTTCATTATGTTGATATATCTTATGATGCATGTTATACTAGTGTTCTATCTTGATTCTGACAGAATGGACTCACGGATTGGTATTTTATGGATTTTTTGACTGGAGATACGTGGTTTCATGACTATCACGAATAATGTAAATCATGACTAATGCATCTATCACAAATAATAAAATGCGTGTCGAAGAACATGGATTCCATGTGTACTAGTCGGGTGGGGAAATACCTACGAGACATGTGAACATACCCTTTCTAACCCGTTGATCTTGTGTGAATAATAGCGGCCACACATGTAGGTGTATGGTTTGCTGGATATCTTCCTCTAGCCGTTCACATGACAAATTGGTATTTTAAATCACTGGTCAAAATACTAATTCTCTAAGCTGTCTATTACATACCTTGTATGACAGGTTTACCATTATTATATATCTGCATGTTTTAACATTTTGCATATTCTTTATACACTCGTCTTTTCTATGTACATTGTCTCTATAACCTGATCGTCAAGAATTTCATTATTATTACATACTCATAGCGCTTGTCAATTATTTTGAACTGTTAGAGGTGATGTGCTCGTTCCATCCTGACTGGATATGTTGACAAAATTACAGATGATATAGATGATTGCCCCACTTTCTATGAGGCCTACGAGGGTGGCACTCAGGAGCCAGAGGAGGATCCAGTCTAGTAGAGAGTACCCTAGTATTAGCTTAGAACTTCTAGCTTTCAGTTTGGATCGGATTGTTCCGAATTTTAGTAGAGACTTATTATTATTCTGGATATGTATTATTTGTGTTAGACATCTACTGTGTGTTGTGATAACTCTACTATTTATATTTATTTTCTTTCTTTTATCTGATTCCTTATGTGCTCTATCTTCCTTAGACTTGTGATTGAGATTATATAGTTGAGATGTTATATTATACCTCCGTGCGGAGATGACAGGTTTATATTTCCTTATTGTTAGATGTTAGATGTTATAGATAACCTATACAGCGTTCTACCGTCGACACTGCGGTGTAGGCTGGACGTACCCACGTTCTCGTGCCCCTAATCAGGGTGCGGATTGTGACACATTTTTATGGTGACCCATGCAGGTCAGAGTCGCAACTAGTGTGATTTCGAAGTGGTGCTCGACTTAGAGTACTTCTACGAGCCTGCTATTAGGATATAGGATTAGGCTGTATCGAGAGTTACTCAATCACACCTAGAAAACTTCCAAATCTTCTGATTTCAACGGTCATAGCATCAGTCGACTTGGAAGCTTTTGGAGCCATGGCTAACCGGGACAGAAAGGATGACAGGAACAATAAAGATGAAGGAGAAAAAGTTGAAAGAAAAAAATCTCTCTCCGTATGGCCCATATTTATAGCTCTTCAAAGAGGAAACAGATGAACGTCGTATTAGTTATCATGACATTAAAGATAATGATGACACTTGGAGATTTTTATCCTTAATAATCGTCATCGTTGCTTCGATTCTCGTATCCATTAAAGATAATGATGATGTTTGGGGATTTTATCCTTAGTAACCGTTAGCTTTATCTTGAAAGAAGAGCCCAAAGTCTAAAACCAAATCAAGGCATGCAGACAAGATCTCCATGTGGCACAAGATTTTCCTACGGCACAAGATCTACCTGCAGCTCAAAAATGTTCCTGCGGCTCAAAATGTCCATGCGGCACAACGTCTCTCCTGACTCGAAGATTTCCTGTGGCTCGACATTTTTCCATGCTTCTTATTCAAAGTATTCCAAATTTACAATTTGAAAACTTTGAAGGAGGGTCTTGTAGAAGCATAGAAAATATGTGTCACGACCTGTACCCGTTTTTCGGATACGAGACGTGTCCAAGCCAGCCTACGCCGCAGAGTCGGCGGTAGAACGATGTCACGGCCAAGATGTTCAAAATCACAAAATAACAATTTTATTGCTCATTCACATTGCTAAGATTTATTACAACAATTACAAGATTTACATTGGAAAGAAAATACAGTGTTCTTACACATTTAATGAAATTAATACCACTGCTATCTATTTCTAGGTTTATGTCTGCAAGTACACCCGTATCTCCCAAGGCTAAGTGAATCCACGGCTAACCTGAAAAATGTTGGTTTCCAGTCAGGAATGGAACAAGCACACAAACCGACGACAAATCGAAAACATAATAGAATTAACAAGACATGAAAATAACATATGAGAGGTAAAAACTAGAAGATACTGATGACATGGCACGGTGGAGAAGATAAGAAAAATAAATAAAAGACAACTACCTATGTGGTGTGAAATATCCGTTTCGACATGTGAACGGCTATGGGGTAAATCTGGCACCCTGCACGTGTCGTGTGCAGCTGCTATTCTCCACGAAAGACACGGGAGATAGTTCTGGATAGTCCACATGTCTACTAAGATATTTTCCCTCCCGACTACTCCGTGTGACGAGCGTGTCAACAAGCAGCAAGATATATGTATAGATATGAAATGAAAAGACTACTATGAATCGAAAGCAATCAGAAAGTGCACTTGCCTGAGGTCCTTAGTTGGTGAAACCGACAATTTTGTTGAGTCCAGTATAGTCCGTTTGTCTAGGGTTGATAAAGAGGTATAAATGTGATTAGCAATGACCAATGATAATCTAACTAGCTAAGAGATTTTCTAACTTAGAAGAAAAGCTAATTATTTAATTTGAATATATGTATATGCTTTAGAAACTATTTATAACATATTAATATAAGCCCCTTTATTTTTTATGAATAACATTGGGCCCAAAAGATGTATTTTTTTCACAAATAATTATTTTAGAAATATTAAATATATTTCTCCATAATTCCTAAAATATAATAATAATATTTAGCAACCATAATACTTAATGACACTAATAATAATACCAAATATATTAACAATAATAATTTGTTACAAGATAATCTTGAAAATAATATTAATAGAGCAATGGGCCTTTAACTCAAAACTATTCAATCTTAAATACAATATCAAATATTATTTCATGAAATCAAAATAAGACTTTATATCTATATAGTCAAATGGGTCGAAGCCCATAATATAAATAAAAAGCCCAAAAAAGATATTTACTAATATTTCTTGTATAAAACCTATTGGTCCAAAATAACAAATAGGCCCATCAAAACCAAATACTATATATTAACAAATCCTAACTATATTTTATCTATCAGCCCAGATTATAATATAATATTGGAAAATATTTCATTACAATTTATCTGGCCCAATAATAATTAGCCTAATATATTTAAATCAGTTTTATAAAATATATTAGCCCAAAGCCACAAATTAATTCTGATATAAGGTTCTCAATAGGCCAGCCCACCCATAGAAAAACTAATTATCACCAAAAGGAAATAAAGGGGGGCTGGGTCAATTGTGCTGTGACCAACTCCCTTCAACTCAATTAAAATGAAGGGAAAAGTGCTGCTGCTTCTCTCTCCCCAAACATTCCTTAAAACCAAAATTCCTCAATCCTACAGAGAAATGGGAGAGAAAACAGTGGAAGCTCACAGGGTTCGGGAGGCGCGTGTGGAGGCTGAACGGAGCTGCAGGTGGCGGCGTCCGTGTCCCGACGAGGCCAGGCGGGGTGGTTCAACAGCTCCAGCCCCGGTCCAGAGAACTGGCGGTGCTCCGATGGAGGGGCCCATCCTCGGCGAGGTCGGGATCCGACAGTGGGGCACGGCGGAGATCCAGCCACGAGCTGACAGAGTGCCGGGCCATTAGGGCGCGGCGGAGCGTCGGCGCTGGTCCGCGAGACGGCCGTGCTGCAGCTCGAGGAGAGGCGGGCCGACTGGGCCTACTCGTGCCCCATCATAGCGCTCGACATCGCCTGGAACCTCGCCTTCGCGGTCGTCTCGGCGGTGCTGCTGCTTCTGACGATGGACGAGGAGCCGGCGGTCCCGGTCAGGGTCTGGGTGGCGGGATACTCGGTCCAGTGCGTGGTCCATGTCGCTCTGGTGCGGACGGAGTACAGGAGGAGGAACACGGCGGCGGCGGCGGCCGTGATGGCGGAGGCAAGGAAGATATGGGCTCGACGTGGATTTGGGGTCGCGGGTGGCGCCGAAGTGCAGACACGCCGGAGATAGGGTTAGGGATTTTAGTTTATTTATTTTGCTGTATAATTGGGTCTATAATTTTTGGTTGCTTATGCCGACGGTAGGCCGGTCGACGGATGGCCTGGATGGGTGCCGGTCTGCCGTGGTGATCAGCGGGTAAAATAGTGGTATGGGCGACTGGCAATGGTGGATGGTGGATGTCGGTAGTGTTGGTTGGGCACTGGTCGACTTGGCCATAGGTGGCCGAGGCCGTGGTGATTGGGCGATGTCTGCAGCTTGGTTTGGTGATTGCGGGAAGTCGGAGCAGGGGACAAATGAGCCAGGAGATGGGTGTCGGGAAGTCGAGGTGTCCCAGCCGAGGGGCTAATATGGTGATGGCGGCATTGTTGGCACTGGGCTGGGGTGGTCAGGATGGGTGTCGGGATGGCGTAGGAGATGGCGGCTGTGTTGGTGTGATTTTAAGTTTTGGGGATTTCAGAAAAAAGGGAAGGAAGAGCTCTTATATATGGGAAACTCCTGAAGAGGGAAGGATTCCTAGTAGATAAGGACTATAAGTCCTAATAGATAACTCCCTACTTTAATTTAAATCAAGTAAATGAATTCAAATCAAAGACTAATTAGTAGATAAATGTATTAATTTAAATCAATCATTAAATTTACTCAAAATCCTTTTAAATGAATACTTGATATCATCAAGTTAATTTAAGTCATATAAATTTAAATCTATATAAAATAAATCATAATATTTATAAAATAATCTTTAGTATTTATCAAAATAAGTTTAATCACATATTTTAAATTAAATAATTGACTACCATCGTAAAATATTATTCGATATCTTCGAATAATTTTGATAATATATCTCTTTATAAATCCAAAGTTCTATTTAAAAATACTTTGACAAATATTTTAATTAACATAAAATGTTTAATCCACCTTCGAAGTTCACATACTTCGAAAGTCCAAAATATAAAATATTTTGTGCTACAACATAATAAGTTTTCAAGAATAAATATTTTATTAATACCAAAATAGTATTTTTCAAACCATAACTTTAAAATAGTTTTGGAATACAAAAGTAATAGCAAAATAACGTCTATACGTTGTAAAGAGGATTTATTTCAAAACATGAAAAATTAGAATAAATAAATAAATAAAATTCAAAAAAAATTTGGGTAGAGGGTTTACAAATCTACCCACCTTAGAAATAAATTCATCCTCGAATTTAAGGACTACTAAGATAGATGGACTTGATTGATCAGCGAAAAGGTATGGTAAGACTATGATAACAAGATATTAAAAAAATAGATGAAAAGAAGAGGAAAGAGAGAGAAAAATGCTCATAATAAAATAAAATTTATTATGAAAGCACTGACCAGCTAGGGTGGTAATGGAAGGGTAATTAGGTGTGGTTTGGTATTAGAATCTTTGGCTACGGTCTTGAAGTATGTCCTAATTGTTTTCAGAAATTCGATAAAAGTAAAAATAACCTCAAGGACAACTCATACTCAAAGGCTTTACCCACCTTAGAAAATTGGTCATCAAAATTTCAAAGTATGTGGTTAGGCATAATTTTTAAAAATGTAATCCAGGAATAATATGATCATTGGTCAAAATGGAATGCAAATATAACATTAGCAATAATTGATTGGAAATGTATGCATGATTATGATTATAGTCAAGAGAGTTTAGTCGTGATCAAATTTGTTTAGGAACGATCAATTAGTTAAGCAAAACTGTTTAGGCATGATTATATAATCAACCTAGGAAAGGATATGAATTGACTCGATCGAAATGAAAGGAGTCTAGTCATGATCGAAATTGTTCAAGGATGATCAAATCCAAAATTGTTTCGATTTGCTTAAAATATTTGTCCATAATTAATTAGGCACGAGTTTAGAATCAAAATCTAGATAAGTTTAGGAATCCAGTCGGAATTATATTAAAAGATGGCAAAAGTACAGGGATAAGAAGAGGAAGAATTATCGGTCTATTGAGAAGATCGTGACTAGGAATAAGCACGAATCAATTTGAAAACTCAATAGTTATATGCCAATAAGACGTAGTCTCTATGATATTCGAAACTCGTAAACATGATCGAAGTCATTTTACCGAGAATTTATGCCTCGCCAGTGTACAGTTAGCTGCAATAAACTCTTGATTCTACGACTCAAGCAAGGATACGGTAACGAATAACTTATCAACTCTATCAAAACTTAAAGACGAAGATAGGACGACCAAGATATAGCTTTGACGACATTCGATAACTTATACTTTTTCGAGATTACTTCAACTTAGGGATCATGCCTCGTCAGTGCGCTGCTGGCTGCAGTGAACCCACGGTCTCCATAAATCAAATAAGTGGCGACAGTGCGCGGCTGTCTGCCATCATAAGTCATCAAAAATATTCCAACTATATCCTGCAAGAATATCAAAGGAGTTTAAAATATCATACAAATTGATAAGGATAGAAAAAGTGCAAGTATTCTGTTCTTCAAGTATAAGATTCAGTTTCTTGAAAAGAAAATAATTGATTAGGAAGGATAATGTTCGAAGTCAAAATATGTAAAAATCTCATAATCCTTATTTCACGGATATTCAATGTTCAACGATTGAGAGAAAAACTTTTGAATCCAAAATTTAACTCAAAATTAGATAGACAATCGAGTGAGAAGTAATTAAAATTAATTTCTTGGGTCCAAGGAAAAGAATATAGGTGATACTAACTTATGATATGGCGATGTTTAGCAAAGACATAAGATAAAGTTGTACAAATGATCATGATTCGAGGAAAAATGGCCGAGGGCAAAAGAAATATAAACTTAAATTTACATTTCTCTAATATTCAAGATTGAGGGAAAAATATGAATATAGCACTATGTCTACCTATTATGAATATATTTATACTCAAGTATATATGTATAGCCTAAGTAAATCCCAAAAATTCCACAATATCATTCTAAGAGAAGGTTATCGTATAAATAAAATATAAATTTAAATAGCAATAATATATGTATTATATTCAATATATAATTTATAAAAATTATTCCCAAATCTAGAAATGGACTACCAAAATATATATATATACATCTATATACCTACATGGACGTCGTTGGTCGCACTATATGACTACCATAGCTTGGGTTGGGTTCGGACTAGTTTGGAACAACCGAGTCTTCTAAAAGTCAATAATCTTAATAATAAATAGTTAATATATACACATATTTTGGGTCAAGTCACAACTTGGCCTAGTTTTCCTAGTTGAGAAACACTTATGGCTCAGCCTTTTCTACCATGGCTAATACACTAGTTAAAGCATGCCATTGCACTATTCGTGCCATAATCTCTAATCATTTCACACTCCAAAATTTAACCATGACTAAGATATTCCATAATAATAATTAATTAAATTAAATATTTCTAAAATTCTAAAAATCACATTTAATTCAAATAAGCAAATAAAAGGATATTTTTAAAATTTCGGAAAGAGGGTTACGAATCTAGCTTCCTTAGAAATACTGTCGAATCAAAATGTGATAGTGCGTCCTTTTATGAGAGTCGTCTAGTAAGACCTATGTAGCAACCTTAACTACCCAAATGTCAAATTAAATTAGGGACTCCTAGTCCTAACCATTCTCTTAAAATTGATTTACTCCTAGTTGTGAATGAGCATTTCCTAGTCGCAGGCTCGCAGTAGTACGACTAATATGGTAATACCACGAGTTCGCACAATTTACGAAGACGGACCTGCATGGGCCACCACAAAAACTTGTCACGACCCGCACACGCTTTTCGGATACGAGACGTGTCCAAACCAGCCTACGCCGCAGAGTCGGCGGTAGAACGCTGTCACGGCCAAGATGCTCAAAATCACAAAATAACAATTTTATTGCTCATTCACATTGCTAAGTTTTATTACAACAATTACAAGATTTACATTGGAAAGAAAATACAATGTTCTTACACATTTAATTAAATTAATACCACTGCTATCTATTTCTAGGTTTATGTATGCAAGTACACCCGTATCTTCCAAGGCTAAGTTTTCAAGAATAAATATTTTATTAATACCAAAATAGTATTTTTCAAACCATAACTTTAAAATAGTTTTGGAATACAAAAGTAATAGCAAAATAACGTCTATACGTTGTAAAGAGGATTTATTTCAAAACATGAAAAATTAGAATAAATAAATAAATAAATAAAATTAAAAAAATTTGGGAAGAGGGTTTACAATATGGGGTTCATGCGGAACACAACTGACCGCATGAGTACTTTGGAACAAATTGGTCCGCATAAAGAAGAGCCGCATGCTAGACTCGGCATGCCCACCTGGGGCCCATCTTCACCAGACTGATTTGAGCCGCATAAAGAATAGTTTCGTATGCGGCCAAGCTGATCAACCCTTCTGATAAAGCTGACAAACTCTGTCAAAGTTGACAAAACTGACAGCTCTGACACTCTGACAAAAAGAAAATAAGACGTGATCAAACAAAATGTCATATCATTAGACTGGACATAGTCATGCGGCTAGAAGGACAGTGACCCGAGCCGCATGAACCTTATGCGGCTCAATCCATACGCTTCATGCGGCCAAGGTTGACTGCAACCTAAGCCGCATGAGCCTTATGCGGCCCCGAACACAGAATCTATACGGCTCAAAAGTCCCCAAGCTACATGCGGACTAAGGGAGACAGCGACTTAAGCCGCATGAGTCTTATGCGACCCAGCACTGAAAGGCCTATGCGGCTCAAAATAACTCAAGCAGACTGATCCTACCCGATGATAGAACACGTGGCAGGCTGACCAAGTCTCAACCACCCAGATTTGTTGCAACAAAATCTCAACAAATTACCAGTTGGCGGCCAAAGAGCGGGTCTTTGTGTGCTGTTGTAGCCACGTGGTCACGTGGCCATTTATGCGGCTCAAGATATCCATCATTATAAATAGCAGGGTACTATACCCATGCAAAAGAGCTCGCAACCTATGAAAGGCAATTTCTTCAAAAGTAAGGATCGCGTCAGATAGTCCAAGGAGTAAGGCATAGTTGCTACACTTTCCCGGGTCTCTATCGTCACCCCTCAGAATCAAAACTAAACAATTGTACTTAGATTGTTTCCTAGGATTTCTTTCTAGGCCTTCTCTTGTACAAGCGAGTTTGCAATCAAGTTCAATTCCTTTGTAATTTTTGTTCTTGATATTTAATAGCAAACACGATGGCGACTCTGCGGGGGACATCATTCTCTTCTGATGAGAAGTTGGTGATACAATCTGACGCGTCCAAGCTCGGCTCCATGTAGTAAATGCTCGTGGTTCATTTTGACCAACGAGCATTCGAAGAAATACTCTCTGAAGGGAGCGCCAGCCCATCGCAGAAGCGAGCCAACCCAAAGAGAACCAGCAGGACGTCGAAGCACAAAACTGTTGCCTCCGACCAGGTTCTCGAAGCTTCTACGGCCCAAGACGGTGATCAAGACTCTCCTGAGGCCTTACTTCCGACCGCAGAGGACCCCACTGTCCCAAATCTAGCAAAGGAAAATACTACGATGCTGAGTTTTTGGGGACACAAGGGAAATCCATGCGGACAAAGAAGAGGCCGCATAAGAGAGATGGACAGATGACCCATGCGGCAGCTGACTCTGGACGCAGGCAGATGGCCCATGCGGCAGCCAACTCTGGCTACAGGCAGACGGCCCATACGGCAGCCAACTTTGGCCATAGGCGGATAGCCCATGCGGCAGCCAATCCTGGCCATAGACAGAGTGTCTCATGCGGCCCTGTCAGAAGCTCTGTCTTCGACCGTTTCTCATGCGGGCTCGACTCTATGCGGCCCATTGAGAATGTGGAATATTCCAATCTTGACTCTTCTTATTATGCACCTTCAGGTGCTAAATCGAAGAAGTCTAGGGCGGTACGGGAATAACAAGCCCAGTCAACTGTCCAAGTTGCTGACCGTCAGCGGGCACCATTAACTGTTATACAGGCCCCTGATGGAAAGTTGTACAGAACCACTCGCGTCCAGTCCCCCAGGGCTAACGGACAGGTTAGGTCTCAAAAGTCTCCTTCCAACGATCGAGAGCAAGTGCTTTTACTAGCCTCAGATCAGGAAGCAAGCATGATACCTATGTACCCGTGTGCTCGGGATACCCGAGTCCACAAATTAGGTGCAAAGGTAGATCAGCCTGCAATTGACTTGCGAGAGGTGATTACTCACGAACGCAAGGAGAAAGAAGCAACCTTGGCATGTGATGAGCCCCTCTCGGGACGTCGTCGCACCCAAGTCATCATCAACTGCTGCTGCGACAAGTCGGCAGCACCTGAAGATCCGTAGTCTGTTTTTCAACGACTGCGCCAGCCAGCACCTGTCCGACAACAACTTGAGAAACAGGTGCAAATCTCAGAAGAGGAGGAATTCCCTTTTGCCTCCTGTAACTCATGTCGGAAGGTTTCTCCTGGCAAGAAAGGAAAGAAGACAGGCTCTTCCAGCCCGACAATCTCAGCCAGCACTACAAGGAAACTCTCGTATGGAGGGTTGCCACCGACAGCCACAGGGGATGTTTACCTAGTCACTCGATCCAGAAAGAAGCTCTCAATACCTGGATGTGCATCTTCGACCTCCCTAGGGGTAGATGAAGCCGGGGGTAGCAGTCCACTCAATGTATGCGATAATCCAGTGTTCCAAGAGCATACACAGGGGGTAGCGATCCACTGGAATTATGTAACAGACATGGACGTCCCTAAGGGTGACCGCCTTCACCAAGATAATGTGGCTTCCTGCACAGGGGATGGCACCCCTTTCGAGTCCGAGGAGGAAGACATTCCAATATTCTCCAACAATTTCTCGGTACGAGGGTACGATACAGAGAGCACCTCTGCTATGATCCCTTCCACGTCTACCTACGTGCGGACAGTCTTTATGGCCGACGATGATCATGAAATGCCTACTGATCGACAACGTCTAGAAGTACTTGAAGCCATGCTCCTGTCCTTGGTCAAGTCAGTAGATGAAATCAAAGCTGCCTTGCCGACTCAACCGACAAGGACGTCTGAACAAACAAGCTTGGGACCCACAGTCAACGCGGATTCTAATACGACCGCTCCTCCTTTAGGTAACAATCCTCTAGGGGCATCCGCTTCTTCAATTGCAGATGAAGCCAGGGAGGCAAGGAGGGAAGTCCAGGAGCTTCGAGCAATGTTCAATGCCCGAGACTCCTCCCGAGACCTCGGAATATGACAGTCGTATCCCATTGCATGGAGAGATATTCCTTTTCTGCCACGGTAAAAACTACTTCATATTGATTTGTATGACGGGAAGACCTCTGCTAGTCGGTATATGACTTATTTTGAGGCCATAACCGACCATTTGTCGCATAGCGACGCCATCCTCACACAATTATTTATCGGAGCATTGGAGGGAATCGCGTTCGACTGGTGCCACAACCTTCCTGACAACTGCATCTATTCTTTCGACGGCTTCAAGCACATGCTCCTAGAAAGGTTCTACAAAGTGGGACATGATGTGACAATGTCATCCCTCATTGACATCGTTAAGGGGGAGAGAGAGCTAACAAGGAACTATATCGAGCGATTTCGCCAAATCGTAATGAGATTGCCCCAAGGCAATCCCGAAAGCTCCTTGATTGAAATCTGCCAGAAGAAGTTGCTCTCCGCAATCAGCCTCTGGATAGGTGAAGATCAGTTCAGGGATTGGACGACCTTCATCATAAGCGCCACTAATGCGAAGGCGAAGTTAAAGAAGGCTCGCCAGCTGGGATTACACATCCCGGATGGGGAGGTCAAAGGCAAACGTCCTGGTACCACCCCCAACAGTAACAATACTGACGGCACCTCTAATAACCGGGACAATAAAGGCAAACAGGCTATGGTCGCCGGTACGACCAAGAAGCCTGAATAAAAGTAGGCAGAAGCTCAGTGGCCCAAGATGAACTACTCATTCGAAGATAGTCATGTCAAGCCTATCTTCGATATGCTCTTGCAAGGGGACAGGATCCAACTTCCTTCACCAAGGCGCGAACCTCGAGCGACGGAGATAGAGGACCCAAAATACTGCCATTTCTACAGCTATATTCATCATCCCACTCAAGACTACTTTTAATTAAAGCGGTACATCCAGAGTCTTATCGACTCTAAAGCTCTGTTGCTAGATTTTGAAGAGGTTACCGTGGTGGCGTACATGGTATCAATTTAGTTCGATGACTTTCCTCCAACAAGTACTCAAGATGGGGTAATACCTATCCCCCGGGCAACGATGGAGGTTACTAATCTTCCTCCTCCCGTCCGGGACCAGACGACTGGCTTGGTACCTTTCACCACGTCACGCGGAGAGGTCATATCACTTTCCGTTCCCAAAATTCATATTTTTATATGTGTACTGCTTGAATATATTTATTTAATATTTATTATTTATTATTTATTTGTTCTGTATTCAATTCCTTTAATTTTGTGCTAATTATTTTTCTGTATTTTATTTTCTGCTTTTGTTTTGCTTTTGGTTTCGCCTTGGGTTGGTTTGTTTTGGTGGTTCATCATGAACCCAACCAACCACCTACCACCATCTCCATTTAAAGCCCAACCCTCTCTCTCTCTTCATTACTTCTTTTTTTTACTCTTCTTCTTCCTCATAACTCTCTCCACCTACCAAGAGCATAGGCAAGTGCATCTTGCTTCCATATGAGAACCCATTTTTATGGTTCATTTATCTTCCTCTTATGATTCTAAGATAGTTTAGAACTTGACGTTTTTGTATTTGAGAGTTTTATTTTTGTAGATCTAGAAATTTGCTATTTTCGGATCTTAATGGTTTTGATCTCTCAAACTTTCTTATTTCCAAATTTTGAGCATTCCAGGTTGTTGAGATTTGTATTATACCCCATTTGATCCATGGAAGTCCCATTTTTTTCTTCAATTGAAGGTTTCATGGAATTGGAGTTCGAGAGGTTCTCTATGCCCACGTTTTGCGTGTCCGCGTAATATCAAGTTCTAAGCACACGATTATTCGTGTCAGCGTGAATCCGAATTACACAAGTCTACTCCGGCTTGGCGTATTCCTTACGCGTAATGATATTCTTTATGCGTACAATGTTTTACGTGTAACATTATTCTTTACGCGTACAATGTTTTACGCGTAACATTGTTCTTTATGCATACAATGTTTTATGCGTAATGTTATTTTTATGCGTACTTCCTTTACGCATGCAATACTATTCTTTACGCGTATTCATTCAAGCGTAAACTTTAACTCTTTATGCGTGTAAGCTTTACGCATAACTCAGCCCTTCACGCGTGCAAGTTTTATG
Source organism: Iris pallida (assembly GCA_029216955.1). Lineage (NCBI taxonomy): Eukaryota > Viridiplantae > Streptophyta > Magnoliopsida > Asparagales > Iridaceae > Iris > Iris pallida. Next base: position 2,169,314 of record JANAVB010033017.1, read on the forward strand.
CGTAACTCTATTCTTTACGCGTACTCCTCTGGCTTGGCATAAGACGAGTTTTACGCATATTTCATTGAGTGTTATCCTTTACGCATAAGCTTTATTCCTTCATGCGTAAACTTTCCTCATGCGTAAAGTTCTTTTACGCGTATTTTATTGGGCGTACTCCTCTGGCTTGGCGCATTTCAATGAGCGTACTCCTTAGGCGCATGGCACCCCTTATTATATCATTACGTCTTTTGACATGAACTTGATATAATCATGATGCGTTAATATTTTTACATATTGATTATGCAGAATGGGCCCTGTGTCTCGATTAGTTTACAGATACCCAGAATGACTGGAAATTAACCCTGAGAGTTATACACTCGACCATACCAAATGCTAGTGGACTTTCATGCCTTATCACGAATTGACATTGATTATTACCTTGACTAATGATTGATCATGCGTTCCTAGTTGGAACTAAGGGACTGGCTAGTCGTCTTATTGAATTGAATGAAACACGTTCATGTCTGAACCATGAACCATTGCGATCGACTAGCCGATCCGAACATTGGTATATGGACACATGTTGACTTCTATTTTTTCTGAAAAAGTAGCATGTGTATCTTGTAGTCAAGGCATGATTATTCCGTGGCTAGGTTTGATTGTTGCATTACACTATGTAAGACCTACAACCTAACTGTACGGGCATCATTGTAGAGTTGTGCATGTCGTACTCTGTACAAAAGTAATCATTCTGAATGACCATGATCCATGGCATAAGATTTCAATCAACATAGGGACTATTAAGCTAAATAAAATAACGATTGCATGGAGAGAATGGATTCCCGAATTCTTATATGGCAACCATCTTTGGGATAATTAGTGCTCCGACATGCCGGCTGGTTCCCACAGATACTACAAATCTGTCACACGGGCAGGGAGTGGTATCTGCTTATACTGTTGTATATACTGATGACGGGCGTCCCGCTGGGACTCGTCTAATTTATGATTGGCGTAATTGATTATTGGATATACTAGCCTTGCTTGTACATAGTAGGAACTGAGAAATCTCTTATTGTATATTTCCAGGGCAACTTGGAACTTACAGTTAGCAAGCCGTAGTAGTTGCATTGCCGTTTAAATCGATTTGTTTGTGTACTGTACTTATTCTGTTAACTACTGAGATGATCAGAATGTCAGGACATGACTGGTCAACTTCTGTCCATGTTTGGTTGGAAAGTTGGTTTGAAGTGTCGTGATGTTGTGTGAATCCCAGTAGCAAGCGGAGACTTATTTATTATATTCTTAACCCTTACCACTGATTTTAATTCTCATGTCGTGCTTCCTTGTGGTACTTACTATTAGAGGACTAATCTCTCTGGTTTTACATGGCCAGATTTAGAGCCAGTTTTCGAGGACTCAGCTTACTTCTACCTCCAAGATGGTCAATACTAGAGGGATGATCGCAGGAGGACACGAGTGGGTTCCTTGCTTCCTCGCTCTTTTTGTTACTTACTTTATATTTTGTCGCTTGGCACCGATATGTTAGTCGGATAGTCTTGCACTTACTTTTACATAATTGTAACTAAGTCAGACTGCAGCTGATAACGATTGTGTATACCTTGTTAAATTATTTGGCTATATTTTGTAAAGCCAGACCTCAAAAATATTTTGACTGAGCGTTTGGGACGCCTTACTGCTTTATCTTACATGTTCTCTATTACTGCTTCCTGATTGAGTGATTGAGACAATAGATGTTGAGTAACCCTAGTGAGACTTTCATGTAGTATGCACCCCCTCATCTTTTAGACAGCATTGCTCATATTATACAGTATTCATCTACCCGTAATACGTAGCTGGCTGAGTCATTCTTCCGCTCTCCGGTATTCTGGTTCTGGGGCGTGACAAGGTTTTAGTGGTGGCCCATGAAGGTCTGATTTCAGACTTGTGGGATGTTTTAATTTATAGGATGTCTCAATCACGCATGTTCCCCCTTGATCTCATGATTCATCATTCTCGACCCTAGCTTGACATTCCAGTATCATTTGACTTCATTGATCTTTTCTGTCCGATCGTTTGATTGTTCTCTTGTCCCTTTTCTTAGGGGCACTTCGTCCGTATCTGTCATAGCTGGACAGCAACAACAAGGGCAACATGAACAGCGAGACCCTGTTGATCAGCAATAAGGGCCAGTACTACCTCAAGAGAACATCCAAGAAAAGGTGATAGTGGAACCAACAACTGGGCTACAGTATCCGGAGGTTCCAACACTACCAACAGTTTCGCCTACCCCTATGGCAGTAGACACACCAGCCCTTCTGGAAATCATAAGAGGGATGATGGCTACTCAGCAACATCAGATGTTGACCCAGCAACATATGCACACTCAGCTGCAAGAGCAGAATGTATTGCTCAACCAAAGGTTACAAATGACTTTGAAAAGGGGAGTGAGGACTGATTCAGGGGCATCAACCAGGTTCTACAAGTACAACCCACGTCGTTTTGAGGGCACGGAAGATGATATTTCAGCAGATGCATGGCTTAAGGACATCGAGGCTATTCTGACAGCGGCTAAGGTGCCGACGGAAGAACGTGTGGATCAAGTGAAGCTGTTACTTCTGGACCTCGCACGTGATTGGTGGGAATCGGAAGAAGTAGGCATCAGACGTCCTATAGCTTGGGATGATTTTACTGTAAGGTTTAAGATAAAGTACTATAGAGTTGTGGTACAGTTCAAGCTACAACAGAAGTTTATCAACCTCAAGCAGGCTGGTAAGACAGTGGATGCTTATGCAGCAGAGTTCTGCAGGCTGAGTAGGTTCGCCCCGGAGATGGTAGCAACGGAGGGCCAGAGGGCTATGAGGTTTCAGCAAGGATTTTATCTTGAACTCTTGTAATTGATAAAGGGGCACAACTACCAGACTTTCGATAAGGTATTGACGGCAACCCGAAGGCATGAGATCACAATCTAGAGGATCACATCAAGGACTGAAGGTCAGAAAAGATCTCACAATCAGATTGAATGAGGAGGGGGAGTAGCGCCCCGAGTTACAGTACAACCCCCTGGCATTCGCATTCACGATATGGCAATGCGGGGGCCAGCACCACCAACAAGGCAACAACAGCAACAGAGGAAGAACCAGCAACCCCCAACGGGCTGCACTTATTATGGGAAGGCAGGGCACACTAGAGAGGTATGTCGGGCATTGAACAAACAGTATTTGATATGTGGAAGTCCAGATCATCGGGTTTCCACCTGTCCTATGAGTTCGAGGTCAGGAGGACCAACGGTAGAAGTAAGACCGTTGGCACAATGTCCGTTGATGTCACAGGCCCAGATGTTTCGGTAGCAGGGACCGCCGATACAGCAGCAACAATATAGACCACCCCAGCATCACCAAGGCAAGGGCCAGCAGAAGCACCAGGCTAGGCCGCAGCATGGAAGCCAACAAGGCGGTCGAAGGCAGGCATTTAATCTGTCCTTGGAAGAGGCATTGGCATCGGGAGATGTTGTGGCAGGTAACATTCTCGTCGCCTCATATCCCGCAGTAGCATTGTTTGATTCGGAAGTATCATACTCATTTATATCTGCACAATTTGCGACACGACTAGGAATGGAATTCGAGGCATTGCCAGGGAGGTTGAATATACTCACTAGTAATGGGCTCGTAGGAGTTAGTAGAGTTATTCTAGCGTGTAGAGTTGTAGTTTGCGGGCGTTCCTTACCCGCCAGGTTGATCGAATTTTCTGTTGGAAATTTTGACGTTATTTTAGGCATGGAGTGGCTGAAAGACAGTCATGCGACAATAGATTGTCGTAGAGGGAGTGTATCTTTTAATATCCTAGGCATGGAGCGGTTTACCTTAGTCAGATCAGAGGCAACTCAACAAGAAGAAAGAATAGTAGCGGCAATGGAAGAAGTTCTAGTCCCAAAGGTGGTTGAAGAGTTTCTAGATGTATTTCCTGAAGAACTTCCAGGTCTAGCACCGGTTAGGGATATTGAGTTCAGTATAGAGTTGTGTAACGCCCCAGTCCCAAAATACGTAGGACTCGAAACGTAGACATGCTAGCTGTATTCATACGAAGTATACTCCAATATATGGAAACCTCATATGAATACATAAGCTGTAAAATGTAGTAGAACCATAACTAATCTCATCCACACGAAATAAAAGAATAGAAGATATCATATAATCAACTATGAAATTGTCATTTGGTACATGTAGTTGGGCGGAGACAAATCTACTACCAACTATGAAAAGAAATACATGATACAAAAGAATAATTTTGGCGAGCGAAGCGAAGACGATCAAAGTGCAATCATCCTCGAAGAAAATAACGATGATCACGGCTAGAGCTAGAACACATGCGAAAGACAATAGCATACACCTGGCAAGATAACTAGGTCCTCAGAGGGACGTAACAAGACACATAATATCATGCCATATAAACTGAATAAATATTGCTCAAATAAATAAGTCAATTGAATTATAACATGGTCGAATACGTACCTATTGAACGAGCGTACCATCCCCCCAACCAAACAAGGACAGGAGATGGTAAACTAATTCACGGTGGCGTATCTTTCCATGCTAAGAATCCAATATGGTATCCGGACCCCAACAAGGTTCAATACCTTCTCATCGAAGTAGTAGGTCACACCTACAACCAAACAAGGACAAGATGTGACGAACTAATCCGCGATAAGTTATTGTTCCAAGCTATATTCAGATACAAGTACCCAAACCAAAAGTACTCATACCTAACGGATAAGGTAGCCTAGCCGTTCTAAGTGAATGCAGTCTTAAGAACAGTTCATGGTAGCATGACTACCGGGTCAAGTCAAAAAAATACCAATACAGTACCTCAGTAGCGAGTCACAACACCATATACTATTCCTCAGTATCGAGCGAGTCTATATCATATAGTCTACCTATCGTTCCTCAGTAGCGAGCGAGTCTACGATAGATAGGGTGGTAGTCAACTTCCAATCATGTTCTCCCGCCCAATGCCAACTCATAACTGCTAAGTCTACTAGCATGCAATTCTATTAGCAGTTATTTCCTAACGCACGGCTTATACATACTGGTGGCCAGCCAATCAAGCATGTCCGAGTCCTATATGTGACTCACAACAACGTGGTATAATTGTGTCAAGGCCTATGAATGCAACACACAAGGTGGTCCCTTAAATCTAGGTTTAATGTGTAAGAAAAATAATACATAGTAAGAAATATAAATGAACAGTAAGTTCTAACAGGTTATGCCATGTATCACAGTTTATTTTGTATAAAGAAAATAATGAACAATGCATGAAATACGAGCTAAATAAATAAACAGTAAATGGCAAGGTGTCTTACCTGGTAGGACGCCTGGTGTACTACAATGATCAATGTGGCACGAACTGTAACTTCAGTGCAACAACTATGCAAGGTGACCTCGGATGGTGGCACGGATGGTTCCATTGGGTCCAGATGGGTCAAATTGGTTAGGATGGACATATGGTAGGACAGAATTGGCGAGAGGATAGGAAAAAATGGGATTAGTCATGGACCGCAAGATAATCGAAGGGAATTATATAAATGATATACTAATTTAGAAAACAATTTATAATACTTTTGAAAATAGAGTTTTATTTAATTAAAATAATTTAATTAAATACTTAAAATCCAGAAATCCTTTTTAGGGCAAAAACTCCAAGTTTTGTCAAAAGGATATTTTAGGCTGAAACCTATATTTTATGAATCAAAAATATTTTAAGTGTAACAAAATAATAAAATTATTTAAGGCTAAGACCCATATTTGAAAAAAAAATAAAGCTATGCTTTTTATTGACTATCAAGAAATATTTAATAACATTTAAAAAATATATTTATATATATATATTTTATATATATATATATATATATATATATATATATATATATATATATATATATATATATATATATATATATATATTATATATATATATATATATATATATATATATATATAGCTCTTCAAAATAATAAAAGTGTTAACAATTCATACTAATAATATTAAGACCAAATTACTCATAATAATATCACAAATATGATATTAATCATTATTATTATTATACACCATGTGAAATATATATATATAACTAGTTTTCTAAAAACAACAATAAATTAATAAGAATCATTATAAAAATAACAATAATAATAATAATAATAATAATAATAATAATAATGATAATTATAATAATGATACTTATAATAATGATACTAATAATAATAATGATAATGATAATGATGATAATAATAATAATAATAATAATAATAATAATAATAATAATAATAATAATAATAATAATAATAATAATGATAATAAAAATTATGATGATAATAATAATAATAAAGATGATAATAATAATAATAATAGATACACACATAAAAAACACCAAAATCAAACAGTAACAGAACAATTAAATGAATAATAAAATAAATAATAAAAATAACTAATAACAAAACACTACTGCAGCAGTCATTCGACTGCTGCTCTTCAAAAAAAAGGGAAAGAGAGAGAGAGGAGTGGAGTGAGGCGGCGGGAGCGGAGGGTTTTGGGGGGTTCGTCGACGGAGCAGGCGGCGGGCAGCGCGAATGGCGGTGGCGGATGTGCAGCCACGCGGTGGCGCGGTGCGGGGACTGCGGAGGCGCTGGGATGGGGAGAGCGGGAAGGGAAGGTGGATAGGGACGAGAGAGGGGATCGTCGGCGGGCTTGGTCGCTTACTCGGAGGAGCAGCGCCGGAGTGAGCGGAGGGAAGAGGGTTTTCGATCGGGAAGAAAAGGGGAGAGCGCGTACGGCGAACGGGCGTCGGAGAAGAGAAAGTTTGGGGTTCCGGCCACGGTCGACGGTGACGGACGGAGAGGCTCGGAGCGGCCTGCGGTGGCCGGGGCTGAGGCGTCGGTGTCTGGATGCCGGCGTGGGGGTTTTCGGCAACCGAGGAGGGGGTCGATCGCCCACAAAACCGAGGCGGTGCTGATCGGCCACGGCCGATGGGTCGGCGGCGCTCGACCAGACGCAGGAACGAGGAGGCGGCCGGAGGAGAAAATCCGACGTGGCCAGTTAATTGACTCGACGACATGTCGGTGGCGTTCGGGTGATGGAAGACACGGCGGATCGGCGGCGTACAGCTCGGCGGAGTCTAGGTTAGGGTTTAATTTATGATGGTGGTGGCTGTATTTGATTTTTGGGTTTTTCCTTGGGGAAATTGGTGGCTGATGGTGGTGATGGTGGTGATGGCGGTGTTGGTCGGTGTGGCGGGGCTGCCGCGGTGTTTGGGGAAGTTGTGGTAGGTGGCAGTAGTCGTAGGGCGGTGCCAAGGAGGTGGTGGTGGCAGTAGGGTTGTTGACGATGGTGGTGGCGACGGTGGTAGGGGGTGTAGTCGGAAGTAGAGGCAGGGGGGTGGCGGGACGTGTCCTGCTGTGGCGGATTTTTCTAGCGAGACGGTGGCTAGGGTTAGGTTAGGACTAGGGTTTTCTGATTGTATCGTGTCCTGATGTTAGGACACGAAGGGGATGTTGTAGGGATTTGGGAACTAGGGTTAAGTTAGGCGTGTCCTGCGAGACACATGATCGGGTGGACGTGTCCGGGGTTGTCGAACACAAGAGAGAAAAATGTATTTGTAGTAGAATAATAGAAAGGAAGAGAAGTACACAGACACGATGCACAATGGCTGTGGTTGATGAATTGTGACAAGATGGAATTTATGGAGGAGTACCTGCCTATTTATAGGATGTGGGAATTCCCAATTGGATGGGATTAGGAAAAGATTTAAATCCTCTTTTAGATAATTGCTGCTAATAAATTTAAATCAATCAAATCCAAATTCAAATCAAAATCCAATTTTAAATCTAATTAATTTGCATCCTTTAGTTTAAAATCAAATAAGATAATTCAAATTCCAAATATGGATATTAATTTAATCTATTTAAATAAATCCAAAAATTAAATCAAAATTTAAATGGCCACAATAACTTCCAAATATATTTTTCAAAATACCAATAATAATAATTTTGAAAATAATAAATATTTTTAAATATCTTTTTGAATAATAAAATATTAATATTAATAAATCTCAAAAATTACATTTTTATTTAAAATAAACTTGTAAAATATTTAGAAAATATATACGTATGCACAAGAATATTATCAATAATTGTTATAAACGAAAGGCTTTATATAAATAAAATAATGAGGTTGGAATTTTTGTGCGATAGCTAAAATAATTATTATATAAATTATTTTGAAACTATAAAATTAGAAAAAATATTTTTCTAAAATATGTACGCTCGCACATATTCGTGCTCGTCGAGGAATTTCGAAAAAAATAAAATTTCGTGCGCGACGTACAATACGACTACGCGACGTACAATACAAAAAAATTTAAATCAGTACCCAATTTAATAATAAAAAAATAGTAAAAATTTAGGGGTTTTACATCCTACCCAACTTAAAAGAATTTCTTCCTCGAAATTAAGAATTTGTAGGGGGTGAGAAGACACAAGTGGTATCGATGGGGAACAATCAATAACAAAAATCATGTCGTAAGAAATTGCGATCTAGATCATAGAAAAATAATATGGTATGGTTATAATTGATAGGGAGGCTAGAGGAAGTTCTAGTATAATGCCTTCGTCCTTCTAAAATAGGTGAAGGCGAAAGCAATAAGGGGTTCAAAGATGATATTATCGAGTACGAATACGTGGTTCAAAGACGACCGAAAAATTTTAAAAGGAGTTGCCAAGGCAGTCGCGGATGGGACTCTAAAGGACAAGTTTAGCTATGTCCCCATCCACGTAGAACGATAGATATAAGTGAACCAAAGTGCACTCGGTTGATCAGACCATCATGCACCGGTTCTGAGTAGACAATACGTTAGTGGACATGCCCAAATAACATATGTCTTGAAACAAGCTTGATAAAGGATAAGCTTGTAAAAACTAGGCTACATTAGCATCATTAGTTAAGATGGGAAAAAAACATAGGCACGAGAGATTAAGATTGAAAGAAAGCAGAATGATTCTAAGTCATATCCTGTGTTGGTCTCTATACAGTCGTCTTATAGTCTTCTTGTCCAAGTCCTTGGTTGACTAGATGGGTTAGGGTCCTCTAAATTCTAGAATCTAAGTAGACTTGCTAAGATAGGTCGCAAGGACAAAGGGGTTGCTAGGTCATAAGACATTCTACCTAACTTAAAAGAATTAAACTAATAGTGTTTGGGACATCTAGCTAGTAGGGTCAATCTCTAGCAAGCACGAAGGGAAGATAAGAATAATGATAGAAGGAATCAAGCAAGATGCAATCGATGAGTCGAACGGTAGTTCGATTATGGAATCGAGAAAAGAGGTCAAACATGTGGATGAGATCCTAGACTTCTAATCCTATACGCAGGCTTGCTTGGTACGGTAAAGTAACCAAACAATTTATCTTGACCTACGTGGGCCACCACAAAAATATGTAACGCCCCAGTCCCAAAATACGTAGGACTAGGAACGTAGACATGCCAGCTGTATTCATACGAAGTATACTCCAATATATGGAAACCTCATATGAATACATAAGCTGTAAAATACAGTAGAACCATAACTAATGTCATCCACACGAAATAAAAGAATAGAAGATATCATATAATCAACTATGAAATTGTCATTTGGTACATGTAGTTGGGCGGAGACAAATCTACTACCAACTATGAAAAGAAATACATGATACAAAAGAATGATTTTGGCGAGCGAAGCGAAGACGATCAAAGTGCAATCATCCTCGAAAAAAATAACGATGATCACGGCTAGAGCTAGAACACCTGCGAAAGACAATAGCATACACCTGGCGAGATAACCAGGTCCTCAGAGGGACGTAACAAGACACATAATATCATGCCATATAAACTGAATAAATATTGCTCAAATAAATAAGTCAATTGAATTATAACATGGTACAATACGCACCTATTGAACGAAACGAGCGTACCATCCTCCCAACCAAACAAGGACAGGAGATGGTAAACTAATTCACGGTGGCATATCTTTCCATGCTAAGAATCCAATATGGTATCCGGACCCCAACAAGGTTCAATACCTTCTCATCAAAGTAGTAGGTCACACCTACAACCAAACAAGGACAAGATGTGACGAACTAATCCGCGATAAGTTATTGTTCCAAGCTACGATCAGATACAAGTACCCAAACCAAAAGTACTCATACCTAACGGATAAGGTAGCCTAACTGTTCTAAGTGAATGCAGTTTTAAGAACAGTTCATGGTCGCATGACTACCGGGTCAAGTCAAGAAAATACCAATACAGTACCTCAGTAGCGAGTCACAACACCATATACTATTTTTCAGTATCGAGAGAGTCTATAGCATATAGTCTACCTATCGTTCCTCAGTAGCGAGCGAGTCTACGATAGATAGGGTAGTAGTCAACTTCCAATAATGTTCTCCCCGTCCAATGCCAACTCATAACTGCTAAGTCTACTAGCATGCAATTTTATTAGCAGTTATTTCCTAACGTACGGCTTATACGTACTGGTGGCCATCCAATCACGTATGTCCGAGTCCTATATGTGACTCACAACAACGTGGTATAATTGTGTCAAGGCCTATGAATGCAACACGCAAGGTGGTCCCTTAAGTCTAGGTTTAATGTGTAAGAAAAATAATACATAGCAGGAAATATAAATGAACAGTAAGTTCTAACAGGTTATGCCATGTATCACAGTTTATTTTGAATAAAGAAAATAATGAACAATGCATGAAATACGAGCTAAATAAATAAACAGCAAATGGCAAGGTGTCTTGCCTGGTAGGACGCCTGGTGTACTGCAATGATCAATGTGGCACGAACTGTAACTTCAGTACAACAACTATGCAAGGTGACCTCGGATGGTGGCACGGATGGTTCCATTGGGTCCAGATGGGTCAAATTGGTTAGGATGGACATATGGTAGGACAGAATTGGCGAGCGGATAGGAAAAAAAATGGGATTAGTCATGGACCGCAAGATAATCGAAGAGAATTGTATAAATGATATACTAATTTAGAAAACAATTTATAATACTTTTGAAAATAGAGTTTTATTTAATTAAAATAATTTAATTAAATACTTAAAATCCAAAAATCCTTTTTAGGGCAAAAACTCCAAGTTTTGTCAAAAGGATATTTCAGGCTGAAACCTATATTTTATAAATCAAAAATATTTTAAGTGTAACAAAATAATAAAATTATTTAAGGCTAAGACCAATATTTGAAAAAAATAAAGCTATGCTTTTTATTGACTATCAAGAAATATTTAATAACATTTTAAAACTATATTATATTATATATATAGCTCTTCAAAAATAATAATAGTGTTAACAATTCACACTAATAATATTAACACCAATTACTCATAATAATATCACAAATATGATAATAATCATTATTATTATTATACACCATGTGAAATATATATAACTAGTTTTCTAAAAACAACAATAAAGTAATAAGAATCATTATAAAAATAACAATAATAATAATAATAATAATAATAATAATAATAATTATACTAATAATACTTATAATAATGATACTAATAATAATAATGATAATGATAATAATAATAATAATAATGATAATAAAAATTATGATGATGATAATAATAATAATAATAAAGATGATAATAATAATAATAATAATAATAATAATAATAATAATAATAGATACACACAAAAAACACCAAAATCAAACAGTAACCGAACAATTAAATAAATAATAAAATAAATAATAAAAATAACTAATAACAAAACACTACTGCAGCAGTCATTCGACTGCTGCTCTTCAAAAAAAAGGAAAAAAAAAGGAAAGAGAGAGAGAGGAGCGGAGTGAGGCGGCGGGAGCGGAGGGTTTTGGGGGGTTCGTCGGCGGAGCAGGCGGCGGGCGGCAGGCGGTACGGATGGCGGTGGCGGATGTACAGCCACGCGGTGGCGCGGCGCGGGGGCTGCGGAGGCGCTGGGATGGGGAGAGCTGGAAGGGAAGGTGGAGAGGGACGAGAGAGGGGCTCGTCGGTGGGCTTGGTCGCTTGCTCGGAGGAGCAACGCCGGAGTGAGCGGAGGGAAGAGGGTTTTCGATCGGAAAGAAAAGGGGAGAGCGCGAGCGGCGGATGGGCGCCGGAGAGGAGGAAGTTTGGGGTTCCGGCCACGGTCGACGGTGACGGGCGGAGAGGCTCGGAGCGGCCTACGGTGGCCCGGGCTGTGGCGCCGGTGTCTGGATGCCGGCGTGTGGGGTGTCGGCAACCGAGTAGGGGGTCGGTCACCTACAGCACCGAGGCGGTGCTGATCGGCCACGGCCGATGGGTCGGCGACGCTCGACCAGACACGAGAACGAGGAGGCGGCCGGAGGAGGAAATCTGACGTGGCCCAGTCGATTGACTCGACGACGTGCCGGCAGCGCTCGGGTGGTAGAAGACACGGCGGATCGGCGGTGTACAGCTCGACGGAGTCTAGGTTAGGGTTTAATTTATGATGGTGGTGGCTGTGTTTGATTTTTGGGTTTTTTCTTGGAGAAATTGGTGGCTGATGGTGGTGATGGCGGTGTTGGTCGGTGTGGCGGGGCTGCCGCAGTATTTGGGGAAGTTGTGCTAGGTGGCAGTAGTCGTAGCGCGGTGCCGAGGAGGTGGTAGTGGTAGTAGGGTTGTTGACGGTGGTGGTGGCGACGGTGGCAGGGGGTGTAGTCGAAAGTGGATGCAGGGGGTGGCGGGGCGTGTCCTGCTGTGGCAGATTTTTCTAGCGATACGGTGGCTACGGTTAGGTTAGAACTAGGGTTTTCTGATTGTATCGTGTCCTGATGTTAGGATACGAAGGGGATGTTGTAGGGATTTGGGAACTAGGGTTAAGGTAGACGTGTCCTGCAAGACACATGATCGGATGGACGTGTCCGGGGTTGTCGGACACAAGAGAGAAAAATATATTTGTAGTAGAATAATAGAAAGGAAGAGAAGTACACAGACACGATGCACAATAGTTGTGGTTGATGATTGTGGCTAGATAGAATTTATGGAGGAGTACCTGCCTATTTTGTAATGCATGTTGTCCGTATTACGTATTTTTGGAATACGTGTACGTATTTTATTATGTATTGCATGATTCCTTGTTTAGCTTGCATCTTGGCTTGGTTATTTCTTGGCTTGGTTCGGTTTTCTTTGGTCTATTATGGACCAAGGGTGAACCCCCTACCTACGACCACCATTCATATTTATTACCCCTTCTCCTTTCTCTCTCTTCATTTTATCATCTTCTTCTTCCTCATTTACTTCCTTACCTACCAGAGAGAGGAGAGAGAGGTCTAGGCAAGTGCAACTTGCTTCATGGAGGAACTCAAATTTTATTACTTCATTCTCTTCCTTACTACATTCTAAAACACTTTAGTACTTGACATTTCTAATTTTCATGGCTAGATTCTTGTAGATCTAAGTTTATTTTATTTTCGGATTTCTTGGATTTTGATCTACTTAATCTTGTTATTTCTGAGTTTTGAGGGTTCTATGTTGTAGAGAATCTCGTTCTACCCTATTTTGACCTATGGAAGTTCGAATTTGGACTTCGGATGATGGTTTCATGGAGCTTGGAAGCATGGATTCTTGGTGTTCTTCTTCTCGGAAGCTTGAAGAAGAAGAACAGTGCTAGACTTGACCGTATTTTATGCGGCAAGTGATTCCGAGCCGCATGAGCCTTCATACGACAGTCCTGGCCGCATGGGCTTGACTTGACCGTATGAACACTTCGTGCGGTAAGTGCTCTCTCAGCCGCATGACTGTCTGGATCCCCGAGCCGCATAGGCCCTGATCTTCGAGCCGCATGGGAACCCCCAGACCCAGCCGCATGGACTTCTTAGTCCGGGCCGCATGACCCTGATTAATCCCAGTCGCATATGCATCCTTTATTTCCTGAGCCTGTAGAAGCATGGAAAATACTAAAGAAATTGACTCATGCGGCAAAGAAAGACCCATGCGGCTCAGAAAACGCATGTGGCTCAGGGAGTCATGCGGCATAAGGAGCTATACGGCCGGAGGCATCCCATGCGGCTCAGAAGACACGTGGCGTGACAGTGCTCCCCTCCGATCCATGCTGCATTAATTGCTTTGACGGCTGACCCCTCTGAAAAGTTGACAGACCTGACACCAAAGCAGGTAATTATGACTCTGTCATGATGATGAATCTCTAGGGAAGAGAAAGAAATCTCTGACACGATCCCCCGAGAACAACAAAATGCCACGTGGCCCTGCCACGTGGGTGTGCTTATGCGGCTCGAAGTGAAGACTTCCCATGCGGTTCAGAGTGAAGCTGTCCCATACGACTCGAGTGGAATCATCCCTATGCGGCTCAAGAAGATCATGCCCATACGGCTCAAGCAGACACCCCATTATGCGGTTCATGCGGCTCATCATATGGTTCAGAAGTCTGAAGGAGGGGGCCACTGCCCAGACAGTCCTGACACGTGCCCCAAGTCTTATGCGGCCCAAAATTCATGCGGCCCAAATCTCATGTGGCCCAATCTGCATGCGGTTCCAATCTTACCATTGGCTCTCAGGACACATGTCCTCAGCCGATCAATCTCTCATATTTATGGCAATCCAAGATCGGGTCGAATCCCAATGATCTGGGGCACGTGGCAGGAGAATAAATTTGATTTATTCGCAGATATGAGAGAATCATTATAAGAAAGATTTATGCCAATCAGCATTAATTGCTAATGGGGATTTGGTGTAATCTACCCTTAATGGTTCTGATTCGTCACAATCAGAAACGAACGGCCTGGATTGATCAATCCCCAGGCCGCCGCCATCTCCAAGAGCTAATTATTGGCAACCCTAGCGATCACATCCCACTATTATAAATAGCAAGGTGCCATTTTCTTGTGAGATATAGAGAGATATACAAAAAAAGAAGCCAGAGAAGAATACGTATACACAGAGAGACTCCCCCCATAGTCAGAGAGAGAATATACACAGAGAGAGAGAAGCCAGGACAGCAATCAGAGAGAGAGCAAGAAGGCATTTCTTCGTCAACGACCAAGCAGATCTTCCCCGAGTCAAGGCTGCGTGCCGATCGTCCAAGGAGTAAGGCAGAGCAGCCGTCGCTTTCCCGAGCCTCTATCGTCACCCCCCAGAATCTAAAATAAACAATCGTACTTAGACTGCTGTACCTAGGTTTTCGTCCCTAGGCTTTCTTTGTACGAGCGAGTTTGTATTGTGAGTCTAAGTTCAGTCCTCCGATAATTGTTCTGTACTTTTACAATCAATGGCAAACACGATGGCGACTCTGCTGGGGACTAACTTCTCCACGGCTGAGGAGTTGGTGACGCAATCGGACGCAGCCAAACTTGGCTCTACACAACAGAAGATGGTCGTACGCTTCGACCAACAGGCGTTCGAAGAGATGCTCTCTGAAGGTAGCACTGGCCCGGTCCAGAAGCGCACCCGCACCATAAAGGCTCGCAAAGAGTGGAGGCCAAAATCATTTGCTCCTCCGCAAGCCCTTGATGAGGTGCTCTCTATTGCTCAAGATGGCGAGAAAGACTCCCCTGCGGCCCCACTTCAGACCGTAGACAACTCTGCTGTCCCCAAGTCCAGCAGAAGAAAACACTATGATGCTGGACTTGTAGGGGCAAAGAGGAACTCTACGCGATCTGAGCCGCAGAAGAGTATTAACCGCAGGGAGAAAACCCATGCGGCTACAACCGCCGACCGCATAAAGAAAACTCATGCGGCCACATCTGTCAGCCGCATAACTTATGCGGCTACAGTTGCCAACCGCACGGATGAGACTCATACGGCTATTAAAGTCAATCGCTTGCAGAAAACCCATACGGCCACAGATGCCAACCGCATACGGTCAGCCTGTACGGTCGTGACTCCTAACCGCATAAAGACTCATCCTACAACAAAAGACAGCCGCATGCAGACAGCCTGCACGGTACCCAATGCTAGCCGCATAGCATCCGTCCCACGCTTCTCTCGATCAGTCTTCGACCGGCTCTCATGCGGTCCTGATTCTGATCATTATCTGGATGATAATCCAGACTCTGTGGTATTCGACTTAGACTCCTCCTATTACGCACCCACAAGTGCTAAAAGGAGGAAGTCTAGGGCAGCGTGGGCTCATCAAGTCCAGACGACTGCCCCAACCTCTGACTATCGAGGCGTCCCGCTGATTATTACGCGGGCCTCTGATGGAAAGTTGTATAAGACCACTCAAGTCCAGCCCCCGGCGGCAAACAGACAAAGTGGTTCCTCTGACCTGCGTGAGGTTATCCTCCACAAACGTAAGGAAAGAGAAGGAGCTTCGGGGTGTAAAGAGCCCTCACACGGACATCAATGCACCCAGATCATCGTCAACTGCTGTTGCAGCAACGCGGCGGTGACGGAAGACCGGCCATCCGTCTTCCAAAGACTACATCACCCGAGCTCAGAAGACGAGGCACCTCCTGTTGTCTCCTGCAAGTCCGCGCAGAAAGTTCTCGCCAAGGGAGGAGGGAAGAAAACGAGCATCTCCAGCCCAAAGGTGTCAACTACTGCAGCTAAGAAACCGTCATCTAAAGGGTTATCCTCCACTGGAGTATTTCAACACACCCGTTCGAAGACGAAAACTACTGCAGTAGGAAGTTCGTCGTCTGCAACATTGGGGGTCATCGGAACTGGGGGTAGCACTCCTCCAAACATCCACGACAATCCGACATTCTAGGAATATGGACTGGAGGAAGCAAATCCTCCGACGGATACAACAGATACCGACGTCCCCAAGGACATCCTAGACGAAGCAAGATCCGAAGCCGGGGGTAGTGTTCCTTCCGAGTCTGAACCTGAAGAGAACATCCCCACATATCCTGATGATTCCTCGATGCATGGGTACGACTCGGAGGGTACATCCTCCACCACTCCTTCCGTCACTCCTCATGTGAAGACGGTGTTCATGACAGACAGCAATCAAGGCGGTTCCGGTGATCGCCAGTGCATCGACACTTTGGAGGCCATATTGTACGCCTTGGTCAAGTCTGTAGACGAGATCAAAACGGCGCTTCCTAATCTGCAGGGGGTGACACCTGGCCAGACAAGCACGGATCCCCGAATCAACGTAGATTCAAATTCGGCGGCACCGAACCCGGGCAATAATCCTCCCGAAGTAACGGCTCCAACTGCGACAGATGAGACCCGAGAAGTAAGGAGAGAAGTTCAAGAGCTCCGAGCCATGTTCCACGCCAGAGAAAACTCTCAAGACTTCAGAATACGGCAACCATATCCTGCTGAATGGAGGGATGTTCCATTCCCACCAAGATATAAGCCGTTCAATATCAACCCCTATGATGGCAAGACCTCAGCAAGTCGGTACATCACTTACTTCGAGGTCACTACCGACCATCTGCCCCATGATGACGCTATCCTGACACGGTTATTCATTGGGGCATTAGAAAGAGTCGCCTTCGATTGGTACCGCAACCTGCCGGACAATTGCATCCATTCCTTCGCTGGCTTCAAACGCCTGTTCTTGGAGAGGTTCTATGAGGTAGGGCAGGACGTCACGATGTCTACCCTCATGGACGTCATTCAAGGAGAGAAAGAGCTGACGAGGAATTACATTGAGCGGTTCCGTCAAACCGCAATGAAGTTACCATCTGGCAACCCGGACTCCTCCTTGATCGAAATTTGCCAAAAGAGACTACTCCCAACAATCAGTCTCTGGATGGGCGAGAGTCAATTCAAGAACTGGAAGGCTTTTATCATTAGTGCTACAAGTGCCGAAGAACGATTAAAGAAGGCTCGTCAACTGGGATTACATATCTCAGAGGGAGAGAACAAGAGCAAGCGTCCCAGCACCACCAACGACAATGGGGGTAGCCCCTCCAACAACCGGGACAACAGAGGCAAGCAGGTTATGGTGGCCGATACAGCCCAGAAGCCTGAGTCGCAACCTGCGGACAAACAATGGCCTCAAATCACTTACTCTTTTGAAGACGGTCACGTCAAGCCTATCTTGGACATGCTCATACAAGGAGATAGGATTCAGCTTCCTCCACCAAGATGGAAGCCTCGGCCGGATGATCTGGAGAACCCAAAGTTCTGCCATTACCACCGCTACGTCCACCATGCTACGCACGACTGCTACCAACTGAAATGATATATCCAGAACCTCATCGATTCGAACGCTCTGGCCATCGATTTCGAGGAGGTAACCGTGGCAGCCAACATGGTGTCCGTACAATTCGGCAGCTTCCCTCCAACAGAGACCCAGGACGGGGTTATACCCATTCCTCTGGCAATGATGGAGATTGCTAATCTCCTGCCTGCTCAAGCTGCTGGTCTAGTACCCCTCACCACATCACGAGGAGAAATCATGTGGGTCCATCCGGACCTAGTCTACGAGGTAACTCAGTCCACTCCATCTTCTAAAAAGAAAAGTGGAAAAGTCAGATCCTGCCGCACCACCTCAGCAGATGAAGAAGAAGTCACGACCGTTGTTACTCGATCCGGAGCACAATCTCAACCTGTGGCTGAAAACTCGACTGATGATCATCCGCCCATTACCACGGATGCTCCGGGACTGGCTCAGCCTTCGACGACCGACAAGCCTAGGCCGAAGGAGACTCGCTTTGACAAATCCCTCCGAAAGGAAACATCTCAGGGGCTGGAGAGGCCCTACAACTTCGACATCTTGGCACGATTGGCCAATACACCGGCTAAATTGTCCTTATATGAACTCCTGAGGCTCTCGAAGGATGTCCGAACAGCTTTGAGCGATGCACTTCAAAATGCCGACGCGTACCTGGCTTAGGTCAACCTCACGGGAGAAAATCAGCCCGCAGACCTCCAAGACAGCGCCTGTACGAGAGCAATGCCTAACATCGTCTTCACTCCACAAGACATGCTCATCAAGACTAATCTACACGATCGCCCATTATACTATACAGGCTACATCGACGACAAAAAGGTGGACAGGATGCACATTGACCCTGGGTCTTCCATAAGCATCATTCCAAAAGGATTATTGCATCATCTTCGTATCCCGATGCATCGCCTGATCCCTACAAACACCGCCATCAGCGGGTTCAATTCGGGCAGGAGCTACCCAATCGGGAAGATCCGTCTGAAATGTCAGATTGGCGATCTCCAATCAGAAGTCACTTGCTACGTCATAGATGCCGACACTTCATACAACATCCTTTTGGGGCGCCCTTGGATACACAATTACATGATCGTGCCTTCTACGCTACACCAATGCTTCAAATATGTCGACAAGCACGACTTCGTGAGGACAGAATTTGCTGACATCGATCCCTTCAAAGGGGTCGAATCTTATTACTCGGACTCCTGCCTATACGAAAAGTCGAAGAGGCACCTTGAAGGAGGAAATAAACAAACTGATGTTGAAGCAACCACGGGATCAGCAGAACCTCTGACAATCCACCTCCAGGCTCGCAAACCAGGCAATTCCGCACCCCTTACGGCCACGCTGCGTAAGGACGCGATCAGCCTCTCGGCACAGGAAGAGTAGTTGAGAATCCGGCTGCCAAGGTCCGGCCAGGTACCGAGACCCACGACAGGGCCACTTACCATCAGATTGCCGAGAGTCGGTCAATCCCAAACAGAGAAGCTCAATCCCTCCGATGGACCTTTGACGATACGCCTGCCTAAGAAAGGTCATCACCCCGATGCGAGATCTGACACTTCAAGCGAACCAGCCACCCCTCGCTCCACATTAAGTGCCGGACTGGGGGTTGCTAGTCTACCAACAACCCCATGCTCTGCTCCATCAGTTGAACCTCTGAAGATCAAGCTGACTAGGATGCCCTCTCAATCTTCATTCACACAGGGGGTAGCCGAAGAGGAACCAGAGCTAGCCAAGTATGTGGCTGCCCACACTGATGCTCCCTCCGCAGATGATGTAATCCCTCTAGAAAAGATATCTTACTTCATCAATAAAGGGTTATCTTTGAACTACACCGAGCTCAATAAGCTATGTACAATGTATGCTATGGAACACGGTATAGGCACTCACCTACATACACAGGTGACAAATGTGTACACCGCTATCCAACTTACTCCAGTAGAAGACGCTTACCGAATAATCGAGGGAGGGGACCACCCAATCATCTTCGGCCGGACGAACAACCCGCATCCCCTCGCCATGGAAGAAGTCGACTTCGGGTCAGATGCTGGAAGACTGCCTCTGTATCTCTATAGCCCTCAATCCAAATATCTCATGCAGAAACAGGGGTATGATCTAGAGACAACGCCAGGACTGAACTACGGCACTGGACGACGATTACCTTTGAAAACGCCAGCCCCGACGGGCAAACCACGGAACTACTATAACAAAACCCGATGCGATTTAGGGTATGTAACGCCTACTACGACCCCTGAAAGCTCAGATGAAGAATGCGACTGGCAGTCACATTCAACCGGATTACCGACTTCCGACTCAGATACCAGCATCGGAGATGTGTTCAGACAAGTCATATCAGTCAACATGGCATTCACCGACGCTTACGAGGAAGACGAAGACATCCCCAAAATCCTTGAGCTAGAGCCATGGGCCCAGCAATTAGACGCACAAATGGAAAAGCGGTTCGAACTGAGAGAACCTCCTACTGAAGTGAAGTCATACAAGTGGATCTCGGCAGCGAATCTTCTCCAAAACCGATCTTTATCAGTAAAAGCCTAACTGACGAAGAACGAGAGTCGCTGTTAGAACTTGTCAGAGAATATATTGATGTGTTCGCCTGGAGCTATGAAGACATGCCGGGGTTAAATCCTAACATCGCTCTCCACAAACTCAATATACGGCCAGATGCAAAGCCAGTCAAGCAGCAACAACGACGCTTTCGCCCAGGCGTCATGGACGCGATCGAAGCCGAAGTCAACAAGCTAATAGCCAGCGGCTTCATTCGTGAAGAGCAACATCCTGATTGGGTCGCCAATATAGTACCCGTCCTCAAGAAGAATGGGAAGATTCGAATCTGCATCGACTTCCGCAACCTGAACGAGGCATGCCCCAAAGATGAATTTCCCCTTCCTATCACAGACATCATGATCGACAATACATGCGGCTTTGAACGTATGTCATTCATGGATGGATTCTCGGGGTACAATCAAATCAAGATGTCTCCCGACGACGAAAAGCACACTTCATTCCGAACCCCGATTGGCACATACTGCTACACAGTCATGCCATTCGGTCTAAAGAATGCTGGCGCTACATATCAGCGAGCCATGAGTATCATTTTCAGAGAACATTTGCGCAAGACAGTGGAATGCTATGTCGACGACATCGCCGTCAAGAGTCACCGTAAGGAGGATCATCTGCAAGACCTGAGAACGGTGTTCAACTTAATGCGAGCCCACAATCTGAAGATGAACCCTACAAAATTGTTCTTGGGCGTATCCAGCGGGAAGTTCTTGGGCTTCATCATCACTGCACGGGGTATCCATGTAGACCCCGAGAAAATGAGGGCAATCATGGAGATGGGTCCCCCGAAAAATCTCCGTGAACTTAGAGGCCTCCAAGGGAGGCTAGCTTATATCAGGAGGTTCATTTCCAACCTCTTCGGGCGATGCCGACCGTTCACCCACCTCATGAAGAAGGGAGTCTCATTCGTATGGGACGAGGAATGCCAGCACGCTTTCGATGACATCAAAGAATATTTATCAAATCCTCTAGTCCTGGTGGCCCCGGTCCCTGGAAAACCATTCCTGCTCTATGTACGAGCAATAGAACACTCCCTCGGTGCCCTGCTGGCACAAAACAACGACGCAGGCCACGAGCAGGCCATTTACTATCTCAGCCAAATAATGGTCAGGCCCGAACACCGATACACCGCTGTGGAGAAAGAATGCCTCGCCCTGGTATTCACCATTCAAAAGATGCGGTACTATGTCACGGGGCAAACCATACATGTGATCTCACGAATCAACCCTCTCAGGGTCCTCATGACCAAACCAGGGGCACTCAACTCCCGCCTCGCTACATGGGCGATATTGCTGTCCCCCTATCATATGATCTTCGTCCCGCAGAAGGCTGTCAAAGGTCAAGCCCTGG
Source organism: Iris pallida (assembly GCA_029216955.1). Lineage (NCBI taxonomy): Eukaryota > Viridiplantae > Streptophyta > Magnoliopsida > Asparagales > Iridaceae > Iris > Iris pallida. The sequence goes on from JANAVB010033017.1 coordinate 2,191,386, forward strand.
CAGACTTTTTGGCGGCCCATCCAGGATCGGAATCATCCAGAATATACGAAGAAATCCCAGATGAGGTCGCCGATTCAAATACAACCACCCACGATAACATATGGCGGATGTTCTTCGATGGCGCTTCAAGAACCGGACCCAAGGGAAACATCGTCGTCGGAGTCGAAGTAGTATTGGTCTCTCCTACCGGGCTAGTGATCAATCGTACCTACTCTCTCATGGAACCCTGCTCTAACAATGTGGCCGAGTACAACGCTTTGGTCATTGGCCTCCAACTCGTAAGAGAACTGGGGGTAGAATACCTTGAAGCATACGACGATTCGCAATTAATCGTCAACCAGATTCGGGGGACGTACGAAGTCCGCCATGAAGACATGATCCCCTACCACCAAATAGCGATCAACATTATCTCATCATTCGAGGGATTCTTCATCGAACACGTCCCCAGACTCCAAAATATCGAAGCTGATGCCCTAGCAGGCCTGGCTGCTTCCCTAGCAGTGCCAAACCACTCTTATCATTCGGTCGATGTAATCGGCCGTGAGCTGGTCTGCCCCAAGAACAACGTTCAAGCCATGGCGAGTTATTCTACTCAGATGATCGACGAAGTGCCAGACTGGAGACAACTATTCATAGACTTCGTGGTCTACGACATCCTGCTCGGGAACCCGAAGGAGGCTACTTTTATCAGACGGCGTTCTCTCAGATTCTTCCACGATACAGAGACAAAAATGCTGTATCGCCGCTCCTACGACGGATTACTACTTCGGTGCTTGTCGAACGCAGAAGCCAAAGAAGCCGTACGAGAGGCTCATGACGGTGTCTACGGGGCCCATCAGCCTGGCCCTAAGCTGCAAGACCGCCTTCGCCGGATGGGCTACTATTGGCCCACGATGGTGGCTGATGCAATAGATTATGCCCGAAAATGCAAGGCCTACCAAGTCCACGCAGGCTTCATTCACCAACCATCCGAATTCTTACATCCGATAGTGGCATCCTGGCCATTCGAAGCATGGGGAATGGATATCATTGGTCCAATCACCCCACCTTCCTCCCGAGGACATCGCTTCATACTGGCGATCACTGATTACTTCTCAAAGTGGGCAGAATCTGTCCCACTCGCCGAAGTCAAGACTTCGAACATAATCAGCTTCCTGAAGCACCACGTCATCTACCGCTTTGGACTGCCCCGAAGGATCATCCATGATAATGGTCCGCAGTTTATAAGCCATACATTCTACCGATTCTGCGACAAACACCGCATTCAGAATGTCGCTTCGACACCATACAACCCGGCAGCAAACGGGTTAGCAGAGGCATTCAACAAAACAATCATCAAACTCCTCAAGAAATTTATCTTCTCCAACAAACGCGACTGGAACGAGAAGCTCGGCGAGTGCTTATGGGCTTATCGCACCACGGTTCGAACAGCCACCGGGAATACACCATTCTCTCTGGTGTACGGAAGTGAGGCAGTTCTCCCATTAGAGACTCAGATTCCCTCACTCCGAGTCGCCCTCACTTATCAATTGACAACAGATGATAACTACCGACGTCGACTACAAGAGTTAGAGGCCTTAGATGAAAAACGCCTCCTAGCTCAGCAAAGGATCGAATTATACCAATCACGCATCTCAGGAGCCTTCAACAAAAAGGTCAAAGTCAGAACATTCCAAGTAGGCGATCTTGTTTTGGCAGTCAGGAGGCCAATGATCATGACTCACAAGACCACCGGCAAGTTCCAGCCAAAATGGGAAGGCCCATTTATCATCGAGGCCGTGTTCTCCAATGGTGCTTACCGCCTCGCCAAGCAGAACGGAGACTTGCTCATGTTGCCCGTCAACGGCAAGTTCCTGAAGAAATACTATGTTTAAACAACATTTTCCAGAGTTTCGAGTTATGTGCCCGCTGGTACCTCTGAACTCAATCCCCTAATTTTCCAACTTATTGAGTCACGTACCCTCTTGTACCGCTGAACTCATATCCCAAATTCCTAAGTCATGTACCTGCTGGTACCCCTGAACTTACACTTTGATTCCAACATTCACAGATTTTCGAGTCATGTACCCGCGTGTACCGCTGAACTCATGCCCTTCTTCCATAAACATATCCCAAATTCCTAAGTCATGTACCTGCTGGTACCTCTGAACTTACACTTTGATTCCAACATTTTCCAGATCTTCGAGTCAGGTATCCGCTGATACCACTGAACTCACCCTCATAGTTTTTTTTAGATTTTTGAATTCATGTACCCGCTGGTACCGCTGAACTCACACTCACCATTATCCAGATTCTCGAGTCATGTACCCGATGGTGCCTCTGAACTCACATCCCAGTCACTCTTTTAGGTAGGAAGTTATGTATGATCATACCTCTGAACTTCCTTCCCGAAGGAGATTCCCCCTCATGATCTAATACCTGCACTCCCAGTGCACAACAAAGGTAACGGATCCACAAATTTCCAAGACGACCATGTCCTTATCACCTCTGAGTCGTCCCATTTCTGCCAAAAACAAATCACCCCTACATAGAATTTCCATGTCCTCATTACCTCTGAGTTATTCTACGTACCCCCCTTCATTGAGCCCACTCATGTCATGTCCTCATTACCTCTGAATGGGAAGGCTCCGTCGAAGAAACCTTCATACTTGCCATGTCCTCATTACCTCTGAGTAAGTATGATGATCCCCTTTCGACCTATTACCTGTACCCACAACCGGAGTACGCCAAGGGTAATAGGTCCACAAATGTCCTCTGTTGACCACAAATGTCCTCTGTTGACCACAAATGTCCTCTGTTGACCACCAATACCCTCCGTCGAGTTCGCTCCTGCCATGTACTCATTACCTCTGAGTAGGAAGACTCTACGTTCAGAAAAACTTTCCTACTTGCCATGTCCTCGTTACCTCTGAGCAAGTACGCCAGTTCCCCTTCCTCCTATTATCCGTATCCTAAACCAGGGTATGCCAAGGGTAATAGGCCCACAAATATCCTCAGCTAAATTTCTTAACACAAACCTATCACCTCATCATGCCCCAGGAGCCCAGCTGCTCTACGGCAATTCTTTTTTTAATAATACCAAGAGCACCCATGACCACTTTGCTATGGCTGCTTCAGGTATCCTGACCGAAACTTGTTATCTCTACCTAAAACCAAGGTACGCCATGGGTAACAGGTCCACAAATATATCCCCTATGCGGGGGAGAACATCACCACAATATCACAGGCACAACAGGCAATACAAATGAAGGGTAGAATGGAAAATACTCTTTATTTAAAGGAAGAAAAGAAGTACTACATATTTCGGGACCACGTCCCTTTCAAAAAAAAGAAAGAGAAGAGAAAGAAAAAGAAGGGAAAAGAAAAGGCCGACTACATTTCAGTGTTACTCAATTCTAGGAGGCGGTCTCTCACTGAGGTGGTCTCCCGCTCAATCCGTTGCCGAGCACGACGCTCGGCCTCCTGGAGTAACCGCTCCTCATTGTCCAAATCCAGGAGCGTCTGACAGTCATCTTCCAATTTCTTCAAGACAGCCTCCAGGTCAGTCGAAGCTTGAGTAACCCTGTCAGCTTCCTGAACAATTAGCCCCCTGTCATTGCGGGCAGTCTCGAGTTCAGACTCCAGGAAAGTCAACTTCTTCTGAAGCGCAAGGATCTGCTCTCGCGTCTCGGTAATCTCACGAGAGACAGACTCCTCCCGAGCAACAACGTTTTCGGTCGCATAACTCAATTGATCATACCGATCAGCTAAGTCGCTGAGATCCTTCAGTGCGGCCGGTCTGGTCTTATCTCGAGCCGTTCTGGTCCTCTCTATAACAGCAATAAGAGAATTCCGCTCCTCATTTATAACAGCAGGCAGATCAGCCTGCCGTAATACTCGAAGCTCGGACACCAGCTGATCAGCCTCCAGCAATTTCGCCTCCAGAAGCGAAGCCATTCCTGCATCATCAGGAAGGTCCCTAAGGATGTTTATTTGACCATGGGCACATCTTCGGGCCAAGGTAAAAGAGGTCCCTCTTTCTACAGCGGCCTCGATTCCCCTCTTCAAATGACGATGGAAACTGGCAACCACGTCCTGCAACGCGTCGTTCAAAACTTCAGCAGAGGAGGGCGTCAGGGGAAGCCGGAGCGGCAACGTCAGAGGAGTAACGCTAGAGCTCGCCACCAAAGGAGCGGAGTCCGAGCAGAACGATGCATGAATAGCGGCCAACTCGTCTTCCGCCGCCCGGAGAGCTTGGAGGCTCGGCAGGGAAGAAAGGTCGATTCTCGAAGCCATTGGAGCAGAGGATGATACAAGGACCATTGTTCCCTGCCCCGACTGCCCCGAGAACTGGCCCGTTAAACTCGGGCCCCCAGAAGGCCCATCAAGACGAGTCGGGCAGTGAAAAAGTACACCTCTTTCCACCGATGCCCCTTCGGTTGGGGTTGTTTCGACGACGTCCATCCTTGGCACTAAAGGGGCAGGACCTGAATGTCCAGAATAACAGTCAATCGACATAACCCGAAGGACATGATGATAGAGCAGATAGGCTTCCTCACGGGTTAAGATTCGGCTAATCTTACCAGGGGAGGGGCATGAAGGTCGCGGCTCATCCACAACTGGCATGGTCCCCCCACCCGGGATCCCCGAGTTAAACTCAGTCACGTCCCCTGACCCCATCACCTTGAAGGGGGATACAGATTGATCTGCGCCCTCTTGAATAGGAACAGGCTCATGGGAGGCCCCGTCATCCTGGGTCACCGCCTCGACATCCTGAAACTCTTCTTCTTCCCCCGACACCTAAAAGAGGGAACGAAGACAATCAGGATTGAAACTCAAAGGAAAGAAGGAAGAAGGGATCGAGAGCAGTTTTGTTACCTCTGACGCAGGATTGACTTCTTCTCCACTCTCTTTTGTGGCTGGCGGACGGTGCCTAGTCGCAACCAGCTTCCGGGATCGAGAAACACTGCCTACAGGAGGAACCTGCCTGCTACGTTTCGGGATCGGACCAGGCGCAACAAGGGACTGATCCCTCAGCATCTCATCTGATAAAACATGCAATTGACCCACCTCTGCGCCTACCACTGGAAGGATAGAGTCATCTTTATTATGCTCGTTGCCTTCATCACCTTCAGCAGCGGAATCCAAATCTGGCACTTCGGCTCTAGTCTTTCTTTTCTTGGCCCCTTGAGAGCCTTCCTCCAGACCGGTGCCAGCAATAAAACTGGTACCTGGGTTAAAATCGACTGGGGGCTTGTTTGCCATGACATGATACAGAGCCGCCATATACAAGATCTCCACTGACTCCTTAATAGCAGGGACCGAGAAAATGGTGCGAGTATGGAACGAATCATAATATTGCCAAGCTCTGATACTATCAAGAAGACTTCCCTCATAACCCAGACAAGAGCTGGGGCTGTCTAAACAAAGTTGGCTGTACCCAAACTGCCAGGCTAACCTGCTAGGTAGATACGGCTCCAGAAAAACAACATTGCGGTTACGGTACACCAGATGTGAGGGACGGATGTTACGCAACCATAAGAGCATCTGGCCATCCAGAAGTTGAGGAGGCGCAATACCGTCTATATGCACAGTCTCTATGTCCCTGGCAGAAAAGCGAGGGACGGATACGAAAATATGATACTTATCTGCCCTTGTCAAGACCATCCGGCAAACCCGCATGGCCTCACATTCCCAAGGCTCATCACGGTAACGGAAGATAAGGGCGTCATCATCAGTCGCACCGTCCTCAGAGCCCGACCTCATCAAAGATGGATAATGTATCAGCAGCCACCCCATCAAATAATGATAAGGTAACTCAGTTCGTTCAAAATCCTTGGTCACATCGTGAGCAATGACTTTGAACGTGAAGGTACAAAGGCCACGGTATATGCTACACACCATAGCCGGAAGGAGAGCTAGCCTGATTCGTAAGACTAATTTTACGACCGGAAGGATGAAGTTACAACTAATTCTCTCAATAGAACCGGTCCCTCCCGAGACTACACAATTTCGTAGCCAGATCATCAAAAATCCCGTCAGAAGCGCTTTCTCAGACAGCTCTTGAGTATCCTGGTAAAAGTAATCGAAAGTGTCGGTTTGGCTCCCGAATCTGCCACTAGTAGATGACACCAATTCTTTGACCGCCTCCCGAGACCTAGGGCGACGAGAGTTAACCAGACCTGAGGCATCTGCTGAGAAGAGATAATGCACCCAATCCTTGGTGTAGGGAGCATTCCCTTCCAGGTTATCCTTGCGGGTTATCTGATGGCATGTGTTATAATGACACATTATCTCCTGATAAAGGGCTACAAAGCCAGGATACCGTCGTTCCAAATCTTCGAGTTCCTCATTAGTGGGAGTATATGCTTCAAACGCTTCGTCCCCCTAAGGAAGCTTGGAGACCGCATGCATTTCATGGAGCGCAAGTCCCATCTCCCCTACAGGTGTGTAAAAGGTCCTTGTACGACAATTATACATTTCCAGCAGGGACATGAATAGCTTATTGTTTATGAACAAGCCATGACTGGTACCTCGGATAGCATGGTACAGGCCAATCTCGCACAAAACAGCCTCATACTTCTGCAGGATCCAGGTAGATAAATTGATCCACGAGGGAATAGGGTGTATCCAACCAGGAAACGTCAACCGACCAACGGGATAGGAGCCTTTCCGGGCAAGTCGATTTATAAAAGTATCGGCGGTAGAAAACGTGAAGTTAGGACCTGCCACATTCAGGAAAGAACCTGGGACCAACCCTGTCACAGAACAACTGGTATGTACCTTGCCAGCAACCATGGACTTCAGATGGTTATTATAACGGATGTTCCCCACGAACATCCCACTCCTGGTAGGGGTTAGAGTCCCCTCCATCTTCCGGTCCAAAGGGAGCATGTTGAACCAAGATAATGGAAAGTGTCGCTCCATCTGAGGGATGCGGATCGCCATCCCGTTAGAAACAAAATTCCAATCCTCTAACACCTCCAGAACATGATCATTCTCCACGGTCAAGGCGTCTCCAAAAAAAAATGCAGGCTTCAAAAACTCTCCTTCGAATTTCCCGGAGTTCATCATAGCATTAAGGAAATGGAAAGGCTGATTCTTGATGGCATTCAATCTGGCCATAGGCTCATCGCTCGGAAACTGATCCGCCACGTGCTGAATAATATGGTCGTACCTATAGCCGAGAGCAGCTTGAGCGCTACCCACCAAGAGTTCTCCGGCGGCGTTAACCGGTAAATTCACTGAAGAACAGACAAAGAAAAAATAAGTTAAACAGAGAATAAAAAAAAGAGCTGATTAGGTGTTTTCAAACCACATGCGGCTCAAGAAAATATCCATGCCCCCCCATAAAGTTCTCAGAAGTCTTATGCGGCCCCAGAAAGCCCCATGCGGCTCCAGTTCAGAAGACTGCTTATGCGGCTCCGCACAATAAAAGTCTATGCGCCACCTATGCGATTTCATTAATAAGGCGCACATACAGACACAATGATTTTTCTTATGCGGTTCGCAGCTCAGCCGTAGGGCGAACATACGATTTACAAAGGCTCGTGCATAAAGTATGCGACGTAGCCATGGCGGTTGGGGTTTCTTAATTCATACATTGTCCTTACCAGCAATGGGGGGATGGACGTTAGGATGAACAGCAGGCACGACGACAGGCGAGGCAGCAACTGCACCCAAGGTGGAAGTGGAGGCCGCCTTCTTGCCCTTCACTGCCATGATCTTCTTGGGAGCCATCAATTATCGAAGAAAAGAAAGGCAAGCGAGATAAGAGAAGAAAGAAAATAAAGAAGTCTTCTCTCTCCTCAAACCCCTCCTATTTATAGGAGGAGGGGAAAAGACGGACACGTGGGCCAATGACCGACTCTTGAAGAGCGAAACCGACTCCTTGGATTTCGTCTCCAAGATTCACCCAAGGCATCAAATCCATAAAGATTTAATGAACTAACCCTTGAGATTCCCCCTACAAAGACGGCGCTGAAGCAACTTGGAGATAAATAAAGACCCGCACACGTGGACTGGACCATCTATGCGGTTAACACACCCCCTGCGGCTGAAACAGTCATGCGAACAACACATTCATGCGGCTAGAACTCTTATGCGGTCGGGATTGCATATGCGGCCAATACAGCCATGCTTCTTGTTCAAAGTATTTCAATTTTACAAATTAAAAACTTTGAAGGGGGTCCTGTAGAAGTATGGAAAATACTAAAGAAATTGACTCATGCGGCCAAGAAAGACCCATGCGGCTCAGAAAATGCATGCGGCTCAGGGAGTCATGCGACATAAGGAGCTATGCGGCCGGAGGCATCCCATGCGGCTCAGAAGACACGTGGCGTGACAGTGATCCCCTCCGATCCATGCTGCATTAATTGCTTTGACGGCTGACCCCTCTAAAAAGTTGACAGACCTGACACCAAAGCAGGTAATTATGACTCTGTCATGATGATGAATCTCTAGGAAAGAGAAAGAAATCTCTGACACGATCCCCCGAGAACAACAAAATGCCATGTGGCCCTGCCACGTGGGTGTGCTTATGCGGCTCGAAGTGAAGACTTCCCATGTGGTTCAGAGTGAAGATGTCCCATGCGGCTCGAGTGGAATCATCCCTATGCGGCTCAAGAAGATCATGCCCATGCGGCTCAAGCAGACACACCATTATGCGGTTCATGCGGCTCATCATATGGTTCAGAAGTCTGAAGGAGGGGGCCACTGCCCAGACAGTCCTGACACGTACCCCAAGTCTTATGCGGCCCAAAATTCATGCGGCCCAAATCTCATGCGGCCCAATCTGTATGCGGTTCCAGTCTCACCATTGGCTCTCAGGACACGTATCCTCAGTCAATCAATCTTCCAGATTTATGGCAATCTAAGATCGGGTCGAATCCCAATGATCTGGGGCACGTGGCAGGAGAATAAATTTTATTTATTTGCAGATATGAGAGAATCATTATAAGGAAGATTTATGCCAATCAGCATTAATTGCTAATGGGGATTTGGTGTAATCTACCCTTAATGGTTATGATTCGTCACAATCAGAAACGAACGGCCTGGATTGATCAATCCCCAGGCCGCCGCCATCTCCAAGAGCTAATCATTGGCAACCCTAGCGATCACATCCCACTATTATAAATAGCAAGGTGCCATTCCCTTGTGAGATATAGAGAGATATACAAAAAAGAAGCCAGAGAAGAATACGTATACACAGAGAGACTCCCTCCATAGTCAGAGAGAGAATATACACAGAGAGAGAGAAGCCAGGACAGCAATCAGAGAGAGAGCAAGAAGGCATTTCTTCGTCAACGACCAAGCAGATCTTTCCCGAGTCAAGGCTGCGTACCGATCGTCCAAGGAGTAAGGCAGAGCGGCCGTCGCTTTCCCGAGCCTCTATCGTTACCCCCCAGAATCTAAAATAAACAATCGTACTTAGACTGCTGTACCTAGGTTTTCGTCCCTAGGCTTTCTTTGTACGAGCGAGTTTGTATTGTGAGTCTAAGTTCAGTCCTCCGATAATTATTCTGTACTTTTATAATCAATAGCAAACAGAGCCGCATGGGCTTCTACTGAACCGCATGTGCCCTCGTCCCCCTGAGCCGCATGCGCCCCTCTTGTCTTGGCCACATGGGTTCCAGTGACCCTGGCCGCATGCGCTTACCTAATTGAGCCGTATGTGTCTTATCCTCTCCTGGCTGCATATGTCTTGCCCTTCTCTTGGCCGCATGAGTTCGATTTATTCCATCCGCATGAGAACCCCTCTCCTGCGAGCCGCATGGGTCCTTAGTTCCCCCGACCCGCATGAATCTCTCCCCAGCCGCATGAACCCGACTCCTTCCCTAGCCGTATGAGATCCATCCTGGCCGCATATGCCTTAGCCGCATGGCTCTTCTATTGTCCTGTATATTGATATTTTATTAGATATTTAACGTCCATTTTATATCCTTACGCCTTTTGTCCTGAACTTGAAAATCATGAATTCATTTGATATGTTTAGAATTAATAATTGAGCATGACATGATAGTGACCCGTAGTGGTGCACTCCTGACATAATAACCTGACATAACCTGATAGTGGCCCGTCATGGCGTACTCCTGACTAGTACACTTGACATGATGACCTGACATGATATATCTGATAAGCTGTTGCGACGGCTACCTGACATGACATGACCTGTATAATTACCTGGACACCGAGGACGATTGTGCTTGTACAAATAATCCAGTCCTGTCTTGCATCATGTCTAGGAGGGGACTCCTGAGTACCACGATCAGGAGTACCTACTGAAATGGACTAAGGTTAATGACTAGTATAATTTACTAGACATGAAGAGATGTTTCCCAGTTACAGGCGATCCCGTTATCCCGGCCGCAAATGTTTGGACTTGTAGCCTGCCGACGAGTAGGGCACATTTCCAGCCCACTGTTATGTGGGGCACCCACCATTGTCACTTAAATGATTGAACTCTATTGTCACTCTAATAGATTGTACTCTCTAAATTGTCACTATAATGTTCGCCTGGATAACCTGGATAGCTGCAGGGCCTGTAACTACTTGGAGCATCTCATTGCATCTTGCTAGTAACTAGGATTGTGATAACCCTAGTTAGTTAATGTAGAAAGCCGTAGGCAATGATTGGTCGTGATTGAATGGATGGAGTCTAGTCCAGTATAGTATTGTCTAGAAGTGATTGATTGCAAGATTATACCAGAATGATTGAATGATTGTCACTCCAGATTGTCACTATAATGATTGTCACTCTAGATTGTTACTATAACGATTGTACTCTATTGTCACTCTAGTGTATTGCACTCTTCATTGTCACTTTTATCATTGTACTCTCTCATTTTCACCTTAATGATTGTCACCTTTAGCAATAAATGATCAGAGACTAAGTTATGTTCAGGCGAAGGGTTACAATCTCGGTCCTTATTTGGTTTAAGAATTGTAACCTGGCTTCTGGAATAGTACCTTCGTCTTCTCTTCATATATTGTCCAGCTATATTTTATTTAGCATGATTCTCCAGTTTTCGTATGTCAATGATGCCTCACTTAATTATTATTCTCTGATTGGGATAAGTGGATTGGTAGTGCACAAACCTCAATCTGTGTTACTTATTATTGTTTTCTTACATATTAAATGATAATGATTTATTGGTTTTAGTTCTTAAGTGAAGCCTCCTTTGTGGCACTTGCTCTTTCTGGGGTCTGACCCAACTGGTTTTGTATGGCCAGATACCGGAGCAGCACCAAAGGATCTCCCTGCTTTTCAGCCCGATAGTGGTCACCAGGCGTAACCAGGGCATCGAGTGGGTTTCTTTTTGTTCTCCCACTGTAATATTGTAAATTATTCTTTTGAGGCGTTTAGCCGACGAGCACCTGTTTAGCTCAATTGCACTTTACTTACTGTCTGCCTACGGGCTGTAACATGATTGACAAGCCCCGGGGGTTGATCATGTATGATTGAACTCTTGCTAGTCCTCACATTTTGTAACGACTAGCTTCCTGATCATTCCGAATATATAATGTATGGGACGCCTTACTATTGTGTATTTGGTGGTCTGACATCTTGTAACTATTATTCGTTGGTTGAGATTGAGACAATAGGCTATTTTATGACCTTAAGGGACTGATGGATTGTAGTGAAACCCTCACATATCTAGACAGCCGTGACCGTATAGCGGTGTGGATTCCATTCCGTTATACGTAGCTGGCTATGTCTACTCCCGCTCTCCAGTATTCTGGTTCTGGGGCGTGACATATTTATAGGATGTGGGAATTCCCAATTGGATAGGATTAGGAAAAGATTTAAATCCCCTTTTAGATAATTGCTACTAATAAATTTAAATCAATCAAATCCAAATTCAAATCAAAATCCAATTTTAAATCTAATTAAATTGCATCCGTTAGTTTAAAATCAAATAAGATAATTCAAATTCCAAATATGGATATTAATTTAATCTATTTAAATAAATCCAAAAATTAAATCAAAATTTAAATGGCCACAATAACTTCCAAATATATTTTTCAAAATACCAATAATAATAATTTCAAAAATAATAAATATTTTTAAATATCTTTTTGAATAATAAAATATTAAAATTAATAAATCTCAAAAATTATATTTTTATTTAAAATAAACTAGTAAAATATTTAGGAAATATATACGTATGCACAAGAATAATATCAATAATTGTTATAAACGAAAGGCTTTGTATAAATAAAATAATGAGCTTGGAATTTTGGTACGATAGCTAAAATAATTATTATATAAATTATTTTAAAACTATAAAATTAGAAAAAAATATTTTTCTAAAATATGTACGCTCGTACATATTCGTGCTCGTCGAGCAATTTCGAAAAAAAATAAAATCTCGTACGCGACGTACAATACGACTACACGACGTACAATACAAAAAAATTTAAATCAGTACCAAATTTAATAATAAAAAAGTAGTAGAAATTTAGGGGTTTTACAAGTTGGCACCTGGAACTAAACCGATATCAGATCGTATTTACAGAATGGCAGATTCGGAGCAGGCCAAGGTGTATCAGCACATAGAGGAATTGAAGGAGAAGAAGTTCATTCGAGTTAGCAAATCACCATGGGCAGCACCAGTGGTACTTGTAGGGAAGAAGGATTAGGTAATCAAGATTGTGCATTGACTACAGAAAGCTCAACACGGCAACAGTAAAGAACAAGTACCCGCTGCCAAGGATTGACGACTTGTTTGATCAATTGAGCAGAGCAAGAATTTTCTCCAAGATAGATCTTCGGTCGGGGTATCACCAAGTGAGAGTTCGGAAAGAGGATATTCCTAAGATAGCATTCAGGTCGATGTACAAGCATTACAAATTCTTAATAATGTCGTTTAGTTTGACCAATGCCCCAGCAATATTTATGGATTTGATAAACCACATCTTTATGCCGTACTTAGATCGATTTGTCGTTGTGTTTCTCGACGACATTCTCGTATACTCAGCTAGTGAATAAGAACATGAAGATCACCTCAGAAAAGTATTGCAGGTTCTGAGAGAGAACCAATTGTACGCCAAGCTCAGCAAGTGTGAGTTTTGGACGGATCATATTTCTTTCTTGGGGCACATCATATCAGGGGCTGGAGTAGCAGTGGATCCCAAGAAGGTAGAAGCAGTAGAGAGTTGGCCAATGCCTAAGACCGTAGCAGATGTGTGTAGTTTCTTGAGATTGGCAGGATATTACAGAAGGTTTGTATCAGACTTTGTAAGACTCTCAGCACCCATGACCCGCTTGACACGGAAGGATGTGCCATTTATTTGGTCGGCAGAGTGCTAGGCATCATTTGAGAATTTGAAGCAGAAGTTGATATCGGCACCTATTCTTACATTACCAGTTGGACCCGAAGGTTTTACTGTATATTATGACGCGTCAAGAAAAAGACTTGGGTGTGTCCTAATGAAACATGGGAAGGTGATAGCATATGCATCTAGGCAACTTTGAGACCATAAGAAGAATTATCTGACTCATGACTTGGAGTTGGTAGCAGTAGTATTTGCTTTGAAGCTATGGAGGCATTACTTGTACGGTGATCGAGTGGACATGTACACAGATCATAAAAGTCTGAAGTACATCTTTACTCAGAAGGAACTGAACATGAGACAGAGAAGATGGTTAGAGTTGATCAAGGATTACGAAGTGGAGCTTCAGTATCATCCAGGCAAGGCTAATGTGGTAGTAGACGCTCTTAGCAGGAGAGGCAGCACATTTATGTTGACATCACAAAAGCATATTCTAGAAGATCTTCAGGGGATGGGCATCGAGGTTATACTTCCTAGTGATATAGGAATTCTGGCGAATCAACAAGTTCAATCCGACTTAGTAGACAGGATCAAGACAGCTCAGGCACAGGACCCAACGATTCAGAAGCTTAGCACAGAATGTGAGTCAGGACTTAGGAAGGAGATAAAAATTCACAAAAATGGTACACTTAGATTTAGATCACGTCTATGTGTGCCAAGTGGAGATATCAGACAGAAGGTTATGGCAGAAGCCCACAGTTCGTAGTATTCTATACATCCCGGAGGGACCAAAATGTACAAAGATATCAAACAGCACTTCTGGTGGAACGGAATGAAGAGGAAGATAGCTAGATTCGTTTCTCGTTGCTTAATATGTCAGCAAGTAAAGGCAGAACAACAGAGGCCAGATGGATTATTACAGCCGCTTCCTATCCCGGAATGGAAGTGGGAGCATATCACAATAGACTTTGTGACTGGTTTACCGAGATCACCAAGTGGTAAGGATAATATTTGGGTGATCGTACATCGGCTTACAAAGGTGGCACATTTTCTTTCATTTAGAGTATGTCAATCTACAGAAAAGTTGGCAGAGTTGTATATGCAGCAGATAGTCAGGCAGCATGGGGTCCCTGTCAGTATTGTGTCAGATAGAGATACCCGTTTTATATCATATTTTTGGAAGAGTTTACATTATATCCTGGGTACCAAGTTAAGATTTAATACGGCTTACCACCCATAGACGGACGGGCAATCAGAAAGAACAATTCATACTTTAGAAGATATGTTACGAGCTTGCACCCTAGATTTTGGAGGATCTTGGGTGAGTCACCTTCACTTAGTTGAATTCTCGTACAATAACAGTTATCGAACCAGTATCAAGATGGCGCCATTCGAAGCACTATATGGTAAGAAGTGTAGGTCACCACTTGCATGGAATGATATCGGGGAGAGAAAGATGTTAGGCCCAGAGATGATTGTTCAGACGGTTGAAGTAGTTAAGGGGATTAGAGAGCGACTTCGAGCAGCGTAAGATCGGTATCGTCATTGGACAGACCAGCATCGTAGGCCGCTAGAATTTTCTGTTAGAAACTACGTGTTCTTGCGAATCTCACCTACCCGTGGGGTCATTAGATTTGGCGTTCGTAGGAAGTTGAGTCCGCGATACGTAGGCCTATTTGCTATCCTCGATAGGATAGGCGATGTTGCTTATCGTTTATCCCTTCCGCCTTTGTTACGAGAGGTGCATGATGTGTTTCATGTATCTTAATTGCGTAGGTATGTATCGGATCCAAGCCATATCCTCGATCATTTTGAGCTGGTTGTTGGTACCAACCTGTCTTACGAGGAACAGCCGGTGTCCATTTTGGACCGAAGGGAGAAGATACTCAAGAACCGAACAATTAGACTTATTCGTGTTGCTTGGGGTCATCACTCCTTAGGAGAGTCAACGTGGGAACGTGAGGATGATATCCGATCACGGTATCCGCACCTATTTGACTCACAAGGTATATTTCTGTCTGTGTACCTTGATTGTCTTGATTTCTCATGCTTATCACCCTATGAGTAGAAATTGCTTGATATAGTAGATTGATAAATATATATATATATATATATATATATATATATATATATATATATATATATATATATATTACTTGCTATTACTTGCTATTGATATTATAGAATGACTGCTTGCTCGCTAGAATTGCTTGTACTTGGATTAGCCTAGCTTTGATGTTTCTGGCCTGCTTGGATTTGAAATTTCGAGGACGAAATTTTTCAAAGGAGGGTAGAGATGTCACTTTCCGTTCCCAAAATGCGTATTTTTATACGTGCACTGCTTGAATATATTTATTTAATATTTATCATTCATTTGTCCTGTATTCAATTTCTTTAATTTTGTGCTAATTATTTTTCTGTATTTTATTTTTTGCTTTTATTTTGCTCTTGGTTTCGTCTTGGGTTGGTTTGTTTTAGTGGTTCATCATGAACCCAACCAACCACCTACCACCATCTCCATTTAAAGCCCAACCCTCTCTCTCTCTCTTTATTACTTCTCTTTTTTATTTACTCTCCTTCTTCCTCATAACTCTCTCCACCTACCAAGAGCATAGGCAAGTGCATCATGCTTCCACATGAGAACCCATATTTATGGTTCATTCATCTTCCTCTCATGATTTTAAGATAGTTTAGAACTTGACGTTTTTGTATTTGAGAGTTTTATTTTTGTAGATCTAGAAATTTGCTATTTTTGAATCTTAATGGTTTTGATTTCTCAAACTTCCTTATTTCCAAATTTTAAGCATTCCAGGTTATTGAGATTTGTTTTATACCCTATTTTGATCCATGGAAGTCCTATTTTTTGCTTCGATTGAAGGTTTCATAGAATTGGAGTTCGAGAGGTTCTCTACGCCCACGTTTTACGTGTCCGCATAATATCAAGCTCTACGCCCACGATCATTCGTGTCAACGTGAATCCGAATTACGCAAGTCTACTCCGGCTTGGTGTATTCCTTATGCGTAATGATATTCTTTACGCATACAATGTCTTACGTGTAACGTTATTCTTTACAAGTACAATATTTTACGCGTAACGTTATTCTTTACGCGTACAATATTTTATACGCAATGTTATTTTACGCGTACTTCCTTTACGCGCGCAATACTATTCTTTATGCGTATTCATTCATGCGTAAACTTTAACTCTTTACGCGTGCAAGCTTTACGCATAACTCGATCCTTTATGCATACAAGTTTTATGCGTAACTCTATTCTTTACACGTACTCCTCTGGCTTGGCGTAAGACGAGTTTTACGCATATTTCATTGAGTGTTATCCTTTATGCGTAAGCTTTATTCCTTCATGCGTAAACTTCTTTCACGCGTAAAGTTCCTTTACGCGTATTTTATTGGGCGTACTCCTCTGGCTTGGCGCATTTCATTGAGCGTACTCCTTAGGCGGATGGCACCCCTTATTATATCCTTACGCCTTTTGACATGAACTTGATATAATCATGATGCGTTAATATTTTTACATATTGATTGTGCAGAATGGGCCCTGTGTCCCGATTAGTTTACAGATACCCAGAATGACTGGAACTTAACCCTGAGAGTTATAGACTCGACCATACCAAATGCTAGGTGACTTTCATGCCTTATCACGAATTGACATTGATTGTTACCTTGACTAATGATTGATCATGCATTCCTAGTTGGAAATAAGAGACTGGCTAGTCATCTTATTGAATTGAATAAGACACGTTCATGTCTGAACCATGAACCATTGCGATCGACTAGCCAATCCGAACATTGGCATATGGACACATGTTGACTTCTATTTTTCTGCAAAAGTAGCATGTATATCTTACAGTCAAGGCATGATTATTCTGTGGCTAGGTTTGATTGTTGCATTACGCTATGTAAGACCTACAACCTAACCGCATGGGCATCGTTGTAGAGTTGTGCATGTCGTACTCTGTACGAAAGTATTCATTCTGAATGACCATGATCCATGACATGAGATTTCAATCAACATAGGGACTATTAAGCTAAATAAAATAACAATTGCATGGAGAGAATGGATTCTTGAGTTCTTACATGGCAGCCATCTTTGGGACAATTAGTGCCCCGATATGCCGGCTGGTTTCTATAGATACTACAAATCTGCCACACGGGCAGGAAGTGGTATCTGCTTATACTGTTATATATACTGATGACGGGCATCCCGCTAGGACTCGTCTAATTCATGATTGGCACAATTGATTATTGGATAGACTAGCCTTGCTTGCACATAGTAAGAACTGAGGAATCCCTTATTGCATATTTTCGGGCAACTTGGAACTTACAGTTAGCAAGCCGTAGTAGTTGCATTGCCATTTAAATCGATTTGTTTGTGTACTGTACTTACTCTGTTAAGTACTGAGATGATCAGAATGTCATGACATGACGGGTCAACTTTTGTCCATGTTTTGTTGGGAAGTTGGTTTGAAGTATCGTGATGTTGTGTGAATCCCAGTAACAAGCGAAGACTTATTTATTATATTTTTAACCCTTACCACTAGTTTTAGTTCTCATGTCGTGCTTCCTTTTGGTACTTGCTATTAGAGGTCTAACCTCTCTGGTTTTACATGGCCAGATTTAGAGCCAGTTCCCGAGGACTCAGCTTACTCTACCTCCATGATGGTCAATACTAGAGGGATGATCGCAGGAGGACACGAGTGGGATCCTTGCTTCCCCGCTCGTTTTGTTACTTACTTTACATTTTGTCGCTTGGCACCGATATGTTAGTCAGATAGTCTTACACTTACTTTACATAATTGTAACTAAGTCAGACTGCAGCTGATAATGATTGTGTATACCTTATTATAGCATCTGGCTATATTTTGTAAAGCCAGACCTCAAGAACATTTTGACTGAGCGTTTGGGACGCCTTACTGCTTTATCTTACATGTTCTCTATTACTGCTTCTTGATTGAGTGATTGAGACAATAGATGTTGAGTAACCCTAGTGAGACTTTCATGTAGTATGCACCCTCCGTCTTTTAGACAGCATTGATCGTATTATACGATATTCATCTACCCGTAATACGTACTAGCTGAGCCATTCTTCCGCTCTCCGGTATTCTGGTTCTGGGGCATGAGAGGTCATGTAGGTGCACCTAGACTTAGTGCCCGAAGTTACTCAGTCGGTGTCATCTCCAGCCAACAAGAAGAAGGGCAGGAAGTCCAGATCCTGCCATACCATTTCAACCGAAGCTGAGGAGGCAGCGGCCGTTGTCCTCCGATCCGGGGCACAAGTCCAGCCCACTCTGGGTAGTTCAGTCGAGGACCCTCAGCCGGCAACGATGCCTGCCACTGATGTTCTGTGGCCATCTCAGCCTCCACCGGCAGATAGGGCCAAGCCGAAGGAAACCCGCTTCGACAGGCCGCTCCGTAAAGATGCACCTCAAGGGCTGGAGAGACCTTACAACTTTGACATATTAGCACAACTGGCTAATACGCCGACAAAGTTGTCATTATACGAGCTCCTAAGGCTCTCCAAGGATCTTCGTGTCGCATTGAGCGAAGTGCTCCAGAATGTTGACACTTACTTAGCCCAGGTCAAACCTACAGGGGAAGACTCGTCGGCAGATCTCCAGGGCAGCAACTGTGCAGATGCAATGCCCAACGTCGTATTCACCCCACAGGACATGTTGATCAAGACCAACTTGCATGATCGCCCCTTGTACAACACGGGATACATAGGCGACATCAAGGAGGATCGGATGCACATCGATCCTGGCTTATCGATAAGTATCATCCCGAAAAGCTTGCTTCAAGTCCTCGGCATCCCTATGCACCGACTAGCTGCAACCAATACTGCCATTAGCGGTTTCAACTCAGGAAAGAGCTATCCCTTAGGAAAGATCCGATTGAAATGTCAGATCGGCAACGTGAAGACAGAGGATACCTGCTTCGTCATAGATGTAGATATGTCCTACAATATCCTTTTGGGGCATCCGTGGATACATGACTATATGATCGTGCCATCCACACTCCACCAGTGCTTCAAGTATGTCAGTAGGTACCGCTTCGTGAAGACTAAATTTGTCGACATCGATCCCTTTAAAGGGGTTGAGTCTTATTATTCTTTGGAGGCTTGTCTATATGAAGAATCCAAAAAGCATATAACTGACGAACCGGAGGTCATCACAGGGCCAGAGGAACCCTTAAGAATTTATCTCCAGGCCCGTAAACTGGGCAAAGCCGCACCCCTTGTCACAACTTTGCATAAAGAGGTGCCCGGTTCTCTCCTCCCAGTTGTGCAGTCGGAATCGATGGTCATCCGACTCCCTTGGTCCAGCTAGGAGCCAAAACCCGTCATAGGGCCTATGGTGATCCGATTGTCGAAATCCAATCAAAGACGACCGGAAGATGCGAGGCCCTCTGGGAGCCGATGCTGATCCGATTGCCGAGATCCAATCCAACGCAATCGGAAGACACGAAGTCCTCTGTCGAGCTGATGGTTATCCGTCTTTCCAAGATGAGTCGGCAACCAAGTGTTGATCCGAGACCTTCAGGCAAGCCAATGCCACAAGCTGAACCCTTGGTGGTCAAGTTGCCCAAGACAGCGTCCCAACCTCCGGTCACGCAGGGGGTAGCTGAGGAGGAGGCAGAACTCGCAAAGTATTTGGTTGTAAAGGTGGATAGTCCCTCTCCTGATGATGTAATCCCTGAGGATAAAATTCCTTATTTTATCAATAAGAGGCTGCCATTGAACTATCCTAAGTGTAATAAACTCAATCTGATGTATACTGTGGGACACGGTCGGGACATGAACCTGCACACACAGGTAACAATCATCCATACCGTAAATTGACTTACTTCCATTAGAGGTGCCCACTTTCTAGTCCCAGGCAGAAGAGAAAGGGATCACACGATCATATTTGGCTGAAAAGGTCCTCAACCATTCATGCCTCAAGAGTTTGATCTCAAACCCGATACTGGAAGATTACCGCTCAACCTGTATAGTCCTCAAGCCAGGTACTTCATTCAAAAGCAAGGGTACGACATGGAGGCTACCCCAGGTCTGAATTACGGCAACGGTCGGTGATCGTCTCTGCAGCTGTCAACTCCATCTGGGAAACCTCGGGATTATTACGGCAAGTCCAAATGCGGCCTCGGTTATGTTACACCAGCAACAACGCCCGAGAGCTCTAATGATGAATACGAGTGGCATTCTCACTCATCTGAATCACCTACATACGATTTCGATGACAGTATTGGAGATATATTCAGGCAGACATTATCTGTCAACGTGGCATCCGCTGACATTGAAGAGGAAGACGAAGATCTACTCGAACCTCTTGAATTGGAGCCATAGGTCCAACAACTGGACGCATAATGGAGAAGCTCTTGGAACTACGTGACCCTCCCACTGAATGTCACTCCCATTTCCTATTATATGTATTTTTCAGGATACGTATACGAATTTCTGACAATTGTCAGGTAGTCCGTATTTTGACTTATCTTGCTTAGCTTAGCCTTGGTTTAAATCTTGACTTGATTGGTTCAACTTGGTTCAACATGACTTGACTTGGCTTGGCTTGGCTTGGCTTGGTTTGGTTTATTTTGGGTTGAGATGAGAGGGGTTGCTATATAATTCAACTTCTTCTCTCTCCTCCATTATTTGTATTTACTTCTTCATCTTCTTCATTTACTCCTCCCACCTACCAAGCCTAGGCAAGTAAAACTTGCTTCATGATGGATCTCAAGTTTTATTATTCCATTATCTTCCTTACTTGATTCTAAGCCTCTTTAGAACTTGACATTTTTGGATTTGATAGATGAATTCTTGTAGATCTAAGTTTGTAACTTTTTTGGTTTTCTTGGTTTTGATCTCTAAAACTTGGTTATTTTTGAAATCTAATGGTTCCATATTGTAAGAAATTCAATTCTACCCAATTTTGGCTTTTAAACCGCTTGATTTCGACTTCGGATGAGGAAGTTATAGACATAATAAGTTTTTAGGACTTTCATGGCTAAACTTACTGTTTGGGGACGATGACCCCCATGCGCCTGGGAGGCCATACGCCATGAAGTCCCGACAATGCATTCTTTGACTCCGAGCGTTTCATGCAGGTAGTCTTTCTACGCGCATGTACTGAAGACGCAACGTGAGTTTTCCATGCGCGGATGTGCAAGAATTCCCATACGCGGATGTGCAGGAATTCCCATACACGGACGTACAGGAATTCCCATGCGTGGATTGTGCAGGAATTTTCATGCATTGTGCAGGAATTCCCATACGCGGATTGTGTAGGAATTCCCATGCGCAGATTTTGCACGAATCCCATGCGCCGGAATTGCTCTATTTTACTGTTTTTGCCTGTTTAAGTTGTTTTGTTGCTAGAATCTTAAAAAACTCAAAACATAAAAGTTGTAGATCTTTTCCTTGGCTTCAAAAATATGTTACTTGTTATTTTATGCAAGTTTCTCTCATTCTTGATAATGTTAGGATAGAACACGATAGTAGCCTGTTAAGGCGCACTCTTGACAAGTATCAAGTGGACATGATAATTCTTGATAGTGGCCCATTGTGGTGCACCCTTAACAAGTAAATGGACATGATAATTCTTGATAGTGGCCCGTTGTGGTGCACTCTTGACAAGTAACTGCACATGATAATTCTTGATGGTGGTCCGTTGTGACGCACTCTTGGCATGACAAAGTAACCTAACATGAAAATCTTGATATGCCTTGCTAAGCAACTCTTGTCTTGACACCGTGGACGACTTTCTTGATTGTGACTGTATAAGCTACATGTCTCATCTTGCATCATGTCTAGGACATGAATTCCTAATTTTCCACGGTCGGGGATTTATACTAAATCTGACTAAGTTAATGACTAGATTGATCAAGTAGTTCATATAGGGAGATGTTTCCAGCTACAGGCGATCCCGTTATCCCGGCCACACCTGATGGACTTGTAGCCTGCCGTCGAGTAGGGCACATTTCCAGCCCACTGTCATGTGGGGCACTTCATGAAACAAGTTCTATGCACACTGTCATGTGTTGCACACCAAGCTACCTATTAATTTTGATAACTCTTAAATGAACCTCGCCTGGATAATCTGGATAGCTGCAAGGCTTGTGACTGCGAAAACATCTCATTGCACCTTACTAATAAATAGGCTTGTGATAACCCTAGCTAGTTAAAGTATCAAGCCGTACTCTTTGCTTGGCCGCAATTGATGGATGTAGTCCATTCTAGTCTTGTCTAAGCAATGTCGGTCTATGACTATTTCAGCACATGCTTGTTCATGCTCTACTCTTGTCGATAATTGGTTAGAAACTAAGTCTTGTTCAGGCGAAGGGTTACAACCTCAGTCCTTATTTAGTTTATGGGTTGTAACTTGGTTACCAGAATAGTTTCTTAGTTATCTTATCGTTTATCACCCTACTATCCTATTTCTGGTTTTCTTGTTATTATTATGCTTTGTGTTCTAACTTGCTGGTTTTAATTCCTAAGTGAAGCCTCCCTTGTGGCACTTGCTCTTTCTGGGGTCTGACCCAGCTGGTTTTGTATGGCCAGATTTCAGAGTAGGACTCGAGGATCCTCCAGCTTTCCTGCCAGATGGTGACCACTAGGTGCAACACTGGCAATGAGTGTGTTCTTATTTTGCTCTCCTACTCTTTGTACAAATATTCTTTTGAGGCATTTAGCCACTGAGCAAGTGTTAGCTCGTTTGCAACTTTACTTACTGTCTGCCTACGGGCTGTAATATGATTGACAAATCCTAGGGTTGATCATGTACGACTGAAACTCTTGCTAGTCTTCACATTTTGTATGACTTGCTTCATGATCATCTGAATATGTAATGTTTGGGATGCCTTACTTTGTATGTCTGATGATCTAGCATCTTATAACATTTACTTACTTGCTTGAGATTGAGACACTAGGCTCGTTCTTGACCATAAGAGACTATTGGCTTGTAGATAAACCCTCATGCATCTAGATCGCCGTAACCGTATATCGAGGTAGATTATACTTCAATGTACGTAGCTGGCTGTGTCTGTCCCCCGCTCTCCAGTATTTTGGTTCTGGGGCGTGACACGGTTTAAGTGGTGGCCCATGTAGGTCTTGTAAATCAAGATGTATGAGGGTTTCATTGAATAGATGTCTCAATCAGCACTCGCCCTTGATCTCTACTCGTGTCTTCTAATCTTCCAAAATTTTAACCTCATCACATGTTTATATCCTCGATCTATCATGGTCCTTCCTTATTGTTCTCCATGTCGTTTCTTCAGCAGCATTGTTCCTGATCCTACCGATCAGCAAGGCAGAGCACCTCCAGTGGACCAGCAGCAACTGGAGACCAAGCCCTGCACTCTGGAGCAGCCTTCCGAGTCATGCATTTCGGGGATCCAGAGCCCCCAGTTCCGCCAGCCCAGCCTGCAGGACCTGATAATGGAAGCCTGGTGGGTCTCATCAGGGAATTGCTTGCATCTCAAAATCGTCCGGGCGATGCCCTGCACCAGACAGTACAAGATGCCATGGACCGAGTTGGTTACCCAGGTAACAACGCGGTCAATAGCTTCAAGCGTCTTAACCTTCCTTTCTTTGACGGCAGTAAAGATACTATCGCTGCTGATGCATGGCTTCAGGACACAGAAGTAATCCTAGAGGCAGCTAGGATTCCCGAGGGAGAGAAGGTGGTCGTTGTGTGCCTACAGTTGTTGGACTTAGCCCGCAGCTGGTGGACGATGCAAACAGTTGGATTGGCGACGCCTGTCTTATGGGCGATATTCAGTGACAAGTTCCAGACCAAGTACTTCGATGCAGTAGTTCGGTATGATCTGCAGACGAGATTCACTAATCTCAAGCTAATGAGCAGGATGGTCGATGGATATGCGGCCGAGTTTTCTAGACTCAGTCGGTTTGCTCCTACCTTGGTGGCAACCGAATTGGATCGAGCCCAGCGATTCCAGCAGGGGCTCCACCTAGAG
Source organism: Iris pallida (assembly GCA_029216955.1). Lineage (NCBI taxonomy): Eukaryota > Viridiplantae > Streptophyta > Magnoliopsida > Asparagales > Iridaceae > Iris > Iris pallida. The sequence continues at coordinate 2,215,628 of JANAVB010033017.1, forward strand.
ATTATCATATCGGTGGAACAATTTGAGCACCAGACATTTGATGCCGTCCTGCGAGAAGCGAAGAGGCATGAGTTTACTTCGCAGAGGATTGTAGATAGAAGCAGAGGACGGAAGAGGTCTTTTGGGCAAATGTCCCATTCATCAACACCAGCCCCGGCATCTAGGGCTTTGACCATTGGAGCCCCTAGGAGGGCGACTACAGTTTTGTCGGTTCAGCACTCAACACCGACGTACCCTCTGAAGCAGAAGCAGTCATCCGCAATGGGCTGCACTCAATGTGGAAAGCCATGACATGTTGTTTCAGAGTGTCGCAGAGCACTGGGATTGTGCTTGGCTTGTAGGGCATCAGATCACATGATAGGGTCCTGTCCGTACAGGGCCAGTTCATCATCAACCCTAACCAGTCTATCGGTTAGGGGACCAGCTCCAGTTCAGCAGCAGCACTAGTTCCCGAGGCCCTGGCCGCCTCAGGCCCAAGCTTTCTAGCAAAGGTCGCAATAGTATGCCCAGGTCCAAGCTCAGAACCAGAACCGCCAGAAAGGTTTCCAGCATAGGGGACCAGCACCCAGAGGGCAAGGTCAAGCGATAGCTTTGACCGTAGAGGAGGAATTGGCCTCAAGTGAGGTGGTGGCAGGTACCATTCTCGTCAACTCTTTTCCAACATCAGTATTATTTGATTCGGGTGCATCGCATTCATTTATGTCTGCATGATTCGCTACATGGATAGGACTGGAGCCCGAGTCATTGTCAGTGAAGCTCAATATACTTACTGGTAATGGTCTTGTGGGAGTAGATAGAGTATTTTTCTCGTGTCGAATCGTTGTTAGCGGTAGAGAGTTTCCCGCTAGGTTGATAGAATTTTCGATAGCCGATTATGATGTGGTCCTAGGAATGGATTGGTTGAAGGATCAATACGCAAGAATAGACTGCCATATTGGCAGGATTATTTTTGGTATTCCCGGCAAAAAAGAGTTTTCGCTTTCTAGCGGCGAAGTAGAACCTTCTCCACCAGTATTACGAATAGCAGTAACAGGAGCAGTTCAGTTACCCAGAGTCGTCGAAGAGTTTCCTGATGAGTTTCCCGAAGAGCTTTCAGACATGCCGCCAGAGAGAGAGATAGAGTTCACTATCGACTTGATTCCAGGGACGGCACCAGTATCAGAGAGCGTCTACAGAATGGCACCATCAGAGTTGGAGATCCTGTACAAGATGATTGAAGAACTCAGAACCATGGGATTCATTCATGCTAGTCGATCACCTTGGGGAGCCTCGATGCTTCTTACGAAAAAGAAGGATGGTACGTCGAGATTATGTGTAGATTATCGTACCTTGAACTCTGTAACAATAAAGAACAGATATCCCCTACCTAGGATAGATGATTTATTTGATCAACTCAGTAGGGCAGCAGTATTCTCGAAGATTGACTTGCGGTCGGGGTACCATCATATCAGAGTCAGAGAGCAAGACATCCCGAAGACAGCCTTCAAATCTAGATATGGGCATTGGGAGTTCCTTGTTATGCCATTTGGAGCGACCAATGCGCCAGCCGTATTCATGGACCTCATGAATCATATCTCCATGTCCTATTTGGACCAGTTCCTGATAGTGTTTATAGATGACATCTTGGTCTATAGCAAGAATAAGGCAGAGCATGAGCAGCACCTCCGTGTGGTTCTTTAGATTCTCAGAAAGCATCAGTTGTATGCGAAGTTCAGTAAGTGTAAATTTTGGCTTGATCATATTTCGTACTTAGGTCACATCATCACAGAGGTGGAGTAGAAGTGGACCCACAGAAGATAGTTACCATAGAGATATGGCCAGTTCCCAGCACCGTAGCAGAGGTTCGCAGTTTCCTTGGATTGGCTGGCTATTACCGACGTTTCGTATCAGACTTTGCTCGAATATCGGCACCATTAACGCAGTTGACCCACAAGGATGTGCAATTTGCTTGGACAGTAGAGTGACAGAGTTCATTTGAGAAGTTAAAGCAAGGATTGATGACGGCACCCATTCTCACGCTTCCAGATAGGACTGGAGGATTTTTAGTTTATTGTGATGCTTTCGGTAGGGGATTGGGATGCGTCTTGATGCAGCATGGTAAGGTAGTAGCTTATGCGTCACGTCAACTTCGTGATCATGAGAGGAATTATCCAACCCATGACTTGGAATTAGAAGCGGTGGTTTTTGTACTCAAGTTGTGGAGGCATTATTTGTATAGAGATCGGGTGGAGATTTTTACCGACCACAAGAGTCTTAAGTATGTGTTCACTCAGAAGGATCTTAACATGCGTTAGAGGAGATGGCTAGAGCTACTTATGGATTACGACATCAACTTGCAGTATCATCCTAGGAAGGCCAACGTAGTTGCAGATGCGTTGAGCAGAAGAGCCGAAGTTTATTTTCTAACAGTACAGCTAGAGTTGTTAGCAGATCCCCAAAAGATGGGTATTGAAGTTGTTCTTCCTACCAATGTGGCATTGATGGCCAGCATGCAAGTTCAGTCCAGCATAGTTGAGAGGATTAAGATAGCTCAGTCAACAGATTCTAAGTTTCAGCGGCTTAGGACGGAATGTGAAGCAGGAAGGAGAACAGAGTTATGTATACCCGAAGACGGTACTCTCCGACATGGAAGACGTCTTTATGTACCTAGTGGTGATATCAGACAGGAGATCATGGCAGAGGCTCACAGTTTCCAGTATTCGATTCATCCCGGTGGCACAAAGATGTATCGTGATATCCGTCAACATTTTTTGGTAGAATGGTATGAAGAGGGAGATAGCCCGATTTGTCTCTCGTTGTTTAGTTTGCCAACAAGTTAAAGATGAACATCAGAGACCAGCTTGACTTTTTCAACCTTTATCGATCCCAGAATGGAAATAGGAGCACATTACCATGGATTTTATAACTGGATTACCTAAATCTCCAGCTGGGAGAGATGCTATCTGGGTTATAGTTGACCGGCTCACAAAGGTAGCACATTTTATTCCCTTCAGAATTAGCCAGTCAACGGATCAGCTTGTAGAGATGTACCTCAGGCAGATAGTCAGATTGTATGGAGTGCCAGTTAGTGTCATATCAGACAATGATTCAAGATTTACATCACACTTTTGGCGGAGTCTTCAAGAGAGCTTGGGGACTTGTCTCAAGTTCAGTTCATCATATCATCCGCAGACAGATGGTCAGTCAGAATGTACGATTCAGACTCTCGAAGATATGTTAAGATCATGTACACTTGACTTCGGTGGTTCGTGGGAAGATCACTTGCACTTAGTGGAGTTCTCGTACAATAACAGTTTTCAGGCTAGTATTCAGATGGCACCTTTCGAGGCATTGTATGGCAGAAAATGCAGATCTCCTTTAGCCTGGGATAATATACGTGAGAGGCAGATGCTTGGTCCAGAAATAATTTCACAGACTATCGAGGTGGTCAGACGAGTCAGAGATCATCTTTGAGTTGCACAAGATCGTCAGCGTCATTGAGCCGATTCTCATCGGCGTCCTCTTGAGTTCTCTGTCGGCGACCACGTATTCCTTAGGATCTTGCCTACCCGTGGCATCATTCGATTCGGCGTACGGGGAAAGCTTAGTCCTAGGTATATAGGGCCGTTTGACATTCTCGAGCGAGTAGGTGATGTGTCCTATCGTCTCGCTCTTCCACCGTCGTTGCGTGAGGTACATGACGTATTCCATGTATCCCAATTGCTATGGTATATTTCGAATCCGAGCCATATCCTTGATCATTAGGAATTGGTTGTTGGTACCAACCTTTCGTATGAGGAAAGGCCAGTATCCATATTGGACCGAAGAGAGAAGACACTCAAGAACAAGACTATTAAGCTAGTCCGTGTTGCTTGGGGTCATCACTCTTTGGGTGAGTCAACGTAGGAGCATGAGGATGATATCCGATCACGATATCTACACATGTTTGACTCATAAGGTATAACATCTTTCTTATGCCTTATGCTTTAATTTTTTGCTTGAATGAATGATTGTATGATTGATTGCGTAGTCATATATTGCTTGTGATTAGTATAGCTTGTCCCGACATCTCTAGCCTCTTGATTAAATTCCAAGGACAGAATTCTTTTAAGGTGGGTAGAGTTGTCACTCCCGTTTCCCGTTATACGTATTTTTCAGGATACGTATACGAATTTCTGACAATTGTCAGGTAGTCCGTATTTTGACTTATCTTGCTTAGATTAGCCTTGGTTTAAATTTTGACTTGATTGGTTCAACTTGGTTCAACATGAATTGACTTGGCTTGGCTTGGCTTGGTTTGGTTTATTTTGGGTTGAGATGAAAGGGGTTGCTATATAAGTCAACTTCTTCTCTCTCCTCCATTATTTGTATTTACTTCTTCATCTTCTTCATTTACTCCTCCCACCTACCAAGCCTAGGCAAGTGCAACTTTCTTCATGATGGATATCAAGTTTTATTGTTCCATTCTCTTCTTTACTTGATTCTAAGCCTCTTTAGAAATTGACATTTTTGGATTTGATGGATGGATTCTTGTAGATCTAAGTTTGTAACTTTTTCAGTTTTCTTGGCTTTGATCTCTAAAACTTGGTTATTTTCGAAATCTAATGGTTCCATGTTGTAGGAAATTCAATTCTACCCAATTTTGGCTTTTGAACCGCTTGATTTCGACTTCGGATGAGGAAGTTATGGACATAGCAAGTTTTTAGGACTTTCATGGCTGAACTTGCTGTTTGGGGACGATGACCCCCATGCGCCTTGGAGGCCATCCGCCATGAAGTTCCAACAATGCATTCTTTGACTCCGAGCGTTTCATGCACGTAGTCTTTCTACGCGCATGTACTGAAGACGCAACGTGAGTTTTCCATGCGCGGATGTGCAGAAATTCCCATGCGCGGATGTGCAGGAATTCCCATGCACGGATGTGCAGGAATTCCCATGTGCGAATTGTGCAAGAATTTTCATGTATGGATTGTGCAGGAATTTTCATACGCGTATTGTGCAAGAATTCCCATGCGCGGATTGTGCAGGAATCCCATGCGCCGGAATTGCTCAATTTTACTGTTTTTGCCTGTTTAAGTTGTTTTGTAGCTAGAATCTTGAAAAACTCAAAACATGAAAGTTGTAGATCTTTTCCTTGGCTTCAAAAATATGTTACTAGTTATTTTATGCAAGTTTCTCTCATTCTTGATAATGTAAGGATAGAACACGATAGTGGCCTGTTAAGGCGCACTCTTGACAAGTATCAAGTGGACATGATAATTCTTGATAGTGGCCCGTTGTGGTGCACTCTTGACAAGTAACTGGACATGATAATTCTTGACAGTGGCCCGTTGTGGTGTACTCTTGACAAGTAATTGGACATGATAATTCTTGATGGTGGTCCGTTGTGACGCACTCTTGGCTTGACAAAGTAACCTAACATGAAAATCTTGATATGCCTTGCTAAGCAACTCTTGTCTTGACACGGTGGGCGACTTTCTTGATTGTGTCTGTATAAGCTACATGTCTCGTCTTGCATCATGTCTAGGACATGAATTCTTGATTTTCCGCGGTCAGGGATTTATACTGAATCTGACTAAGTTAATGACTAGATTGATCAAGTAATTCATATAGGAAGATGTTTCCATTTACGGGCGATCCCGTTATCCCGGCCACACCTGAGGGACTTTTAGCCTGCCGTCGAGTAGGACACATTTCTAGCCCACTGTTATGTGGGACACTTCATGAAACAAGTTCTATGCACAATGTCATGTGTTGCACACCAAGCCACCTATTAATTTCGATAACTCTTAAATGAACCTCACCTGGATAACCTGGATAGCTGCAGGGCTTGTGACTGCGGAAACATCTCATTGCATCTTGCTAGTAAATAGGCTTGTGATAACCCTAGCTAGTTAAAGTATCAAGCCGTACTCTTTGTTTGGCCGCGATTGATGGATGTAGTCCAGTCTAGTCTTGTCTAAGCAATGCCGGTCTATGACTATTTCAGCACATGTTTGTTCATGCTCTATTCTTGTCGATAATTAGTTAGAAACTAAGTCCTGTTCAGGCGAAGGGTTACAACCCCGGTCCTTGTTTGGTTTACGGTTGTAACTTGGTTACCAGAATAGTTTCTTAGTTATCTTATCGTTTATCACCCTACTATCCTATTTTAGTTTTCTTGTTATTATTATGCTTTGTGTTCTAACTTGCTGGTTTTAGTTCCTAAGTGAAGCCTCCCTTGTGGCACTTGCTCTTTCTGGAGTCTGATCCAGCTGGTTTTGTATGGCCAGATTTCGGAGTAGGACTCGAGGATCCTCTAGCTTTCCTGCCAGATGGTGACCACTAGGCGCAACACTGGCAACGAGTGGGTTCTTATTTTGCTCTCCCACTCTTTGTAAAAATATTCTTTTGAGGCGTTTAGCTGCCGAGCAAGTGTTAGCTCGTTTGAAACTTTACTTACTGTCTGCCTACGGGCTGTAACATGATTGACAAATCGTAGGGTTGATCATGTACGACTGAAACTCTTGCTAGTCTTCACATTTTGTATGACTAGCTTTATGATTATCTGAATATGTAATGTTTGGGACGCCTTACTTTGTATGTTTGATGATCTAACATCTTATAACATTTACTTACTTGCTTGAGATTGAGACACTAGGCTCGTTCTTGACCATAAGAGATTGTTGGCTTGTAGATAAACCCTCATGCATCTAGACAGCCGTGACCGTATATCGAGGTAGATTATACTTCAATATACGTAGCTGGCTGTGTCTGTCCCCCGCTCTCCAGTATTCCGGTTCTGAGGCGTGACACTAAAGATGAGGTTATGCAAGTTGACCTCGGTGATGAATCCTCTCCAAAGCTAATCTTTGTCAGTAAAAGCCTGACGGACGACGAACGGGAGTCGTTATTGCAACTTGTCAGAGAATATATCGATGTTTTCGCCTAGAGCTATGAAGACATGCCAGGGCTAAACCCCGAAATCATACTTCATAAGCTCAATATTCATCCGAACGCAAAACCAGTCAAACAACAGCAACAGCGGTTCCGTCCAGACATCATGAACTCCATTGAAGCGGAAGTAAATAAGCTTATAGCTAGCGGTTTCATCTGCATGGAGCAGCATCCAGACTGGATAGCTAATATAGTACCAGTTGTCAAGAAGAACGGAAAGATCCGAATCTGCATCGACTTTCGCAATCTGAATACGACATGTCCTAAGGATGAATTCCCTCTTCCCATCACCGACATAATAATCGATAATATGTGTGGCTTCGAGCGCATGTCCTTTATGGATGGCTTTCAGGATACAATTTGTCATGACCCGCTCTCGAATAATCGGACACGAGTCGGACATGCCCAGCCTACGTTGGAAGACACAACGCATTAAGTTGTACAATCTAAGAAAAACTCCAAGATACAAGGTACATAAAACAACACAGCTGTTATACACGTTCCTAATATCACCCCAATCCACAAATATTTTAAATACAATTAGAGAAATGATAATACCGGAGACAAATCCGGTAACCTGAATAAAATATACAATCCTGAAACCTGAATACAAAGTACATGACAAATCTCTAAACGATCTAAGAAGGATCTAACTATAACTCTAAAATTCTAAGTCTATCCTGAGGTATCTCTATCCTGGCTTCGGGCTCTGGCCCATGAAGGAGATACAACATCATCAAGTAAACCTGCAACGTATCCTGTCAGGAAAAGAGCAAAGTACAATCCCGACAAGAAGCACTAAACAATGTAAACTGAAATGCATGAAAAAGAATCACAATATGAACTATGCTACAAGACAGGAACATGAAACTGTAGTACATGAATAACGATGAAACTATAGTACCAGATCCAGAACAATAAACTAGACTATCAGTGTAATATGCATTTGAAATAACTATCAGAGTATGTGACCGGCTGGGGTAGTACAGGATAATAGAGCACATGAATAATTGTACTGCTTAGAGTCCCACGTGCACGATGTGAGACCTAAGCTATTAGTCAATGCCTAGCTAATATAGGATTGGTCACATATCTGTAGTATTTCCCCACCCCAATGTACAAGTAAAGAACACTGAACAATGAACAATGAACAATAAACAATCGTGTGTATAATATGTCAATATGAGAACATGAAGCAAGACAAATATAGAGTAAAGGGTTCGAGTCGGTGTACTTGCCTTGCTCTGGAAGATCGAGAATAAAGACATTGCAATCTCAAAGTCCACCTGATTTGTTGAAAATTGGTTAGGTTCTAATTAATAACCATTAGCGAGGTATATCTAACTATCCGACTATCCCATACTATAAAGGAGCTAAAACTATATAGATATGATTAGCTAGTTGTAATACAAAAGAGTTTGAATCAAAGCAACCTTTAAAGTATATACTAGTTCAATATTTAATTTATCAAATTAAATTTTTAAGAAAGTACTTTAACTATTTATTTGGACAATAATCGTTAGCTAAGGTATTATAAGAGCAAATATATAGATATACGTACAGATTGGCAAATTATTTAATAAGGATTACTACCAAAATCATTTCCACATTAGCCACAACTTGGCAAGAGTAACTATACTATTGCCTAACTTAACACAGATAAGCTCGGCCCAAACTCCCACATCCAATAGAACCCAATCTCAGCCACATTTGCATTCATTAAACAATCCAGACCTACATCTAAACTTAATCAAATTCCAAGCCCAACACCATGTGTACAGACTGAAATCTAATAATCTATAGGATTTGAAAGCACACACAACCAACCCCTTCCAACAACTAAATACCAAAGTCCAGCCCACACAGTAGAGCCCATACTCCACATTTACATAGTCCATCCTCTTAGTTCATAGAAGCTAACTAAGCTTCAGCAACCACCATCCAAACCAAACAATTTACGAAAACCCAACCCAGGAACCATACACCAACCCAGGAACCATACACCATCCCAACACAGGAACCAAGCCTACTATATTCAAATATATGACTATCCTTCTTTCCAATTTCAAAGCATATAGCCAGAACCCATTTGAGCTTCCAAAACATGACATGCACATGATACTCATCATTCAAAACCCAGAATACCCAAGCATCGCTCTGCTCAAGCTATCATTCCATCATTTATAAAACTCAAAATGAATCAAAAATCAAATAGAAGGAAGAATTATACAAACCAAGGATCAAAATAGGAAACTGTAAAACTTATACAATCAATAGTTTGATAATTAAAAGAAATAAGGAAAACTTGCTCTAATAACTCCGTTCCAGCTGAGTCGCTCCCGCAGACACAGACACAAAGGGGAGACACGATCTTGCTTGGTCACGCACACATGAACACTGCTAAACACTGAACACAACGAACAGGCACCCGGACACAACCTTGCTGGACACGCCACTGGACACCAACGCCAAATTAAATTCAAAGCGAAGTTACAGAGTAGATATCAGAGGACGAAGGTTACCTGAAGGATTTTACTCAGAATTTATGAACACGAGCTTCACGAGTTCAACTGGAATTCAATCTCACTCAATAGAGATTTTCGTTCGAATGGAATCGGTTTCTTGACAACGAACAGAGGTCTAATTTCCCAGATCGAAGGAGTCACGGGTGTGGAAAAAGTCGATCGAGTGCCAAAAAAGAAGGGCAGACCGGAAAATCATACTATGATGCCCGCAATCATCCGATCTGTATGAATTCAAACTGACTATGAGTAGATTCTTGCGATTCAAAAATAGTGAAGGAAGGAACAATCGACAAGTGATTCGAGTGAAAACTTACCAAGCTCCCTGATAAATTCTCTCGTCGGAGAAGGAAGAAACCACGCGCGTCACTTCACAGTGAAAATCGGCTAAGTCACCAAAGGAAAACTCCTCATCGGAGAAGGAGATCCACTCGTCACCACTGCTGGAGGGGAAGGATCGCCAGGGAATGGCCGCTACTGGTGGCGCTGGCTAACCATCGGAGAAGCTTGCCCCGCCGTTGCTGTGGTGAGGAACAAGCCGTACGCCGCCGGAGTAGTAGCACGTTGCCGAGGAACGGTCACCGGAGGATCTGATGCACAGTCGCCGCTCGTCGTCAGTGGTGAGACCTAGCCACCGGAGGAAAAGGCCGTGCCGCTCGCCATGGCCGGCTCTCCACAGAAATTAGGGTTAGGGTTAAAGCTTGGAAGAAGAATTGGGGAAATTGGAGAAGAGCTGTCAGCTCAGAGAAGGAGAATGAGAGAAATAACCTTCTCTCTCCTTCCATCAAATTTTATAGGAAAAGGAAAGAAATGGTGGTTTTACAAAATAGCCCCTCCACTATAGGGTATTTACAAGAATGATAAAAAATCTGTTAGAAAATTTGTTTGATGGTCATAAGTTTGTTAGGAAAAAGTAGGGACCATGATAGTTAGTTTGGAATACTCTAGATTAGTTATTCCCAATTAACTAATTATTTAACCGTGGTAAAATAATTTAAATATAATATTTAAGCATTACAATTACAATTACTTAAACAACTCGAATATCACTTATTAAAATAGTCCAAAAATTCATGAAACTGGAAGAGTGGGGTTACAAATCTCCCCCGTTAGAAAATTTTGTCCTCGAAATTTCAGAGGTACAATTAGGCACAAAAATAATCAAACACAAAATTTTTGAAGTTGGCAAAATTTAAAGTGGTTCAAAGAAATAGTCACGGAGATATGATCAAGGATAATAGTCTCTATAGTATCCGGTAATCTTGCATATCTGAAGTCACTTTTCCTACAGTTCCTGCCCTGCCAATATGCATCTGACTACAGTGAACCTTCGGTTCCATGGTCCCGATAATAATAGATTACAAATTTTATCATCTTTATCCGATAATGTGAATTTAGGACTTAGTCTTGATAATATCCGAGAACCCACGTCTACATGTGATTACTTTGACTTAGGGCCCCTGTCTCGCCAGTGCGCAACTAGCTGCAGTAGACTCACGGTCTCCATGATCCAGGTCATAGTAGGTTGTTGAATATTTTCTCAACTCTATCCAAAAATTTCAAGAAAGTTTATGAAAATTCTAAGTGATGATAGAGTGTGATAGTATCTGTTCTTTAGAAATAATTTTTATTGGATACCAAGAGACAATCAAAAGTCAACAAGTAGTTACTAGGTACTACAAAACAACAGTAAGATAGAAAGACTGTAGAAACAAGTCTCGAATGGAAAAATAATAAGAAAAGTGCTGGAAAGAACATCAAAAGAAAGGTAGTGATCCACAAGTGCCCTCGATCGTCAGTACTCGTCCGGAATCGGGATGGTTTCCACTTCCTCGGCTGTCAGGAAGTAGACTCGCCCCTCTGGCTGAACTCCCTGCGGCTGCTGGACATGAAAAGGTAGGTCCTCTTGCTACAGTCCTGGTGCTCCTCGCGCTCGTCCCTCAGCAGCTTCTAGACAATCTTTGACCTGGTGAGCAGGTGATCCACAGAACAAGCAAAGCCTCAATCTCTTACGGCATTCATCATAATGATGTCCTGGACGGTGACAGTAGTTGCAAGTGACTGCCAACTACTGCCTCTGTGGCTGATCTGTATAAACTCTGACTGGACGGTGATGCTGCTGTGATGGTTGTTGTGGCCTCGTCTGAATCTGAGTCTGAGTTATCTTCGCCGGTGCCTGATAGCTGCTACTGCCAATGTCCCTATCCCTCTTGGGCCTTGGGTCCATCTCCTTCTCCACGGCCTGAGCAATCTTAAGAATGCTCGAATAAGTCGTCGCTTGGCTGATCGCCACTGCATGCCACAACTCTCTAGTGAGGCCCTTCTTGAACCTCCAAGCCCTCTCCTCTGGCGTGCCGACTAGGTTCTCTGTGAACCTGCTGAGTCGGGTGAACTACGATGTGTACTCTACCACCGTCATGTTCTCCTGCTGTAGTGCCTCGAACTGCATCTGAAGCTCATCTCGCTCCACGTCTGGGAAGAACTTCTCCTTGAACAGAGTTTTAAAGTCTGTCTATAGAATCTGGGGCGCAGCTAACTGAGGCTCCTCTCGGTACCAGGCTCTGGCAAGATCAAAAAGTCGCATGCTCACAACTTTCACCTTCAGGTCATCTGGAATCCTCGCCATCTTCAACGTTCGCTCGGCATTTTCCAACCACTCGTCCACATATACGATCCTCTTATGGCCCCAGAAATCCATCGGACAAAGGTTCTGGTAGTCTCTGGCTGTCCCCAGTCTCGGTACTGCTGGTGCGGGAGGAGCTACTGGTGCTGGTGGAGCCGGCTCTTGGGTCTTGAGGGTATCCATGACCGTAACTCGGAACTGCACAGCCTAATAGTTCTATGCCTCTATGAACTGCTAGAACATGGCCATCACCTGGACGCCATCGAACATCATCGTCGGAGATAGCAGAGGAAACTGAGGAGGTGGTGGTGGAAGCTGCTCCACTGGTACTTCGACTGTGGTCTGATCCGAAGCTCCTGTAGCTTCGGGCTGATCTGCGGTCTTCCTGGTGGTAACCTTCCTGAAATAGAAATAAACTCGTTGATTGCTAAGTCCTAGGAAAAATAGTCAACCTCCTAGAAAATATTGAGTATAATCAATCTCTATATTCAATAACTATAACCATTTCCCACGGATCCTATGTTGTGATGAGTTTTCCTTAGTCTAACAGGTTCTCCAGTAGCACTTTATAGCCTAAGTGCCATTATGACTGACCTACGTGGGCCACCATAAAAAATATGTCATGACCCGCTCCCGAATAATCGAATACGAGTCGAACACGCGCAGCCTACGTTGGAAGACACAACGCAGTAAGCTGTACAATCTAAGAAAAACTCTAAGATACAAGGTACATAAAACAACACAGCTGCTATACACGTTCCCAATATCATCATAATCCACAAATATTTTAAATACAATTAGAGAAATGATAACGCCAGAGATAAATCTGGTAACCTGAATAAAATATACAATCCTGAAACCTGAATACAAAGTACATAACAAATCTCTAAATGATCTAAGAAGGATCTAACTATAACTCTAAAATTCTAAGTCTATCCTGAGGTATCTTTATCCTGGCTTCGGGCTCTGGCCCATGAAGGAGATACAACATCATCAAGTAAACCTGCAACGTATCCTGTCAGGAAAAGAGCAAAGTACAATCTCGACAAGAAGCACTAAATAATGTATACTAAAATGCATGAGAAAGAATCACAATATGAACTATGGTACAAGACAGGAACATAAAACTATAGTACATGAATAATGATAAAACTATAGTACCAGATCCAGAATAATAAACTAGACTATCAGTGTAATCTGCATTTGAAATAATTATCAGAGTATGTGACCGGCTGGGGTAGTACAGGATACAAGAGCACATGAATAATGGTACGGCTTAGAGTCCCACGTGCATGACGTGAGACCTAAGCTATTAGTCAATGCCTAGCTAATATAGTATTGGTCACATATCTGTAGTATTTTTCCACCCCAATGTACAAATAAAGAACACTGAACAAATATAGAGTAAAGGGTTCGAGTCGGTGTACTTGCCTTGCTCTGGAAGATCGAGAATAAAGATATCGCAATCTCAAAGTCCACCTCATTTGTTGAAAATTGGTTAGGTTCTAATCAATAACCATTAGCTAGGTATATCTAACTATCCGACTATCCCATACTATAAAGGAGCTAAAATTATATAGATATGATTAGCTAGTTGTAATACAAAAGAGTTTGAATCAAAGCAACCTTTAAAGTATATACTAGTTCAATATTTAATTTATCAAATTAGATTTTTTTAGAAAGTACTTTAACTATTTATTTGGACAATAATCGTTAGCTAAGGTATTATCCAAATATTAGTAAGAGCAAATACATAGATATACGTACAGATTGGCAAATTATTTAATAAGGATTACTACCAAAATCATTTCCATATTAGCCACAACTTGGCAAAAGTAACTATACTATGGCCTAACTTAACACAGATAAGCTCGGCCCAAACTCCCATATCCAACGGAACCCAATCCCAGCCACATTTGCATTCATTAAACAATCCAGACCTACATCTAAACTTAATCAAATTCCAAGCCCAACACCATATGTACAGACTAAAATCTAATAATCTATAGGATTTGAAAGCACACACAACCAAACCCTTCCAACAACTAAATACCAAAGTCCAGCCCACACAGTAGAGCCCATACTCTACATTTACATAGTCCATCCTCTTAGTTCAGAGAAGCTAACTAAGCTTCAGCAACCACCACCCAAACCAAACAATTTACGAAAACCCAACCCAGGAACCATGCACCAACCCAGGAACCGTACACCATCCCAACACAGGAACCAAGCCTACTATATTCAAATATATGACTACCCTTCTTTCCAATTTCAAAGCATATAGCCAGAACCCACCTGAGCTTCCAAAACATGACATACATATGATACTTATTATTCAAAACCCAGAATACCTAAGCATCGCTCTGCTCAAGCTATCATTCCATCATTTATAAAACTCAAGATGAATCAAAAATCAAATGGAAGGAAGAATTATACAAACCAAGGATCAAAATAGGAAACTGTAAAACTTATACAATCAATAGTTTGATAATTAAAAGAAATAAGGAAAAGTTGCTCTAATAACTCCGTTCCAGCTGAGTCGCTCCCGCAGACACAGACACAAAGGGGAGACACGATCTTGCTTGGTCATGCACACACGAACACTGCTAAACACTGAACACAATGAACAGGCACCCGGACACAACCTTGCTGGACACGCCACTGGACACCAACGCCAAATTAAATTCAAAGCGAAGTTACAAACTAGATATCAGAGGACAAAGGTTACCTGAAGGATTTTACTCAGAATTTATGAACACGAGCTTCACGAGTTCAACTGGAATTCAATCTCACTCAATAGAGATTTTCGTTCAAATGGAATCGGTTTCTTGACAACGAACAGAGGTCTGATTTCCCAGATCGAAGGAGTCACGGCTGTGGAAAAAGTCGATCGAGGGCCGGAAAAGAAGGGCAGATCAAAAAAACATACTACGATGCCCGAAATCATCCGATCTGTATGAATTTAAACAGACAATGAGTAGATTCTTGCAATTCGAAAATAGTAAAGGAAGGAACAATCAACAAGTGATTCGAGTGAAAACTTACCAAGCTTCCTGATAAATTCTCTCGCCGGAGAAGGAAGAAACCACGCGCGTCACTTCACCATAAAAATTGGCCAAGTTGTCGAAGGAAAACTCCTCATAGGAGAAGGAGATCCACTTGTCACCACTGCTGGAGGGGAAGGATCGCCAAGGAACGGCCGCTACTGGTGGCGTTGGCTAACTATAGGAGAAGCTCGCCCCACCGTTGCTGTGGTGAGGAACAAGCCGCACGCCGCCGGAGTAGTCGCACATTGCCAAGGAACGGTCGCCAGAGGATCTGATGATGGAACTGGGGATTCCCAGGACCCTTCCTTTGGTGTGCGTATTAATCGATAGAAAGTTAAACAGATCTAATACGTGTTCTAGCCCTTCATAGGCGGAAACTAGGGTTCACGAATTATACCTGCGGCGGAAAGGAGACAAGTAATTCCTGGCAATCTCGAGCGGACGGCCCCAAGATCTTCTGCACGTATTCCTTCCTCGAGTTGGACGTCGTAAGGGCGACGATCTTCCAACCTTTTCTTCTCTTTGGCAGCCCTCTCTTTCTTTCCTTACGTGAATCACGAATTTAGAGAAAGTTTCAGATTTCTGATCAGTAATCTGGCGGCCAGAGAATAGAGGATATATATATATAGGCTGCGGCAGGGACCATGAGGAGAAATTAGGGTTAGGCCTCCTAACGGATCTGGATATCCCGTGTTCAGCCCGAACACACAATCCAGGCCCATTAACAATAGCTCGGTCCACTAATGAGCTATTGTTGTACTACCTCCCTAATCCCAAATTATATTTATAGGCTCTTTTTATTATATGCTCGTTTGGCTCTCCATGTTAAGATATCGTATGTCCGTCGATCAAATTAAGTTACTGACAACTATATTGATTCGACATCTTTCATCCTTAAGTAGTACCGCTCAACTTTATTTGTCATGTCGGATATAATCCACCTACAGGGTTTACATGACAATCCTTATGAGCTCCTTAAGGGTACATCATCAACCCGATGTATCGGGATATGGATTCTATTTATAATCAACAGCCCATCATACATACAATATTATTACCTAATTCATAGAGGTTGTTGATCCATAATGAATCTCACTCTTTTATGAGTCAAAGTAATGCACACTGCATATACATGTCCGTTATTATATCCGGATTAAGAGCATAAGCATCCATAATAACAGAGGTGTTTGTTCTCTTATGTAGTCAGTACAAAGAGAACAACCTCAAGTGGTCCTGTTCAATAAACACAAAGTGTACTAGTGTAAACCTATAGTCAAGATTGACTAATACCAGATTATACTACAACCTTTCCAATAGATTGTCCAAGTCCATCTAGGTTGTGAACTATTTATATACTCCCTAGGGAACTGATAATATGATCTTCTGTGTGACACCACACACCATATTATCAATAATATAGAATATCAGACATTTGCATTAACACTTGCAACAAATACAATATGCAAACATTTGCCCATATGATTCTCATTCAAAATTTAAGGAAATAAGGTTACTACAAAAGTGATGCTTTTAGTATATAACCCTAACATCTGATGCACAGCCGCCGCTCGTCGTCAGTGGTGAGACCTAGCCGTCGGAGGAAGAGGTCGCGCCGCTCGCCATGGCCAGCTCTCCACAGAAATTAGGGTTAGGGTGAAAGCTTGGGAGAAGAATTAGGGAAAATTGGAGAAGAGTTGTCAGCTCAGAGAAGGAGAATGGGAGAAATAACCTTCTCTCTCCTTCCATCAAATTTTATAGGAAAAGGAAAGAAATGGTGGTTTTACAAAATATCCCCTCCATTATAGGGTATTTACAAGAATGATAAAAAATCTGTTAGAAAATTGGTTTGATAGTTATAAGTTTGTTAGGAAAAAGTGGGGACCATGATAGTTAGTTAGGAATACTCTAGATTAGTTATTCCCAATTAACTAATTATCTAACCATGGTAAAATAATTTAAATATAATATTTATGCATTACAATTACAATTACTTAAACAACTCGAATATCACTTATTAAAATAGTCTAAAAATTCATGAAACTGGAAGAGTGGGGTTACACAATCAAATCAAAATGTCTCCTGATGATGAGAAGCATACGTCATTCCGAACACCGATCGGTGTGTATTGTTACACAGTCATGCTTTTCGGCCTGAAGAAAGCCGGTGCTACATATCAACGAGCTATGAGCGTCATCTTCGAGATTACTTGCGCCAGACGATGGAGTGTTATGTTGACGACATTGTCGTCAAAAGTCGCTCCAAGGACGATCACTTACACGATTTAAGGATAGTGTTCGACCTCATATAAGCGCACAATCTGAAGATGAATCCCACCAAGTCCTTCCTGGGTGTGTCCAGCGGGAAGTTCTTGGGCTTTGTCATTACCTCCCAGGACATTCACATAGACCCCGATAAGACAAAGGCAATCCTGGAGATGAGTCCACCGAGGAACCTTCGTGAACTTCGCGGCCTTCAGGGAAGACTAGCTTACATCAGGAGGTTCATATCTAACCTCTCAGGGCGATGTCAATCCTTCACACAACTTATGAAGAAAAGCGTCTCTTTCATATGGAATGAAGAATGTCAATGCGCCTTTGATGACATTAAGGAATACCTGTCGAATCTGCCAGTTTTGGTAGCCCGGTCGCTGGAAAGCCTTTCCTGCTCTATGTATGGGCGATGGAACATTCCTTCGACACCTTGCTAGCACAGAACAATGATGCAGGGCATGAACAAGCCATCTATTATCTCAGTCGAATGATGGTGGGGCAGGAGCATTGGTACACCACCGTGGAGAAGGAATGCCTTGCCTTGGTGTTCGTCATTTAGAAAACACGACACTATGTGTCAGGGCAGACCATCTATGTTGTCTCGTGAGTTAATCCCCTCAGGGTTCTCATGACCAAGCCAGGCGCACTCAGTTCTCGTCTAGCCACATGGCGATACTGTTATCCCCCTACGACATGGTCTTCGTCCGCAGAAGGCTATCAAAGGTCAAGCCTTGGCGGACTTTCTAGCAGCCCATCCAGGCTCAGAAACAGCCAAAATATGAAGAAATCCTAGACGAAGTCGTTAACTCAAACATGACTTCACATGATGACGCTTGGCGAATGATCTTTGACGGTGCTTCAAGAACAGGGCCACAAGGTGATATCGTCGCTGGAGTCGGGGTAGTATTAATTTCTCCCTCTGGGTTGGAAGTCAATCGGGCATACTCTCTCATAGAACCTTGTTCAAACAATGTAGCTAAATACAACACTTTGATCATTGGACTCCAACTCGCAAAAGAGGTAGGGGTCAAATACCTCGAAGCGTATGGCGACTCACAGCTGATCGTTAATCAAATCCGAGGCTCCTACGAGGTTCGTAACACAGACCTGATTCTCTATTATCAGACAGCAATTGCCATCATTGCAACGTTGGAGGGGTTATTTATAGAGCACGTTCCTAGGCTCCAGAATATTGAAGCCGATGTCCAAGTAGGCCTCACCACTTCTTTGGCGGTTCCAAATTATGCTCATCATCTAGTCGACGTGATAGGCCATGAGTTGGTCTGTCCCAAAAATAACGCTCAACTGGATATGAGTTACTCTGCCCAGATAACCAATGACGTGCAAGACTGGAGACTCTCGTTCATCGACTTTGTAGTCTACAGAATCCTGTCTGAGAATATGAAAGAAGCAACTTCAATCAGAAGGCGTTCTCTCATATTCTTTTATGACAAGGAAACAAAAATGTTATATCGATGATCTTACGACAGACTACTGCTAAGATGTCTGTCAAACGCAGAAGCCAAAGAAGCCTTATGCAAGGCTCATGATGGCGTTTGTGAGGCTCACCACCGGGCCTGAAGTTGCAGGATCGTCTTCGTCGGATGGGTTACTACTGGCCTACGATGGTAGCAGACGCAGTCGACTATACAAATAAGTGTAAGGCTTGTCAGATCCACACAGATTTCATATATCTGTCATCTGAATTCTTGCACCCAACAGTGGCCTGTTGGCCATTTAAAGCCTGGGGAATGGTTATCGTTGGTCCAATCACCCTGCCGTCGTCTAAAGGGTACCGGTTTATACTTGCAATCACCGATTACTTCTCCAAGTGGGCAGAAGTTGTTCCGTTGGCAGAGATAAAGACATCAAACGTGATCAGTTTCATAAAATATCACGTCATTTACCATTTTGGACTGCCACGGAGGATCATTCATGACAATGGTCCGCAGTTCGCAAGCCATGCCTTCTATCGATTCTGTGACAAGAATCGGATACAGAATATGGCTTCAATGGCATACAACCCATCAGTTAATGGTCTGGCCGAAGCCTTTAATAAGACCATAATCAAGCTTCTCAAGAAGTTCGTGTCTTCAAACAAGCGCGACTGGAATGAAAAGCTAGACGAATGCTTATGGGCGTACCGTACTACGAGTCGGACGGCTACAGGAAATACACCATTCTCTCTGGTGTACAGGAGCGAGACAGTTCTCCTATTGGAGACTCAGATCCCCTCACTTCGTGTGGCCCTTACTTACCGGTTGACATCGAACGATAAATACCGCCAACAGCTACAAGAATTGGAAGCTTTAGACGAGAAGCGCTTGCAAGCTCAACAAAGCATCGAGTATCAAGCACGCATCTCTCGGGCCTTCAATAAAAAAGTCAAACAGAAGACATTCCAAATAGGCGATCTTGTCTTGGCCGTTTGTAGATCGATGGTTATGACTCACAAAACTGTCGGTAAATTCCAGCCCAAGTGAGAGGGTCCATTCATCATCGAGACAGTATTCTCCAGCGGCGCATACCGACTCGTAAAGCAGAATGGAGACTTACTCATGATGTCCATAAACGACAAATTCCTGAAGAAATACTATGTCTAAGGATATGTTGCTACTTCCTCAAACCACCAAATCTCCCAGACCATCGAGTTATGTACACCAAGTACCTCTGAACTCACACTCTATTTTTTTTACATCGTATCTCCCTGAGTGGCGAGTCATGTATGATGATACCTCTGAACTTCCATTCTAATGCTTGATCACACAGGAGTCTGCCCAGCTTATCATTATCTCTGAGCAAACTTCATGGTCCTGATTATCGTGTATCACGTCCATATTACATATGATACCAATAGTCTCCCGGCTTAACACATGTACCCAACCCGGGATAAAAGACATGGTGTTAAGACCACAAAACCTATCACGTCCATATTACCTCTGATGGATTTTGTCTTAAAATATATTACTCGTACCACCAGTGCGCAGAAGAGTAATAGGTCTACCAAAGATTATTCCTGATTATCGTGTGTCACGTCCATATTATCTCTGATACTGATAGTCTCCCGACTTAACACCTGTACCCAACCTGGGATAAGAGATATGGTGTTAAGACCACAAAACCTATCACGTCCATATTACCTCTGTTAGGTTTTGTTTCAAATCTATTACTCGTACCACCAGTGCGCAAAAGGGTAATAGGTCCACAGAAGTTATCCTAATCTATTACTCGTACCACCAGTGCGCAGAAGAGTAATAGATCCACCAAAAATTTCCTGATTATCGTGTCACGTCCATATTACCTCTGATACCGATAGTTTCCCGACTTAACACCTGTACCCAACCCGGGATAAAAGATATGGTGTTAAGACCACAAAACCTATCACGTCCATATTACCTATGTTAGGTTTTGTTTCAAATCTATTACCCGAACAACCAGTGCGCAAAAGGGTAATAGGTCCACAGAAGTTATCCTAATCTATTACTCGCACCATCGGTGCACAAAAAGAGTAGTAGGTCCACAAAATATTATTCAAATCTATTTGCTCGCTTTTTCAGATGCACAAAAGGGCAATAGGTCCATAAAAAATCCCCCAGTAGGATATCCTTTATCAAACACAAATGTTGTATTAGGCCCTCTAGTACAAGAACAAAAAATACCACAAACAAAGAATGGGGTGAATGTATTCTGTTTATTCAAAATCAGTTACTTTCATAGGACGACATCGGCAGCAAAAGAAAAAGAAAGGAAAATCTAGCAATACATAGTTTGGTCAGTTTGGCAGCACTTCGCCTTTATCAAAACGCAGTTTCTTGGCCCTCGAAAGAAGTCATATTTTACTGCTAAGAAGCAAACAAGGCTATTGAATCTCCGAGGAGCTGCACGGAGGAAGACAAATATAACATGCTTTTTTCTCCTCCGTATTGCGGACATCTTAGGCCCGTTCCTCCAAAAGACCATACCATCAAAACAACATCCCTAGTGTTGTTTTTGCCTACTTGGAGAGCCATGAAAACAGAACTTTCACGATGACATCCCACCACCTTCCGACTCTCCGACGTATAAAGGTTCTTCCTACCATCTGAGGAAAACTCTTCCAAAGCATGAAGAGTTCTAAGCTCTCTGATGTGCGTGTCAAGTGTTGCATCTTCACCACACCCAAAATTGTCGATACCGGTCCTGGAAAAATCTGCTAGCCAAACCCCTACAAAATATAAAAAGAGAAAAAGTGGGGGTTAACATTCAGAAGAGGACAAAGTGCATGCATCAGCCATGCAGCCCCATCATACAAAATATATGCAGATAGGGCGTACATCAATCATGCCTAAATCACAGTGGCGATGCATGACAGGCCGGTACATAAAATATACGACATGGCCATTCAAAAATTAAAGTCGTCGTCTTTCCGTCGTCCTTACCCTTGATAGGGAGTTGCACATCAGGATTAATAGAAGGAGAGTCTGCAGCTCTCGACGGAGAGGCGAGTCCCTTCCATTTAGACGCAAGATCAGTCGACTTGGAAGATTTTGGAGCCATGGCTAACTGGGACAGAAAGGATGACTGGGACAATAAAGACGAAGGAGAAAAAGTTGAAAGAAAAAAAAATTCTCTCTCCGTATGGCCCATATTTATTGTTATTCAAAGAAGAAACAGATGAACGTCGCATCGATTATCGTGACATTAAAGATAATGATGATACTTGGGGATTTTTATCCTTAATAACCGTCATCGTCGCTTCGATTCTCGTATCCATTAAAGATAATGATGACGTTTGGGGATTTTATCCTTAGTAACCGTCAGCTTTATCTCAAAAGAAGAACCCAAAATCCAAAGCCAAATCAAGGCATGCAGACAAGATCTCTCTACGGCACAAGATCTCCCTGCGGCACAAGATCTACCCGCGGCTCAAAAATGTTCCTGCGGCTCAAAATGTCCCTGCAGCACAACGTCTCTCCTGACTCGAAGATTCCCTACGGCTTGACATATTTCCATTCTTCTAATTCAAAGTATTCCAAATTTACAATTTGAAAACTTTGAAGGGGGTCTTGTAGAAGAATGAAAAATATGGAGTTCATGCGGATCACAACTGACCGCATGAGTACTTTAGAACAAATTGGTCCGCATAAAGAAGAGCCGCATGACAGACTCGGCATGCCCCTTGCGGCCCATCTTCACCAGACTGATTTGAGCTGCCGAAAGAATAGTTACGTGTGCGGCTAAACTGATCAACCCTTCTGATAAAGCTGACAAACTCTGTCAAAGTTGACAAAACTGACAGCTCTGACACTCTGACAAAAAGAAGATAAGACGTGATCAAACAAAATGTCATGTCATCAGACTGGACATAGTCATGCGGCTAGAAGGACTGCGATCCGAGCCGTATGAACCGTATACGACTCAATCTATGTACTTCATGCGACCAAGGGTGACTGCAACCTAAGCCGCATGAGCCTTATACGGCCCAGAACACAAAATATGCAGCTCAAAAGTCCCCAAGCTACATGGGGACTAAGGGAGACTGTGACTTAAGCCGCATGAGTCTTATACGGCCCAGTACTGAAAGGCCTATGCGGCTCAAAATGACTCAAGTAGACTGATCCTACCCTGTGATAGGATACGTGGCAAGTTGACCAAGTCTCAACCACCCAGATTTGTTGCAACAAAATCTCAATAAATCACCAACTGGCGGCCAAAGAGCGGGTCTTTGTGTGTTGTTGTAGCCACATGGTCACGTGGCCATCTATGCGGCTCAAGATATCTATTATTATAAATAGCAGGGTAGTACACCTATGCAAAAGGACTGGCAATCTATGAAGGGCAATTTCTTCAAGAGCAAGAATCACGTCAGATAGTCCAAGGAGAAAGGCAGAGTTGTTACACTTTTTCGAGCCTCTATCGTCACCCCCAGAATCAAAACTAAACAAATGTACTTAGATTATTTCCTAGGATTTTTTTCTAAGCTTTCTCCTGTACAAGAGAGTTTGCAATCAAGTTCAATTCCTCTGTAATTTTTGTTCTTGATTATTTAATGGCAAACAGTCGGTAAGAGAGATTTTTTGGGAGAACTTCAAGAGGCTCTTCAAGGAGAATTTCTTCCCCAATATAGCTTTTAGCGCATTGGAGGGCCAGTTCGTAGGACTAGTGCAGGGGAACTCGGCAGTGGACGAGTACGTAGCAACATTTTTCCATCTGAGCTGATTCGCTAAGGGTATATGGTTCAGGATGAAGGGAAGAAGGCTCGCAAGTTCATGAGGGGCCTGAACCAAGCTGTTCATTCTCGCACATTTGGGCGTCGCGAGGCGACTTTTGAGCAGATATTGATAGATGCTCAGATTGCTGAGGAGGACTTCGGTCTTAAGCCCAAGAGGGCCGTTGACATTATGGGTGGTACTAGCAGTAGTATAGGACCGGCTAAGCGTCCCCACATTCAGAAGGAGTACCATCAGCGATCTGAAGCTCAATTTCAGCAGCAGAGGCAGGGAGATCGGGCTTCTCTTTATAATATTGTAAGAAGCCTGGTCATTCATGAGATATCTGCAGGAAGAGACTGAAGATATGTCTGTTTTCTAGGTCAGCTGTGCACCAGATAAGGGACTGCCTAAAGTACCCCCATCTGGCATAGTGTAAGGCCAGGGAGGTAGAGATAGGCAACCTGTGGCACTGCATCATGCCTAGCATGAGAGGGGCAGGGCTTTTGCGTTGACGGTCGAGGAGGCTGATGCTGCAGGTGATAGGATAACAGGTTTGTCTTCCTGTTCTTGTTTCGTCCTTCCATCTTGTTGTATATTTCAAATAGTACCTTTTGATTTATGCTTATGCTGTGATAGATCGTATATTGACCCTGATTAAGACTGTGATATCATGACCAGTAGGACCATGATTTGCATATTATTAGATATAATTTGCTTGACCTTGATTGTTGGGGTTTAACCTAGAAGGAGTACGACCATCTTAATTTTGAGGATAAATTTTTTTTAATGAGGGTAGATTTGTAACCACCACTTTTCTAAAATGAGGATAATTTTGAACTTTTGTGAAATTGACCATGTTAATGATTTATTGGGTAAATTTAGATTATTCTAATATTATTTAAATAGATGTATTGTGATTGTGTCCCTTGCTAGTGAAACCTTAGAACTACTTAGCCTAGAGACTAACTATGACCATGGAGACCTAATCATGTGATTAGATTAGCTAATTACCACTTTTTAGGCTAAGGATATTTTGGTCATTTATGAATTATTATTTGTGAATTTCATTTAATTGATAATCTGCTAAGTGAGATGTTAGGACTTTCTAGAATTTCCCTAATCTAGATGTTAACCATGAACCTAGATATTTGATTAGTAGCTTCCAACTAGATGATAAGGTTAGTAATATCTAGATATTAGTCTAAGTTTAGATATTTTGCTTGAAACCCTATTTTCTTTGGGCCTTTAATAAAAGGGGCTTGATTTCAACTTGAGAAGGCCTTTAATAACAACTAGAACCTAATCATAACCCTAGTAAACACCCATGACAGCCAAGAGGCAGCCCCTTTGCCTATATAACATCATGTTAGCCTCCCTCCTTGCCTCTTTCATTAAAACTCAAACCCTAAATTGTGTTCTTCTCCAAATTCACTCCCTTTCTCCAAATCAACTCCAAATTGAGCCCAACTAGTTGCAATACACTCCCCTAGTGTAGAGGAAGCCTCTAGAAGCTAGCTAGCAAGGATTTGGAAGCTTTGACCAAAGGAATTTGGTGTGGGTTTATTTCAAGGACTTTTACATTGAGATTCTAACTCTCAATAGGTAATAATCTCTAAACCCATTAAATTTATGATTTCTTTATATAGATGCATTCATTTAGGGTCCCTGTAGCCCTAGGCCAAGTTTGGTTCATTTTCGAATCCATTTAGTATGTGTATCGGAGGAGTATCGGAGAACTATTCAATTTGTTCGATGAAATGCCTCTTAGAAACTTTGGTTCTCTGATTTATGTGAAAAATATATTTTTGGAAAGTTAATAATGTGTGGATTACATTTCTAAATGACTGAGTTGGTTTTAGGGTGTTTTGGACACAATATTTGGACACGGGGACACGGCACGAGGCTTTGGTGCACTGTCCCGCTACCCGAGCCTCACTTCTCTGTGGACACGACACGAGGAGACACGAGATTTGGTCAATATCTAGGGGCAACCACTGACAGGACACACACAAAATTTTAGGGGATTTGTTGGAGTATTCGAGGAGTTCTCAACTCCACAGATGTCACACACTCACAGGCACACGTACAGGAACACCCCTCTGATACGGCTTCGTATCGAGGACACGACACACTATGGACACAAATTAGGCACACAGACACACACCTCTAGACCTAGTCTGCCTATTGGTACACATATGCGACACTTTGCCTTGACACATGTGTCCCACAAGAGCCCGACACATACGCACGATGACCTGCAGGGTTTGCCCTGAGCAGTCGAACACCCCCCTTATCTGTTGTGTCGGGTTTGCCTATAGCAGCCCATGCCTAATTTTATGATTCAGTCATCTTTGACTTGCCCTGCACATTGTATTGTCCCTTTTAGATTTGGTTTAGATCTCATATCATGTCCTACATTCTAATGTCAGTCCCTCCCTAGCATTTGGATGAATCAGTCCTTGGTTTGTTTGGTGTCAACTGGGATACCTTGATGTTTCAATCTAAGTGGAGGGGAATTAGTTTTAGGTTTCAGTCCTTGAAAGCTTATAGCCATAGTCTATGGATAAGGTTTAGTTAATTGATGTGCAGACCTACTATAGTCCTCATAATGCATCTCCATTTTAGTCCCTATATCCTAATATCATGTCCATCCTCTTTTGATTCAGATCATTAATTTATAGTACAGTTCCTTCATTCCATGCTCTGGTATCTTACTTGGTATCCTAACATTCAGTCGGCGACACTCAACCCATGTTACCCATCTGTCAAATGACTTGCAGCATAACATTGCATCTTAACTTACTGCATGTTGAAATCAAACACAGCACTTCACTTATTCCTTGCAGAGTATTAGAACATGTGATACACTGCATATCCCATTCCTTGCCCTGTATATGTTGTCACATGGCAGCTATGCCCATGGTTTGGTTGGTTAGGGGATAGGCCCATTGGTCTGTCCTCATGGCAAGGAATGTTAGGGGTTGTGCTCACAATTTTTGGTTGACCACTGTCCCTGAGGAAGTAGAGGGCTCGAGTTGGCCATGGCCTGGGCCATTTGGTCACTTGGCTGTGAGCAGGAGTTTGAGTGAGAGTAATTGGATAGCCTTGGCCTCCAGGCCATTACCTTGACATAGTCACTACGTGCAGTATGTGCAGGAAAGCGCAAGTGCAGTCTGTGCAGGAAGGCACAGGTGCAGTCTGTGCAGGTGCAGTCTACACAGGAAAGCGTAGGTACAGTCTGCACAAGTGCAGTCTGTGCAGGAAAGCGCATGTGCAGTCTGCGAGGAAAGCGTTGGTGCAGTCTGTGCAGGAAAGTGCACAGGTTGTACAGTATGCACAGGTTATATTCTGGAAGGTACACAGGCTGTACACTGGAAGGTGTGCAGGCTGCGTGCATGTGCGCATTGCAGGCTGTTCATCTTCCCCAAATCAGTACCGAAGTGCATAGGGTACCCATGAACTCAAGGAATGCCATAACTCCTCAAAATAAGTCGAAATCAAGCGGTTCAAAATCTAAAATTGGGTAGAATGAAATTCCCCACACATGGAACCATAAACAATAAGCTTTAAGAGATCAAAACCAAAAAAACAAAAAAATCTTAAAACTTAGATCTACAAAAATGTAACCATTAAAACCAAAAACTTCAAGTGCTAAAGATGCTTAGAATCATGAGAGGAAGAGAATAAAACAAACAAAAATGAAGATCCATCATGTTCTCCATGGAGCAAGTTGTACTTGCCTTGGGTTGGTGGGAGGAGTAAATGAAGAAGATGAAGAAGTAAATGGTAATAATGGAGGAGAGAGATGAGAAGTTGGTTTATATACCAACCTTCTCAACTCAAACCAACCCAACCAAACCATGCCAAGCTAAGATGAACCAAGGTGAACCAAACCAAAACTAAAGTATGTTAAGATTAAACCAAGACAAGGCATAAGCAAGACAAGTCAAAGCACGGGTCACCTGATAAATGTCAGAATTCCGTATACGTATACTGAAAATACGTATAACAGAAAATGGGAGTGAGTTCTCAGAGGATGAAACCTCTTTGACAGCAGGCCCAGAATGGGTCGTCTTTCCTTTCGACATTATCTGAAAGGTTTAGGTACAAACATAAGCAAAGTAGCCTAGAAACTATAAACAAGCAAAAATAGATATTATAAATAGATAAGTTCGGCCCTATTATCGTGACAGGGTGAAAATAGTCTGAGTGTTCTAGTTGTTTCTAGAGTCTGTTTTCCTAAAGTCATACTTAGACCTAAGTCAGATTGCAGTACTGCATGCTGGTCTAGACTAAGTTGACTAGACCAATTTGTAGAACTTCAACCTGCATGGGCTATCACTAAAAACATGTCATGACTTGATCCCAAAATATTGGGTCCATTCGGATCATGTCCAGGCTACACCGTTGTGAGATGGCAGCAGTAAGCTGTGTCAATCAGTAGCAACGTAGGAACAACAATCTAAATACAGAGTAAAACTTTATTAAATATTTGAAATGAAACTAGAGTCTAATTAAAACAAACATAACAGAACAAACATCCATTTGTTACAACTTGTTTATTTATTACAACTTCTAGAAAGAAAAGAGACTAAACAAAAAGGTGCAACTAGGACTCTTGGTTCCTCTGTCCTGGTTTAGCTAACTCCTCGGAACCCAAGTCAGGTCCATAGTAAGAATTATAGGCCAGCTCCTCGTCATCGTAATCACCTAAAATATTGGTCTTCAGTTAGGAGGGGAGCAAGAACATATAAATTCATTCCAGCATCTTAATGAATAATTAAAAGAGACATGAAGTAATTTTGTAACAGATTTATTTTCTAAATAATAAATAAAGAAGCAGTTATGCAATATATCTCTGTGAATGAAATGATGCAATCAAACTAGTAATAGTGTGTGAGCGCATAACATCCTGTGGCCGGCTAGGGATGGAGGCAGTAAGTGTTCTAGTGAACACGGTCTGGCTTCAGCCCAAGTGGGTTGGGCTTCCGCTATCCACAGTAAGGTAGTAGGAGACTTTGACCACAGGTGTTAACACTACTCCCCAAACCCCGAGTCAATAAGTCAGTCAAGCAGTCAGTATGATCCGAGAGGAATTCCGTGAGTCAAGTGTCGATACAGTAACTCTACTATGTAATGAATTTAATTATTAACTAAAATACAAGTTCGGGTAAGTATGAACTTGCCTTGGTGCTCTCAGTGCTGTAGGTGATGACATGAAGGTATCAGACAGTCCGGGACTTGAAACCTACATTAATTTGATACTCTGTTTTAGAAGTCATTCAAAGGGTTTAACTATAACGCCAATAATTATAATAAACAATCATTTGGTTATAAAAATATTTTTATAGAATAAAGCTATAATTATTTAATACGTTAAACCATGTGGAATAATATTTGGTAAAAACAATTTTCTAATGAAGCTATTATTTTATAAATAATGCGGGAAAATACTATATTTTATTTATTAGTAAATTAATAATGGATTTTCGTAAACTAATATTATAGTTAGTGTCATTACCACATTTCTAGCTTGAGGGTATTTTGGTCATTTTTAAATTTTTGGGAATTATTTGGAATTATTTAGTATTAATTATAATTACTGGAATTTTAATTGATTTTTAGTATAATTGATTTAGTGCTATTATTGACTTTGACTCAGGGTGACTTAGGGGACTGTCCTAGAAGTTAATCTAGGTCATGGATACTTGGTTAGATATTGAAACCCTAGTTTGACCTAAGTTAGTGATATCCTACTCATTAGAATTTATTTGGGGGAAATATGAATTAATTAAGCTAGAGAATGGCTTGTGATTTCATAAGTCATGATTTATGGCTTAGGCCCATAGAGGCCCATAGACAACTAGAGGAACCCTAACCCTAGCCCAACACCTACATGGCCGGCCACCCTATCCATTCCCACATATTTAATGTCTCCTCAAACTTAGGGCTAGCCTCCTTTAGGAAATTGCAAGTTTGGAAATAGAGGTAAACCCTTTCTTCTCCAATCCATAACTCCTACATTTCAACTCCTTTTTCTTCCTAATTTCTTGCAATAGATTCTAATCTCTGTGTATTTGATGGCTATGGTGAGAAATTTCAGGGAAGGGGCAACTTGGAAGAGTTTGGATAGCTTGAGGAACAACTCACTTGGGGGCTTTTTAAGCCATTTCAAACCCCTAGGTAAATTATAATCCCCTCCATAAAATAGGATTTTAATTGCATAACTAGGAAGCCCTAGGTCTACCCTAACTGTTGGTATAGGCTTTTTTAATTTTCGTGTCCAATACGTGTCCGTATCGGACACGTATCAGTAGCTATCATAGGTGTTCGATGAAATGCCACAGTGGGCATTTCATCCTTGTTTTCGAATTTGGTTTGAATAGGAAATTAGGGTTTAGGCTCGTTTATTGTTTTCCAGTGGACTGAGGTGTTATTAGTGTCGTGTCGTGTCGTATTGGACACGAGTACAAGCGGGGTGCAGTACGCGCGCGTGCAGTGACAGCTCCCCTGCTACTCGGGGTCCACTGTGCCATGGATACACCACTTGGACACGTAAAAATTTACACATACGTGCGGGCAGACACTGACACGAGGCTCCCAAAGTTTCAAGAGTCCTCGTGTCGTGTCAGACACGGAATCGTGTGTGCAGTGGGCGTGCACTGTGCGTGTGCAGTTTTATTAGTTTGTTCACTGTTTAATTCCATTTTAAATGGTTTAATTCATGTTTTAAAATGCTAATTAGATCCTATACATGTCTAATAATCTCTGATAGATTGATTTACTTATTAGTAGATAGGTTTTGTCATGTGGATTGGGATTCGAACATATGGGGTCGACTGATATTGGCTGATACATGTATGTTCCAGTTTTTCCTATGTTTAATCCATCCTAATCCTATTTAATTTGAATTCCAAATAATTTTTTTAGTTATCAATGTTTCCCACTTAATTGTTTGTTCATGTTTAATTCAATGTCATATTCGAATTAGGCTTTTTGATTGGAAATGGGATTTTAGTCATTAAGTTGGTTCGAATGGGTTGACTGATACATGTATTGAATGATATTAGTTCCTATTGAAACTGTTTATTGAGTCTATACATTAACTTAGGGGTGTGCATCGGTCGGTGGTCGACCTATTTTGTCACAACCGAAGTCGAACCGAACTTAATCGGTTTGAAAATATTTGCAACCGAACCGAACCAATCAACTGGTCGGTTCAGTTTTGAAACCGACCGACTTGGTTCGGTTCGGTTCGATTTGGTTCGGCTGGTCGGTTATTATATCCAAAATTATCAGCAGCAATCAGCCAATCAGCATGCCAAATATACAAAGTCTACTCAGTTTTTTTACATGTCAGTTGAAACTTGAAACCTGGGGCTGGATTCTGGAATGTCAGTTGATGAATACAAATTGTATGATCAATAAGAATATTGCAATGTCCCATATTCACATCAGAATCACACTCATTTTTTATTATGCCCCAGATCATTCACTGTCTGATTATAATGTAACCCATAACAATAATGCCCCAGATCATTCACATTTCACAGTCCAATACTCCAATCACCATTCAGAGAATATTAAATGACTGATTATAATGTAACCCATAACAATAATGCCCCAGATCTTTCACATTTCACAGTCCAATACTCCAATCACCATTCAGAGAATATTAAATGACTGATTATAATGTAACCCATTATGTCCCAACAGCTTGTCTTGAAGTCTTGCAAAATTCAGAGACAAATAAAATGACAGATTCATTCAGAGACAAATAAAATGACAGCTTGTCTTAAAAAAATTTAGGGCTGTCCAAATGATATGAGAGAGAGAAGGGAAATTATTTGCAGCTGTTGGCTGCCGGGTCATGGAGACATGGACCCATGGGTGACTTTGGGCCTGTTGGCGAACCCAAACCGCTGTAATATATTTAACATCAGTATTGAGTTTGGTCGGTTCGGTTTTCAACGGTTTTTGGACAACCCAAACTGAGAACCGAACCGAACCGTCGGTTTTAGAACAATTACAGCCGAACCAAACCGATCGAACCATCGGTTCGGTTAAAAACCGGTCGGTTCGGTTTGGTTTGGTTCGATTTCATCGGTTTGACTAAATTGTGCACACCCCTACATTAACTGTCAATGATCCCACAGGTTTGATTGTTCATGATTAATTAGATTACTTATTAGAATTAGATTTCATGATATAAGAATAGGATATTTAGACTTTGAGTTGGTCGAATGCATGACTGATACACTGTTTTTTTTAATACCTGAATTGATTTCCATTTCCTTAAACTGAGTTTATTCTTCCCATTACACTGAATTTGAACGATTGATTTCTTTCCTTATCTGAGATTAGTTATATGTTAACTGTTATGTTCCCTCAATAACCTGAGAACTAGTTTCCTTCCCTTCTTTAAACTGAACTGGAATTGAATGTTAATTCTCTATGCCTTGCATTGGGTGTTGGTTGTTTCCATGTGATTTCGAATTGGTGTGGAATGAGGGATTGGTTGTTGGTAACACCATGCACTGTTTTCATATGTTTTCACCTATTGACACATGAACACTAACTGATTTCCAGGTTACAATGTTAGCTCACTGATTTTCTAATGCTCACTGTTTTCATATTACCTTCACTGTTTCCAAGATTCACTATACACTACACTGATTTTTCCTATTTCCTATTGTACACACACAAATATTCTACCACTGTTACAGATTTCCATTCACTGTTCTCATATGTATACACACAAGTTTATATCCCTGTTCACTCACTGTTTTCTATTTTTCTGTTAACACACACATGCCCTCTTGTATTCTCACACACACACAAGTTTATATCATGTGGCACTCTCATGACACACACACACACATGAACACATACATATGCCCCTCTCCTATTCGTCTATGTGTAAGCATATATTATAGGTAACCTATATGTTAATGTGTATTACTATATTATATTATATAAATATATCAATATGTGTATTATATTAGAAATATGTATTGACATATGGTTATGTGATATGTGGGTTGGCTTGGGCATGATATAGCCTATAGCCTAGGGCTCTTAGCCTATGGGTGTGTTTGTTTGCCTAGTGAGAGTCTAGATTAGACTTGTATAGCCTTGTTTAGACCTAGAATAGACTAGTTAGACTAGTATAGACTTGTTTGACTTAGGTTTGACCTAGTTGACCTAGTTTGACTTCTAGGGTTGACCAGAGTTGACCAAGAGTTGACTTTGGTCTAGATTGACCTAGATTCATGTAGAATGCATTGAATTGCATCTTGTTATCATTTTAGACTTATAGTGACTTGTGCTGTTTTATAGGAGACAGACACCACTCCTCGGACAGTAGATATTCTTCAGATACTCAGGATGCAGGTGAGTACATTCTCTGATCATTTCATATCCTGCATTAGGAGTATTTTCCTGCTTTAGATTACTTTACATGATGCTGACACGTTGAAAACACAGATTAGTACTATATGGATCTTGTTGTGCGATGTTACCCCCTTAGCGGATACATCAGGTATTTCGTGTTCGTGTACTTTATCATGAGCATCGTGTACTCCTTGTATTCGTGCTTTTCGTATACAAATCGTGTACACTTATGTGCTCACATGATCTTCGTGTACGACTATACTTCGTGTGCAATAACATATCTTGGCTAGATCCTTGTGTATTGATTGGGGTGGGGGAGTAAAAGTGGTTATGTAATCAATCCAGTAGATTACTCGTGTACAACCTCTATAGATTACTCGTGTACAACATCGTGCCATTTACATAACCGTCTTGTGCTCTGAATCACTAGTCACTGCTAGTTCTCTATATACTGTAGCTATTTATTTACAGTCTTCCTTTTTCATCATGTTATTTCCTTCAGTTTCTTGTATCTTACTCTCTAGCATGATTATATTTCCTAACCTGCTATGATTTGTTGAGATGTACTGTGCTCGCTCCTGTCCTGACTGGACCTGTTGAAATATTACAGAGGACGAGGCTGAGGCGTTCTGCCCTAATACTACGGTGCTACCCTAGATGAGTGCTGTGACTTGGACCAGCAGCAGGATCCACTAGCAGTTGACGACACTCCCTTATATTAGGATGTCTTTACTTTTCATGGATTACTGTGTATGGATTCTGATATGTTTTGGGATATGTACTTATTTAGACACTTAGAATTCTGGATTGTATCTCTGTGTTTCTATTTCTGGTTATCTATCTATCTATCTTTTTCATGCTCTACCTTAGATGTGATTGAGACTGTATTTGCTATATCACTTCCATTCGGAGAGTATATACTGTACAGGTACCTTTATATTGTTAGATGTTGACCTAGGACAACGTTCTACCGCCGACACTGCGGCGTAGGCTGGACGTACCCACGTCTCGTGCCCTTACTCTAGGGTGCGGGTCGTGATAGTTAGAATTACTCATATAAAATACTTGGAAATACTTTGAAATTAAATAATATTTTATTTACATAAACTAAACAAAATATTTTAATATATATTTTTAAATAATAAAAAACCCATTTTAATAGTAAAATTATGAAAATCATTTATTTAGTAAAACCTAAGGTTTTTACAAACATACTGAAGACTCTTATTAAAATATCATCTAAAACTTTATTTATAATACAATATAAGCTTACTAAATAATTTAACAATTTTATTATGAAAATATTTTATATTAATAATTAGTAAGAAATCATTTAATTATATGAATAACTTAAAGATTTCTACGGAGAAATAACTAGCGTTTATCATCTAAAAATCCTTTTTGGTAATAAAAACCATTTTTGGAAGATAAATAATATTTTATCCAAAATAGTAAATAAATAGATTTTTTGGCATAAAATCACTATTTCCTATACTAATAATAGACTTTTGCTATGAAACTATTTGACACTAACTTAATTTTTTATTAACGTAAATTTTTTTAATAACAATAATATTAACAATACTCTTAAACCTAAAATAACATGGTTTTCTACGATAATCGTAATTGAACGTTTTCTTAACCATTTTAACATAAATCATTAAATCTATTACCTTACTAATTAATATAACCATTTATTTAATACGACTTAAATATTTCTAATAATAATCCAACCGTCATATTAATTAATTATTAGAATTCTATTACAAATTATGAGGTTGAAATTAGGAAACCAACTAACTATCTATTCCGGAATTGACAGAGATTTATTCTGTCAATTTCGATCGAAACAGGAATGGATTTTCTCTTCTGGAAAAAGCACAGAAGGTTACAGGGGATTACCGGATGGCTGATGACGGAGTACCGAGGGGAGGCCTCGGACTCGGAACGCATGCGGAATGCACACGCACGTAGTACACGCAGAACGGAACAGCGTATGTACGCGGGAGAAGGGACGCACGGGGCGGCGATGCGACTGCTGGCACGGGGGGTGCAACCTGGACGGTGCGCTAGCATTTTTGGTGGCGGGCTGTGAGGCGGCGCGTGGCCGGGGGACGGTCGACGGGGCTATCGCGTGGGCGGGGAAGCCGCACAGCGCAGACGCACGGGGGCGGTCGGCCGGTTGGCGCAAGGAAGACGTCCAAGTGGGGTGTTGACACGGCCAAGGCGTCGCGGAAAGCGTCGGAATGGGATCGGTTTCGGAAATGGAGAAGTATGGGAGGAAGAGATGTAGGTTTGGGAAGGTGGAAAGGTTATATGAGTTTTTTTTCTTCTGGAGAGGAAAATATTTTTGAAATATTACGTAGAGGAGATGGGTTACGTGGGGGGGGTGATCCGCGGAAGGGACGGATCTGAACGGGGACTGGGTAGTAGTTGAACGGGTAGTTTAAGTCTAACGGGTTTGGGTAGGGTTAGCGGGTTAAACCTTGGACTTAAGTTATGGGCTAAGTAAAAGTCTCAATAATGGCCTCCAATAATATTAATAACTCAAATAATAATAATAATAACACATTATGCTACATAAAATTATTTAATTAATTGATTCAAATGTTCTGAGTTTTACACCTTATCGCCTCAATCCACTCTGTGTAATGCATCGTGCGGTCCGGGGCATTACAAATATGTCACGTAAAAAAAATAAAGTACATACATGGTTGTCATCTAAAAGAACAAATTGTTGGAGTAGGTAGGGTTCCCAACCTATATGGAGAATACCCCGGAGTGCGACGAGCGCCAT
The DNA here is from genome assembly GCA_029216955.1 of Iris pallida. Classification (NCBI taxonomy): domain Eukaryota; kingdom Viridiplantae; phylum Streptophyta; class Magnoliopsida; order Asparagales; family Iridaceae; genus Iris; species Iris pallida. The sequence continues at coordinate 2,251,386 of JANAVB010033017.1, forward strand.
CCGTGTGTCAGAGAAGCTCGGGGAGTGCATGGATCCTATTTTGGAACATATATGGTAAGGAAATATATGATTGGATTTCCGTATTTACTTTGATCATATATTTATGATTGGATCCTTCATATAGTAGCTTTCCATATAATTGGGCTTCCAATTATGGCAAGCTAATTATGATTAGATTTCCATTAAATATATGATTGATGCATATTGGAAGTTTCCGTATATATTAGCCTTCCATGTATAGATTGCCAAGGGCTAATAAAAGGGTGATGCATGCTAGTTGAAAATCATCTAAAAAAAATAAGAGTGCTTTACAATATTTGAGAGAGAGAGAGGATTAAGGACTATTGTTAAGGAGAGATTGCTTTGAATAATTTTTCGGCATATCTTGTTCTTCGGAGTCTGCAATCAAAATTTTCTTCTTTCAAGTGAGTTGTGGTGATCCGTGTTGGATCGGGAGGAGCTTGTAGAGGGTGTATTCTCTTTATTCCATTAGTGGAGGTTCTTCATGGTTGGACTCTGATCGTCCCGTGGTTTTTTCCGTAAGGGTTTTCCACGTCAAAAATCTTTGTGTTTGATACTGTGTTTGGCATTTTTTGGTTTGTGTACTTTTGCTCGGTTCTCTTGCAGGACTTTCTGGTTTGGGGGAACGGTTTTCGCACTTCGTTCCCAACACAAATTGCGTTGACAGTATGCTCTAGATCCATGAAATTCATGCGAAGCCAACATAGCTTGACACGTTCGATGGAATCTCCATACTAATGTATTGTTCGACTAGCCAAGAAGGCTCTAACTCCTTATCAAAAACTCACTGCACCAAAATAAGTGTTTAGGAACATTATAGGTGTGTTCCTATTATTTTTAGGAACGATTAATAACTGTTCCCAAAAGTGGCGTTGCAAATATTTGGAACGGTTATTAGATGTTCCTAATCCTTTCATTTGGAACGCTTACTAGGCATTCCTAGGTCTAGATTTAGAACACACCTTTTGGCGTTCCTACTTTAATCCTTGGAACAATTATTTACTGTTCCAAGCAAAATTTGTTTATATATAGAAAAAAAAAAAAATATATATATATATATATATATATATATATATATATATATATATATATATATATATAGACACACACACACACACACATACACACACACACACACACACACAATTTTTGTGCGACGAACAAGTCAATCAATTAAAAATAAATAGCACAAACAATAATCAAAAGAAAATTACTTTTATTGAACAAATTCACGTCTTCGCATATCTCTACAATAAAACTCGAGTGTAATAGATAAAATGACATATGCACTTAGTTGGTCTTCTATCATACTATACAGTAAAAATGATAAATATAAGAAAAAAATTTCTCTTGAGAGCTAGAGTTTGGGGGCCTCCAGGACTGTTGACACTTCCTATCTGCTGCAAAGCCCACTGTTCACTTGTAAAGGTGTCTACTCTCAACAAAAACTTTAACTTCACTTCTTCCTTATAATCATCCTCTCTTCCCTACATTGTAAAAAAAAAGGTCTGTTAATAGGAACTAGTATAATGAGTAGTAGATGAAATACTAATATAAACCTAGAGGAAACAAATTTTAGCAACCTGGTTGCAATTCAATAAATGTCTCTCCATATCTTCGTTCCAGCATCTAGGTACGATAAATAAGTGTTCCAAGTTGAAAAGTTCCTAGTGTTCTAATTTACCATTTTGGTGTAGCGACTACGACTGAACCTTCAATAGGTAACCCTAGAATGTTTATCATATCCTTTAGGGTAATGGTCATCTCTCCAACCGAAAGCTGGAAAGTGTTGCATCCGGGCCATCAACGTCCAAGGAGACTTATGATCAAGTCTTTATCGTGACGTAGGAAACATAAGTCATCAACATGCTAAATGCCAAAGGAATACACCAATGACTCTTGCTCGCGAGTCAACTTCTACTCACCATAGTTTCTCTCATACCACCCTATGTCATGCTCTCACAATCGCACATTGACACCACAATTGTATAACTATTTATAAATTACATATATTTTGTTATTGTTAGATATGTGAAAAATATATAATTATTTAACTAACAATTAAAATGTAGAAAAATATACATATCCAGCAAATACGTAATATATATGTAGGTTTTATGTTGCTAGATAATGACGTCAATGGCTGACTCACCAGGAATATGTCCATCAACCTGGCCAGCCATCTATAAAATGATAGTCGTCAAAATACTTTAGATTAGGTTAGGGTTAGGATTTTAGGGTTAGGGATAGGGATAATGATTAGGGCTATGATTATTGTTTTAGGTTGGTGTCACGACCCGCTCCCGAATAATCGGACACGAGTCGGACATGCCCAGCCTTCGTCAATAGACACGACGAAGTAAGCTGTACAATACTAAAGAAAATTCTAAGTCACAATGTAATGTAAACATTCACAACATCAATAAACGTGCCAGAAAATATCACCACAATCCACCAAGCCATTTAGTATAAAGTCATCCGGAGACAAATCCGGTCAAATAAAAATATACAATAATGAAATCCAAAATACAATCTCCAAAAAAACAAATAAAATAAATCCTACAATATCCAATGATATCACTGTGCTCCATGTGGACTCAAGCTCACCTGTAACGTATCCTATCAGGAAAGAGCAAAGCACAATCCCGACAAGAACAATATACATTGTAATATGAAATACAGAGTACGAGAACTAAAAATAAAACTATAGTACCAGAAGTGGAATGTAAAACTGAAGACAATGGATACGACAATCAATATGCAAAGACAATGAACATGACAATCAATGAACAAGACAATAAACACGACAATCAATGCAAGTGTGACCTTTTAACACCTAATGTGTGACCGGCTGAGGACCACAATCCACAATTCACAATTCACAATTCTACAAGATCCGACTTAATCGTATGTGAGGTGTATGATTAGGCTATCCACAATACCTAGGTTGGGTGTGGTCACACACTAGTTAATATTTTCTCCAATCCTGCAATAACAATGACTCACAATACAATGAACAAGGTACAAGGCAATCGTGTGTATCTTGTGTCCGATATGAGAACATGGCACATGAATGTAAGACAGAAACAAAGTAAAAGCTTGAGTCGGTGTACTTGCCTTGCTTGGAAGATGTCACGACCCGCTCCCGAATAATCGGACACGAGTCGGACACGCCCAGCCTTTGTCGTTAGACACAACAAAGTAAGTTGTACCAATCTAGGGAAATCTAACTAGATAAATCAAGAACAAGTATGAAATCACAGCATCTATAAATGTGTCCCCAAATCCAGAGTAAAGTACAAGAAATGAGAATCAAGACATGAAACTGAACAGGAAATACTGAAAGTAAAACAGGAAACATTGTAAGAGTCCTGAACATGAAATACAATCTGAACATGAAGTATAACCTGTACATGAAATACAGCCTGAACATGAAATACAACCATGAATCCTAAAGTACAACCTGAAATCCTGACATATGCAATATTAAAATACATCTAGATTGTGATCTGCTTGGGTAGATGTAATGATCATGAAATGGTACGACTTTGGTCCCGCGTACACGGTGCGGGGCCCAAGCTATTCACATGAGTAGTAACAGGGTTTGATCACATATCTATAGAATTTCCTTTCCCAGACGCAAGTAATACATGAAACATGAAACCAGATAATATCGTGATACATTGTGTCAATCAAGGAGATACAGGGATGAACATGCAAGACATGGGAAATGAACAAATCCGAGTAGTATACTTGTCTTGCTCCGGGTGATCGAGAAAAGGTAGTAAGGCTGGAAATCCTCCTGTTTATAAATTATAAGTTGATTAATAACTATTTTAGTTTAATGGTTCCTTTACAACATACATGATTTCATTATAATCTAACTTAGCTAAGAATTTACACACTAAAATAAAATACATATCTAGATATTACAGTCCTAGTATCAACTTACAGCAGGAAAATGGTTCATACCAAAGTCAAGGTATTGATATACCAACTGGCGTATCTAACTTAAATCCATTATCAATCTATATGTCAAACCTATAGGTAGATACCAGTCCAAAATGATTATCATACCAATCTTATACTCTGCAGCTCCTAGCCTGTCAACCATAATTAGTCTAATTGATGTATTAATGCTCAAAACTAATATGATACAACAAGATTATTCCTAAACTTCCTATCAGAACCTGAATTTGGTTCATGCTACCAATGAGATTGCCTATCAAAAATATTAACAGCTACTAGGAAAGAGATCATTGGTGGTACTTGGTTATTTCCAACAGAGTATCTAAATCGAGATATCCTAAGGAATTCTTAGAACAATAACTTATACAGTTCAGTCCTAAATATGGTTCAGTCATTAGCCCAACGACCTACTATCCATAGATTGTGGTATAATCTCAGGTTGGGGAACAATATCTAACTTGCACATTAATTCAGTCTCTAACAGGGCTTGTGTCTGAACACAACAGTCCTTACTATGGTAATCCCAAATCGATTTGGTTTCAGCTCAAAACATTCAGGGATTAACCCAAGGCTGTCCAAGTATTGTCCTAAATTGAATAGTCCTAAATATGTGACTGATATACTAATTCACAGTATAAGATACTATGAAAACCCAACACAACCTATGTTCAAGGTCATTCCTTGTGCTGAATAAAAGCCAGGACTTCTCAGGTTGGGACTGACATGATTCAGTCCATAAATTAGGACTGAAATACTAGTTTAATGTGTTCAATATCAGTCTAAGGTATTAGTCCAACATCATGTCACTACACAACCTAACTCAGCTTAAAATACAGTCACAATTCCCATCCTTAGTGAGATAACAGTCTTAGCAAGGCTGATGTTCTCAGTCTCATGAGATAGACCAGTCCTGCCAAGGACTGATATCTAACTCAGCACTAGGACTGGTACAATCAGTCTAGTATTCCCAGGTTGACACTAGTCCAATTTTCATATCCCACCTATAGTCCATCAACCTATTTCCTTCAACTGATATTTTAATCCTTGGTTAGAATTCAGACAGAACAACCCAGTCCCAGGTTTACTCCCTCATATATCAATCCAATGTGCAGCTGTACATCAGTCCTGTAGGTTAAACCCAATTGCTTAAAAGGGTATCCTGAATGACCCTTCACTTCAGGTAACCTTCAGTCCAATATAGGATCTGAAAAAATCAAAATAAGGCTGGTATACATTAATTTGATATGGACTGATAGGATCAGTCCCTGCTTAGCTTCCTATTCAATGATATAAATACATTCTTGCATAACTGATGTATAGCTGTCTCAGGAAATGAAATCCTGAAGAGTTAGTCACAGGACAACTACCTCTACATATTCATGTATAGCAAATTCCTAACTAAAGTTAAATCAACATCCTAGTAATGGGCTGACCTCTCTACTCATATCCATAACTCTGTGATTTGACTAAAATCTCAATGTATGGTTTCCTAACACAACTATACTCTAGATTACAAATTTAAGTTATATTCTTCCAAATGCTGCCATACATTAGTCATCCCATTTCGTGAACCCCAGTGTGGACTGAAATTCCTGAGTGTAGTATTCCTTAAATCACAAGCCTAGTCCTAATCCTCGGGATACAGGACACCTACTTCATGTTAATTCTCAAGTGATAAGGTTGTAAATACAGTTGAACTCAGATGGCCAAATACTCTGGTTACTAAACAACCAGTCTGAATACCCAACTGGATGTAACCTTCACTACCATTCCTGAACAAGCACATATCAGTTCCAAGAAGAAACTGAGATAACCCATCTCAAAACATATCTCAGATGAGGTTCAAGGCAACTGATATCCAAGTAAAACCCAACTGCAATTTGGCTACTGAAATTAGAAACCAGTCTAAAAAATCATATTTATGTGAAATTACCTAAGCTTCTTCAATTTTCCAAACCCAGGTTCCTTTACAGAATCAATTTTAATTTTATCAATATCACTACTTAAAACAGATCAATACTAATCACCAATTTATCCTGAAAAACTTGCCAATATCAGACATAAAACTAATCACGAACATGACATCCTAAAATGAATATCCATCATAAATTATTGAATCAACACATGAATAGAGTTATCCTAATTTGTCCTGATACCACTGTCAACACTAACTTGTATTCGAACAAAAGTATTTAGAAATCGAGATAAGGGAAGAATGGTTTGGAAATTTACCTACAGTGTCAGCTATAGCTGAGATCCTAACACCCAACACTGTGTCGGACACACGAGTCAGATTCAATGGATCTCAACAACTGTCAATCAAAATACTCCTAAATTTAGTAAGGAGAAGATCTAAATTGAATGGAAAACTCCATTAACTCACCTCTACTATGCAATCAGAGGTTCGAAATAAGAACAGATCCAGATCAGAAGAATGCAAGAAACGATCAACTATTTCCAATTGAGTTCATGTAGGATCGACTGATTCATGGAGGAAAACAAACAAACACCTAGTGATCAGAATTTTAATTGCTAAAACCAAGATAATTGCTCATTGAAAATGATGGTCGGACAACGATCAGAGATCGATCTGTTCTACTCACGATCGAAGTTGATCGACGGGATCCAGAGTTGAACAGAATGATCCAATCGTTGATTCAATCATGCTCAATTCTCCAGGACGATCAAATTGATCAAGAAGACAATGAAGGTCAAAGAATTTGCTTACTGAGCTTGCCCTGTCGATTGCAATGGTCGAATCGATCCTCAGAGCTCATTCCACCATGGCCGGTTCAGAACAGAGTTTGGGGAAGATGAAGTTTGTGAATGAAGAATTGGTTCAACAATAGAGAGGAGAATTGTCCTAAATAGGCAACTAGTAGCGTGAGGAGAAGGAAATGTGTTGGCGGGAAACCACTTGGTAGGCCTGCACATGGCACAGGAGAATTTGTAACTTAATTTGAAAAGTTGATCGAAGTATTGGCTGTAAGGAGAGAGGAGTTTATCCTTCCTCAGGATTTGATTTAAAGGTTTGGGCCTTACAAATGGGCTTGACCCATTAGATATGTTCAACTTAAAATAAAATCATTGGTTTCATAATGAATTTAAGTCAAAAGACTAAAATAAAATAAAACATATATTTATAACTTCGCATATATTTAAAATATATAACAATTTCCAGTTATTAATCAATAATATAAAATATTTAAAATTTTCAAATATCAGGAAGGTGGAGTTACAAATCTCTCCCCCTTAAAATAATTTCGTCCTCAAAATTCAGAAACACTCCAAAATTTATTCACGAAACACCACAAAATATTTATTGAAATTTGGAGATTTAAAATGCCAAAATAAAGTCAAGTGAACAATCTAGGGTAGCGCTCCCGCATCTCATTCTCACGCTCCCATGTGGACTCTCTCGGAGAGTGGTGTCTCCACATGCCGCGGACAAGAGGAATGGTCTGGTTCCGCAGTCGCTTCTCCCTCCGGTCCAGGATCTCCACTGGCTGCTCCTCATAGGTCAAGCTCGCACCCACCTCTAACTCTAAGTAATCTACCACATGGTTCGGATCTGGAATGTAGCATCGAAGCTGAAATATATGGAAAACGTCGTGCACTCTCTCCAAGCTAGCTGGATGCGCCAGTCGATATGCCACCTCGCCAATCCGTACAGTCACGTCGAAAGGCCCGATGAATCTCAGACTGAGCTTCTCGCCTCTGCCAAAGCGAATGACACCCCTGATTGGTGAGATATTCAGGAATACTCTATCTCCAATCGCGAACTCCAGAGGCCGTCTGCTGCTGTCCGTCCAGTGCTTCTGCCGATCCCGTGCAACTCTACGATGCCCTGAGCCTTGAGGCCCATTACTATAATTAACCACAAGAAGTTGGAATAACACGATCAATGATCAAGAATCAAATAGGCACGAGATAGAATGAAGTTCCAATTACAACTTAGAGGGGCAAAATCATGGAGATACAACTATTAAGTACGATCAAAATCGATAGTTTAATACAAGTGGACTAGGACAAGATAGGAAAATCATCGTTAGATAGACATGGTTTAAGATCGAAGTTTAGACAAGATACAAATGAAGTATGGAACCAAAATCTGGCTATGTATAATTTTGAGGAATTCAATGATCTAACAATAAAATGTTAGAAGGGAAATTAGCAAGGGTTGATTGAGAAAACGTACGAAATACTCAGAAGATACAGTATCAAATCAGGATAAGTGTGCAAGGATTTGTGATTCTCGAAAACCAATAATCATATGAAAAGGCATGCAGTCTCCATGATATACAAGAACATATAGATATTTGAAGTCACTTTACTTAGAATCCCTGCCCCGCCAGTGTATGTCTGGCTGCAGTGAACTTTCGATTCCATGATTTAAATAACAATATGTTACCGAATAACATATCAACTTTATTCATTTTCAAATAATTATCGACGAAGCAACTCAAGAGATCTAAATATGAAGAGTTTAGGACAAAATCTCAATAATACCCTAAAACCTATGAATGTCTGAAATTACTTCAACTTGGAGTTCATGCCTCGCCAGTGTACAGCTGGCTGCAGTGAATCCTCAGTCTCCATAATCTAGATGATGGCTGCAGTGAACAACTGCCACGCTCTAGTAGGTCATCGAATAGTCTCACAACCTTATCCATAGGAATTTAAAATTTCAAGCATTCAAAATGTGTTCCGGTAGTCCAAGTCAAAAATGGTATTATCTGCTTGTTAGAATACAAGGGTTCATTAGGTACTAAGAAACGATAAGGGATCCAATCAGTGAGTACAAAAGGGCAACCAGAGAGATTTAAAATTTCAGACAGGGAGCGAAGTTTCAAATTATAACAGAATTTCAAATGATATCTGGAATGGTAACAAGATTCCATATATGGGACATTATCCCGAAGGAATAACAGAGTCTCGAAGGATGAACTGAAACAAAGTATCAGATATGAGACAAGTTTTAAAATAAGAAATAAAATCCCGTACTAGAAACAAGTTTCAATAAATCTCAAATAACAATGAAATCTCGAGCAAAAACTTGAATTGAAAACGAATTCCCCAATAAGGTACACAGTGAAAAAATAGAAAATCAAGTATCAACAAAGTCGTGAATAAGGAACAAATTCTCGAACAGAAAATCTCAACGAGAAAACAAGATTTTGAATAGGGAACACGGTCTCAACGAGTCGCGAGTAGGAACTGAAATTCAAAGTCTGGTAAATCTTGAATGGGAGACAAAATCACGAACAAAACAAAGTCTCGAAATAGGAAACAGGATCTTAAAATCTCGAAGGGAATCAAGTTACGAGTAGGAAAAAGAATCAATGGGTGAATAAAAAAATTATCCATGAAACAAGCGATACCTCAAATAGGGAACAAGATTGAAGCAAAGTTATGAACAGAACAATTTTCAAATAGAAAACAAGCACGTAGGAAACGAAATCTCACATAGGGAACAGGCCGAAACCGAAGTTTTCAAACGATGTCTTGAATGGTGAATAGAAGCAAGTATTGAAAAAAAAATCAAATTCCAACAAGCCCCAAATAGGAAACTGAACTTCGGAAAGAAAACAAAATTTACAAATTGTAACTAGTCCTGAATAGGAAACAAAATTCCTGAGTAGAATCTCGAAAAAAGCAAGGTTACGAAGAATGGATGGAGGAGTATCAATCAACGAATAGGAAACAATATCTCGAATTAAGTTTCAACATCAACAAAAGTTTCAAACAAGAAGTTTCAAGAAATGATCTAGATGCTTCAAGGAATTTAAGGGGAAGCTAGATTTCAAATTAAGATGCATGGTTTCTCCAACCATGCAAAAGAAACCTTCTGTCTTCAATTCGTCTTCAGTATTTCCTCTGGAACTGGAATCACTTCAACTTCTTCAACTGTCTAGGCGTAGGCTGATCCCTGCGGTAGTGATCCATGTGGTTGCTGAATCTAGAGAGGCCTGTCTCCTTACTGTAGTCCTGGTGCTCCTCGTGCTCATCCTTAGGCAGTGTGATCGGTGGTTTTCGGACAATCCTTGACTTGGTGGGCAGACGACTCGCAGAACAAGCATACACCAGTCTCTTACGGCACTTGTTGTAGTGGTATCCTAGGCGACGACAGAAAATACAAATGATCGTCGGCTGAATCTGAATCTCCTTCTGGGACTGAAAGGCTGGGCTCTAACAAAAATATACGGTTGCTGTTGTGCTGGCTGCTGAGATCCTGCTGCTCTTCGGCCATTGCGATCCGCGATTTGCTGGCAACATTTACTAAATGATCGTGGCCTGAATCTTCCTCTGATGATGCGGCTGATGACGTGACTGAAGAAACGCCGTCTGAGAGTTATGACGCTTTGCTGGTCCAGGCTAGTTGTTGTCTTCGTCATAAGTCTTCATGTCACTCCTGGGCTTTAGTTTCCCATCTTGTTGTATGTGCTATGAGATGGATCTCCCGGTTGGTGACTTCAATCTTCGGAGGAGTCGGATCCTCACATGCTGAGATGATCTTCAGTAGCGGCTTCAGGTTCTCGATCTGCTCCTCGGTACAAGATATACGCTCTGTGTCGGGGAAGTCCAATGTCTGAGACTCTGAAAATTAGAAGTCCTTCATGGCTCGGAGAGTGTACCCACAAATCTAGCTTAGAAAAAAGGTGGCCTGCTCCCTCTGGTGTCAAGGAACTCTTGGAACGTCTCCGTCAACTGCGTACTACCAATGGGAATAGTAGGGCGATAGTGGAAGCTCGAAACCGTCAAGTGTAGATGGATCAATAGTTTCGGGGTTGCGTGCTTGAATTATCTGAAAAATAGAAAACTGTTAAAATAACCTAGACCTAAATACAACAAGTGTTTATAGATATCAATATACGTGATATACCTGATATACCATTATTTCTGATTTTCCTATGCTGTGATCAAGTTTCCCTAGTTTAATCAAGTTCTCCAATAGTACTCTAATACATAGGTACTATTAGGATAGACCTGCATGGGCCACCACTAAAAATATGTCACGACCCGCTCCCGAATAATCGGACACGAGTCGGACACGCCCAGCCTTTATCGTTAGACACAACAAAGTAAGCTGTACCAATCTAGGGAAATCTAACCAGATAAATTATGAATAAGTATGAAATCACAGCATCTATAAATGTGTCCCCAAATCCAGAGTAAAGTACAAGAAATGAGAATCAAGACATAAAATTGAACAAAAAATACTAAAAGTAAAACATGGAACATGGTAAGAGTCCTGAACATGAAATACAATCTGAACATGAAGTATAACCTGTACATGAAATACAGCCTGAACATGAAATACAACCATGAATCCTGAAATACAACCTGAAATCCTAACATGTGCAATATTGAAATCCATCTAGATTATGATCGGCTTGGGTAGATGTAATGATCATGCAATGGTACGGCTTTGGTCCCGCGTGTACGGTACGGGACCCAAGCTATTCATATGAGTAGTAACAGGGTTTGATCACATATCTATAGTATTTCCCCTCCCAGATGCAAGTAATACATAAAACATGAAATCAGACAATATCGTGATACATCGTGTCAATCAAGGAGATACAGGGATGAACATGCAAGATATGAGAAATGAACAAATCCGAGGAGTATACTTGCCTTGCTCCGGGTGATCGAAAAAAGGTAGTAAGGCTGGAAATCCTCCTGTTTATAAATTACAAGTTGATTAATAACTATTTTAGTTTAATGGTTCCTTTACAACATACATGATTTCATTATAATCTAACTTAGCTAAGAATCTACACACTAAAATAAAATACATATCTAGATACTACAGTCCTAGTATCAACTTACAGTGGAAAAATGGTTCATACCAAAGTCAAGGTATTGATATACCAACTGGCATATCTAACTTAAATCCATTATCAATCCATATGTCAAACCTATAGGTAGATACCAGTCCAAAATGATTACCATACCAATCTTATACTCTGCAGCTCCTAGCATGTCAACCATTAGCCTAATTGATGTATTAATGCTCAAAACTAATATGATACAACAAGATTATTCCTAAACTTCCTATCAGAACCTGAATTTGGTTCAGGCTACCAATGAGATTGCCTATCAAAAATATCAACAGCTACTAAGAAAGAGATCATTGGTGGTACTTGGTTATTTCCAACAGAGTATCTAAATCGAGATATCCTAAGGAATTCTCAGAACACTAACTCATACAGTTCAGTCCTAAATATGGTTCAGTTATTACCCAATGACCTACTATCCATAGATTGTGGTATAATCTTAGGTTGGGGAACAATATCTAACTTGCACATTAACTCATTCTCTAACAGGGCTTGTTAAGTGTCTGAACACAACAGTCCTTACTATGGTAATCCCAAATCGATTTGGTTTCAGCTCACAACATTCAGGGATTAACCCAAGGCTGTCCAAGTACTGTCCTAAATTGAATAGTCCTAAATATGTGACTGATACACTAATTCACAGTATAAGATACTGTGAAAACCCAACACAACCTAGGTTCAAGGTCAGTCCTTATGCTGAATAAAAGCCAGGACTTCTTAGGTTGGGACTGACATGATTCAGTCCATAAATCAGGACTGAAATACTAGTTTAATGTGTTCAATATCAGTCTAAGGTATTAGTCCAACAGCAGGTCACTACACAACCTAACTCAGCTTAAAATACAGTACCAATTCCCATCCTTAATGAGATAACAGTCTTAGCAAGGCTGATGTTCTCAGTCTCATGAGATAGACCAGTCCTGCCAAGGACTGATATCTAACTCAACACTAGGACTGATACAATCAGTCTAGTATTCCCAGGTTGACACCAGTCCAATTTCTATATCCCACCTATAGTCCATCAACCTATTTCCTTCAACTGATATTTCAATCCTTGGTTAGAATTCAGACCGAACAACCCAGTCCCAGGTTCACTCCCTCATATTTGCAGCTGTACATCAGTCATGTAGGTTAAACCCAATTGCTTAAAAGGGTATCCTAAATGACCCTTCACTTCAGGTAACCTTCAGTCCAATATAGGATCTGAACAAATCAAAATAAGGCTGGTATACATTAATCTGATCTGGACTGATAGGATCAGTCCCTGCTTAGCTTCCTATTCAATGATATAAATACATTCTTGTATAACTGATGTATAGCTGTCTCAGGAAATAAAATCCTGAAGAGTTAGTCACAGGACAACTACCTCTACATGTTCATGTATAGCAAATTACTAACTAAAGTTAAATTAACATCCTAGTAATGGGATGACCTCTCTACTCATATCCATAACTTTGTGATTTGACTAAAATCTCAATGTATGGTTTCCTAACACAACTATACTCTAGATTACAAATTTAAGTTATATTCTTCCAAATGGTGCCATATATTAGTCATCCCATTTCGTGAACCCCAGTATGGACTGAAATTCCTGAGTGTAGTATTTCTTAAATCACAAGCCTAGTCCTAATCCTCAGGATACAGGACACCTACTTTCTGTCAATTCTCAAGTGATAAGGTTGTAAATACAGTTGAACTCAGATGGCCAAATACTCTGGTTACTGAACAACCAGTCTGAATACCCAACTGGATGTAACCTTCACTGCCATTCCTGAACAAGCACATATCAGTTCCAAGAAGAAACTGAGATAACCCATCTGAGATCATATCTCAGATGAGGTTCAAGGCAACTGATATCCAAGTAAAATCCAACTGCAATTTGGCTACTGAAATTAGAAACCAGTCTAAAAAATCATATTTATGTGAAATTACCTAAGCTTCTATAATTTTCCAAACCCAGGTTCCTCTACAGAATCAATTTTAAGTTATCAATATCACTACTTAAAACAGATCAATACTTATCACCAATTTATCCTGAAAAACTTGCCAATATCAGACATAAAACTAATCATGAACATGACATCCTAAAATGAATATCCATCATAAATTATTGAATCAACACATGAATAGTGTTATTCTAATTTATCCTGATACCACTGTCAACACTAACTTGCATTCGAACAAAAGTATTTAGAAATCGAGATAAGGGAAGAACAGTTTGGAAATTTACCTGCAGTGTCAACTATAGCTGAGATCTTAACACCCTACTCTGTGTCGGACACACGAGTCAGATTCAATGGATCTCAACAACTGTCAATCAAAACACTCCTAAATTTAGTAAGGAGAAGATCTAAATTAAACAGAAAACTCCATTAACTCACCTTTACTATGCAATCAAAGGTTCAAAGTGAGAACAGACCCAGATCAGAAGAATGCAAGAAACGATCAACTAATTCCAATTGAGTTCATGTAGGATCGACTGATTCATGGAGGAAAACAAACAAACACCTAGTGATCAGAATTTCAATTGCTAAAACCAAGATAATTGCTCATTGAAAATGATGGTCGGACAACGATCAAAGATCGATCTGTTCTACTCTTGATCGAAGTCAATCGACCGGATCCAGAGTTGAACAGAATGATCCAATCGTTGATTCGATCATGCTCAATTCTCCAGGACGGTCAAATTGATCAAGAAGACAAGAAAGGTCAAAGAATTTGCTTACTGGGCTTGCCCTGTCGATTGCAATGGTCGAATCGATCCTCAGAGCTCATTCCGCCATGGCCGGTTCAGAACAGAGTTTGGGGAAGATGAAGTTTATGAATGAAGAATTGGTTCAACAATAGAGAGGAGAATTGTCCTAAATAGGCAACTAGTAGCGTGAGGAGAAGGCAATGTGTTGGCGAGAAACCACTTGGTAGGCCTGCACATGGCACAGGAGAATTTGTAACTGAATTTTGAAAAGTTGATCGAAGTATTGGCTGTAAGGAGAGAGGAGTTTATCCTTCCTCAGTATTTGATTTAAAGGTTTGGGCCTTACAAATGGGCTTGACCCAATAGATATGTTCAACTTAAAATAAAATCATTGGTTTCCTAATGAATTTAAGTCTAAAGACTAAAATAAAATAAAACATATATTTATAGCTTCTCATATATTTAAAGTATATAACAATTTCTAGTTATTAATCAATAATATAAAATATTTAAAATTTTCAAATATCAGGAAGGTGGAGTTACAGAAGAACGAGAGTAGTAGAGCATAAATGTCCACCTAGAATTTTAGGTACAAGTTTGGTTAGGTTCTATACTATGACATTTAACTAACTACATTATTCTAACCATAGATAAACCAATTACTATGAAAATAGCTTAATAATAGAAAATAGTTTTGGTTAGAGACATATCCACTAGTTAAATCATCAAATATATATAAACCAGCTAGTGATTTACTACTAGCAATTCTCTATTATCAGTTGTAAATATTTCTAGTAGCAATAATTTTACAACATCAATCAACTAGTAATAATATTTATAATATGTAGAAATTAGGTTTTTCTCTCAATCACAATAATTAAAGTTTATTTAAAAAAATACTTTTAAGCAATATGCAGTAAACAGTACTTTTAAAGTAGTCATGCTAAAATACTACTAAGGAACCTACATTGATATTAATACAAAACTCTACACTAGCCCACAAGCCCACTGTCTAAAACCCAAACCACAAAGAGTTATGGGCAACTCAATTTCAAGAATAACACATCAATTCCCATCTGGCTCTGCAACCCATCCCAAACCCAAACATTATTGCCTCTGCAAATTCCTTCTAATTATTAGCCTATATATTAATCCAACCCACTGCTGATGAAACTCACCCACATCTAGGACTTAAGCCCAGCCTGCTGTTAGTCCAAACAAACCATAATTTCTATTACTAATTCCTCTAAATCCCCCAGTCCAGCCCACATTGATCCGGCCCACATTGAACCCAAATCATTTAAACCATTCATTTCTCTCACCGGTCCCATGACCCAGCCTACTACTGGCTCAGCCCATGATCCCCTCTCTGCTGTTGGTTCCATTTCTATTCTTTCGAGTTTCTATTTTAATCTTCGTAACCAACTTTTATAGGTCCGACCCATCACTATTGGACCAAGTATCCTAAATCCGATACGGCCCATTACTAACCATAGGTACAAAGACATACACACAATATTCTCTCTCCCTATTCCTATTTTCTCAGCTTGAGAAAACCCTCACCCTAATATTTTAGTCACCAGCTCCCATCTCCACAATCGAAACCCTAAACTATTCTTCACTATACATCCATCATCTTCCTCACTCCATCTCACCAAACTCCAGCCCCCCCAAAACTTAAATCCATGGGGAAACAAGAAGAAGAAGAAGGGGTCCAGGAAGAAAAGATGGGAGTTCACCTTGATTGGCCCGATGATGCGGCGAAGGAACTCGCCTTGGTCCGGTGGTGCCTGACAACGGAGGTTTGGGGATGCAGAGACCTAACGGCGCTCTGCGGAAGACGATGGCTCAGTCTTCGAGGTGGCAGCGTCCGGATCGAGGAGATACACCCGATCTTTAAGACCAGCGTCGTCCATAAGGTGATGGCGTAGCTCCTGACGTCAGCGGCGAAGAAAATCGAGGTTGCGACACGAGCTTCGGTGGCGTGGCTTCTTCGAGGTCAGCGACCTCTGATGGTCTTTCGTACAGGGAAGACTCGACGCTAAACTTTGAAGCAAAGACGACTGCAACGTCCCGTGATTGGGGGTCTTCAAGGAGGCGCGAACATCGTTAATGGCGGATCACGGTCAATGGCTCCGCGTCTGGTGTCTTGATCGATAGTGAGGGGCTTTGGTAGCGATGGCGGTTCTTCAAGTAGGAAGAGGGCTTCGATGTTGTAATGGCGACGAGCTCCGAATCCGGTCGGCTGAGCTTGACCGAGATGCGACGGTGGTCGATTAATCTCGCCGAAACAGAGAGGAGAGAGAGAGAGAAAGAGAGAGAGTGGGGATGCGTGCTGTATTGAAAATCGTGTACTGCTGAGTGTGACAGTGTACTACATTTATAATAAAATATTTAGGGTGTTTCTCAAATCAAGACAATGGCACTGCAGTAATTACATGTAGATCTAGGGGCAAGGAATAATATATGTAACAGATTCCTAGCTGAATAACCAATTCAGTTATAATTGCCAGCTTTATAATAATTAGTTAATAACCAACAAACTGATTACATTAATTAGTTAAAATTAACTGCTAACTGACAGTTCTCTAGAATAGTTAATCTCTTAAACATAATTAATAATTAATAATTACGAAATTATTTAGTATTAATACAATATTATATACAAAGAATAATTAACAGCAGGGATAATTTAGTTAACATAGTTAACAGAATAGACCCTAAATTAATTATAAATACCATTAAATTAATATCTAATAATTTGAACCAGTATAATCTATTAGCTTATAAGAAGATGCTCAAATTTAAGTTTATAAAGAAATTATTATAAGACTTTAAATAATAATATACTTGTATATTATCCACTCAATTGGAATTCTTTGAAAAAACTAAACCCACAAAATTAGGTACAAGGGAGTTACAGTTGGGATTAGGGTTAGGGGTTAAGTTAGGAATATATGTTAGGGTTATGATTATGATTAGGGTTAGGGTTAGGGGTGGGGGTGGAGTTAGGATATAGTTAAATATCCCATTTAATTAAACAAATAAATGAACAACTAATTTAATCAGGGTTGGGGTTAGGGTTAGGATTAATTTAGTTACTAATTTAACTAGATAAATAAACAACTACTTTAATTAAGCAAATAAGTTTCATAATTAATTAACTAATTATACGAACAACTAACTTAATTAAATAGGGTGCGGCTATACGCACCCCATGACTTACTTAGCATATCCCAAGTGCTAAGTACATCACATTTTAATTGATTAAAATTAGCATAAATGCTAAGTATACCCCCATCAAATGACCAAAACATCCTTTTCTATTCTAACATAAACCCTATCTATCATTCCTAAGCACACCCCAAATTATTCTAACCTCTCCTCTCTCCTCTCAACCGACCGCCCCTCTCTCCTCTCTGATCCCCTATGCTCCTAAGACCAATCCCAAGATCACTGCTAGGATTTTCGCTTAGGATCACTGCTAGGGTTTTTCGAATCCCTTCAATCGTGTGAGAACGAAATAAATTTCATTTTTTTTGGGTTTTCATGCACGGTTCTGTTCGAGCCTGGTTTGTCGAGCACTCGGACTAGAGTTCGACCCACGACAGTCGAACTTCTTTGCTAACGTTCGACCAAAGCTGGTCGAACGAAAAATTAAATAAAAAACACAATGTTCGACCACAACTAGTCGGACAAAGCTCTATCGTTCGACCATTACAGGTCGAACTGCCCTATATATGTTCGGCCGACACAAGTTGAGCAGACAATGTTCCGTTCGACCTATATTTATCGTGCTTATCGCGGATTTTTTTTTTGGGTTCAACGATTCACATACAGTGCTTCAAACCGAGAAAGAAGGATTGTGTCTTTGAAGTGGACTTCCTTCCTCCATGATGCCTTCTTCACAATTTTAAAGTAGAATTTTTTTAGGGTTAGGTTGGAAAAGAATGTGAAAATGAAAGAAGGAAGAAGGAGGATGGTGGGGTGTGATAAGAAGGTCATATGGGTATATGAGTCTTTTAACATTAATCTAATTCTCAACTTAAGTTATATAGGGTGTGCTTAGAAAGTCAAGGGGTGTGCATAGCCGCACCTAATTAAATAACTAAATAAATTATTTAATTAAATAACTTACATGATGTTGTTATTGTTCCCCTCTTCTTACTTTTTTTTTACTTCTTTCTTTTCTCTTCTCCTTCTTTTTCTTTCTTCTTATCCTATCTTCGCTATGCAGCCAATATCCACCTCCACCCTCCACCCTCCACTTATATAGATGGACGGAGGAGGAGGAGGAGGCGGAGGAGGAGGAGGAGAGTCGACCGTTGGTTAACGGTCGATTAGAATTGTCACCCTCATTTCCCGTATTTCCTGTATTTCGTAGTTATACTCGTATCTGGATTTTTGGCATGTATTTTTATTTTTCTCAACTTGTGGAATTTCAGTATTTCTCGTATTTGGGTTTGGCATGGCTCGGTTTTATTGGGTTGGTTTGGTTCGATTTTATGTGAGTTGGATCACCTTAACCTATGCTACCCCTCAACCCACCACAACTCCCCCTCTTTATAACCCCCACCTACCACTCTCTCTCCTCATAACTTCCACTATTAATTTTCTTCTTCTTCTTCTTCTTCTTTTTCCTCCACAACTCTCCTAACCCTAGGCAAGTACACCTTGCCACTTTATGATAGCCCTATTTTCTTAGTTCATTTGCTAGATTAGGACATGGTGATCAACATTAGAACTTGGTGTTTTATGATTTGAAGTCTCCTTTGCTCTAGATCTAAGTTATTTCTATTTTTGGATTTTGTATGGTTTGATCTCTTTAAGTTGGATTTTCATGGGTTTTGGTGTTTCCAAGTGGAAGAGCATTCAATTCTACCCAAGTTGGAACTTTAGATATCTGGATTTGGAGTTCGGATGGCCAAGTTATGATGCTTTGAAGCCTTGGGTTCATCCATGGTGTTCTTGCTGTCTGGAGAAGACAGTGAGCAGTGTGTGAAGAGCTGTTTAGCTTACGTACCCTGAGCTACGTGTGCTCTTTAGCGTTGCGTACGCAGACTTGAGTACGCTTTCTGTTGGAAGCGTGACACCTTGAGTGTGCGTGACTTTTCACGTACGCAGCTCCCTTGAGCATGCGTGACTTTTCACCTATGCTGCTCTCTGTAGCGCACGTGACTTTTCACCCACGCTGTCCTCTGTAGCGTGCGTGACTTTTCACCTACGCTGTTCTCTGTAGCGTACGTGACTTTTCACCTATGCTGCTCTCTGTAGCGTGCGTGACTTTTCACCTACGCAGCTCTCTGTAGCGTGCGTGACTTTTCACCTACGCTGCTCTCTCAGCGTACGTAACTTTTTACGTACACTGACTCCTTGAGTGTGCGTGACTTTTTACGTACGCAGCTCCCTTGAGCGTGCGTGACTTTTCACCCACGCAGCTCTCTGTAGCGTGCATGACTTTTCACCCACGCAGCTCTCTGTAGCGTGCGTGACTTTTCACCCACGCTGCTCTCTGACGTGCGTGACTTTTCACGTACGCAGCTCTTTCAGCGTACGTGACTTTTCGTACGCTGCTCCCCTGACCCTTGCTTAACCCATTGGCTCTTAGAGTTTTGGTTTTATTTCTTTAAGCTTGGCTTTTCTATAGCCCTATATATTGATATTCTATTAGATATTTTACGCCCATTTTATATCCTTACGCCTTTTGTCATGAACTTGATTTTACTTAATATGTTGGAATGACTATTGTACATGGCATGGTATGACCAGGAACTAGCATAACACGACAGTGACCCGTAGTGGTGCACTCCTGACATGACCAACCTGACTTGATAGTGGCCCGTGGCGGCGCACTCCTGACTTGTAGCATGACTTGATAACTTAATGCTGTTGCGACGGCTAATTAACTTGACTTGCCTTGACACCGTGGGTAGTTCTTTCTTGCTTGCTTGCTAAATCTACTTGTCCTATCTTGCATCATGTCTAGGATGGGACTCCTGAGTACCACGGTCAGGAGTACCTACTAAAATGGATTAAGGTTAAAAACTAGAATAACTCAGTAGTCATGAAGAGATGACACAGCTACAGGCAATCCCATTACCTGGGCGCTCTTGGGATCTGTAGCCTGCCATCGAGTAGGGCACATTTCCAGCACACCGTCGCGTGTTGCACCCTCTAAGTCATCTAAGGGTACATTTGTCTCCCGGGCGATGTACCCACCTAAATTCAACCCTAATCTTTCGTCCTGGGTAACCTGGATGGTCTGCAGGGCTTGTGGCTGTGGAACAATCTCACTGCATCTTGTTAGTAATTAGGCCTGTGATAACCCTAGTTAGTTAAGGTAGTAAGCCGTAGGATCTGCTTGGCCGTGATTGATTGAATGAGGTATAACCAGTCTAGTCATGTCTTGATCCCATGCAAGATTGCTTCCTGTCTTGATTACTTACATTACTTATCTTGCCGATAAATGGTGGGAAACTAAGCTCTGTTCAGATGAAGGATTACAACCTCGGTCCTTGTTTGGTTTACGGGTTGTAACCTGGCTATCGGAATAGTTCCATGGTTATCTCATCGTATATCATCCTGACATGTTTTCGTAATTTTAGTTTTAATATTAGATTTTCTGTGCTGATTGCTGGCTTTTGTTCTTATTTCGTGGCCCCCTTGTGGCACTTGCTCTTTCTGGGGTTGACCCAGCTAGTTTTGTGTGGCCAGATTTCGGAGCAGCTCCCGAGGATCTACCAAGCTTCCAGCCCAATGGTGAACACTAGACGGAATCCGGGCCAAGAGTGGGTTTTCTATTTTGTTTCGCTCACTCTATTGTAAAAATTATTCTTTTGAGGCGTTTAGCCGACGAGCACCTGTTAGCTCGAAGCACTTTTACTTACTGTCTGTCTATGGGCTGTAAACATGATTGACAAATCCTAGGGTTGATCATGTATGACTAAACTCTTGTTAGTCCTAACATTTTGTAACGACTAGCTTCATGATCAGCTGAATATGTAATATTTGGGACGCCTTATTATTATATATTTAATGATCATACATCTTGTGACTTTACTTACTTGTGGTGATTGAGACACTAGGCTTGTTCATGACCATAAGAGACTGTTGGCTTATAGAAAACCCTCACATATCTAGACAGCCGTGACCGTATATCGAGGTGGTTTTCATTTCAATATACGTAGCTGGCTATGTCTGCCCCCGCTCTCCAGTATTCTGGTTCTGGGGCGTGACATGGTTTAAGTGGTGGCCCTTGCAGGTCTTGTAAATCAAGATGTGTGAGGGTTTACCAGATAGATGTCTCAATCAGTACTTGTCCTTGATCTCTGTTCGTATCCTCTGAATCCCTGGATTCTTGCCCTGATCCTGTGCTTATATCGTTGATCTGTCCTGGTCCTTTCCTTATTGTTTCCTGTGTCATCTTCTTCAGCGATACTGTACCTGGTCCTACCGATCGACGAGATGGAGCACTTCTCGCAGATCAGCAGCAACCCGGAGATCAAGCCCAGCATTCCGGGCTAGCCTCTAGAGTTGTGCCTACGGGAGGAGAGTCACCAGTTCGGCCCGTCCAGCCCGCAGAGCCAGATGATGGTACCTTAGTAGGCCTCATCAGAACCTTGATAGCTTCCCAGGATCGTCGAAGCGACGCCCTGCACCAGACAGTTCAAGATGCTTTGACCCGAGGCGGACATCCAAGGAACCAGGCGGCCAACAGTTTCAAGCGATTGAACCCTCCTTTCTTCGACGGCAATGAGGATGTGATTGCCGCGGATGCATGGCTTCAGGATACTGAGGTGATTCTGGAAGCAGCCAGGACACCTGAGAATGAGAAGGTGGCGGTGGTACGCCTGCAGTTGTTGGATTTAGCTCACAATTGGTGGGCGGCGCAGGCCATGGGATTAGTGACACCCATTGCTTGGACAGTGTTTAGGGAGAGATTCCAGACGAAGTACTTTGATGCTGTGGCTCGGTACGACCTGCAGACCAGATTTACCAACTTGAAGCAAGGAGGCAGAACAGTTGACAGTTATGCATCGGAGTTTTCTAGACTCAGTAGGTTTGCCCCTACCTTGGTGGCGACCGAGTTTGATAGGGCCCAGCGGTTCCAGCAGGGACTGCATTTGGAGATCTTGTTGGCGGTTGAGCAGTTCGAGCACCAGACGTTCGATGCAGTCTTGAGAGCAGCTAGGAGGCATGAGTACACCTCCCAGAGGATCGTAGATAGGACCGGAGGTAGGAAGCGGTCCCATAGTCAGATGCACCAATCATCAGCTCCAGCCCCGACAGTTAGAAGTTTGACCATTGGGACTCCGAGGCGGGCGGCCTCAGTAACGTCGGTTCAGCATTCGACCCCGACGTACCCGCAGCAGCAAAAGCAGAAGCAGACTTCCGCGATAGGATGTTCTTATTGCAGGAAGCCAGGGCATGTGGTGGCAGACTGCCGCAGGGCGCAGGGATTGTGCCTGGCTTGTGGAGCAGCAGATCATAGGGTTGGGGCTTGCCCGAATAGGGGTGGTTCATCTGCATCCAACCCTTCTAGCTCTTCGGTGAGAGGACCGGCCCCAGCACCAGTTCAGCAGCAGCAGTATCAGTCCTCGAGGCCCTTGCCGCCTCAGTCTCAGGCATTCCAGCAACAACACCCCTAGCAGTATGCACAAGCCCAAGCTCAGACCCAGAATAGGCAGAGAGGTTTCCAGCAGAGGGGACCAGCAGCCAGAGGACAAGGTCAGGCCATGATGATGGCTATGGAAGAAGAAGTTGCACCAGGTGAGGTAGTGGCAGGTATTATTCTCGTCAACTCCTTTCCAGCTTCGGTATTGTTTGATTCTGGTGCATCGTATTCATTCATGTCTGTACGATTCGCGACACGGATAGGATTGGAGCCTGAGTCATTATCAGTGAGGCTCAATATACTTACTGGTAATGGCCTTGTGGGAGTAGATCGAGTGTTTTCCTCGTGTCGGATCGTAGTTAGCGGTAGGGAGTTCCCCGCTAGATTCATAGAGTTTCCTATGGCAGACTATGATGTAGTTCTAGGCATGGATTGGTTGAGGAACCAGTATGCTAGGATAGACTGCCATATTGGCAGAGTTGTCTTTAGTATCCCCGACGAGCCAGAGTTTTTATTTTCTAGAGGCGCAGTGGAGCCATCTCCCCCAGCATTGCGGATGGCAGTAGCAGCAGTACAGTTACCCTGGATAGTTGAAGAGTTTCCAGATGTCTTTCCAGAGGAGCTTCCAGGGATGCCGCCAGAGCGAGAGATTAAGTTTACTATAGACTTGATTCCCGGGACAGCACCAGTGTCAGAGCGAGTCTACAGGATGGCACCTTCAGAATTAGAGATTTTGTACAAGATGATTGAAGAACTGAAGACCAAGGGATTCATCCGTACAAGTGGATCGCCTTGGGGAGCCCCGATGCTTCTTGTAAAAAAGAAGGATGGTACGTCCAGGCTATGTGTTGATTATCGTACCTTGAATTCGGTGACAATCAAGAACAGATACCCTCTTCCGAGGATAGATGACTTGTTTGATCAGCTCAGAGGGGCTTCAGTGTTCTCGAAGATCGACTTGCGGTCAGGATACCACCAGATCAGAGTCAGAGAACAGGATATCCCGAAGACAGCATTCAGATCGAGGTATGGACATTGGGAGTTCCTTGTTATGCCCTTTGGAGCGACCAATGCGCCGGCCGTATTCATGGACCTCATGAATCGTATTTTCATGCCTTACTTGGACCAATTTGTGATCGTGTTCCTAGATGACATCCTGGTCTACAGCAAGAGTGAAGCAGAGCATGAGCAGCATCTCAGAGTCGTCCTTCAGACGCTTAGGAAGCATCAGTTGTATGCCAAGTTCAGTAAATACGAGTTCTGGCTCGATCGCATTTCATACTTGGGTCACATCATTAACCGAGGAGGAGTGGAAGTGGATCCCCAGAAGATTGTGGCTATCGAGTCATGGCCGGTACCCAGCTCAGTGGCAGAGGTTCGCAGCTTCCTTGGATTGGCCGGCTACTACCGGCAGTTCGTTTCAGATTTCGCAAGGATTTCATCGCCGATGACCCAGTTGACCTGCAAGGATGTGCCGTTTGTTTGGACAGCAGAGTGTCAGGAATCATTTGAAAAGTTGAAGCGAGGTTTGATAACGGCTTCCATTCTTACCCTTCCAGATGGGACCGGAGGATTCACAGTTTATTACGACACTTCAGGCAGAGGATTGGGGTGTGTCTTGATGCAGCATGGGAAGGTAATATCTTATGCGTCACATCAACTTCGTGATAATGAGAAGAATTACCCGACCCACGACTTGGAATTGGCGACGGTAGTGTTTGCCTTGAAGTTGTGGAGACACTACTTGTACGGAGATAGGGTGGAGATCTTTACTGATCATAAGAGCCTGAAGTATGTTTTCACCCAGAAGGACCTTAATATGCGGCAGAGAAGATGGCTCGAGCTATTGGTGGATTATGATGTGGATTTGCAGTATCATCCCGGGAAGGCCAACGTTGTAGCAGATGCATTGAGCATGAAATCCGGAGTTTATTTCCTGACGGCACAACCAGAATTATTGGCAGATCTTCAGAAGATGGGAATTGAAGTTGTTCTTCCTACCAGTGTGGCATTGATGGCCAGTCTACAGGTTCAGTCCAGCATAGTTGAGAGGATCCGGATGGCGCAGTCAGCAGATTCCAAGCTTCAGCGACTCAGAGCAGAGTGTGAAGCAGGAAGAAGGCCAAAGTTATGTATCCATGAAGACGGTACACTTCGGCACGGCACTCGTCTTTGTGTACCCAGTAGGGATATCAGACAGGAAGTCATGGCAGAAGCCCACAGTTCACAGTATTCTATTCATCCGGGTGGTACGAAGATGTACCGTGATATTCGTCAGCATTTCTGGTAGAATGGCATGAAGAGGGAGATAGCCCGGTTTGTCTCTCGGTGTTTGGTTTGCCAACAGGTTAAAGCTAAACATCAGAGGCCCGCTGGACTTCTTCAACCCTTACCGATCCCAGAATGGAAATGGGAACATATAACCATGGATTTCATGACCGGATTGTCCAGATCTCCGGCCGGCAGAGATGCTATTTGGGTAATTGTGGACAAGCTTACCAAGGTGGCACACTTTCTCCCATTCAGAGTTGGACAGTCGACGACGCAGCTAGCAGAGATGTACCTCAGGCAGATCGTCAGGCTTCACGGTGTGCCAGTCAGCATCACCTCAGACAGGGATTCAAGATTCACATCACACTTTTGGCGCAGCTTACAGAAGAGTTTGGGGACTCGTCTTCAGTTCAGCTCAGCTTATCACCCACAGACGGATGGTCAATCAGAGCGCACAATCCAGACTCTTGAAGATATGTTGAGATCTTGCACCCTTGACTTCGGTGGTTCATAGGAGAATCATCTGTACATGGTGGAATTCTCGTACAACAACAGTTATCAGGCCAGTATCCAGATGGCACCCTTCGAGGCTCTTTATGACAGAAAGTGCAGATCCCCGCCAGCATGGGACGATGTCGGAGAGAGGCAGATGCTCGGACCCGAGTTGATTTCCCAGACGGTTGAAGTGGTCAGGAAGGTCAGAGATCACCTCCGAGTTGCCCAGGACCGCCAGCGCCATTGGGCCGATGCTCATCGACGTCCCTTAGAATTTGCTGTCGGTGACCATGTATTCCTTAGGATCTCGCCTAACCGCAGCGTCATTCGCTTTGGCATGCGGGGAAAGCTTAGTCCTAGGTATATAGGGCCGTTCGATATTCTAGAGCGAGTAGGAGATGTATCCTATCGTCTCGCTCTTCCGCCATCGCTAAGTGAGGTACATGATGTATTCCATGTGTCCCAATTACGACGGTATATTCCGGACCCGAGCCACATCCTAGACCATTCGGAATTGGTTGTTGGTACCAACCTTTCGTATGAGGAGAGGCCCGTGTCTATTTTGGACCGGAGGGAAAAGATATTCAAGAACAAGACTATTAAATTAGTCCGTGTTGCTTGGGGTCATCACTCTCTGGGTGAGTCAACGTGGGAGCGTGAGGACGACATCCGATCGCGATATCCCTACCTGTTTGACTCGTGAGGTATAATATCTTTCTTATGCCTTATATTTTCCCTTCCTTGCTTGCATTGTATGATTGCATGATTGGACTGCTTAGTGTAGCTTGTCTGTGCTTAGTGTAGCTTGTCGTGGCAATCTCTAGCTCCTTGATTAAATTCCGAGGACGAAATTCTTTTAAGGTGGGTAGAGTTGTCACCCTCATTTCCCGTATTTCCCGTATTTCGTAGTTATACTCGTATCTGGATTTTTGGCATGTATTTTTATTTTTCTCAACTTATAGAATTTCAGTATTTCTCGTATTTGGGTTTGGTATGGCTCGGTTTTATTGGGTTGGTTTGGTTCGATTTTATGTGAGTTGGATCACCTTAACCTATGCTACCCCTCAACCCACCACAACTCCCCCTCTTTATAACCCCCACCTACCACTCTCTCTCCTCATAACTTCTACCATTAATTTCCTTCTTCTTCTTCTTCTTCTTCTTCTTCCTCCATAACCCTCCTAACCCTAGGCAAGTGCACCTTGCCACTTCATGAGAGCCCTATTTTTCTTGTTCATTTGCTAGATTAGGACATGGTGATCAACATTAGAACTTGGTGTTTTGTGATTTGAAGTCTCCTTTGCTCTAGATCTAAGTTATTTTTATTTTTGGATTTTGTATGGTTTGATCTCTTTAAGTTGGATTTTCATGGGTTTTGGTATTTCCAAGTGGAAGAGCATTCAATTCTACCCAAGTTGGAACATTGGAAATCTGGATTTGGAGTTCGGATGGCCAAGTTATGATGCTTTGAAGCCTTGGACTCATCCATGGTGTTCTTGCTGTCTGGAGAAGACAGTGAGCAGTGTGTGCAGAGATGTTTAGCTTACGCACCCTGAGCTATGCGCGCTCTTTAGCGCTGCATACGCAGACTTGAGTACGCTTTCTTTTGGAAGCGTGACTCCTTGAGTGTGCGTGACTTTTTACGTACGCAGCTCCCTTGAACGTGCGTAACTTTTCACCTATGCTGCTCTCTGTAGCTTGCGTGACTTTTCACCTACGCAGCTCTCTGTAGCGTGCGTGACTTTTCACCCACGCTGCTCTCTGTAGCGTGCGTGACTTTTTACCTACGCTGCTCTCTGTAGCGTGCGTGACTTTTCACCTATGCTGCTCTCTGTAGCGTGCGTGACTTTTCACCTACGCAGCTCTCTGTAGCGTGCGTGACTTTTCACCTACGCTGCTCTCTCAGCGTGCGTGACTTTTCACGTACACTGACTCTTTGAGTGTGCGTGACTTTTCACGTACGCAGCTCCCTTGAGCGTGCGTGACTTTTCACCCACGCAGCTCTCTGTAGCGTGCGTGACTTTTCACCCACGCAGCTCTCTGTAGCGTATGTGACTTTTCACCCACGCTGCTCTCTGGCGTGCGTGACTTTTCACGTACGCAGCTCTTTCAGCGTGCGTGACTTTTCGTACGCTGCTCCCCTGACCCTTGCTTAACCCATTGGCTCTTGGAGTTTTGGTTTTATTTCTTTAAGCTTGGCTCTTCTATAGCCCTATATATTGATATTCTATTAGATATTTTACACCCATTTTATATCCTTACGCCTTTTGTCATGAACTTGATTTTATTTAATATGTTGGAATGACTATTGTACATGGCATGGTATGACCATGAACTAGCATAACACGACAGTGACCCGTAGTGGTGCACTCCTGACATGACCAACCTGACTTGATAGTGGCCCGTGGCGGCGCACTCCTGACTTGTAGCATGACTTGATAACTTAATGCTGTTGCGACGGCTAATTAACTTGACTTGCCTTGACACCGTGGGTAGTTCTTTCTTGCTTGCTTGCTAAATCCACTTGTCCTGTCTTGCATCATGTCTAGGATGGGACTCCTGAGTACCACGGTCAGGAGTACCTACTAAAATGGATTAAGGTTAATAACTAGAATAACTCAGTAGTCATGAAGAGATGACAGAGCTACAGGCAATCCCGTTACCTGGGCGCTCTTGGGATCTGTAGCCTGCCGTCGAGTAGGGCACATTTCCAGCACACCGTCGCGTGTTGCACCCTCTAAGTCACCTAAGGGTACATTTGTCTCCCGGGCGATGTACCCACCTGAATTCAACTCTAATCTTTCGTCCTGGGTAACCTGGATGGTCTGCAAGGCTTGTGGCTGTGGAACAATCTCACTGCATCTTGTTAGTAATTAGGCCTGTGATAACCCTAGTTAGTTAAGGTAGTAAGCCGTAGGATCTGCTTGGCCGTGACTGATTAAATGAGGTATAACCAGTCTAGTCATGTCTTGATCCCATGCAAGATTGCTTCCTGTCTTGATTACTTACATTACTTATCTTGCCGATAAATGGTGGGAAACCAAGCTCTGTTCAGATGAAGGGTTACAACCCCGGTCCTTGTTTGGTTTACGGGTTGTAACCTGGCTATCGGAATAGTTCCATGGTTATCTCGTCGTATATCATCCTGACATGTTTTCGTAATTTTAGTTTTAATATTAGATTTTTTGTGCTGATTGCTGGCTTTTGTTCTTATTTCGTAGCCCCCTTGTGGCACTTGCTCTTTCTGGGGTTGACCCAGCTGGTTTTGTGTGGCCAGATTTCGGAGCAGCTCCCGAGGATCTACCAAGCTTCCAGTCCAATGGTGAACACTAGACGAAATCCGGGCCAAGAGTGGGTTTTCTATTTTGTTTCGCTCACTCTGTTGTAAAAATTATTCTTTTGAGGCGTTTAGCCGACGAGCACCTGTTAGCTCGAAGCACTTTTACTTACTGTCTGCCTACGGGCTGTAAATATGATTGACAAATCCTAGGGTTGATCATGTATGACTAAACTCTTGCTAGTCCTAACATTTTGTAACGACTAGCTTCATGATCAGCTGAATATGTAATATTTGGGACGCCTTATTATTATATATTTAATGATCATACATCTTGTGACTTTACTTACTTGTAGTGATTGAGACACTAGGCTTGTTCATGACCATAAGAGACTGTTGGCTTGTAGAAAACCCTCACATATCTAGACAGCCATGACCGTATATCGAGGTGGTTTTCATTTCAATATACGTAGCTGGCTATGTCTGCCCCCGCTCTCCAGTATTCTGGTTCTGGGGCGTGACATGGTTTAAGTGGTGGCCCTTGCAGGTCTTGTAAATCAAGATGTGTGAGGGTTTACCAGATAGATGTCTCAATCAGTACTTGTCCTTGATCTCTGTTCGTATCCTCTGAATCCCTGGATTCTTGCCCTGATCCTGTGCTTATATCATTGATCTGCCCTGGTCCTTTCCTTATTGTTTCCTGTGTCGTCTTCTTCAGCGGCACTGTACCTGGTCCTACCGATCGACGAGGTGGAGCACTTCCCGCAGATCAGCAGCAACCCGGAGATCAAGCCCAGCATTCCGGGCTAGCCTCTAGAGTTGTGCCTACGGGAGGAGAGTCACTAGTTCGGCCCGTCCAGCCCGCAGAGCCAGATAATGGTACCTTAGTAGGCCTTATCAGAACCTTGATAGCTTCCCAGGATCGTCGAAGCGACGCCCTGCACCAGACAGTTCAAGATGCTTTGACCCGAGGCGGACATCCAGGGAACCAGGCGGCCAACAGTTTCAAGCGATTGAACCCTCCTTTCTTCGACGGCAGCGAGGATGTGATTGTCGCGGATGCATGGCTTCAGGATACTGAGGTGATTCTGGAAGCAGCCAGGACACCTGAGAATGAGAAGGTGGCGATGGTACGCCTGCAGTTGTTGGATTTAGCTCGCAATTGGTGGGCGGCGCAGGCCATGGGATTAGTGACACCCATTGCTTGGGCAGTGTTTAGGGAGAGATTCCAGACGAAGTACTTTGATGCTGTGGCTCGGTACGACATGCAGACCAGATTTACCAACTTGAAGCAAGAAGGCAGAACAGTCGACAGTTATGCATCGGAGTTTTCTAGACTCAGTAGGTTTGCCCCCACCTTGGTGGCGACCGAGTTTGATAGGGCCCAGCGGTTCCAGCAGGAACTGCATTTGGAGATCTTGTTGGCGGTTGAGCAGTTCGAGCACCAGACGTTCGATGCAGTCTTGAGAGCAGCTAGGAGGCATGAGTACACCTCCCAGAGGATCGTGGATAGGACCGGATGTAGGAAGCGGTCCCATAGTCAGATGTACCAATCATCAGCTCCAGCCCCGGCAGCTAGAAGTTTGACCATTGGGACTCCGAGGCGGGCGGCCTCAGTAACGTCGGTTGAGCATTCGACCCCGACATACCCGCAGCAGCAGAAGCAGAAGCAGACTTCCGCGATGGGATGTTCTTATTGCGGGAAGCCAGGGCATGTGGTGGCAGACTGCCGCAGGACGCAGGGATTGTGCTTGGCTTGTGGAGCAGCAGATCATAGGGTTGGGGCTTGCCCGAATAGGGGTGGTTCATCTGCATCCAACCCTTCTAGCTCTTCGGTGAGAGGACCGGCCCCAGCACCAGTTCAGCAGCAGCAGTATCAGTCTTCGAGGCCCTTGCCGCCTCAATCTCAGGCATTCCAGCAACAACACCCCCAGCAGTATGCACAAGCCCAAGCTCAGACCCAGAATAGGCAGAGAGGTTTCCAGCAGAGGGGACCAGCAGCCAGAGGACAAGGTCAGGCCATGATGATGGCTATGGAAGAAGAAGTTGCACCAGGTGAGGTAGTGGCATGTACTATTCTCGTCAACTCCTTTCCAGCTTCGGTATTGTTTGATTCTGGTGCATCGCATTCATTAATGTCTGCACGATTTGCGACACGGATAGGATTGGAGCCTGAGTCATTATCAGTGAGGCTCAATATACTTACTGGTAATGGCCTTGTGGGAGTAGATCGAGTGTTTTCCTCGTGTCGGATCGTAGTTAGCGGTAGGGAGTTCCCCGCTAGATTCATAGAGTTTCCTATGGCAGACTATGATGTAGTTCTAGGCATGGATTGGTTGAGGAACCAGTATGCTAGGATAGACTGCCATATTGGCAGAGTTGTCTTTAGTATCCCCGGCGAGCCAGAGTTTTTATTTTCTAGAGGCGCAGTGGATCCATCTCCCCCAGCATTGCGGATGGCAGTAGCAGCAGTACAGTTACCCCGGATAGTTGAAGAGTTTCCAGATGTCTTTCTAGAAGAGCTTCCAGGGATGCCGCCAGAGCGGGAGATTGAGTTCACTATAGACTTGATTCCCGGGATAGTACCAGTGTCAGAGCGAGTCTACAGGATGGCGCCTTCAGAATTGGAGATTTTGTACAAGATGATTGAAGAACTGAGGACCAAAGGATTCATCTGTGCAAGTGGATCGCCTTGGGGAGCCCCGATGCTTCTTATAAAAAAGAAGGATGGTACGTCCAGGCTATGTGTTGATTATCGTACCTTGAATTCGGTGACAATCAAGAACAGATACCCTCTTCCGAGGATAGATGACTTGTTTGATCAGCTCAGAGGGGCTTCAGTGTTCTCGAAGATCGACTTGCGGTCAGGATACCACCAGATCAGAGTCAGAGAACAGGACATCCCGAAGACAGCATTCAGATCGAGGTATGGACATTGGGAGTTCCTTGTTATGCCCTTTGGAGCGACCAATGCGCCGACCGTATTCATGGACCTCATGAATCGCATTTTCATGCCTTACTTGGACCAATTTGTGATCGTGTTCCTAGATGACATCCTGGTCTACAGCAAGAGTGAAGCAGAGCATGAGCAGCATCTCAGAGTCGTCCTTCAGACGCTTAGGGAGCATCAGTTGTACGCCAAGGTCAGTAAATGCGAGTTCTGGCTCGATCGCATTTCATACTTGGGTCACATCATTACCCGAGGAGGAGTGGAAGTGGATCCCCAGAAGATTGTGGCTATCGAATCATGGCCGGTACCCAGCTCAGTGGCAGAGGTTCGCAGCTTCCTTGGATTGGCCGGCTACTACCGGCGGTTCGTTTCAGATTTCGCAAGGATTTCAGCGCCGATGACCCAGTTGACCCGCAAGGATGTGCCGTTTGTTTGGACAGCGGAGTGTCAGGAATCATTTGAGAAGTTAAAGCGAGGTTTGATAACGGCTCCCATTCTTACCCTTCCAGATGGGACCGGAGGATTCACAGTTTATTGCGACGCTTCAAGCAGAGGATTGGGATGTGTCTTGATGCAGCATGGAAAGGTAATATCTTATGCGTCACGTCAACTTCGTGATCATGAGAAGAATTACCCGACCCACGACTTGGAATTGGCGGCGATAGTGTTTGCCTTGAAGTTATGGAGACACTACTTGTACGGAGATAGAGTGGAGATCTTTACTGATCATAAGAGCCTGAAGTATGTTTTCACCCAGAAGGACCTTAATATGCGGCAGAGAAGATGGCTCGAGCTATTGGTGGATTATGATGTGGATTTGCAGTATCATCCCGGGAAGGCCAACGTTGTAGCAGATGCATTGAGCATGAGATCCGGAGTTTATTTCCTGACGACGCAACCAGAATTATTGGCAGATCTTCAAAAGATGGGAATTGAAGTTGTTCTTCCTACCAGTGTGGCATTGATGGCCAGTCTACAGGTTCAGTCCAGCATAGTTAAGAGGATCCGGATGGCGCAGTCAGCAGATTCTAAGCTTCAACGACTCAGAGCAGAGTGTGAAGCAGGAAGAAGGCCAGAGTTATGTATCCATGAAGACGGTACACTTCGGCACGACACTCGTCTTTGTGTACCCAGTAAGGATATCAGACAGGAAGTCATGGCAGAAGCCCACAGTTCACAGTATTCTATTCATCTGGGTGGTACGAAGATGTACCGTGATATTCATCAGCATTTCTGGTGGAATGGCATGAAGAGAGAGATAGCCCGGTTTGTCTCTCGGTGTTTGGTTTGCCAACAGGTTAAAGCTGAACATCAGAGGCCCGCTGGACTTCTTCAACCCTTACCGATCCCAGAATGGAAATGGGAACATATAACCATGGATTTCGTGACCGGATTGCCCAGATCTCCGGCCGGCAGAGATGCTATTTGGGTAATTGTGGACAAGCTTACCAAGGTGGCACACTTTCTCCCATTCAGAGTTGGACAGTCGACGGCGCAGCTAGAAGAGATGTACCTCAGGCAGATCGTCAGACTTCACGGTGTGCCAGTCAGCATCACCTCAGACAGGGATTCAAGATTCACATCACACTTTTGGCGTAGCTTGCAGAAGAGTTTGGGGACTCGTCTTCAGTTCAGCTCAGCTTATCACCCACAGACGGATGGTCAATCAGAGCGCACAATCCAGACTCTTGAAGATATGTTGAGATCTTGCACCCTTGACTTCGGTGGTTCATAGGAGAATTATCTGCACCTGGTGGAATTCTCGTACAACAACAGTTATCAGGCCAGTATCCAGATGGCACCCTTCGAGGCTCTCTATGGCAGGAAGTGCAGATCCCCGCTAGCATGGGACGATGTCGAAGAGAGGCAGATGCTCAGACCCGAGTTGATTTCCCAGACGGTTGAAGTGGTCAGGAAGGTCAGAGATCACCTCCGAGTTGCCCAGGACCGCCAGCGCCATTGGGTCGATGCTCATCGACGTCCCTTAGAATTTGCTGTCGGCGACCATATATTCCTTAGGATCTTGCCTAACCGCAGCGTCATTCGCTTTGGCATGCGGGGAAAGCTTAGTCCTAGGTATATAGGGTCGTTCGATATTCTAGAGCGAGTAGGAGATGTATCCTATCGTCTCGCTCTTCCGCCGTCGCTAAGTGAGGTACATGATGTATTCTATGTGTCCCAATTACGACGGTATATTCCAGACTCGAGCCACATCCTAGACCATTCGGAATTGGTTGTTGGTACCAACCTTTCGTATGAGGAGAGGCCCGTGTCTATTTTGGACCGGAGGGAAAAGATACTCAAGAACAAGACTATTAAATTAGTCCGTGTTGCTTGGGGTCATCACTCTCTGGGTGAGTCAACGTGGGAGCGTGAGGACGACATTCGATCGCGATATCCCTACCTGTTTGACTCGTGAGGTATAATGTCTTTCTTATGCCTTATATTTTCCCTTCCTTGCTTACATTGTATGATTGTATGATTGGACTGCTTAGTGTAGCTTGCCTGTGCTTAGTGTAGCTTGTCGTGGCAATCTCTAGCTCCTTGATTAAATTCCGAGGACGGAATTCTTTTAAGGTGGGTAGAGTTGTCACCCTCATTTCCCGTATTTCCCGTATTTCGTAGTTATACTCGTATCTGGATTTTTGGCATGTATTTTTATTTTTCTCAACTTGTAGAATTTCAGTATTTCTCGTATTTGGGTTTGGCATGGCTCGATTTTATTGGGTTGGTTTGGTTCGGTTTTATGTGAGTTGGATCACCTTAACCTATGCTACCCCTCAACCCACCACAACTCCCCCTCTTTATAACCCCCACCTACCACTCTCTCTCCTCATAACTTCCACCATTAATTTCCTTCTTCTTCTTCTTCTTCTTCTTCTTCTTCTTCCTCTACAACTCTCCTAACCCTAGGCAAGTGCACCTTGCCACTTCATGAGAGCCCTATTTTCCTTGTTCATTTGCTAGATTAGGACATGGTGATCAACATTAGAACTTGGTGTTTTGTGATTTGAAGTCTCCTTTGCTCTAGATCTAAGTTATTTCTATTTTTGGATTTTGTATGGTTTGATCTCTTTAAGTTGGATTTTCATGGGTTTTGGTGTTTCCAAGTGGAAGAGCATTCAATTCTACCCAAGTTGGAACTTTGGAAATCTGGATTTGGAGTTCGGATGGCCAAGTTATGATGCTTTGAAGCCTTGGGTTCATCCATGGTGTTCTTGCTGTCTGGAGAAGACAGTGAGCAGTGTGTGCAGAGCTGTTTAGCTTACGCACCCTGAGCTACGTGCGCTCTTTAGCGCTGCGTACGCAGACTTGAGTACGCTTCCTGTTGGAAGCGTGACTCCTTGAGTGTGCGTGACTTTTCACGTACGCAGCTCCCTTGAGCGTGCGTGACTTTTCACCTATGCTGCTCTCTGTAGCGTGCGTGACTTTTCACCTACGCAGCTCTCTGTAGCGTGCGTGACTTTTCACCCACGCTGCTCTCTGTAGCGTGCGTGACTTTTTACCTACGCTGATCTCTGTAGCGTGCGTGACTTTTCACCTATGCTGCTCTCTGTAGCGTGCGTGACTTTTCACCTACGCAGCTCTCTGTAGCGTGCGTGACTTTTCACCTACGCTGCTCTCTCAGCGTGCGTGACTTTTCACGTACACTGACTCCTTGAGTGTGCGTGACTTTTCACGTACGCAGCTCCCTTGAGCGTGCGTGACTTTTCACCCACGCAGCTCTCTGTAGCGTGCGTGACTTTTCACCCATGCAGCTCTCTGTAGCGTGCGTGACTTTTCACCCACGCTGCTCTCTGGCGTGCGTGACTTTTCACGTACGCAGCTCTTTCAGCGTGCGTGACTTTTCGTACGCTGCTCCCCTGACCCTTGCTTAACCCATTGGCTCTTGGAGTTTTGGTTTTATTTCTTTAAGCTTGGCTCTTCTATAGCCCTATATATTGATATTCTATTAGATATTTTACTCCCATTTTATATCCTTACGCATTTTGTCATGAACTTGATTTTACTTAATATGTTGGAATGACTATTGTACATGGCATGGTATGACCATGAACTAGCATAACACGACAGTGACCCGTAGTGGTGCACTCCTGACATGACCAACCTGACTTGATAGTGGCCCGTGGCGGCGCACTCCTGACTTGTAGCATGACTTGATAACTTAATGCTGTTGCGACGGCTAATTAACTTGACTTGCCTTGACACCGTGGGTAGTTCTTTCTTTCTTGCTTGCTAAATCCACTTGTCCTGTCTTGCATCATGTCTAGGATGGGACTCCTGAGTACCACGATCAGGAGTACCTACTAAAATGGATTAAGGTTAATAACTAGAATAACTCAGTAGTCATGAAAAGATGACACAGCTACAGGCAATCCCGTTACCTGGGCGCTCTTGGGATCTGTAGCCTGCCGTCGAGTAGGACACATTTCCAGCACACCGTCGCGTGTTGCACCCTCTAAGTCACCTAAGGGTACATTTGTCTCCCGGACGATGTACCCACCTGAATTCAACTCTAATCTTTTGTCCTGGGTAACCTGGATGGTCTGCAGGGCTTGTGGCTGTGGAACAATCTCACTGCATCTTGTTAGTAATTAGGCCTGTGATAACCCTAGTTAGTTAAGGTAGTAAGCCGTAGGATCTGCTTGGCCGTGATTGATTGAATGAGGTATAACCAGTCTAGTCATGTCTTGATCCCATGCAAGATTGCTTCCTGTCTTGATTACTTACATTACTTATCTTGCCGATAAATGGTGGGAAACCAAGCTCTGTTCAGATGAAGGGTTACAACCCCGGTCCTTGTTTAGTTTACGGGTTGTAACCTGGCTATCGGAATAGTTCCATGGTTATCTCGTCGTATATCATCCTGACATGTTTTCGTAATTTTAGTTTTAATATTAGATTTTCTGTGCTGATTGCTGGCTTTTGTTCTTATTTCGTGGCCCCCTTGTGGCACTTGCTCTTTCTGGGGTTGACCCAGCTGGTTTTGTGTGGCCAGATTTCGGAGCAGCTCCCGAGGATCTACCAAGCTTCCAGCCCAATGGTGAACACTAGACGGAATCCGAGCCAAGAGTGGGTTTTCTATTTTGTTTCGCTCACTCTATTGTAAAAATTATTCTTTTGAGGCGTTTAGCCGACGAGCACCTGTTAGCTCGAAGCACTTTTACTTACTGTCTGCCTACGGGCTGTAAACATGATTGACAAATCCTAGGGTTGATCATGTATGACTAAACTCTTGCTAGTCCTAACATTTTGTAACGACTAGCTTCATGATCAGCTGAATATGTAATATTTGGGACGCCTTATTATTGTATATTTAATGATCATACATCTTGCGACTTTACTTACTTGTGGTGATTGAGACACTAGGCTTGTTCATGACCATAAGAGACTGTTGGCTTGAAGAAAACCCTAACATATCTAGACAGCCGTGACCGTATATCGAGGTGGTTTCCATTTCAATATACGTAGCTGGCTATGTCTGCCCCCGCTCTCCAGTATTCTGGTTCTGGGGCGTGACAAGAATTCTGCCAGAAGGTTCCTTTATGATAAAAACAAACGATCGACTAGAATTATGCGAGACGATTTCTTTATGATAATTTTTTTGAAATATTTTCTTTTCAGCTATTTTATTAAAAAATATATTATTATATTAATTTTTTTTTGTATAAAATGTTTAATAATATGGCCTCTCATAATGAGAGAGAGAGAGAGAGAGGAGAGAGAGAGAGAGGGGAAGAGAAAACTTTGATACCGAAGGGGGTATCAAAGTTTTGATACCCCTATGTATGACATGTGGGTCCCCTCCCACTTCGTAAAATGTGTAAACATATATATATATATATATATATATATATATATATATATATATATATATATATATATACATAAATATTGAGGGGATCCCACTTGTCATACAAAGGGGTATCATCGGTATCAAAGTTTTACTCGTATACTGTATATTGTCTTTCATGTATATTGTCAAATAAAAGAGAGAGGGAGAGAGGAGTATATTCACTGCAAGTGTGGTGTATCTAGCCACCAAAAGTGCCTAGTAGCAACAGTAACGCTCCGTTCGGGAAAAATAAATTTAAAAGAAATTATAAAAGAGAATTGAGTCGATCGATGAATTGGGTTCTTCTTGGAATTATTCCACACCCAATTCACACATACCTGCCCCCCCTCTCTCTCTCCCCCTCTCTCCCTCCTGATGATATCTGAAGCAGCTCCAGGCAACACCCACCGGCGGCGATGAGCGGCGACGGATGACCGGGGAAGCCAGGTACGTTCAGCCATTATTTCTTTCTCACACTTTTCTCGAAGCTCATGCGTGTCCTCGACGAACCCGGCCGTGTCCCCAGCGTATTGGCCGAGAAGTTATTCCGGACACGCGGGGACTCGAATCCGACACGGAATCGGCACCCGCATTGCGGTGTCCGTGCTTCCAAGCTGGAAGGGGAATGAGTTGGAATGTGGGTTTTGCAGTGATTTTTCTGAAGGGGTTTTCTTTCTTCAAAATTCTCGAGACCTGTTAGAGTCCTAGAGAATTGAAGAAAGATTGTGGCGAAATGGAGAAGGATATGGCCGAGGATCTATGTTTTGTTTGCAAGGACGGAGGCGTTCTTCGAGTTTGTGACTATAAGTGAGCTTTTCTTCTCACTTCTTCGTTTCTTTTCTCTAGTTAATACGAAAATGATCACGCATGCATGAGCTTAATATGTTATATGAATATGTTGTGAAGACTAGTTTCTTTTTGGTGGTGGTTGTTAAATTTGTGTTCGAATTATGATGCGACTGAATTGTATGTTTAATGTGGTGGTTATGGTGTGTGCTCAAATGGAAATACCATGCCGCATCTGTTGTAAGCAGTAGTCATTGCGATAAGTGGTATTGCAAGTACAATGTTTGGTCGACTGTAAATGATGTTGCAAAATTTACAAATCCAGTGTTCGGAATGATGTGATTAGAATGCTTTGTTGCAACATTTGTCTTTGTACTATTTTCTCTAGTCATGAGTAGTTGGCTTCAATTTTTTGTGGGCTGTGGGTCACTACCATATGTTTGAAACTTAATGAAGAAGTCAGGCTTGTGATCTTTTTCCATTTAGATGCCAAAATGCCAGTCTATGCTTTATGGATCTAAATAAACATGTATTATACAACTTTTATCCACATTATGTACCTCTACTGGATTTTTTTAATAAAGTTTCGAGTAGTTATCTTTAATTGTATGTTCGTGGACCAGCATATGTTTGAAAATTATTAATTGTTATACATTACAATTTTTATAAAATTCTTTCTGCTAATGCATATCTAGAACATCGCTAAAAGTACACTTTGGGAATGGGTTCTATTTCTAAGATCTCAAATTTGTCTTTTATTCTTCTTTGCAGAAATTGCCTTAAAGCATATCATCCTCAATGCGTGGACAGGGATACTGACTTTTTGGAGGCAGATGATCCTTGGACTTGTGGTTAGAAAATTTGACATCTTCATTAGCTTGACAATTAGCTTGGTTGTATATGCTTGCTTACGTCTTATGATATTGAATTGCATGGCTTATTTTTAATTTTTTTTTTTTAGCATTGTATGTTGATGTGGAAGTAATAGAAAGTTATGTTTGGAGAGCACTACATCATAATCAGCATCATCCAAGCCTTCTCCTATCAGAGTGTGGGGATCAAATAAACTACACAAAAGGATCAAGTAACTTTCTATGATCGGCTGATATCAAACCCTTGTGTCGGTGCTAATTTCCTAGCCAAGGTAGCTATGCGCAAGAGAGAGGACTTTGCCAGAAAACCTAGCTAGACCTACATTTTTGGTAGTGTAATTTGATCTCATCCAGCTAAGGAACATTCTCCAAGTTCCGTGATCAAAAGAGTCCAGGAAAAAGGAAGAAACATCCTAATTGGTCTATGGGAATTTGCATGCATCTCTATGACACAAGCCAAATAGCACTGAAGAATGACATTCCTGCCCTGTGCATTGCCTAAAAGTTTTTATGGCTGTGTTCATTGAGATACTGGATACCTTGGGATTTTATTTGAAAGTTTTTCCGACCCATGGAATTAACTCATCCTTGGGAATTCGCTGCTCGGGGTTACAATCTCCTCTCCAATACCCTAGTTATAGAACCTTCAGACCTTTTTATTTCTTGGGAAATGACAAAAGTGGCATGAACCGTTTAGTGAAGAAAATCATCTCGCTTCTTTCCAACATATCTGCCTCTCTTCCTTGCAACAAATTGCCTAGTGTGTAAATGATGGTGGGAATACAATCCAAGGAGTTTTGAGGTTAATCGTGGGCAAACAGTGTTACTCTTCAAATTGGATAACTGAGATAAGATTTCCAAATACCCAAACAGGACTGCAAAAGGAATTGAAAAGCCTGACTAGTTATATACTTAAATGGCCCATCATAAGTGTTGGGAGATTACAAGTGGTGACGTCCCCATGTGTTTCTTTATTTTGCCTCAACAATCTTAAATTGTTAAGAAGATTCATTTCCACTCAAGTAGTATTTCAGTTAGTGGATTTGCTACAACAGAATGGATTACTTTCATGGCTCCTCGTCTTCTAACCATCTTATAATTGCTGAGATCTGCAGGCACATGCAATTTTAGGGCCAAGTGTTTACCATTTTCTTCTTTTTCGTATAAAATTACAAATTACATAGTATCATAATTTTTTGTTCTGTGATATTAAAATCTATTTCTGCAAATAATTTTTGGGCGCTCAGATATGTTGATTGAGGGGAAACTAATTTAATTAATTGGCATTATTAACTTGATAGGTTGGCATTTATGCATCTGCAAGAAAGCCTCAACATTCCAGTGCTTTTGCTGTCCAAACTCTTTCTGTCATTCATGTATCAAATCTGCTGAGTTCGTGCAAGTGAAAAGGAAGACAAAGGGTTTCTGCGATAACTGCTTAAAGCTTGCAAAACTCATAGAAGAAAAGAGTAATATTGATTCTGATGGGGTGCGTTATTCAGTTAACCTGTAACAACTATATATTTATGAATTCAATTATAATTCTCTTTAGCGAGTTGTTTATACTAGAAAAGTCTGTTTTATGCTACTAAGAAGTGGAAGTATAATGCATACATGTAAGGTTGTACGTTAAGGTTTTGGCCATCAATTTCTGTTTTACATCAGAAAATTGTCTTCTTACCTTGTTTAATTTAACTTACTTGTGGCAGAAGCTTGAATATATTTTCATATTGTCTGTTATATGCTTACACATATGCTTCGCTAAGGCTTCTTCATTCTGCATAAACTTAGAGATTTAAACTTATTGTGAGCTTCTTGACCATTGAAAGGGGTCCGAAAAATCTTGTACAATATATTGTGATGTGTTCTGATATCAACATTAGCACAATCAAGCATGTGAATATAGTTGCATGCAAGTAATATTGAACAATGGGCTGATATGGAACAACTTGAGGAGATATTCTGGACCATACTGTAATATATTGCCTCTTGGCACTGGAAATACTACTTAAATCATGTGAAGGATCAAGGATTATTCTCATATATTTTTGGTCTCTTTAAAACTTTTGATCTCTTGATCCATTTTACTTTTTTCTCTTCTTGTACACTAGAATCCTCCTGATTACTACTGCTATTAGGTTAAACATCATTGGACACATTGGCTATTTTGACATTGATGAGACCGGTTGAACTGGCCCAGGATGGAAAAATCACAAAGTAACAAAATACAGTTTCTCTGCATGGCGTAGTCGAGGTCTATCTATAAAAACTGAAAAATGAAGATAGACCTGCGGAAGGGACTACATTTGCATATTAAGATATATAGATACTTGATAAAGGGATTACTTGATGCCTCTTTATTTTCTGTTGAACCTGCTATTGGTTTGTAGCATTCTCTGGTTGTATATTCATCATAATGCTTGAATGTACCTTGGTTTATCATTAACACACAAGAACACATTGTCCGAATAAGTCCTTTTGAATGTATAAGCATGATTATCTAGTACCTTGTGCCATAGGCTATAGGTTAATATTGATTGCTTCACTTATTCTTCACATATTTTTGCATTTTCTTGTTACATGAGCATATATCAATTATGGTTCCTTGGTTAAAATTAGAGTTATGGACGCTTTGTCGTCATCATCATCATCAGTTTTGGACCCTTCTACATATTCTAAATTTTATCCGTCTTTAACCTGCAAGATTGATACATACCGTTCAGAAATGACTATCTATACTTGAACTTTTTTGAAATTCTGTTCATTAGTGTAACATTCTGGGACCCAGAGCAGAAGTATACTTGTGTTGGAAGATGCAACAAGGTGATCATTTGAAACATTATGTAGCAATTTCTTGAAACCTATTGAGAAAGAACTAAAATCAATGGGATGAAATTTCATTGATGGTTGTGAGTACATATTTATCAGAGTTGGTGAAAACCCTTCTGTGTCTATCCAATGTGGGATTAAAGATGTTGTGTACAAAAAGAAATTGAATACTACATACAAGAGTAACGGTCTAATTACTCTAGCACTCCCCCGGAAGATAGAACCTATTTCTCAATCAAAACCATCTTGAAGAGTGTAGAAGAGTCTCTGTCTATTCTTGTTTCCTTTGTATTTTGTCTTATTAATCTCTAGTTTTGCCCCATACTGGATAGCCACCAAAGTGGGGTCTTAAGCTCTCCTATAAATGTGTACTCACCTTGGCTACTGAAACATTCCATTTAGTTGAGATATTCCTACTCCCAACATGGTATCATATCACTAGGCTCTCTACCTTTGAACCCTAGCCTCCATTGCGTGGTCTTCTTCCCCTCAAACCCTAATCCATCGCCACCACACTACAGTCAAAAGCAACCCTAACTCTAATCCTAGTTCCTCTTTTGGACCTTGTCGCTACTAAAACCTAACTCTAATCCCACTACCTAGCCAGTATCATCTCCTCTCCATCACCACAATAGCCAAAACCCTAGCCCCCTAGCCATAGAGTCCCTTCTCCATCACCACAAAACCCTAATCCTAACACTACTCCTACCCTTACCCCCACCATGTGACCATCACTCTAGCCTCTTTCCTAGATCCTAACCCCGAAGCCTGAAACATAACCATAACCATAACCCCCAACCTCTATTACCTCCTAGACCATAACCCTAACCCCTAATGCTACAACCTAACCCTAGGCACACCATGCTTGAACAACATTACAACACAACCCTCACCCAGTCATCACCTTCTTCTAAACTCACCCCTTCAAGTCCTCTCTTTCCGATTCCATAAAGTTCTCCTCTATTTCACAAAAAACTAAGAAGAAAAATGAGGCAGAAATTGAGGAAGATGAAGTACAAAAATTGTAGGAGCCTTCGAAGACTGCCCTGCTCCATATGTAGGGCTTCTCCGACAACCTATCCGTCTGCTACGTGAATTCTATGACGGGTGAAACCACCCCAGATAACGACTGCCTGCTCCAGTCTCCTCCTACGCCATTGCCAATTGCCACCTACTCCTCTTTTGATGACATATCTTCATCTCAATCTTCTCTGACGTTGACAGACGTAATCGCCTCACAGTGACAACAAAACTCTTCAACAAGTTCATTTCTTTCTGAATGTTGCTGAATCTTCTATTTTCATCCTTCGTATACCTAAGGCATAAGGTTGCTCGCCAAAACGACTTCTGACTTCTCTCAGGGAAAGTACTACTTAGATCTCTTGAAGGAAACAAGCTTTCTGGGGATTGGAGATCGACCGATACTAATATGGATTGGATGGGAAAGTTAGATCTTAAGCATGTATCTTCGACTCGTTGGTAGCTTATCTGTCTGTCACTCGTCCTGATATTTCCATCAATGTCATCATAATCAGCCAACACAACCAGGATATGCAGTCTCTTATTGTCTCTTTCCTTCATGTCGTCGAGTGCATTATTCAGCACTTACGAAGACTATAGAATAAAGACTGAAACCCTAAACCACGTAAAACATTGCATATGTAAACCATAATGAACCAAGCAATCCCAGAACTAATATAAACCCTGTGTTGTACTGGGCGCTAGACGAGGCGAGGCGACAATCTACCCGCCTCGCCTAGGCGTGCCTAGGCGCCCAGGTCACAGATGATTATGTGCAGGAAAAAAATATGCAATATAGCAGACAATGTAGTTATGTACTTATAACTGTATAAGTTATTAAGAAGCAACAATATAGCAGTATAAAAGAACAACTGATTTGTTAAGAATAGTTGATAACTAATATACACATTTAACATTAACATGAACAATTGATAAATTTGTATGTACTTATAACAATATAAGATATTAAGACGCCTTCTCCGCATTTCACTTTCCCTGATCGACCCTAGGCGTCCGTCTAGGCGCGCCTAGGCGTCCATCGCCAGACACGGAGATAATTTCTCCTGGTCGAGGCGCTCTCCCCTCAACCTGGACGCCTAGGCCGCCTAGGCGCGCCTAGGCGTCGCCTGTAACAACATAGTATAAACCATGTCCCTACTCAATAAACCAACCCAAATAAACCAACAATACCAAATAAATTGTAATGTCCAATGCATCGAATCATGAACCAGTCAGTTCTACGTCCTCGATCGCTATGCTCTGTGATGGTAGACTAAAATAGTCTCAATCCCCATCAGTTAGTGCCACTTAGGCCTCACAT
Source organism: Iris pallida (assembly GCA_029216955.1). Taxonomy (NCBI): domain Eukaryota; kingdom Viridiplantae; phylum Streptophyta; class Magnoliopsida; order Asparagales; family Iridaceae; genus Iris; species Iris pallida. The sequence goes on from JANAVB010033017.1 coordinate 2,296,183, forward strand.
AAGCCCCACCTAGGCTCCTAGGTATAGCCCCATCCTAGACACCTAGAGGGCACTTCAATCCTTTATTGATAATATTGACATATTCTTCCTCATTAAGGTTGTTTGGGTGGCCAGCCAGTCCCAAAACCTCTAACGTTTATGGTCTTCGCTCCTAAAAAATCATTTATCATGTTACAAGTCTGACTCTCCATTACTTAGGTGCTTTTGAACATACAAGTGCCCCCATAAGGCTCTTCCATAAGGCGCTGTATGTGGTAGATGAAACCCATATCATATATTCTGCACTGTGAACTATATGGTCTAGTCCTTCAAGTTGCAAATGATAGTTGAAATTTGGATTTTTCAGTTTGAGACACAAAGTTCTTTTTCAACTGGGTTATCTATTACTTATTCTAGTTCCATATCATAATATTTAAGAAAATAAATAATAATTTAACCTACAAAAGATGGTTTTCCAATTTATTCAAATATTTATTCAAAAAATATTTATTTGATGCATAAGGACTTACTGCATGAAAAGTGCTGTTCAGAAATACTTTACTGATTACTGATTTATTTAATTACAAATTCAGGTATCTGATGTACTTTACATGATTGCTTACATATTTAGATTACTTTCGTAGTCCCTTTGTACTTTGTAGCAAGGTTCACAATATCGGTATCGGGATCGGTATCGGACCATTCCTTTGAGTATCAGGATCGGCAGTATCTGCAATATCGGTGGTTTCGGATCAGAGTATTGGAATTTTTAGTCGAAAAACAAATAATTATTAACAATTTATAAAATATATTTTATATATTTAGGCATAGTTTTAAGTATTTCTAGTGTTATTTTTAGTACTTTTGAAATTGAATGAAATAGTAATCACCCTTGCTGATTGGTTTACATGCGATAGATAAGTTTTCTTCTTTTACATGCTTTTACAACCTTACTATGTTTTTACACCCTTGCTGATCGGTCTTTTTCGTTTAATTTCCTTTGCCGAATTGACTGGAAAAGAGACCCCCAATGTCGGTATCGGTCAGTATCGGTCGGTATCGGATCGGGACATGCCAAATCGTATCGGTATCAGCTGTATCGGATCGGTATCGGCCGATACTGCGAACCTTGCTTTGTAGCTTACTCAGGATTAGGATCATTGCAATAAAGTAGGAAATTAGTGAAGTATTCATATGGTTTACAATGAACAGAAGTTGTACGTAATGCCATTTCATTATCTAGTATTGTTCCTACAGATTTGATATATATATATATATATATATATATATATATATATATATATAATTCTGGCAATTGGAACCAATATTGCTGCTTATCTCAAATCTGTAGGAACAATACTAGATAATGAAATATATATATATATTCTCTTGACAACGGCTGAATAGCATTTAATTATCTACGTATTGCTACTATAGATTTAAGAAAACATGCACGTTGATGAAGATGAATCTCATCATCTTGATTTTTTTCCTTTAGACACTGACTCATCTTTTATTTTTGCCTGTTAGCTTTCTGCCACCCATTTCACTATATGTTGTTCACAGGAAAAGGTTGATTTCAACGATGCAGAAACCTATGAAGGTCTGTTTAAGGACTACTGGGATATTGTTAAAAGGGAAGAAAAATTGACGCTGGTTGATGTTCGAGAAGCTGATGCGCTTTTGAAAAGAGGGGATAACTTTCAGAATGACTCAGACTCGGATAAACTTTTTGAAGAGTCTGATGATTTACTAGATGATTGTGAGGATACAAAATCACGTTTTAAAAGTTTAAAGGGAAGACAGAGTAGGATGAAGCCTCAGGTAAGGAAGTCCAGAAAGGAAAGGACATTCAGTAGCTGGGCTTCAGAGGAACTCCGTGAGTTTCTTTCTTATATCGGCAAATATACTGAAAAGCCTCAAAGCCGATTTGATGTTGCTGAAACAATAAAGGATTACGTCCAGTCAAACAATCTTTTTCCACCAGATAATAAGAAAAGGAAGCTTGTGGTTCCTGATGAGAAGTTGCGAAAACTTTTTAGGAAAAAGAAACTGAAATATCATAAAATCTATGATTTGTCAAAGAACCATTTGGCAGAAGAGAACTCAGATTTGAATGCTGAATTTCCTTCCAGTTCCGAGGAAGATCAAGGATCTGAATATGGAAAGAAGCAGCGAAGGACGAATTCTGGTAGCAAAGTCCATAAGTTAGATGCAAATATTGGCAGAAAGAAGCTTTTGGACCCATCCAAAAACAACAATGCTTCTATTGTGGTCGATAACATCAAATTGCTGTACATGAGAAGATCTTTGATTCTGGAACTTCTGAAAAATCCTGAAACGTTTGAGACCAAAGTTGTGGGTTGCTTTGTGAAGGTTAAAAATGACCCAAAAGATATATATTATTTAGCACTGAAAGAATACCAGCTTGGCCAAGTGACAGGTATTGCGTTCAACTCATGCAAGTGAGATCGTAATATCAAGTTCTCTTTTTGGTTCTTCTGGTGAAAATTTTGTTTCTTTTACCTATACAGGTATTAAAAAGTCTCAACAGACGTACAAGTTAGGAGAGACAAGCTCGGATATTTTACTGCGTGTTTCCAATTTTTCCAAAGATATTCTGATATCTAGTTTATCAAATGATGAAATCGAGCAGGTATCTTTAGTGAGCTTGGGTCACCAATTATGTTCCACATGGTTATCATATTATTTTTCTGAACAGTAGGTGTTCCATAATGGTGTATTTTAGTTATTTGCATGATATTCTCTGTTCCTTAAAATTGTATGTTTGCATGCATTACTTTTTTAGAATTGTTGGTTTCCATAGAATTTCTGCCTTTTAATCTTATACTGGATTTATGCTAAATCATATATTATCAAACCCAAATATATTTATATGGATTATTTTAAAAGAAACTCTCTGTGTCTAAGTTTCTTCTGTATGTTACCGACTTTTCTGTGGAGAAATGGAAATATAAACCTTGCTTGTTTGCATGTGGTAAAGAAAAATGGTGAAATAGGGAAGAATAACCTTTACATAGGCTTATACAAGCAGAAACTACCCTATTAGAAAAAAGTCCCTAAACGCGACACATCAAGCTACCATCGTACTTGTGCCTGAATAAGATATTCAGGTACTTCCTGATCTTAGATGTATCTAGAATTCCCTTCTCTATAACTGTACATTACATATGAACAGCAGCCATATCTCCTGTCATTTCCTTGAATTCTTATTGGATCGAAATCCATTTATGTTGGTTATGTAATCTATTAAACTGATGTTCCACTTCGAGATATTATAGGACTGGATAAAGCTACTAAAATGCTTTTAGGAAATTTCAGACACCATGACTGGCACTTCACCTACTTCTTTTCTTATCCTCTGCCAACTAACATGCCAATAAAACTTTTTCAGGCCTCCTTATCCACTTTCTTATCAAGGATCAATCTTCTATAATTTATTGAGTACCCAAACTTATAGTCCACTTTTGCAAGATAAGTTTATTGCTATTCAACTATGTAGTAATTCTGAACACTTGAAGGATGACCAGCAAGAAAATGACGCCATACAAAATAGACTTGTAAGCCAAAGCAAACTTAGTACATAGAAACTACAGCTTTTAATCAATCAAGGCACCTAATCAATCTCAAACTGGCTTGATCCTTGAATAGGACTTGAACTAAATTGTCACCTAATTGGCTATCTAACTATGTTGGATTTTGTGTAACTTAATCAGATCATGCATCATAATCATTGTCCACCGTGCAACTGTCAGCCCTTATTTGAGATTATTATGGAAGCAACTGGCATAATCTTGTTTGCAGGAAGAATGTGAGGATCTCCACCAGCTAGTGAAGAAAGGCCTCTTTAATTCTGAACACTTAAAGGATCCTTTGAATAGGACTTGAACTAAATTGTGGAAACCTAATTGGCTATCTAACTGTGTTAGATTTTGTGTAACTTGATCAGACCATGCGTCATAATCATTGTCCACCGTTCAACTGTTAGCCCTTTTTTGAGATTATTATGGAAGCACTGGCATAATCTTGTTTGCAGGGAGAATGTGAGGATCTCCAGCAGCTAGTGAAGAAAGGCCTCTTTAAACAGCCTACTGTGGTGAGCTTTCTTCTTTCTGCAATTTGATGTTTACATGTAAACATATATACTTAGAGGAGGATTTTGGTGAGATGTTGGTTAATGCCACAAATTGAAGGTGACTCATTTATACTCTTATTTTGGCGGGTCTTAAGTTTCATATATTTGGCTGATCCACTAGCTTTAGTTGCGATCCATATTATTACATGAAGTTGTAACACCTGACTTGACCAAGTCTACCCCATTTTGATTGAATGAAATAAATTAGAAGCATTATAAAATGAGCTAAATTAAGAAATGGACATTTACCTGATTATCTATTTTCATTCAAGTCATCAACCACAAGAACAACAACAAAGCCTTTATTCCAAATTTCTGGGGTCGGCTGTTTGACTCATCTTCTTCCTTTTGGCTCTGTTAAGGGCCATGTTCTCTGTAACTCCAGCAAATTAGAAGCATTATAAATGAGCTAAATTAAGAAATGAACATTTACCTGATTATATCTATTTCATTTAGGTCATCAACCACCAAAATTTGCAAGTTTTTGATTGGTTAATTCAGCAGACATATTTATACTTAGTTCTTATTAGTAAATTACGCTTTGGTTCGATAAAACAGTTGTGTTTGGATTATTTTGGGAAGGAAAAAAATTGGAGTAAGCAACAAACCTTGTAGAGAGTATAGGGAGTTTCAACTAAGATTAGAGATTTGTCTCCCCTGAGTGTTCATGTATATGTGTACCCCTGTCCTATGGCCTAATTGATCATTAATTCCGTTGTTCACAAGAAGTATAACAACAAGGGTTAGGGTTTTGGTACACACACAGAGAGAGAGCAGGGTTTAGGGTTCTTTCTAAAATTTCATAGCTCTGATACACTAAAATTTAGAGAAAAATTATTTTATTATGTGAATAAAACATGAGTAGCCTTAGAGCATATATAGGAGCAAGTTATAACCTCCTCACTTAGTTCATGCGACGTGGGACTAAAGTAAGATACAAGAGAATAGCTAATTAACACACATCAATCTATCATATCTACATAATGCCTCTCCTCGTCTTCCGCTTGGCTTCTAGATTTGATAGCTCTGCTACTTGTGATGTGCCCCTTAGATGCTCATCTTCAGTGGTGATACTTCTCTTGACTTCTCTTCGGTGTTTATTCCTTGTTGATGTCTCGACTTTCGTCTACTTCTCCTATGCGTGATTGATCAGGTTTCTTTGTATGCTTTGACTACTTTGCTTCTTTAGTATCTGTTATACGTGATTGATCAGGTTTCTTCGTATACTTTGACTACTTTGCTTCTTTAGTATCTGTTTTGTTTCATGTTGCACATTGTGGCTTATCTTCGTATCTCTCTCGTCTACTATCCTCTCTACGGTTCTAGATTCTATAATATCGGCTATTGTCCCTTTATCATGTCACTCATAGCATGTCACAAGACTTATCCCGAGTACAATCCCCCATTCATTCAAGCCAAACATGAACAATCATAAGAACGTGCTTTATAGATGTTTTGTTTAATGCAACACATTGTGGCTTATCTTCGTATATCTCTCGTCTACTATCCTCTATGCGGTGCTATCTTCTATAGTATCGTCTATTGTCCCTTTACCATGTCACTCATAGCCTATGTTACATGGACTCGGGTACGGGTGTCGGGTACGGGTACATATCCAAGAGTCGGGTCCTTCAAACTCATAATTGAAGGACACACGGACTCGGCTAAAAAGGATCCAAATTTTGGGTATGGGTACGGGGATATGACTAAGGTTTCGTAAAAAGACAACCTGTAATTATAAATTATTAGTAAACTTTACTCAACTAGTTGAATAAGTCCCTAAGGGACCGTCCCTTCAGCTCCCCTACTACTTAATTACCAGTCTACCATATTAAAATAAACTATCTACACCATTACCACATTAAAATAAACTATCTACATCATTACCACATTAAAATAAACTATCTACTTCACTACCAGTCTTTCGATTGTCACCATGAAGGATCCGATTGTCACCATGGAGGATCGGATACGGATTCCATACCCATACCCATGTCCTAAAGGGCCGACATGGGTACTTCTCCTTAAAGTGGAGAGTCCGGGTAACATAGCTCATAGCATGTCACAAGACTTATCTCGAGTACTATCCTCCATTCGTTCAAGCTGTATCAATGTTGGTGTCAAGCTATGAATGACATGATAAATAAAAGCATGGTAAAGACTTGCCTATTATTGAAAGTAAACATTCCAGCATGTTAGGTGCCATAGATGAGGCATAAAACCAAGTTTAAGAGACCAAAACAATATTTTTATATAAAACCTTGCCTGGAAACTGTCCAAGCCGAGAGCTCAAACTAGACTTCCTCCGGAGTTCTACCTGGTCAAGGACGAATAATTTGCCATGTCGATATTTGCTATTTTCACTTTAAATTCAACAAGGTTCTAAACGGCGGTAGGCGGATGCACGGCGGAGAGGGTCCGCCTGCCACCTAGACGCTGCGTAGGCGTTTAATACATTTTGGACATTTTTACTATTTTACCACTGATTTTGTTTTTGTATAATATGCATATTTTAATGATATTTTATGCATGACTAAGTTGTAAAACAAAGATATATGAAGTTTCAGTCTTGTAAAAGTAAACAATATGTCCATAATGCTTGAAAAATTATTTTGCCAAAACATCTAGTCAGGTATTGCTCCGTCTAGGTGCCCGCCTATGTCGTCAAACCTCCGTTGGCTACCTACTCCATCGCCTACGACAAAGCGGTGCGGAGAGCGGCCGCCTAGCACCTAGGCGGCCGCCTCGACAACCATTTAGAACACTGAAATTCAATTATTCTTGATTCTTGCATATTCCAGAATATTCAAATTGTCACGTCCCGATTCCGTAGAATCAATAGTCGTCCCCCGGACGTGATGCCGTGCGAACCTAAATTGCGATCGCACAAGGCATAGTCATAAGGTTATCTGAAACACAACAACAAGAGAATGCGCAGAGTAAATTGAACACACATTATAAAGAAGGAAACTTAAGCTTTATTGATAATGAACACCATTTTACAGACTCGATACAAAGACGGCGCGCAGACTTTTTACAAACTGACTCCATTACGAAACGAACGTTGATGAGATAGCCGTTCCATACATTTCATCCATTGATCATACAACCAGCATTACAAAACTACCTGGGATGGTGGGAAGTCGCTCCATCTGTCTTCTGGTCTTCAACAGCGGAGTCTTCAAAAGAGATTGGATCTAGTCTTCGACCGCATGGACGAAGCTTCAAAACACACGAGCGTTGCCTCCCTTCACGCGACACGCTCCTCCCGATTTATCACACCTGTAGAGAGAGCGAGGATCAGTACAATCAACATGTACTGGCGAGTGGCTAATTAATTTCCAGGCTCTCATTTGGTTCAAGAATTTAGATAAAAATCATACAACTTGCTTTTAGTGATCTTTCTAGCCATCCTAGTTATTTTCATGCGAAGCATTTGACGAAATGTAAACCAAGTAAGTTACACCAGAATTTCCCTCGGCAGAGCGTGCCGTGCAACATAAAACTTACCATCACCTTCCCTGTTAGTTGATAACAATTTATATCAAGTGTATAATGTGGAGGTCACTGGCATTAACTAGCCATCCTGGACGTAGCCTGGTAAACGGGACCCTTGCAACGCAAGTAGCGAGCTCCGATGCAAGTCCCCGTATTACCGTTTGCCTATTACCCAGCTCGGCTATAATCTGTTTCTTCCTAGGCCGAGTCGGTCCCGTGGCCCTGGATTGCCGCTCGAAGAAACCATCGCCCTTGTCGACAAGTTGTTTATGACCGTGTTAAGTTAACAAGGTATATTTTAGGTATCGTTGGGACTTGTTATGTAATCAATTCATTTACTTGGTTGTTTTGCAGACCTGAAATAATTCTCTCTTTTTTAAACTCTCATCTTTTCTCTTCTAGAACATAGGACTTGTATTTTCTAAGCGAGTCATTCAAATTTGATACCGTTACCCAAGTTCTCATTTTGAAATAGAGGGTCGAGACGAAGGAGGTCAGCCACTCACCTTGAGTTTGCTTGAGACGAGAGAACTTGTTGGTCGCGTCGCCTACGCGATTACCTGAAATCGCACAAGCAACCGATTAGAACACTGTATTATTCAAGAAGTTCGATAGAAAATGCGAGTTCGAAATGCAAGCCATGAAAACCATCGAAAACATTCACGAAAACGCATTCAGAAAAACCAAAGCCAAAACCAACGCAAGCGGCGTGAAAAACAGAGCAACAAGAGGTCTCTCCCGACTCAGCCGCAGACTCAATCCTTGAGACGCTACCCGCTGAATATGGGAGTTGGTTCCGAAGAAGCCATTCCATAACGGGGAATGGATCTTAATTCAACCGTTCCCGTTCGACCGATTCGATCGATCCCGACCTATTGGTCCCGACCGAATCGATGGTAACAGTGTTCCTTTCTCCCGCACCCTGCGGACGGAGAACGGGGCACGATATAGGGACGAGGCACTACACCATAACCAAATAAGAAAAAGTTTCGTCCTCGAAACTTAAGAATATAACCTACCTCTACGAGAACAATGAAGAAAAATTTTCCTTCATTTCTGATTCAAGCTTCCATGTCGACTCCTCGACCGAATGGTTTCTCCAGAGGACGCAGACGATAGGAATGGCACGTTTGCGAAGAAGTTTATCCTTGCGCTCCAAGACTTGCACAGGCTCTTCGACATATGACAAGTCCGCCTTCAGATCCAGCTGACCCAAATCTACCACATGGTTCGGATCGTGCACATACTTCCGTAACTGTGAGACGTGGAAGACGTTGTGTACCTTCGACAACGCAGGCGGTAAAGCGATTTGGTAAGCTACTTGGACGACTCGCTTCAATATTTCAAACGGACCAACAAATCTTGGGCTCAACTTTCCTTTCGTACCGAATCTGGTAACTCAACGCATGGGCATCACTTTCAGGAATACATGATCGTCTTTCGAGAACTCGAGGGGGCGTCGGTGCTTGTCGGCATAGCTCTTTTGTCGACTTTGTGCTATCTTCAATCTCTCCCGTATTAACTTGACCTTCTGCACAGTCTGCTCCACCAGTTTCGGACCAAGTATCTGCCGTTCCCCGACTTCATCCCAGCAAATGGGCGATCTGCACTTCCGACCGTACAAAGCTTCATACAACGCCATTTGGATACTGGACTGATAGCTGTTGTTGTATGCAAACTCGACCAACGGTAGATGAACGTCCCAGCTTGACTTCAAGTCGATCGCACAGAGTCGTAACATGTCCTCGAGAATCTGGTTCACCCACTCTGTTTGGGCGTCAGTCTGAGGATGATAAGCTGAGCTAAACTTCAACTTGGTCCCCAACGCTGAATGCAGACTACCCCAGAAGCGTGCTACGAACCGTCCATCCCGATCCGAGACGATAGATACTGGGATCCCGTGCAGCCGAACTATTTCATCAAGGTATATCTGAGCAAGGCGGTCGATGCTCCAAGTAACTTTAATGGCTATGAAGTGCGCTGACTTGGTTAGTCGATCGACGATGACCCAGACGACGTCGTTTTCCCGTGGCGTCCTCGGCAAGCCAACAACAAAGTCCATAGTGACATGATCCTACTTCCACTCTGGAATGGCAAGGTTCTGCATCTTTCCGTCCGGTCGCTGGTGCTCGGCTTTAACTTGCTGACATGCCATACAACACAAAGAGCGCTACGTCCCTCTTCATGTCGTGCCACCAAAAGACAACGCAGAGGTCCTTATACATCTTGGTGCTACCAGGATGCAAAGAATATTTTGCATAATGCGCCTCCGACATTATCTCCTTTCTAAGTTCTGCGTCATCCGGAATGCATAGCCGACCCTTCACTCGCAACACTCCCGACTCGTCCTCTGCAAAGTTGGACGCTTTCCCTGTCGATATCAGCTTCCGTATCTTCTCCAGGTATGGGTCGTCCTTCTGAGCAGACTTGATTTTCTCTAATAGGCTCGGTTCCAGCCGCAGTTGCGCCAGTTTCACGTCTCTGAAACGAACTCGGTGTTCAATGCCCATCCCTTCTAAGTCACGCAGCAGTCGACTGTTGATGCATAACGAAGCTAAGTACTTCCGGCTCAGCGCATCCGCTACAACATTTCCTTTACCCGACGTATAGTCGATTGATAAGTCGTAGTCTTTGATCAGTTCAAGCCATCGTCTCTGCCGCAAATTCAGTTCTTTCTGGGTGAAGAGATACTTGAGGCTTTTGTGGTCTGTATAAATCCTGTACGCCACGCCATAAAGATAGTGACGCCACAGCTTCAACGCGAACACAATCGCCGCTAGTTCTAGGTCGTGCGTGGAGTAGTTCTTCTCGTGCGGCTTCAACTGCCGGGAAGCAAAAGATATCACCTTGTCCTGCTGCATGAGCACACACCCCAAGCCCTGGCCAGGAGCATCGCTGAAGATTTGAAATCCCTCAGTCCCTACAGGAAGAGCAAGTATCGGGGCCGAAACGAGCCGTTGTTTGAGCTCCTGGAAGGAAGCTTCACAGTCGTCTGACCACTCGAATGCGACTCCTTTTTGGGTGAGGCGAGTCAACGGCGATGCAATCTTTGCGAAGTCCTTCACGAAGTGTCGGTAGTATCCCGCCAAGCCGAGGAAGCTTCGAATTTCGCTAACCGATGCAGGCCGTTTCCAATCAACAACTGCCTCGACTTTCTTCGGATCGACTGAGATGTCCGCGGCGGAGATGATGTGTCCGAGAAATGAGACGCTGTTCAGCCAGAATTCGCATTTGCTCCTATTTGCATACAACTGATTTTCTCGGAGGATTTGGAGTACAGTCCGCAGATGTTCTGCGTGTTGCGTCCGATCCTTCGAGTAGACGAGAATGTCGTCTATGAAGACTACTACGAATTTGTCGACGGACGGACGGAACACCCGATTCATTAGATCGATGAAGACGGCAGGAGCATTTGTCAGGCCAAATGGCATCACCAAGAACTCGTAGTGGCCGTAACGAGTGCGGAAGGCAGACTTCGGCACGTCTTCTGGCTTGACTTTGAGCTGGTGATAACCCGATCGAAGGTCAATCTTCGAAAACACCGTGGCACCTTGGAGCTGTTCAAACAAATCGTCGATGCGGGGCAGGGGGTATTTGTTCCGGACGGTGGCCTTATTCAATTCACGATAGTCGATGCAGAGCCGCATCGATCCATCCTTCTTTTTGACAAATAGCACAGGCGCACCCTACGGCGAGATACTTGGACGGATGAATCCCTTGTCGAGTAACTCTTGCAGCTGAATCTTGATAATGAACACCATTTTACAGACTCGATACAAAGACGCCGCACGGGCTTTTTACAAACTGACTCCATTACAAAACGAACGTTGATGAGATAGCCGTTCCATACATTTCATCCATTGATCATACAACCGGCATTACAAAACCACCTGGGATGGTGGGAAGTCGTTCCATCTGTCTTTTGGTCTTCAACAGCGGAGTCTTCAAATGATATTGGATTTAGTCTTCGACCGCACGGACGAAGCTTCAAAACACACGAGCGTTGCCTCCCTTCACGCGGCACGCTCCTCCCGATTTATCGCACCTGTAGAGAGAGCGAGGATCAGTACAATCAACATGTACTGGCGAGTGGCTAATTAATTTTCAGGCTCTCATTTGGTTCAAGAATTTAGATAAAAATCATACAACTTGCTTTTAGTGATCTTTCTAGCCATCCTAGTTATTTTCATGCAAAGCATTTGACGAAACGTAAACCAAGTAAGTTACACCAGAATTTTCTTCGGCAGAGCGCGCCGTGCAACATAAAACTTACCATCACCTTCCCTGTTAGTTGATAACAATTTATATCAAGTGTATAATGTGGAGGTCACTGGCATTAACTAGCCATCCTGGACGTAGCCTGGTAAACGGGACCCTTGCAACGCAATTAGCGAGTTCCGATGCAAGTCCCCGTATTACCGTTTGTCTATTACCCAGCTCGGCTATAATCTGTTTCTTTCTAGGCCGAGTCGGTCCCGTGGCCCTGGGTTGCCGCTCGAAGAAACCATCGCCCTTGTCGACAAGTTGTCCATGACCGTGTTAAGTTAACAAGGTATATTTTAGGGTATCGTTGGGGCTTGTTATGTAATCGATTCATTTACTTGGTAGTTTTGCAGACCTGAAATAATTATCTCTTTTCTAAACTCTCATCTTTTCTCTTGTAGAACATATGACTTGTATTTTCCAAGCGAGTCATTCAAATTTGATACCGTTACCTGAGTTCTCATTTTTGAAATAGAGGGTCGAGACGAAGGAGGTCAGCCACTCACCTTGAGTTTGCTTGAGACGAGATAACTTGTTGGTCGCGCTAGACGTCGCCTACGCGATTACCTAAAATCGCACAAGCAACTGATTAGAACACTGTATTATTCAAGAAGTTCGATAGAAAATGCGAGTTCGAAATGCAAGCCATGAAAACCATCGAAAACATTCACGAAAACGCATTCAGAAAAACCAAAGCCAAAACCAACGCAAGCGGCATGAAAAACAGAGCAACAAGAGGTCTCTCCCGACTCAGCCGCATAGTCAATCCTTGAGGCGCTACCCGCTGAATATGGGACTTGGTTCCGAAGAAGCCATTCCATAACGGGGAATGGATCTTAATTCAACTGTTCCCGTTCGACCAATTCTATTGATCCCGGCCTATCGGTCCCGACCGAATCGATGGCGACAGTGTTCCTTTCTCGCGCACCCCGCGGACGGAGATCGGGGCACGATGTAGGGACGGGGCACTACACATGACTATTTAGCATTATCAAAATATGTGGGAAGCAAAGATCTAGTACTTGTTTGTGTAATCATGGTAATGAGTCATGTTATCCTAAAAATTGAGATAAAATAAGGATAAACTTGATTCTTAAGTTGTATTATAATTATTATGAAAGCTTGTGCAATAGAATCAAAATCAGCAAACAATCACATACAAATGGTTATCACACACAAATGCAGAATGAAGGAGGGGCCAGGTGGGGCACATTCCCCAACTGAAATTTGAAAAGCCTTTAATAATGCTTACATAGTGCCCTACCTAAAAAATAAAATACCCAATTCCACCCTAAACTGAAATCATTAAGGAGATTGGTTTTCACTTTTCACCCAACTTGGTTATTTATTTAAAAAAAATCTCGGAAGTCTTTTGTACGCAACATTTTTGGGAAGTTTGTGTCTTTTAAGATCATGAAACCACATTATTAGGAGAGGAAGAGATTTCTAGATCTTACTGGATCAAACCCTACAATGAATGTCACAAATCTTCTATTTTTTCAAATCATTTTAAACTTTTACATATAATCTTCTTTATTTTTAAATTCTTTTAACATTTTCAAATACTTTAGATGCATAACCAGTACATCTTTCCAGCAATCAATGTTTTTTTTTAATCCGATTTCCCACAAAGGAATCCCTAAGGCTTGTATGGCCTCAAAGTCAACATCTTTTCAGTCTAAGTCCAAACTCTCCGAAATATCCCTCCTAACTATCCAAGACATGATAGGCAGGTCAAACATGGACAAGGATTGCTGACCCGGCAATTCCTGCATCAACCATAATTCTGCAGCACTTTTGGTTCCTCTGGACTGTGCTTTTCCACAGTGCATGACAGGTGGGCCATGGTGTTCTTCTGGATCATCTAGTGTGTTTCTAGGCCGATGGCTGGACTAGTCTAGGTCAAGGGTGATACCAATGTCCGTGGGTTAATTTTGTAAGTAGGTAACAAGTTAATCGACTATATGCCACCATGTTTCTACATGTGTATCAATCAAGTATCCTATGGAATGTTATTCATACACAGAAGTCTTAGGAGTATCAACTAGGCCTCACACATGAAAACCAACCTAAGAGGAAGTATTCTACACAATCACTACAATACAATAATGTACAATACCATAGTATAAATACGGAAACTGGAAAGTGGGCTCGCATAAATCACTGCCTTTTAATACCCTTTTTTATGAAAAAGTTTTTTTTTTAATATCCCGTTTATAAGAAAAATGAGAACAAATAAAAAGATCTAAATTTCGTAGATAAAATTTCTAAAGTTCTTCCATCCTTCTTCTTTTTGTTCCTTCTTTCTGTCACGAGTCTTTAGCTTTGACCCGACTTTGAAGCAACTCAACCAAATGCACGTGTTTCCTACTTCTTCGACACTCACTATTCTCTCTTCTAGTTTTGGTTGGAGAGAGGGTTTTCCCTTGAAACACAAGTAGTTAAAATCTTCTTTTCCTTTTAGTTTGGATTCATGGTACCGCTATTAGAGTATTACTATGCCATTGCCTATAGTTCACATGAAGATAACATAAAAAATGAATTAATCATATTATTGTAAAAAAGAAACTAAATAATACTGTATCTTTATTTGCTTACAAATAATATTTTCTGTACATGATTTATATATAACTTTTACATACTCCAAATAAATATATGCTTTGCCTTCACGATGATTGTGCTTTGGCCTTGTACCTCAATGCCGACACCCTTTGTGTCGCGATGCACCTTTCACGTTTAATAATTATGCTTGTTGGTATGCTCATTTGTGATATTCACTCGCCATGACATCTCATTTGATGTACTATCAGTGGCTTCTTGAATCTCTCATCTTTATGTTGTCGAACGTATCTTCAGTATCTGAAGAAGTTTCCTGGCCAAGGACATGTCTATCCACCCTCCTCTTCTCTTTCTCTAACCGTGCATGCTGATGCCAATTATGTTGGGTCCTTTGATGATTATTGATCAATAGTGACTTTTGCAAGTCTTTTTTAGTAGTAACCTAGTCACCTGACAAAACAAGAAACAAACAGTAGTGGTTTGTTTCTTTGCCGAAGCCAAATATTGTTGAATGATCCATGCGGTTTCCATGCTCACATGGATGGAAAGCCTTCTCTCTAATATGAAATGTAGCTCTTCCTTCCTCTTCCACACCTTATTGTGATAAATAAGGTTTAGTTTCACAGCTGAGAATTTGGTCTTCGAAAGTACACCAAGAATATGTGGTGGATTCTCATTTTATCCAAGACAAGATCGAGCTCTGGAAGGTCCATCTTCACCATGTCCAGCTACTTCTCAGTTGACTGACATCCTTGTCAGAGCTTTGCCTCGGCTGCTTAACGGTCGATTTCTCTCAAAGCTGGAAGTTTTTGACATCTATCACTCCAGCTTTCGGGGGAGTGTAGGAGATGGCTCTTTTGTCTTAATTTTACTTTTATCTTTATTATCATTAATTTGATCCCACATCAGGAAGCTTCTAGGAAGGGAGGCATACTCTGTCCTATATATTGTACTCAACCCTAAATCAATTAAGTCCATTATTGTTGAGCCAACTTGGCAACTTGTCAAAAACTGTTGTGTATCCAAATTAAATTTCATAGAAGGTTTTTGGAACTGTTTGTCACAAGGCATAAGCAATAACCCATGTTTGCTCTATAAGAAAATTAATACTTACAGGTGTGATAAAAATGGCCAATATATTTGATCTATGCAATACCCAGATGTTGCTTATATACAGAAAGGAAAATCATAAGGGGGTTTAAAAGGATGTATCCTTTTACCTTAAACCTTTCTAAGTGTTTGGAAGGTATAAACAGTCTGACCAGTTTATACCCTCGGCTGAAGAGTACCTTAGTGATGTAATACTGATAAATTAATTATAACTCAGTGTCATATCTAGTTATTTGGTTCTATTTGTCAGTGTAGTTAATGTTTATTCATGTTATGATCTATCTTTCCCTTTTGACAGACAGACCTTGAGACTAAGATAAAAAGTGTTCATCAGGATATAATGAATCATGTAAGTACCTCTGGCCATAGAATACATCTCTTTGTACTATTATATATCCTTTTTTTGCAGCTTCTGTGTTTGTATTTGCTTGTGCTGATTTTCATGTTATAACTAAGTCAATTCTTTCTTAGTGGATTGACAGAGAGATCGTGAAGTTACAGAAACAAATAGACCGAGCAAATGAAAAGGGTTGGCGCAGAGAATATCCTTTATCAGCATACATCCATGCATGTTATATATCTAGTTTATCCTCTGTTGCTGATTCAATAACTCATTATACTTGCAAAATATTTATAGTGTATGTTGAAAGCATGTCACCTTAACATGTTTCGAGTGTTACGCTAAATGAATATATTGAGAGAATGGTGCTGCTTCGTGACCCAGAGGAAAGAAAGCGGCTTGTGAATGAGATTCCAGAAATCATTGCCGACACTGTTGGTGATATTGAACCCACAGCCATAGAATCACTGAATATCCAAGGTATAAAGTGTTGCTTTAGTGATTTCTAGCTAAATGTTGTATCATAATTTTTTAATATCTTCGAATTATACTTGTTTTATTTCAAACGCATAGTGTTTGAACAATATGAATATATACCCCTAAGCTCTCACACAAGTATAGTTTGGTATTGGAGCAATCAATGTTATGAGCCTGGTTTATATTTTAAGTAGACATAAAGAAAAGAAACCTCAACACCATTTCAGGTCTCTTTTCTTGAGATAAAAGCATCTGGTGAAAACACTAGCCATTGGTTCATTAAGGGGATGAAGGCCCAGAATCGGGGTGGTGGTTGGGATTTGCAGTAAGACAGCAAAGAACCAGACCATCAAAGTAACAAATTCAGACTTACAGTAATACAGTAAAAGGATCTAACATTTACCTGTGTAGTTTCATACAATTTCAAACTAACTATTTTAGGTCAATAAGTAATGAAGTACCTTTCCAATTCCAAAATGTTGTTTAGAAATTCATTTGATGGAAGGCTGTAATAGTCAATAATATTATTTTCAATGAACTTAAAATCCTAAAGATGATGGAACTGTACTCAAGGTTTAATTAGAAAGTAGTGATACACATGACAAGGCACGACCTAAATGTGCACAAAAATATTGGTTTTGGTGATATGTCCAGTATTCAACCCAATTTTATAGTCTCCGTCGTTGTAGGCCAAGTTTATGCTAAAACAGGCCGGAGCAGAATGAAATTGATAGGTTTGATCGGAAGGGTGAAGGAATGGGTTTTAATTCTTGCAGAAGAGAAAATTGAGAAATGATACATGGAGAATAAAGAGATGGGAGGAACGTAGAACTTACCTTGGTGGATGGATTGGGAAGCTACTAAACAATTCAAAAACCAGTAGCTCTTTGGCACATATTTGGCTATGATCTCCAGAAGTAATATCAGCGATGATCCTCACTGAATATGTTGTAAAGTAAGCTCTTTTTTACCTTCTCAATTACTCAACCTTCAGACTCTTCTCCTTTTCTTTTTTAAAGGGGAAGAAGAAAGAGGCCCTTATAATGGGATAACATGATCAAAGTGGTATTGTCAGGCACGGATAGGTTTAGGTCAAATCCACCTTAGGTCAAATGTCCTAGTTGTTTTCATGAACTTGATGAACAAGGTATTCCATCAATACTTGGACAAGCTCGTGGTGGTTTTTATAGATGACATCCTCATTTATTCGAAGACCCCAGAGGAGCACGAGAAGCATCTGCGGATAGTGCTAGAGATTCTCAGGAAGGAAAAATTGTACGGGAAGCTCTCAAAATGTGAGTTTCTCTCAGACATGTTGGAGTTTCTCGGGCATATTGTGACAGGAGACGGGATATCAGTAGATCCGAAGAAGATTGCTGCCGTAGAGTCTTGGACCACTCCAAGCTATGTGGCAGATATCGGAAGCTTCTTTGTATTGGTTGGGTATTACAGGAAGTTCGTGAAGGATTTTTCTCGGATAGCAGAGCCGATATCTAGACTCACTCGGAAGGACGTAGAGTTTGTATGAACTGATAACTGTCAAGCTGTGTTTGATGAGTTGAAGAAGAGTTGACTACAACTCCTATCTTGACGTTGCCATCGGATTCAGGAGGCTTCTCTACTTACTATTCCCGCAACATGAATAAGAACAAGCTGTTGGTGAAAAAGGTAGTTCGTCCTTTTCAACTAAAGAGAATGGCTATTGAGAATGCGACTAGTCGTCCGAGAAGCGGTCTAAGAGGAATGGTCTAAATAGGGTGGGAAAGAGCACATATGTATCTGGTTCAGGTCACCCAGTAGTTAGCTCGACACCTGGTACCAAAATAAGGAAGAAATGGATAGATACTTCACCCACCCGTATGTAAGAAATACGGCTTACCTGGCATTTAAGGTAAGCTACTTAGGTTAGGGCGCGTAGAAGCTATTGGGACTTTCTCATTTGTAACATTCCAGGTTGATACTTATAGGCCGCAATAAAGGAACTGCGACCCCTGCAGCTAAGGCATTGGCAGCTAAAGGTACTAAGTCTAAATGTCATATCGGTGCAACCCACGGAGTGTCAAATAATTGATTTTGCACTCGTAAAGCTATGTCACTAAAATTCAACATTCTATCTCATATAGCTGGGATTTGATACTTTTCATAAGTCGAGTATGGAAAGTATTGAGTAGAGTAGGGAGGGTATCAAGTAGGGACAGTAGAGAGTAGAGTATGTCAGCAGGCGGGGAGACGGATCAAAGGCATTATATCTTCTTTTTGGTTCACATGCTTTCGTACTTTTCATTTCAAGCACTTGCCGAAGAAGTATTCGTTTGAGAAATGATATGCCAACTCCTTCCCCGCATCAACAAGGTTTAGTGCTCGGGATCGAGTTCGTGTAATCACCTTCTTGCCATAGGACCCGCCTTGTTGTATCGATTGCACCCAGAGAGCTACGAACAATGTTATAGATTTCGCTAGGCGGAATCGGTGCGCTGAGCACCCGCCTAGCGCCTAGGGCGCCTAGGCGCCGATTTGTTTTTGTTTTTTTTTTGGCTCGTGTATATATATGTATATATAACATATATGTAGCATGTGTATACACGTAAGTCTTATGGGCTCTTATGGCTAGTACAGCCATGTCTAAGCCTTCACAAGGAAGGGCAGGGTTCGAATCTTGGAGGTGTAGTCTTTTTTTCATTTTTTTTTGTTCTCTTTATAAAAGGGGGAGGGGAGGAGAGAGACTGCAAACAACAGCTCTCCTCTCCGATCCCTTCCTCCTCTCCCCTCCCCCTCCCCACCCTCCCCGGCCCACCCCTCCCCTCCAACAGCAGCAGCAGCATCAGCCAACACTAGAAGTCGACGGCGACGGCGGCGGCGGCGACGGCGGCGGCGGCGACGACGACGACGATGGCGGCGACGACGGCAACGACGGCGGCGGCGGCGACGACGGCGCCAACAGGTAAGTACAATTTTTTTTTCAGACCTGATTTTTTTCAGATCTGATTTTTTCAGATCTAATTTTTTTCAAAAAATTTTGATATGATTTTTTCAGATTTTTTTTCAAAAATTTCAGATCTGATTATTTCAAAATTTTTTGAAATTTTTGAAAATAAAATCGGCCGCCTAAGGCCGACTAGGGCCGCCTAGGGCCGACTAGGTCCCGCCTAGGCCGAAATCCGCCTAGGACTGGCGCCTAGGGGGTTTTTGGTGCGGCCGGCGGCCGCCTAGCGCCTAGGCGCCGCCTAGACCGAAATTTAGAACACTGGCTACGAAGGTGTGCCAAACCCTCGATGAAATCATGAAACTGATAACCCACACCCAAAGAAAAGACACCAATTCACTAGATTCAATAATCAATTACAAGGTTGTGAAAAGCGCTAGGCGCTATTCGGGCGGGCACCTTCTGCCTAACGCCTAGTCCGCCTAGGCGGGTGCCCAGGCGGCCGTCTAGATCTAGGCGGTTCAAAAAAATAAAAATAATCCAAACAAATCTACTAAAAATTGCAGAAAAAATCCATAAAACCCAAAAAAATGTATAGTCGGGCGTCAAGGGGACTAGCGGGCACCTAAGCGGGCATCGGGTGGGCACCCCGTGTCTAGCGCCTAGGCGGCCTAGGCTGCCTTTTAGAACAGAGCTAAATTACAAACAGATTATAAGGATGATAGAATCACAAGGCTCGATACCATTGCATGTCCTTCTTTCTTCTCTTATCAAATTGCATCCGGCTTTTATTATATTCAATTGTGAGTTACCCGGTAATACCACATCGGCTATTCTGTGCTCGTGGGTATCTTAACCATTGATTCAATTGCGCAAACCTACCGAACTGTGTCCTTTCCTTCAGATTCACGTGCAAAAACCTAATAAGAGACTAATCCGCAAGGGACTAAGCGCGAGGAACCTCTTTCTTAAAACAAATACCCCGAACAGCCTATTCAATAGCTGCCTAAGAGAACATTCGTGCAAACAGAACTGCACATTCTCGAACAAGGGATTCGTCGAAAAGACTAACAGCCCCCAAGCTCTACCCTAGTTTCGAATGACGTCTCGGTGTTAAGTATTAGTAATAGTGGGCTTTAGTCCCACATTGGAAAAGAGAGTAAAGAGAGGAGCTAGACTCTCCTATATATGTAATCCCTCTTCATAATAAAGTTAACCTATTATTCTAATTCTACATGGTATCAGAGTTATAAACTATCCTCCTCCCATCTCTCCCACACAAAAAACCTAACCCTAACCCCCCTGTTGGTGTTTTTGCCTTTAGACTAGGAAAGATAGTCCCACATCGGCTACACCAAATGGTATCTCAATATAATGCATTGCTTGTGTTGTGGTGTGCACATGAGGTGTGGTGGGGTACAAATGTGTGCCATGTGGGAGTATTTTCCTAGAAGAAAAAATGATTAATTCCAACAAGGATGCAAGTTGATTTTTATTGTGCGGACTCGGACTCGGACACGGACTCAAGGTTGTCTCGTGCATGCACGGGCGTGTTCGGGAGATAGGCGTGGACTGGCACACTACTATGCTGATTATGGGATGATCTAAAATATCAAACTCTATTTTTGAGTATTGGTATTTTTAGTCCCACATCGGATAGGAGAAAAGGTAAAATCTCACTCCACTCTATAAATAGAGCCCCTTGGCCTCCTTTGGAAGAGACACCAAGAAGAGAGTTAAGGGTGTCTGTAAAGTCCAGGAAGTCCATTCAAGTCTCAAATATTGACTTACGAGCGTTCCATAAGTTCTTCATGAACTTGCTGGTTCCTGGAAGCAGATCGTGGTGGGACGAATCTTGCTTTGAGTAACAGTGATCTTAATCACCCCAGCAAGAATCTTTTCTCTTCTTTCTTCTCTGAGTTGTAACTCAGTTCTGTCCGTCAGCAACTACGATTGCGAGAAAGAACGTGAGATTTGTTTTCTGATTATTGTTGCTTTTGTAATCATATTTATATTATAGTGTTCCTCGTGGAACTCGAGAATAATCAGAAGGGGAACGTTTGTTTGAACCTCTGATCTCGACATCTAGTTCTACCATCTCTGATCAAGCCCTGGGACTAACAATCTCAAAGCAAGATCCTTGTAGATGGAGAACAGCCGTGCGAAACTTCTGGATACAAGTTTCAACAAACTTGAGAAGTTCGACGGGGATCATTACAACTCTTGGAAGAGGAAGATATGCATGAATCTGCAACTGGCAGAGGTGGACTACATTCTGACAGAATCAGAACCGGAGATTCCAGACGAGGATGATGCTACTGTTCGGACAGTTGCGATTACAACCGCAAAGCAGAACAAATGGAGGAGAGACAACAATCTCTGCAAGCTGATGATTTTGAACTCCATGGAGGACAGTGTTCTAAAAATCGGCCTAGGCGCTAGGCGGCCGCTGGCCGCACCGAAGAGGCCCTAGGCGGCCGGCCTAGGCGCTGGGCGGCCCTAGGCGGGTCTAGGCGGCCCTAGGAGGGGGCCTAGGCGGCCTATTTGACAAATTTTTTTTTGAAAATTCAAAAAAAATCATACTCGACAAAAAAAAAAACTTACCAGTCGTCGTTGCCGCCGTCGTCGTCGCCGTTGTCGAAGTTGTTGTTGTTGCTGCTGCTACAGGTCTGCTGCTGCTGCTGCTGCTACTGGCCTGCTGTTCGGGAGGAGGAGGGGAGAGGGGAGCGGAGGGGAAGAGGAGAGGAGAGGGGAGGAGGGGAGAGGGAGTATGCAGAGGGGAGGGGAGGGGAGCGGGGGAGGAGAAGTCTGGAGGCTCTCTCTCCTCTCCTCCCCCTTATATTTTCCCCAAAGTAAAAAAAAAAAAGCTGAAGTTTACCAACAAGGGACTCGAACCCTTATAGCAGCTCTCAAATGATGACATAAAGCATAACTGGGCTAGCCACAAGAGCTCAGAACTTTATGTGTTTAAATGTTACATCTAGATTATTTATACATATATTCATGAGGAAATAAAAAAATAAAAAAACAAATCGGCGCCCTAGGCGCTAGTCGGGTCCCCAACGCACCGCTTCTGCCTAGCGAAATCTATAACATTGATGGAGGATACTCTGGCGGAGTCATACAGCGAGACGGACCATGCTAAGGTCGTATGGAAGTCTCTAAAGAAGCATTATCAGGCGGATGAGAACCGCAACTAGATCTATGTGACTGAGAAGGTCTGGAACATGCGATTTGAGGACGACAAGGCGATGTTGCCTCAAGTCAAGGAGTTCCTCAAGTTACGTAAAAAACTTGAGGACGATGACATACCACTTGTCGACGCTTTTGTCTTAGGGGGTATAGTTGCCAAGCTAACGTCAGGATGGAGCAGTTTTATCTCGGACATGCACATGAAGAAGATGCAAATCAGCCTGGATCAACTACTTCACAACATCAATGTTAGAGATAAGTTGATGGCTAAAAACAAATCAGACACGTTGTCCAAACAGTTGGCATAGGCCAACTTGGTGCATGCGGGGGACTTCAAGGGGAAGCATAAGGTTTCTCACAACCAGAAGGACTTCAACCATCTAAAGATGAAGTCGACTTCGTTCAAGTCAAAGCCAAAGCCCAAGTCAGATGTGACTTGCTTCAATTGTGGAAAGAAGGGCCACTATTGTAGAGACTGCAGATCAAAGTCCAAACAGATAGAGCTAGGTGAGCCTAACAAGGTTGCCATGATTGCGCAGGTTGCCACGGCTGTTGTTGACACCAACTGGTGGGTGGACACCGGTGCATCCTGCCATGTTTGCTCTAATAAGGAGTTGTTCACCACACACAAGCCTACTTCTGAGAAGGTTATGGTGGCGGACCAGACACAAGCTGAAGTACTGGGGACAAGAACGATGGTACTGAACCTGACTTCGGAGAAGTCGCTGACGCTTCAAGATGTGAAGCATGTACCGGTGATAGCCAAGAACCTGGTCTCTGAAAGTCTGTTATGTAACGCAGGCTTGAGGATGGACGTCAATGCTGGGCAGATAATGATGACAAAGGAACATACTTCGGAAAAGCTTATTGTACCGAAGGGATGTTCAAACTTCAACTTGTAACTCCTGCAAAAATGATTAATGTAGTTTCTTCTTCTGGTTATTTTCTTGAGTTATGGCACAATAGACTAGGACATGCTTATTGTAAAAGAATAAACAAAATGTCTAGTCTAGGGCTTATCTCCAAATGTGGGGATAAGGAGGTGGAGAAGTGTGAGGTTTGTGCACAGACAAAGATCACTAGAAAACCGTTGAAACGGGTGAATCGAAGTATAAATCTTCTGGAGTTGGCACATTCGGATATCTGTGACTTCAGACAGTTCTCCACAAAGGCCAAGATGAAGTATTTTATTGCATTCATCGATGACTACTCGAAGTACACGTTCGTCTATCTGTTCAAGTCTAAAGACAAAACATTCGAGAAGTTTAAGGAGTTTAGGGCTGAGGCTGAACGTCAAACTGGGCATCAACTCAAGAGACTCAGAAGTGATCGAGGCGGAGAGTACATGTCTATTGAATTCGCATCGTTCTGCAAAGAACATGGAATTGTCAATGACAACTTCTCCGTATTCTCATCAATCAAATGGAGTAGCTGAAAGGAAGAACATGACGTTGACAGAGATGATAAACTCAATGCTGTTGACTGTAGGTCTTCCAAACTGCTTATGGGGAGAAGCTGCGTTAACGGCTACGTTCATTCTGAACAGAGTGCCGTACGCAGGTTCCGAAGTCACTCCTCATGAACTCTGGTTCAAAGTCGGACCCAACTTGAACATCATTCGAGTGTAGGGGTGCCTGGCATATGTGAATCCGGACTTGAAGATTCAGAAGCTTGGGACAAGGACTACAAAAACGATCTTCTTGGGGTATGCTGAGAAAAGTGATGCTCGGAGGTCTTTTGATGTTGAAACCAATCAAATCATTGAATCTCGCGACGCCGAATTCTTTGAAGATAAATTTGCGAGGCACAAGAACATTGTTATCGCGGACATTCCGGAGAATAATATGAGTGCACAGGCGGCTATCACTTCCAAAGAAGATGTAATCCAAGAAAAAGAAATTGTCATACCAGAGACAATTGTTGAACCAGAACTCGCAGAACCCAGATCTAAGCGGGTGAGGAGACAGAAGGACTTCGGAGATGAGTTCGTCACCTATCATGTAGAAGCTGATCCGCTTACCTATGATGAGGCGATGAAGACCAGAGACGCTGTCTTCTGGAGGGAGGCTGTCAATGATGAGTATGACTCTATAACCTCCAACAATACGTGGGTGTTGGTCGATCTGCCTGAAGGAGCTAAACCAATCGGATGCAAGTGGATCTTCAAGAAGAAAGTGAAGACCGACGGAACTATTGACAAGTTCAAAACAAGGCTGGTAGCCAAAGGGTTTTCTCAGAAGCAGGGGATCGACTACTTCGACACATATGCTCCAGTAGCGCGAATGACAACCATCAGGATGTTGATTACTCTGAGTGCAATTCACAAGCTCGTCATACATCAGATGGATGTGAAGACAGCATTCCTGAATGGAGAGTTGACCGAAGAGATCTACATGCAACAGCCAGAAGAATTCATCGTCAAGGGCCTTGAAGACAAAGTCTGCAGGTTGGTGAGATCTCTATACGGTCTAAAGCAAGCTCCCAAGATGTGGCACGAGAAGTTTGACAAAGTCATTAGATCAAACGGCTACATGGTCAGTGAGACGGACAAATGTGTTTACACAAAGTTCACTGACGGGAGAGGAGTCATCGTTTGTCTATACGTGGACGACATGTTGATCCAGGGTACGGATCTAGTACGTGTCACTGAGACAAAGAAGTTTCTCTCATCTAAGTTCAGTATGAAGGACTTAGGGGAAGCTGATGTTATCCTAGGGTTAAAGATCATCCGGACAGACACTGGAGTGGCGCTGTCACAGTCTCATTACATTGAGAAGATGCTCACACGCTATGGATATCAGAATCTTCCAGGGATCGATACTCCTTACAGTTGTGACAAGAAGCTGAAGCCAAATCCTAGGAAAAGTGTCAGGCAGCTGGAGTACTCAAGCGTCATCGGGAGTTTGATGTATGCAACTACTGCCACAAGGCCTGACATAGCTTTCGCCGTGGGGATGCTGAGTCGATTCACGAGCAACCCAGGTATGGAGCACTGGAAGGCCGTGAAGAGAGTTATGAGATATCTCAAGAGGACACAGAAGTATGCACTGCACTACAGCGGATATCCAACAGTAGTGGAAGGCTTCAGTGATGCAAGTTGGTGTTCAGAAGCAGAGAGCGAAAGGTCCACATGAGGATACATTTTCTCCATGGATGGAGCTGCTATATCGTGGAAGTCGAAGAAGCAGACAGTGCTCTTTCATTCCTCAATGGAATCTGAGTTCTTTGCACTGGCTGCTGCAGCAGAAGAAGCAGAATGGCTACGGGAGCTCATGTATGATCTTCCAGTGGTTGGCGCGCAAATTCCGATGGTACCGATATACTGCGACAACCAGGTAGTTGCAGCGGTGGCATCAAATGATCTCTTCAATGGTAAGAAGAGGATTGTGCGATTGAGGCACAGGACGGTGAATGATCTGATAAAAACTGGAGTCATTACCGTGATTGATGTTCGAAGTCAGGAGAATTTGGCCGATCCGTTCACCAAAGGTCTCAAGCGCCAGCTGGTCGAGGACACAACAATTATGATGAGCTTGAAGACGATGTGATATTCTGTCTTTGTAATTCTACCGTAAAGTTTTATGTTATTAGTTCAAAGAGAAATCTACTAGGCATCTAACTTTTGGTTCAAAGAAGGACCACTGACGGAGAGAATATCTGGAACAGTGGATAGTCCTTTGAGACTCTAAGGGGTTACGGACCCATAACCACTGTTGTCTACTATCTGTTCTCTTAAAAGAACAAGTCCTGTGGGAGGATGGCTTAGACATCTTAATGAGTTCTCAGGCATTTCGAATGTCTGGTGTGCTCTACAGGAAGCACGGTAGCACAACACTACAAAGGAGCGTAAGGTCTCCATGCTAAAGTGGGGTGACACCACCAAGAGGTTCCTCGGTAAGGGTAATGCCTCGGCTTTGCGAGCCATGTCACAGTGGCGTAGCACTGCATATAGGAAGGTAGCCTAATGTTGTAGAATGAATAGTGGTAGTCAGCACTACAAAGAGGCCGGTGATCTCATGTTACAGTGGTGTGACACCACCAAGAGGTACCTAGAGTGGGTAAAGCCTCGGCTATGCGAGCCATGTCACAGCGGCGTAACACCGCAAGGAAGCGCAAGGCTTCATGCTGGGTAGTTTGGCACTAGAAAGAGGCTGGGACCTCATGCTACAGTGGCGTGACACCACGATGAGGTGTAGCCTTGGCTTTGGGCCATGTCATAGCGGGGTAGCTCCGCAAGGAAGCGCAAGGCTTCATGCCAAAGAATTCTTTAAAAGAACTCATCTAGAATGTATGGAAAGTGATTCAGGCCGTCTCTTGAGGGTAAACTTGTAGATGCCCGAGATACATATACCAAAACCAGGCATGCACATGACCTTTAATGTGCAACCGGAAGTACAGCTGATGTCATTATGTGAGCGAAAAAATTTGTAGTCATGGTGCAGAATTCAAGGCTTAGTCCATTCTTGTATCATACTGTTATTTGACCTATGCAGGAAGATTCAAGTCGTCAGTGACATCTCTCCTAATACATGATGGGCAGTCACTGTGAGGAACGCTCAACCATATATTGAGATATGTGGGAGATTGTTGGCATTTTTACGTTTAGACTAGGAAAGATAGTCCCACATCGGCTACACCAAATGGTGAGTATCACAATATAATGCATTGCTTGTGTTGAGGTGTGCCATGAGGTGTGGTAGGACTCAAGTGTGTGCCATGTGGGAGTATTTTCCTAGAAGGAAAGGATTAATTCCAACAAGGATGTAAGTTGATTTTTGTTGTGCGGACTCGGACTCGGACACGGACTCCAGGTTGTCTCGTGCATGCACGTGAGTGTTCGGGAGGTAGGCGTGGACTGGCGCACTACTATGCTGATTGTGGGATGATCTAAAATATCAAACTCTATTTTTGAGTATTGGTATTTTAGTCCCACATCGGATAGGAGAAAAGGTGAAATCTCACTCAACTATATAAATAGAGCCCCTTGGCTTCCTTTGGAAGAGGCACCAAGAATAGAGTTAAGGGAGTCCGTAAAGTCCAGGAAGCTCGTTCAAGTCTCAAATATTGACTTACGAGCGTTCCAGAAGTTCTTCGTGAACTTGCTGGTTCCTGAAAGAAGATCGTGGTGGGGCGAATCTTGCTTTGAGCAACGGTGATCTTAATCACCCCAACAAGAACCTTTCCTCTTCTTCTTTCTTCTCTTTTCTCTGAGTTATAACTCAGTTCTGTCCGTCAGCAACTGCGATTGCGAGAAATAATGTGAGATTTGTTTTCTGATTATTGTTGCTTTTGTAATCAGATTTATATTATAGTGTTCCTCGTGGATCTTGAGAATAATCAGAAGGGAATGTTTGTTTGAACCTCTGATCTCGATATCTAGTTCTACCATCTTTGATCAAGCCCCGGGACTAACACCCCTGCTGCGCCCCCCCCCCCCCCCCCCGCGTCCACCCCACTCCAGCGCCCTTTTGCTACAGCACCCTGCCCCTCCCCCCTCCCCCCCGCTACAGCACCCCCCCGCTACAACACTCCCCCTGCCCGCTACAGCACCCTGCCCCCCACCCCCTGCTCGCCTCCCCCCTCCAGCCCCCCCCCCCCCCCCCCCCCCCCCCCGACTGCTCCCTTCCCCCCCCCCCCCCCCGCTACAGCACCCTGCCCCCCACCCCCTGCTGCCCCCCCTCCAGCCTCCCCCCCACGGCTGCCCCCCCCGCTCCGGCTGCAACCCCTTCTGCCACCAACCCTAGCCCATCCAAACCCTAACCCTAGCCGCCACCATGTTCCTTATTCCACATCCTAACACTAGCCCATCCATCTCCTACAAACCCTAGCCGTCTTTTCTTAAAAAAAAAACCGTATTTCGAAGACAGACGGTAGCCAAATGCTTTATTTGTACACCCTCTGTTCCTAGATTACGCCGTCAGGAATTAACAAATGCTTTATTTGTTTTTTCTACCCCGATCTTCACATCAGGATTTACACAGAGAGTGATCGTGTTTACTCATGTGTCCTGACGTGTTCACCAGCTACACAGAGAGGGATCTTGTTTACTCCTGTGTACTGCTGTCTTCACTTTACATGCACGCACCGGTGTTGGCCACGTTAATAGCGCACTCGTAAAATTGATGTGATTATTGGGGTTGGGAATAACTCGTGACGGTTGCATCCATTTCAAGATGACAAACCCGAAGGCAGATGATGGTAATTCTACTACCAGTGTCAGCAACGCAATGGACACTGGCACGACGGTCTCTTCGACTCGTCGATCGTCGATTGGACGGACCAGATGGTTACTCAACATGGCGGAAGAAGGTTGAGAAAACACTTCGGGGGATGCAGCTGTCTAAACATCTGACTGACAGCCCTCCGGCAACAACTGATCCCACGTTTGAACAGTGGGAGACGGATGATAGTCGACTGTTTACACAGTTGATGAACTCAATGGAACCGTCTGTCGAGGACATGGTTCAAAACACAGACACGGTTAAGGAGCTATAGGAGTTCTCGCAACGGCGTTTGATGGAAAACGCGACTTGTCTCGTATCTACGACTCGGTTGTTGGCGTTTACCGAGCAAATCAGGGAGACAAGTCTCATAAGGATCACTTTCGGTCTTTCAGGCTATGACAGATGAAATTGATCGTGTTCTCCCTCTGACGACGGATAACAGTGAAGCTCGATCTCAACGTGAGCAGCTTCATTCTATGGCATATCTTGCCTCTCTCCGTCTTGATGCAGACTCGGCACGATCACAGATCATTGCTGGATCTGAAGTTCCGTCTTTGATGGAGGCCCACTTCCGTGTTCTTTGGGCCGCAAAGGTGGTTGAGACCACTCCGGGGGATGCTCCTGCTGATCGATCTACCCTTGGTAGTGTTGCTCGTCCTGGCGTTCGTGGTGGGCGTGGTGGACGACGAGGTGGCCGGACTTATGGTCGTGATGACGGGCGAGGCAATGGTCGTCGTGATGGGGGACGACTACGAACATGCTTCCACTGCGGTCAGCAGGGACATTTCCAGTGGCAGTGTCCTAAAGCTCCTGCTGCCAATATTACTTTGGACGCTCCTGATGATAGCGTTCGTTCGGTTCAGATGAGCGTCGATTCTTATGCGGATTTTCTTGAGTTTCAAGCTCAACGTTGTTGTGAGACATCCACATGACTGACGACGCAGGTATGATCCGCAATTATATATCGGCGGGTCGTCCTTAAGGTATTGCTGTTGCCAATGGTGGTTCACTGACAGTTCGTGGGCGAGGAAGTGCCCGTCTTTCTTCCGACTTATCACTTCATTCTGT
Source organism: Iris pallida (assembly GCA_029216955.1). NCBI lineage: Eukaryota > Viridiplantae > Streptophyta > Magnoliopsida > Asparagales > Iridaceae > Iris > Iris pallida. The sequence continues at coordinate 2,325,972 of JANAVB010033017.1, forward strand.
GCTGCATACACCTGGAAACCCATTTAGTTTGCTTTCCATTAGTCAAATTACTCGCGACTTACACTACTCGGTAACATTTTTTTCTGATGGTTGTGTTTTTCAGGATCTGAAGACTGGGAAGACTATCGATAAAGGACATGTGACTGGAGGCTTGTATCTGTTTGACGTCTCTTATCCGGTTACTTGTGTTGGCGTGAAACTCAATGCTTTTGAGTTACATTGTCAGTTGGGCCATCCGTTAATCCAAGTTCTTCAACAACTGTACCCATTTTTAGATGTTCCTGTTAATTTTCATTGTGACTCGTGTCAGTTAGCTAAACTTCACCGGATTCCCTATCCGGTAAGTCAGAATAAAATTGCGTCTGCTCCTTTCGAGCTGGTGCATTCAAATATATGGGGACCGTGTCCTGTCCATTCAGTAATGGGTTTCAAATATTTTGCTACGTTTGTTGATGATTACTTACGTATCACTTTTGTTTATCTGCTAAAACAACGATCCGAATTATTTGAAATTTGGTGCAAATTTTATATAGAAATTAAAAACAATTTGGTGTTTTGATAAAATGTCTTCGAAGTGACAATGGTCATGAGTATTTGTCTAGAGATTTCAGCTCGCATCTGTCTCGACATGGCATCATCCACCAAACTTTCTCTTCTTCCACACCACAACAGAATGGTGTGGCCGAACGAAAGAATCGTCACCTCTTGGAAACAACGCGTGCTCTTATGTTTCAAGCACGTACTCCCAAAAGATTTTGGTCGGATGCGGTTCTTACAGCTTGTTATCTTATTAATCGCATGCCATCATCCGTACTCAATGGTGCTACTCCTTTCTCTCAGTTATATCCCGATCGGAATCCGTTTTCACTACCTCTCAAAACGTTTGGGTGCCTGTGTTATGTTCGAGATACCCGACCGACTCTTTCTAAGCTAGATCTCAAGGCAATACGTTGTATTTTTCTTGGGTATCCTAAGGGTCATAAAGGGTATCGGTGTTTTTCCTCTCTTAAAACAATATTTTTTCTCTCGGGATGTTGCCTTCGTTGAAACAGAGTTTCCTCCACTCCAACAAACTGATAATCGGTTTCCCATGTTTATCCAGACGAGAATTTTTTGTTGTTTCCCGTTCAAGCGCACTAGTCTCCTGTACGACTGCCCTCTTCTACCGAGTCTATCTCCCGATCAGACGATTCGCATACACCAGTTCCGTCAGCACCGACGTCGTCCCGGTCAGACAAATCGCAGACACCAGTTCAGTCAGCATCGACATTGCCTGATCACGCCACACAGATAGTTCCTGCGGTTACTGACTCATCATCCTCGTCTAGCACTCCTGGACAATCCTCCTCAAGCTCCTCTGAATCGCCTCCAACTTCTCCACCAGCTCGCCCTCGTCGTGCCTGTCGTGATCATCCCTTGTATGTTAGCAACTATAAAGGCCTAGCAAGCCACACTCAGTCCCTCATAGCCACTATTGATGGAATTCTGATTCCTAATACTGCTGAAGAGGGTCTCCGACATCCCGGTTGGTGTGCTGCTATGGAAGAAGAAATGAATGCTTTTCGAGAAAACCATACTTGGGATTTGGTCAATTTGCCACCTGGAAAACAGGCAGTCGGTTGTAAATGAGTGTTCACGATCAAAGTGAAACCTGATGGCACTCTTGATCGTCTAAAGCTCGTCTTTTGGCTAAAGGATATTCTCAGACATATGGTGAGTATTACTTTGAGACATTCTCTCCGATTGCCAGAATGACTTCTGTTCGCGTACTATTGGCCTTAGCTGTCCGCTATGACTGGCCATTACTTCAATTGGATGTCAAGAATGCATTCTTACACGTGGATCTTGACGAAGAAGTATATGCAGTGCAACCTTCCGGGTTCGTTGCAAGGGAGGGTAAAGTGTGTCACCTGAAGAAGGTCCTATACGGTCTCAAACAATCACCACGGGCGTGGTTTGGTCGATTCACACATGTTGTTACTCAGTTTGGCATATGTCAATCAAAGAAGGATTATTCGGTATTCTACCGACAAACATCAGCTGGAAGGATACTACTTGGTGTCTATGTTGACGACATTATCATCACGGGAGACGATAGCCAGGGCATTGCAGGACTGAAAAAGTTTCTGGGAGAGCAATTTCAGACCAAGGATATGGGAGCGCTGAGCTATTTCTTGGATGTTGAAGTAATAAGGGAAAAGAAGCACATTGTCATGTCCCAGAGAAAATATGTATTGGACATACTAAATGATGCTGGAATGATGCAAGCTAAGGGAGCAACGGCGCCAATGGACCCAGGAGAAAAGTTATTTCCTGACGAGGGGACACTGATGACTAATCCAGATCAGTACCATCGAGTAGTGGGAAAGCTCAACTACTTGGCAGTTATGACTCGTCCAGATATTTCATTTGCGATTTATGTGTCTTCTCTACGGATTTCACATTGGCAGACAGTTCTCAGAATTCTATGTTATCTAGTTCAGAATCTTGGAAAAGGAATTCGCATAGAAAATCAGGGACATACGAATGTTAAGGGCTTCACTGATGCTGACTGGGGTGCAGGTCTAACGGATAGACGATCTACATCTGGTTACTCTATATTTATTGGCGTAAACTTGGTCTCGTGGAAAAGCAAGAAGCAGAGTGTGATTGCACGATCAAGTTCCGAAGCAGAATATTGAGCTATTGCTCATGGCACAGCAGAAGTGCTATATCTGAAACATCTGCTACAAGAATTAGGAGAAGAAGCAGGATCTAGAGCAGCAAACATGTGGTGTGATAACCAGTCCGCTATTTATATTGCTACTAATCATATATTCCATGAAATGACGAAGCACATAGAATTAGGAGTGTGATTGCACGATCAAGTTCCGAAGCAGAATATTGAGCTATTGCTCATGGCACAGCAGAAGTGCTATATCTGAAACATCTGCTACAAGAATTAGGAGAAGAAGCAGGATCTAGAGCAGCAAACATGTGGTGTGATAACCAGTCCGCTATTTATATTGCTACTAATCATATATTCCATGAAATGACGAAGCACATAGAAATCGACATCCACTTTGTACGCGATGAGTATAAGAAGGAGCAATAAAGTTTCGTCATGTGAGGACCGGTGATCAGATAGCTGATATCTTCACAAAGTCTCTGTTGGGTCCTCGGGTTCAATTTCTGTGTAACAAGTTGGGCATGATTGACATATATGCTCCAGCTTGAGGAAGGGTGTTAAGTATTAGTAATAGTGGGCTTTAGTCCCACATTGGAAAATAGAGTAAAGAGAGGAGCTAGACTCTCCTATATATATGTAATCCCTCTTCATAATAAAGTTAACCTATTATTCTAATTCTACACTCGGCATCAACTAAAAGACCGACCCTTTCAAAGGCCGTATTCTGTCCAAAAGAAAGGGATTTCATCGCCTTTACCTCTTCACATGAACAAGCTATTATGTGCACGTGGATATCGTTACTATTTATCGGACTGGAAGGGATACTGGCTTCATTCCTATCCCTGAGTCAAGATCCAAGGCAAGGCGCCCGAAGGCGAGCGAACCCACTTGGCGGTAACCGTTAGGGAGGTAATCCAGAGGGAAAGTGCTAATATGCTAACACCAATAAATCTTAGGGCAATCCGTCTTTGACTCCCTTCCCCTTCTTGCATCTCGGAGGGCTTTCTTTTGTCGAGGGTATCTATTGATTAAGGTGCGAACACCTCGCAAACAGTCTTTCTTTGTCCTCCTGCTAACAGGGCATTTCCCCTTCCGCTAACATAATTCGATGCCATCCTCGTCTTCTATTATACCTCTTGCTTGTGGGCATGAATATGAGACGAGTGCCGTCACTTCCTTTCCTTACTGCGGTTATTCCGACATTTCTTCTTGAACAACAACCATGGCATTCGATGCACTCCTTCTCTAAGACATTTGTTTAGGTGGGTCATTCGTCCATATCTCCTTCAGCTGAACCAGAGAATATCGTCCGTTCTCTAAGACCAAAGGTTTGAGATCCATGAGAGAGATGGTATCAGGCGTTGTTAAGCCCTTGGGCCTCTTCTTTTCTAGCGAACTCTTGCCGGTCCGCCAATAGACAGAAGAACTCAGTGATCTGTTGAGAAAAGAACTTCTCTAGCTTTGAGAGAGGCCGGGTGAATGAGAGAAGAAGGGTGAAGGTTATGAAATAAAAGCACTCGACTGAAAGGAGAGAAGCGAAGCCCTTTTTCTTTGCTGCATCTGACCCCGTGGGTCCTATTCAAAGCATCGAGCTCGGTAGCGAGCCTCTTGTCCTTATCCCTGTCTACTTCAAATTTAGGGAAAGGTGCTTTTTTTCCAGCATCTCGGATGCTTGGGAGTCGGATTATCGGCTTATTGTAAGTCCTTGACGGGATTCATGGTCGAAAAGACTAGCAGCAACTCCCGCTAAAGCAGTGCCGACCCCCTTCAATGCCATCTTCAATCCCTTCTCTCACAGCTCCCTCTCTCAGGGCATTCTCCGCCTATTCTCTTTCGCTTTCTATTCATTCGGATCTAAAGTATGTCACTTCCGGATAGCTAGATTCGATAGCAACCTATGCTAACATGGCATCAGTCTTAGATGTTCGATAAAGCAGAAGAATTGTCGGGATTACTGCCTGATAGAGATGTTGAATTCTCTATAGACCTAGTACCAGGAGCGGAGCCGATATCGCATCATGTCTACAGAATCAACAATAACGAGCTGGATGAGTTGAAGAAGCAAATTGACGAATTAGAAGACTTGGGTTTCATCAGATCGAGTTCTTCGCCCTAGGGAACACCAATGTTGTTTGTGCTAAGAAGGACGGGACGGTGCGAATGTGCATTGACTACAAAGCCTAGAACAATCTCACAATTAAGAACAAGTACCCGTTGTTCAGGATCGACGATCTCTTCGATCAGTTGAGCGGTGCGAAGGTATTCTTTAAGATTGATTTAAGATCGGACTATCATCAGGTGAAGGTGAAGAAGGACAATGTTCTGAAGACTGCCTTTCGGACTAGATACGGTTAGTACGAGTTCTTAGTGATGCCTTTTGGGTTGACAAATGCCCCAGCTGTTTTCATGAACTTAACAAGGTATTCCATCAATACTTGGACAAGCTCGCGGTGGTTTTCATAGATGACATCCTCATTTATTCGAAGATCCCAGAGGCGCACGAGAAGCATCTGCAAATAGTGCTAGAGATTTTCAGGAAGAAAAAATTGTACGGGAAGCTCTCAAAATATGAGTTTCTCTTAGACATGGTAGAGTTTCTCGGGCATATTGTGACAGGAAACGAGATATCAGTAGATCTGAAGAAGATTGCTGCCGTAGAGTCTTGGACCACTCCAAGCTCTGTGGCAGATATCAGAAGTTTCTTAGGATTGGCTGGGTATTACAAGAAGTTCGTGAAGGATTTTTCTTGGATAGGAGAGCCGATGTCTAGACTCACTTGGAAGGACGTAGAGTTTGTATGGACTGATGACTATCAAGCTGCGTTTGATGAGTTGAAGAAGAGGTTGACTACATCTCCTATCTTGACGTTGCCATCGAATTTAGGAGACTTCTCTATTTATAGTGATGCTTCCGATAAAGGGTTGGAACGTGTTCTTGAGCAGAACAAGAAGGTGGTAGTATATGCTTTCAGGCAGTTGCGACCACATGAGAAGAATTACCCCACTAATGACTTAGAGTTGGCAGCGGAGATCTTTGCCCTAAAACTGTAGAAACATTATGTGTACGGAGGGCGCGTGAAGCTTTTCACTAACCACAATAGCTTAAAGTACGTTTTCACATGGAAGGAGCTGAACATGAGACATCGCAGATGGTTAAAATTGATGAAAGATTTTGACATCACTTTACAGTACCATCCGGGTAAGGCCAACGTAGTTGTCGATGCCTTGAGCAGGTATCCGATAGCTATGTATCTGATGATGGATCGTCCCTTGCTAGCAGACTTGGAGAGCTTAGGCATCGAGGTTATCATTCCGGGAGTCGAGATACAAATGATGAGTATGCAGATCTAGTCTAGTTTGATAGACAAGGTCTGAGAGACTCAGTATCAGGATGAGAGTATGAGGAGTATCAGAGTAGGTGCAAACCAAATTAGTGGAGGACTTCACTATTACGGATGATGACTCGTTGAGGCGCGGAGTTAGACTATGTGTGCCTAGTGGTGATCTACGAGAAAAGATTATACTAGAAGCTCATTGATCTTAGTATTCTATACATCCTAGAGCTACAAAGATGTACAAGGATATGAGGGATCATATTTGGTGGTATGGTATGAAGAGCGAGGTTGCACGCTTTGTCCCTAGATATTTGGTGTGTCAACAAGTCAAAGCCGTGAGGCAGAGACCAGGAGGGACTTCAACAATTACCGATTCCAGTGGAAATGAGAACATATTACTATAGATTTTCTTTCCGGTCTTCTATGCACTCTAGGGAACAAGGATGCGATTCGGGTAGTCGTTGATAGGTTGACTAAATCAGCCAATTTCTTGCCTTTCAAAGTGAGTTTGTCGACGGAGAAGTTGGCCGAGCTTTATGTGAGGCAGATTATTCGGTTACACAGAGTTCCAGTGAGTATTGTCTCCGATCGGGACAACAAATTTACGTATCATTTCTGGAGGAGTTGCGGGCTAGTTTAGGTACTCAACTCAAGTTTAGTACCGCTTACCACCCTCATTTCTTACAACAACAGCTACCATGCCAGTATTGAGATGCCACTTTTCGAAGCATTGTACGGACGGAGATGTCGTACCCTGCTATCTTGGGACGATGTAGGCGAGAGCACTTTTGGGACCGAAGATGGTAGTAGATGCTGCGGAGAAGGTAAAGCAAATTAGAGAAAGACTTCGTGTAGCTCAGAACAGACAGAAACACTGGTCCGATAGTCACCGAAGACTACTAGAGTTTGAGGTATAGATTCATCTAAGCTTTTAGATTGATAATGTTTGTAGATTATGTGTTAAGATTTTGTTTTAAATCTAGGTTGGGGATCTTGTATTCTTGAAGATTTCTCCGGCACATGGCACGATTCGATTCAGAGGAGGTAGAAACCTTAGTCCGAGATTCATTGGACCTTTTGACATTCTTGCAAAGGTCGGTGATGTAGCTTGCCGACTATCCTTGTTGTCTGTTTTAGATGGAGTGCACAACGTGTTTCACGTATCCAAGCTGAGACGATACGTGGCCTACCCTTGCCATGTGTTGGATTACTCGGAGATCGAGGTAGGACCGAGTCTCAACTACCAAGAGCAACCTGTAGGAATTCTGGATTTCAGAGAGAAGGTACTGCGCAACCGGACTGTTTCCTTTGTTTGCATAGCTTGGAGGCATCACTTTCTGGGTGGATCCACCTGGGAGAGAGTGGATGAGATGCGTGAGCGATATCCTTATCTTTTCGAACCTTAAGCCTATTACTTCATTTTCGTGCCGTATCTACATTTAATATTCGGGACGAAATTCTTTCAAGAATGGTAGATTTGTAATCACTACTTTTTTCAAAATTATAATTTTTATTTATTTATTTATTTTGTCATGATTAATTAATATCTAGATATTTTAACTTGTTTTCTAATTAATGTTTAGGCTAGAATTAACCTAGGATTAGGTCTTTAGAAGTTTAAATCTAGATATTTTCAACTCTAAAAATATGTAGATATCACTTCTAGATATTTTTCATTGAGGAAAATATCTTGAGGGTAAAATTGTAATTTAGTCTTCCACCCCTTCAATAAAGATCAATGAATCTTAGAGGAGAAGCTAACAAGCTTCCACCTCACCCCCTTGTGGCAGCCCTATAAATACACCCATACCCCTTCATCCCACCCTATTTCATCCTCTACAAAATTCTAAAACCATAATTCCTTCCCTACCATTCTAAATCAACTTATTTTCTCTTCAACTTTCTACCAAAGTTGGAGTCAAGACTTGGGAGCTCAGGTAGAGCTAGCAAGGCGTACAAGCAAATGGTGTGGTGTCCAACTTCTTATCATTTGTGTCCATTTTGAGTGGGTTGGCATTGGGAGCCCTTCCAAATAGGTAACTACCACTTCCTTTCTATTTTCTATGGTAGAATATAACTAGTCTAAAATCCATAGGAAATCCACGTAGAACTATGCCTAGAAAATGGATGGTCATACTCTCCTGATGATTAAATTCACATAATATCTATGTTAGTGTATATATATATATATATATATATATATATATATATATATATATATATGCTATGGTTTATTCCAAATATATATATATATATGCTATGGGTATTATGCAAAAGGAGTAGGTAGATATATTGGTATCCTATATATATAATGTTAGTATATCATAGGGATATATATTAAAAAAATAAAAAGAATATATATATATATATATATATATATATATATATATATATATATATATATGTTTGTGTGTGTTAATATTTAAATGAGAGAAGAAGAGGAAGGGAGGGTTTCCAGCAGTCGCAGTAAGCAACAGCTGCAGAAAGTTACATCAGCTGCAGCAGCTTCAATAAGCTAAAAAGCTGCAGTAAGCACTAGTTTTAGGGGTTGCGCATTGTGTATCATTTTGTGTGCAAGCATGAGTGTATAAGTAGGATGCAAGTGAGTATCCTAAGAGTGTTAGTATATAGGTAAGTTAGTGTCAAATATAGTTAGTGAGTTGTGTTTGTGAGGAAGTATCCTGTTACCTTGAGATTATTGCTACCCTAGGATACCTTGTGGATAGATAAAACCTATAAGTAAATGAGTTACGATGCTACGTCGATATTATATATATTTTGATAACTATAAGTGATACCAAGATACAAGTATCTATATAAAGGTATCATGTAGGTAAGTAATTTAGGTAACTAGTATAGGATACAAGTGAGTATCCTTGAACATATTAGACATGTTGGTATCATAATTAGATATTGGTATCAAGATACCAATTATGAATACCTAGTATAAACCAATTAAGAAACCTAATAACTAGATAACTAGGTTGTTATTATTTTCAAATCACCTATTGATACAGTAAATTCATAATATAGGTTACTTGGATTTCGGTATGAATTCTGACTCGTATCACCCACTCAGGACGACAGACAAGTACATTCTCTGATTGTTTTCAGTACTTGATAGATTCTATACTTCATGTACTAGATACGTTTTATTTGATTATCGTCACGATTATTTCACCGATTGGTATTGTATGGATTTTTAGCTTATATTGTGATTCTCATGTTAGTCATGTTTCAAGTTGATCATGTGTGGTTCTGGTTGGTCATGTTGTTGTGCATGACCACGTATCTCATGTCTATCTTGCATAGTGATTTTCATGTTTTTAGAATCAGAGTATCACGCCGTAAATCCATGAGTGTTAGTCGAGGAAGGAGAAAATACTAAGTAGATATGTGATCAAATCCCATGTTTCATATTGATTATCATGAACGATAGCTAGTCATACATTTCACGTATGATTATGCTGTACCATATCTCGTTTGATTGCCATCTATATGATGTGACGTAATACCTTAGCCGATCACATGTTGAAAGTAGTATTTTAAATTCACCCAAGGTGTTTTACAATCTTTCCTTTTGTCATTCTTTACTTTGTTATCATGTTCGATTTCTCATGATTACTTGTTTTATCACATGTTCGTCATGCTATGATTCTGATTTACCGTATTTCATGTATTACATGTCTATTATTGTCTTATAGTCTCTACCATGTATTTGGAACTGCTTTCGTTGTATTGTACTTCGCTCCAATCCTGACTGGATGTTGATATAAATAGGAGATGATATTGAGGCCCAATGTTCTATCTATTATGGTTTGCAAGATGACTTTTTAGCGGAGCTTGATCCTGCCCTATCAGAGGATCAGGAGGCCCTCGTAGCAGAGATCCCGACTGTTACTACTTAGTTTTAGTATAACTTATACTATATATTTTGCCGGATTTGTCTCTGGTAGTCTACAGTCTTTATGTTATACTTTTGGATCTAGACTCTTTGAGTCATCTTACCTAAACTTTGGACTTGAACTATAGACCGTTTCGTTTCTATTGATCCTTCTCGTGATATCTTCCTTAGAAATGTGACTTGAGTACTATAATTGTTTCATATATACATTGCGTGAGTTGTTGGATATTATTGTGTGTTTTTAGACAGCGTTCTGCCGCCGATACTGCGGCGTAGGCTGGACGTACCCACGTACTCGTGTCCGATCATTAGGACTCGGACAACATGGCTCCAAAATGTCTGATTGGACTAATTCAAAAGGTTGGCTTGCTCTTTTATTGACTCTAACAAGATATGTTAGATGATGATGTTTACCCAAATGACACGACTCACACTCCATAGAAGACATTCCTTAAACTAGGATCAATTTTTTTTTAAGTTACAAAGTGAAGGGTGTTATAGTCGAGAATGCAAAGCTATAGGAGATGTATTATCGCGGGATGTTGCAAAAGCAGAAATAATTTCCAAATGATTTAGATTGTCCGTTTCATCCTCTGCCAATCATCTTTTCCGTTTCAAGTTCCTCAAAGATGCATCGATCATAAAAGAAAGTGACTGAGCAATTCAAGGACTTATTAATTATGGACAATAAATTGCAATGAAACTTTGGCATGAATAAGACAAAAGATAATGATAAAGAGGGGGTGACATGCAGATGATGAACTCCACCAACATTTGAAATACTTCTGATAGTAGGTAATGGAGATGAAGTGAAAGTGGACAAGATAGCTCATTCGCCCGTCATAAAATGAGTTGCACCAGAATCAGTAACCTATAAGCGGGAAGCTGAAGATGAAAGACATGCAAAGTATTACTTGCTTGGGCTAAGGTTGCATTTGAGGGCGAAGACATTTGAGATGCTTTGATCTACAGTGTTGCCAGAAACTGCTGAAAGAATTGTATTTTGCAAAGTTTTCGCTGGAGGTAGTGATACCAGTCGAGAACGAGAAGTGTCGATCACAATGTTCTCGATCGAATCATGACCACTAGATCCAACACCCCCACAACTTCCACGAGAAAAGCGTCATGATCCTCGTCCACTTCTTGCGAATGGAGTAGAAACAATTTCAAGAAAAGTGATACTAACTAAGAGGGTTGTACTTTTCGCATCATCACCATCCATTACAAGCGATGTCGAGAGGCGTATGAGATGTCATCTAGGTAAGCAGGAGGCGAAGATGGGAGTTGTCGAGGTGATATAGGTGGCTATGGTACCATATTACAATAGAAGAATAAGGAGTGATGATTGGAATACAAAATTTAGCCTTTTGGGGCTAGTTAAAGATAGGAGAGAGAGATCGTGACTATAAGTTTGAAGAAACAACCTAACCATCATGTAGAATCTAACAATCTAACTATCATGTAACAACCTAGCAACCTAACCATACCTTTTATCATAATGCATGAATAAATTTAGATTGCAATGCATGAGTTATGCAATTCAAATAGTCATGAATTATGTAAGGTATGTAAGTCAAGAGATGAGTTACAAAGTCCAAGTGTCATGATAGTGGTTTATCTAGTAGAAGTTCATGGTTCATGTAATTTCATGGTAAGTCGAATAAAAATAGAATTATCCCACTTTACTCTATTTCACCAACTTCTGTTATTCTTCACGTTTTAATTCGATGGTGGGTTAATGTGCATCTCACTAATAGAAAGGGAATTCATATTCCAGGAGCTTTCTCCACAACATGATGATTTAAAAGTTTCCAACTTCCAACTTCACTTATGGCCAGACACATAAGCGAGCTATTTGGCAAAATAATTAGTGTATCCCACGAACTGGCCCTTAACTAAGCTGAGTGGAAGATAAGGAGTCATGTGTCCAGTTCTACAAAGTTTGGGATGAAGGCTTAATTGTTGTACTTGATCTATTCCATACTATTAGCCATCTGACTAATTACTTTGCTTTCATAAACACAACTGACATTGTCTGTTCTTGTTTATTATAATTTAAGTTCACATGTTTAAGAATTCCACCTATTTTGAAACTCTTTCAAGCTTAAATTATTAATTACCAGTTTGTAATACAACAAGGAGATTTTCATAATTATGTTTACTGTAAAAAATTTCAGGTGATTTAAGTATTGACCTAGTTGGTGGCTTCCATTCTGATTCCAGTTACAAAGTTGCTGGAAAGAAAGAAGGTACTTCATTGATCTTTTTTTCCCCTTAAAATATATACTTTTCTTCGTTTTCCCTTTTTTTGGTGAATTAGGTGCTCTGTTGCATGTGTCATGCTCAACGCTTGCTGCTTCTATATTTGTACTGATATGTCTCACTCCATATCTGCTGCCTTTTGCTGATGTTTTGTGATCCTTCCTGTACTGTTTTTCTGATACAAACATGACCGCTTCATAGTTTTCAACTTCCAACTACACTTATGACAAGGCATATGAGCAACCTATTTGGCTGCATTTGACAAAGAACTAGTGTCTCTTAAGTACTGACCCTTAAGAAAGCTTAATGGATGATAAGGATGCAAGTGTCCAATTCCTAATGTTTGGAATAAAGGCTTTATGGTTGTACTTGATCTCTTCTGCTAGTAGCCATCTGACTTTGCTTTCACGAAATAGCAAAAAGAAGGAAGCACAGAAAGTAGTTAATGAAACTAAATCTAATTGATTATTCATATAGGAGGTTAGAAACTAAGGAGGGAGAAATTATTTTTATTCTTTTGCTAAGAGTAGGGAAAGGAGGAGCAAAGACTTGTGTATATTAAGTATATCAAGAGGAGGACCAAAAGGTACTAGTAAGAGAACATATTAAGGAGAGGTGAATGAGTAATTTTCACAAGCTATTTATGGAGAAGAAATATTATACTTGTTTGCGGTATCGGCCGATATCAATCCGATACGGTCGATATTGATACGGTTTGACATGTCCCGATCCGATACTGACTAATACAGATATTGACCAATACCGAAATTGGGGGTCTCTTTTCCAGCCAATTCGGTAAAGAAAATTGAACGACTAATCAACAAGGATGTAAAAGCATAAAAAATTGTAAAAGCATGTAAAAGAAGTAAATTTATCTATCGCAGTAAAACAATCGGTAAGGGTTGCTACTATTTCATTAAATTTCAAAACTACTAAGAAACAATACATGATTTATGTTGTATAAAATATTATTTCTAAATATTTAATAATTATTTTCTTTTCGTTACCAAAAAATTCGATACACCGATCCGAAATCGTTGATACTGCCGATACCACTGATCCCGACACTCACAGGAAGGATCCGGTACCAATTCTGATATCGACACTGTGAATTTTAATTGTAGTACCCCATGTATAAGAAGAAGGGAGATACATAAAGTTGTAATAACTATATCTGAACCAAACTTTATGAGTCTTACCATAAAATTATGGAAGAGAGTGATTGAGCAAATATCAGTGTTCTAAAAATCGGTTAGGTTTTTGTTGCAGAGAACTACTATAAAAGCCATTTACTTATTAAGAACACTAATTGAAAGATTTAGAGAGAAAAAGAGATTTACATATGGTTTTTATTGACTTGAGAAAGAGCGTATGGACGAGTTTCTAGGAAGATAATGTGATGAGCTTTGAAGATGAAACATGCTCATAGTAATTACTGAGACTATTAAGGATGTGTATGATTGAGTTACGACGGCCTTGTGACTATTGGAGAAAATAATGGTCCGTTCTCTATTACCATTAGCTTACATCAAGAATCAACATTGAGTCCTTACTTTTATGTAATAGTTATGAATGAAATTACTAGGTATATTCAGGAGGAGGTTCAATGGAGTCTGACATTTGCTGAAGATATGTGTTGGTTCATGAGAGTAGAAAAATGTTATATGCTAAAATACAAGTGTGGTGAGATACTTTGGAATCCAGAAAACTTATGATTAGTATAACGGAACCAAAGTATATAGAATGTAATTTCAACCAAAAGTCAAAGCGAAATAAGGGAGGAGTCTATATAGATGGACAATAGATATCTAAGAGTATAACTTTCGATATTTAGGTCAGTTATTCATCATGATGACAAGATTGAGAAGGATGTCATACATAGAATCAAAACGAGATGGTTGAAATGGAGGAGTGCTTCTAGAGTACTATGTATAACTTCTGAAGTTGGAAGAAAGATTCTACAAGACTACTATAAGACCAACCATATTTTATGAATCAGTGTTGTGTAATTAGAAAACAAAATGTCCAGAAAGTTAGCATGGGCACAACGAGAATGCTAAGATGGATGAGCTACAATACTAAATGATAGGACAAGAAATGAGTCTTACCCGTAGGAAGGTAAAGGTGACATCAATTGTGGACAATAAGTTAGAGGTGGCATCAATTGAGGACAATGAGAGAAAATCGACTTAGATGGTTTGGACATTTGTAGCACATATCAATAGATGCTCCCGTAAGGAACAATAATGTAATAGATGCTCCAGTAAGGAGCAATAATGTACTAGTTAGTAGGACTAGAGGTAGGTCTAGACAAACATGATTTGAAGTGTTAAAAAAGATATGGAATTTGTTAGTGTTACAGGAGGCATGGCCTTTCACATAGCTGAATGGAAGAAGAGGATTCAAACAGCTGTCCCCCAAAATTTGGGATAATGGCTTTGTTCTTGTTGTTCTTGTTGTTGACTTTACTTTCATGAACACGACTCACATTCTATGTTCCTGTATATTCTTATTTATGATCACATGTTTGGGAATTCCACATTATCTAAAATTGCTCCGGCTTCCAATATTGATAGCCAGTTGTTTGTAATATAACAAGGAACTTTTGATAATTACTTTTACTGTAAATGTTTCAGGTGATAGAAGTAGGCACCTAGTTGGTGGCTTCCATTCTACTTCAGGTGAAAAGGTTGCTGGAATGAAAGAAGGTGCTTCATTAATCCTTTTATACTTAAATATATACTTTCTACCTTTTCCCTTTTATTGACGAATTAGGTGCCCTGTTGCGTCCACCCTGCTCTATGCTTGTTGCTTCTATAATTGTACCGATCTGTTTCACTGAAAAACATTCGGTTTCTGATTGTTTTCTTTTCTCCTTTCTGTGATAGCTATATTCATTTTCTGAGCATTCTCTACTGCATTATTAAATAACTTTCGGCAAGATATACACAATGAATAATCCTGCAGTCTGTTTGTTTTGCCTGATATATGTCGTTTTTGGTATATAAATTAGATAAGAAAATTTAATGAAATAAAAAAAGAAAAATGATCTTTAATAGAATGACGGATCATTTGCACGAAAATTATAAGATATGCCAAAACTCTCTTTTATAGAGAATTGGGAAATCACTGGCAATGATTTCTCCCCGATTGTACTTCTAACTGATGTAGAAGAAGTTGCTATATAGATCATAGATACTGAAATTCTAACCTTAATAGAATTTCCCACAATTACCCTCCAAAAACCCAGGATTCCCATAAAGACACTCGAATCTCGTCCGACTTGTATATTTTTAGCCATACAATCCTAACCTGTGCAAGTGATGTTACTAGCACCAGGTCCTGAGTAGCATAATGTCCACTAAAACCAAAGAATGTTCACTAAAACCAAATCTGGAACTCTTGAATAACAGTAATTCAGGCTGCTAGTTCTGCTGCTTTTTACAGATGTTTCATGATCCTTGTTGTATTGTTCTTGCCGATTCAAACATGACTTAAAATTTGCAACTTCCAACTACACTTAAGGTGAGCACATAAGCAACCTATTGGGCCGCATTTTGGCCAAATAATTGGTGCATTCCACGTATTGGCCCTCAACAAAGCTGAATGTTAGGTAGGGTTTCTTGTATCCGATTCCAAAAATTTTGGAATAAAGGCTTTGTTTTTGTACTTGATCTATCCCACATTATTAACCATCTGGCTGTTACTTTGCTTTCACAAACACAACTTACATCGTCTGTTATTGTTTATTCTTATTTTAAGTTCACATGTTTGAGAATTCCACAGTATTTAAAGCTGCTCTGGCTTCCAATATTGATCTCTAGATGTTTGTAATACAAGAACTTTTGATAATATCTTTACTATAAAAAATTTCAATATCAGGTGATAACAATATGCACCTAGTGGGGGCCTTCCATTCTGCTTCCAGTGACAAAGTTGCTGGAATGAAAGAAGGTACTTCACTATTCCTTTTTTTTTTGGCTTAAAATTTATTATTTTCTCTCTTTTCATTTTTATTGGCAAATTAGGTGCTCTGTTGCATGTGTCGTGCTCCACACTTGCTGCTTCTATAATTGTACTGATCTGTCTCACTTCATAAACTTTCGGTGTGTAATTGTTTTTCTTTCTCCTTTCGTTCGGAGATTTAGTACTTCAATCCTGTACTGCAATATGAAGTAACTTTAGGCAAGATAATGAATAATCCTTCGATCATGTTTGTTTGGCTGATATCCTTCGTTTTGGCATTGAATTAGTGTCCGTGAAAAAGAAATTAATGAATTTAATAATAGAAAGTAGTCTACGATGATATCAAGGAAATATCAATTATCATGAAATTACGAGATATCAGCCAAAACTCTCTTCAGAAGATATTCTGGAAACTCACTGGCTGTGGGTTATCCCAAATTATACTTCAACTACTATAGAATAATTGGCAATGTATTTCATAGATCCTGAAATCCTAACATTACTAGACTTCTCCAATAATTACCCTCCAAAATCCCACGACTTGAATTTGGTTCACTGATACCAATCCTAAACTGTGCAAGTGAAGTAAATAGCACCAGGTCCTGGTAGGCAGAAAGTTTCACTTTGTCCGAATCTTGAAGAGCAGAGCCATCCGGCTGCATGTTCTGCTGCCGTTTGCTGATGTTGCATGATCCTTGCTGTATTGTTTCGCTGATTTCAACATGTGGGTTTCAATGTTTCCAACTTCCAACTACACTTGTGACAAGCAAAGAAGCAAAACCTATTTTGGCCAAATAATTGGTATATCCCATTTACTGGCCTTAACAGAGCTGATTGTAAGATACTAATTCATGTATTCAATTCCAAAAGTTTGGAATTAAGACTTTGTTATTGTACTTGATCTATCCCACATTATTAGCCATTTGACTAATTAATTTTGTTTCATAAACACAATTCATAGTCTGTTCCTGTTTGTTGGCATGAGGGTGCATCCTTTGTGGGTGCACCAAGCCATGCAATCCCAGACTAATTGGTTAGGATGCTAACCAATTTAGTTAGAGGGATAAGGATGAGATATTTTGGAGAGATCTCATCCATCTCTCTTAGTAGTTAAGAACAGTTTTTTCCCCTGGAATGTATGACTACATAAACAATTTATCTCTTCCCTCTCATATTCTTATGCTTGGTGTGTGATGAAAGAAGAATTATAGTGCATGATAGAGAATTCATTAGCATTGTTAATATGAACTAGTGCTGTAATTTATAAGAAATTACAGTGCATGATTCATGACATAAAATCAAAAATACACTTGACTGAGAAAAGAAGTTTGATGTTGATTGAATCTGTACTATACTTCATGTTTTATGTTTTTGCACCTCTAATCATTCGATAATGGCACCGAAAATGGTGGTGCGGCCATTTTGCCTTGACCGATGTCAAACTCGCATGGAGTCCCAGAGCACCAATACTGAGGCAACATCTCATGCACTGCCAACGGGTCAGCAACAACCATGTGATGCCGTAGATCTTCAACGGCATATGACCGATAGTGATCCGCGAAGTAATGGACGTCGACGAAGTGGTGGAGACTAAATGCCAAGGAACAAGTATGGAATACCAAGGGAGCCGAACAGAGGCTGTGACTTGGTATGCAGCGGCGGGAAATAATTGTATCGCTCTGGCATTGGCAGGAGGCTATATAATGAGGAACGCCAGCTTGAGAGGACACTTTTGTGGCGAACATATGCTCGTACAGGGGCAGCAGTCGGCTGGTGCAGGCCACTGATGACACTATCGGTATGGGGTCTATGGGCGATAAGTTAGTTCTATTTTTGGCAGCAGGTGGTTCCATTTTTGGCAGCAGGTTGTTCCTGGATGGTGGCTACGGCTATTGATAGAGGGCCACCCTCCACGTCAGCAGAGTAGCAACGTTAGCAGAGGAGTAGCAAGGAGGCTGCTTCTCTTCCCTCCGCTGAAATTCAGAGAGAACTTTTAGTTTATTGATGTGAATAAAACATGATAAGTCTTGATACATTTATAGGAGCAAGATGACATCCTCCTTTAGTCCGGACGATGTGGGACTAAAGTAAGGTATATAATAATGGTTAACTGGCATTCCCCAACAAGTTGGAGCGTAGATATCAATTATTTCCAGCTTGGATAACAGTCGAGCAAGTAAAGGTTGAGACTGTGGTTTGGTAAGGATATCTGTCAGCTAAGCTGAAGAAGACACGTGATATAGGACAACTTTCTTTTCTATCTCATTCTTTCGAACAAAGTGACATTCTATCAACATGTGCTTGGTCCTTTCATGAAAACAACGCTCGAGACAATGTGTTGGTGAGGATATGTGCCAGATATAGGTCAACTTTCTTTTGTCACTTTCTCTCGAATAAAGTGTAGTCTATCTCGATGTGCTTAGCCCTTTCATGAATGACTGGATTGTCAGCAATATGGATCACATTCTTATTGTCACAGTAGACAACAACTCGAGTAAAGGAGATACTCGAGTAAAGGAGATACTCGAGTAAAGGAGATGATTCCAAGATCTGTAAGGAGTGAGTTGAGCCAAATCAACTCAGAAACAATCTGTACCATGACTGTATTCGACCTCAGCAGAAGAACGAGCGACTACATTCTGCTTCTTACTCCATGTAACCAATTTTCTCCAAGGAAGACAAGGTTCATTGGTAGGGCGACAATCATCAACTGATCCAACAAAGTGAACATCTGCAAAGGCTGTGAATAGGTCTATAGAGAAGACCCTGTCAAGGAGTCTCCTTTATGTAGCGTAGAATCCTTTCAATAGTCTGAAGATTAGAGATCAAAGAATTGGATTCTATATATACTGGCTCAACGCACTCATAGTGTAGGTAATGTCTGGACAAGTGACAATAAGATAAATTAGTTTTCCAACTAGTCGTCTATAACATCTTGGGTCAGGCAGAGAAGGTCTAAAGAATCTGTTGAAGAGCTTAATCTGGATAGTTTGACTATGGAATCCATATTTGGCTGTTGGTCTACAACTTAGGGATCTTGTCCTACATAGAGGATCCCATGCATACTTGTGTTGAGAAAGCTGCAATCATCAGGAACTCCGTCATACCTCAATATTAAGAAAGTGTCTCAATAGCCTAAGGTACTTTGTATGAATGTATGAAAGTGAGGAATTAAGTGTTCTTTCATCTTTGAAATGCTAGCAGAATCATCTATGGTGATGATTATATCATCCACATAAATAAGATCATCCACATAAATAAGTAAGATGACTACGTCCAGAGACTTTTGATGTGTAAATAAGGACATATCTGAGCTGCTATAAGCAAACCTAAATTTTTGTACGATCATGTTGAATTTGTCAAACCATTTATGTGGTGACTGCTTCTGACCATACATGGACTTCTCTAGGACACATACTGTAGACTCCCCCGGTCATTCAAAGCCTGAAGACTGCTGCATAAAATACTCTCCGAAAGAAAGCTATTGTGAAAGTCATTCTTCACTCCTCTAACTGATGAAGAGGCCATTTCCTGATCAAAGATAGAAAAACTCGAATATAAGTCAACTTAGCAACATGTAAAAAGTCTCAAAATAATCCAACCTATACTGTTGGGTAAAGCCCTTAGCTACTACACGAGCTTTGAGCGATCAAATGAGCTATTTGAATTTTGTTTAATAGTAAATACTCACATCTGATGACCTTTTTACATGAGGGCAAGGGTACCTAAGTCTAAGTCTGATTAGAGTTCAATGCATTAAGTTTCTCAACCATAGTGACATGCCAACTTGGATGTTGAAGTGCTTTCTGAATAGAGGAAGGAAGAGTGAAGACAAGCAAGGAAGAAGCAAATGTACGACCAGATGGAGTGAATCGGTGATAAGAAACGAAATTAGAATCGGATATACGGTAATACAAGAGCACTTACTATTGCAAAGAGTAATATCAAGAGATATACCTTCATCTGAAGTCAACGGAGGTAGACTAAGAACAAAAGAGTTTACTCTAGTACATGTAGAAGAGTCAGCACTGATACCCAGAGAAATATTGACATATAGAGGAATGACCTTGTCCTAACGCCTATAAACCTGGTGGAAGGGAACCAAAGACCCACACCTAAAAGAAATATGAGAAATGCGTGTATCAAGTTCAGAAAAAAGAATAAGAGGAACAAGAATCGTGGATAATGGAGATGTAGATGGTGTATCAGAACCTCGATTAACATCACAACAGACAACCACCTTCGAAGTAGTGGGATCAAAACAAATATATGCCTTCTGTGTCTGAGAATAACCAACAAATATTATACGGCTACCTTGCGGATCAAGTTTATCTACCTGAGATTCAATATTATGAGCATAACAAACACAACCAAAAACCTTCGGAGCGATATGAAAGGGTTTAGCCTGCATAAAGAGAATAGAAAAATGTTATTTGTTCTCAAGAACATGAGAGGGCATGGGGTTTATACAAAAAAAGACAGCTAAGTTCGCAATTCTATAATTTCTTGGGGATATTCATATAAATAAGGAGACAACAGGCTACCTCATGAAAGTGTCTATTTTTACGTTTTACGGTACTATTCTACCGAGAAGTATACGAATATGAAGTCTAATGAAGTATGCCATGATTTTGACAGAATACTTGAAACTTCCTGCTCACATACTCCTTAAAATTATTATAACGAAGAATCTTGATGCAAACATCAAAATGATGACAAATTTTAGCTACAAAGATTTGAAAAGAGACAAAAGATCGGACCTAAAACGAAGAAGATATAACCATCTCATGCATGAGTTATCATCAATAAATGTGACAATATTTATAGCAATGCACACTAAAAAACTTAAATGGACCCTAAATATCAATATGGACCAAAGCAAAAGATGAATCATGTCGTTTATTAACTGGATGAAAAGCGGAGCGATAATATTTTCCATGAATACATGACTCAACTAAATTCAGATAATGATAAATTAGGCAACGTAGTACGCAAGGAAGATAAACGTAGGATTTCCAAGTCTCATATGCCACTTAATAGAAGGAGGATCCACTATCGTTATGGACAAATGGTTTACATAGTAAATATTGTTCTGTTTATGCCCCCACCAATGGTAACTACGTCAGAAGATATTGTATCACAAAGTGAGATAGATAAAATGTTACTAAACAACTAGAATTATGTGTAAGTTGACAAATAGATAATACATTATGATGCATTGTAAAATAATGAGAGTATTTTTCAAATGTAAAGACGGAGTAAGCGATAAATTATCAGCACCAGAAACATTAGTACTACCGTCAATCATAGAAATGAATTTGTGAGGACTAGGAGCAAGATTTGAGGGGCTACCATGAGACATGGTTCGAGATGTCGGACCCACGAATGAGAAAGGAGAGATACCTGATGGAGTAGAAAGATTGACAAGTGTTAGAAAGGAGAGGAGTCGATGCAACTAGCTCCTTTCATCAATGGGAAAGGACATCTAACTACTAGCTTACAACAATATCGATACTCATACAATCTGCCGATACTGATATTCATACAAAATGTCCGATACAGATACAGACACCGAAACCAATACTTTGAACCTTGATAAATAGCTTATACCACTTGCTTTGATCTGAATGGCACACCAACTTCTTACAACCACAAGCTTTGATCCGAAAAGCTTACCGACTTCAAACAACCACGAGGTTTAATCCGAAGGACTCGTCGACTTCAATACAACGAATTGAATCGTAACTTAGAAAACCAAGCTTTACAACTCTCCTAGCTTCTAAGTGCCAAGGCTCTTGAAATAATAGATGAGAAGATTGAAAGTGTGAATAACAATAACAATGGGGAATTCAATGCTTATATAGGTTACTAGGGACCGAGTTCGGATAGAGTTCGGTACCCCAACATTTATAAATTCGAATGTTACAGCATGGTCTTCAGGAAGACTGAGTAAATTAGGAATTTTGATTTTAGGCTGACCGAGTTCGGCCCGAGTTCGGACCGAGTTCGGCCCGAGTTGGGACCGAGCTCGATCTGTATAGACCAGTTTGGTTCAGTGGGCTTGGGTCAGACTTGTTTGGTGGACTAGGATGTTGTTTAGACTTTGGTTTGAGCTTCCTAGTGCCAATGCGACTCGATGTACGACTCCCGTTTGCTGAGAGCGAGGTCCCAGAGAATTCGCTGGACGGTTCAGAGAAATCTTGGGATGATGTCGTCTTTGGCTCATCATCATTTCTCTATTGCATATGTCCATGTTTGAACTTGTTTTTTTTTGCAAATACATGTTGGACGAACAATACAATATACACAGTAGCAAGTCTGATAAATATATGTACATTAGGACAATGCTAAGTTAGTCACAATACTATAATGTTTGCATGAGTATTAGTAATATCATAATGTTAAACTTAATTGATTAGCCATATTTAAAAAATATGATACAATCGTTAGGCGAACACCATATGCCTTAAAAGGAAAATATGTTGTTAAGGCATGGACTAATCCCAATTATCTGTACCTTATGATCCTACTTCCTATCCGATATGGGACTAAACTATTAACTTCATTATCACCACCTTTGAGTGCTTAATCAGAAATATGATGTGTGGGACTAAACTATCAACTATATTGTCACCACTTTTGAGGGCTCAATCAGATACGAGATACAACTCACCAATCTCCACTCAGTTTGTTTCTAGAAGTCCACAACCAAGGCAAGATCTAATATATTGTCATCTCGATCCATTCTACTACAGAACCAAACTGACACATTCTTTTGCACAACTATTTGGTGCCCTAACCGCACTTCTTGCTCTACTAATCAGTTTCTGCTCAGACATTTGAGCCCAGACCACCTTATGGAGAATATTCCTCCACCATAAGAAAAGAGTCTGTATAAGCCGATTATACGCATCATGAATGCTCAACACAAGTTATCTCGAACCAACTAATGTGCCAGACCAGTTCCACCAGCCAAGTAACCTTAAGCTCTGATACCATGAAATTCAAAGAGAACTTTTAGTTTACTGGTATGAATAGAACATGAGAAGTCTTGGTATATTTATAAAAGCAAGTTATGACATCCTCCTATAGTCCAGGCGATATGGGACTAAAGTGAGATATACAATAATAGTCACCTGACATCAGCCATCTAGCGCCTGCACCGGCAGGCCATCTACTGGAGGCAAGGAAAAGGGAGGAGGTTGCTTCTTCCCGTTTGTCGGTGGCGCAAAGCAGAAGAGGGAGGGCCTCCTGGTCGTCGGCGATCAGCCACATGCTCCTCTTCTCAGGTCGACGTTAGCCGGCTACACCGTACCCTCTCCTGGTCGTTAGTAGCCGAGGACAGGAGTAGGGGGGAGGGAGGTGGCAGGGAGGGGGTGAGTTCTGCTCCTTCTGTAATGTCCCGTCCCGCTCAGCTCAATCGTAAGGATCAAAACGCTAACGGCGTTGGACTTAGCCATGCAACGGCCTGTTCGATGTTTCGCTCGGCCGAGGCAACTCCTCGCTCAGGTGGGTGGCTTCGGTGAACTTGTCTCAGCTTGGCCTTCACACTAATAAAACAAAAGTTTTCAAATGCACAAGTAGGCTTGATAATAAAAGAGGCGAATCCAAATAGCTAAGGGAATAATCCCAAGTCGGGTCGGATTGAGTTAGAATATGAAAAGGTCCTACGGTTGGCTTAGAATCGTTGCACGGCTTACTTTCAAAATGACACTCGGTCCTTCGTCCCGTGGCTTGGGAGAAGGAAAGTTGGTCTTCGCCACAAAGCTATGAATTAGCCTAAGTCATAGGCATCGTCCGCATAAATGCTTAATAAAGCATGTACGGTCCCATCGTCCAAGGCTTAGCATAGCCTTTGCTCGCCCCACGGGTTAAGTTGTATCGCACGGCTGGTGGCATAAGTCTAGGCACCCAAAGAACTTGGTTGTTCAAGTCGAACGCGTGTGCGGCACGTTCCCACGATGCAAGGCTTGACGCAACCTTTGCTCGTCAAATTGTTGTACGATTAAGTTAGGCAGAGTATTGTTGGATTATCAAAGTCATAGCAAGCACTGTCTCATGTTTTCTGCGGTTGTCAAGTCATATAGTCCCATGATCTTAAGGCTCGCCATATAAAGTATGACTTGGGCTGTAGTGTCGCGTAGAACACAAGTCGGTTTAAGGCACGAGCTACGATTGGTTCAATAAAAAGTTAGCCACGGTCTGCGGCACCTAAAGAACAATTTTTGTTCAAGTTATGCTTGAAGGCTAACAATTAGCCTTCATGAGTTAGAGTCAATAAGAGTATGGAAACAAAAGAAAAGATGTCGGAACTGTTGGTCAGTCGCCAAGGCAATCCTGGTTTGGGCTCTGCAAAGAAGTATGTGAAGTAGAGAAGTGAACCAAAGAAATGAAATTATCATGAAACAAGGAAAGATGAGTCGAGTCTTGCATGGTCATTGGACAACTTGTCGATAAGGATGATTTTGTTCCTCAGACGGTACATGTGGCCACAGGACCGGTCTGGCCTAGAAGGAACATGTTTGCGGGACCCTCGGATGGTGTGCGACTTGACCCGAGGGGTGCGCCGTTGAGCGGGTAGTATGGGAAATTCGGCGAGATCGCGCCTCGTATACGAACGTACCGTATTACCCAATTAAGGTCCAAGTATAGCTTGTGGTGCTAGTGACCCTTTCATATAGATGAGTCGGCATAAAAGCGGCTATCCGCGTGCATGCCTTAAGCGCGTCAAGATGTGTGTGCACGGTTTGAGTGGGCTACGAAGTATTAGCTTGGTATGCAACACAGTCGATAAGTCTAAGATTTGGCTATAGCCAAGGCACGTGCTTCGGCACGAGATGTGGGTCGACTAATGAGTTCATTGGCACAGAGTGCATAGGTTCGAATTGAGTCGTTTCAAAGTTAAGTCAGGAAGGGCCGTAGGGCAAGTTAGTTAAGGCAAGTTGAGTTATGAGGCACGACCTCTATATGTCATGGCACGACCACGCTGTTATGACACGAGCATAGGTGAAAGAATAAGTGGGGAGGCACTGCCTCGATTACATTGAAGCACGAATAGAGTATAGCACGACCATGTCGTTGCGTCGCTAAGTATAGGCCGGAAGGCAAGGACGACTCGGTGCATTGATGTTGCAAGTACGAGAATGGTCTAGAGGCACAACGATAAGTAAGTTATCGGTGCTAGGCACGGTGATGGTCTAGAGACACAAATAGGCCCGGCGTCGATGTCCTAAAATCGATCCTAAGGTAAGAATAGAAAGATATTCATAAAGGGATTATGTTGCACAAAGTAAATGAACGTGTTGGTTTTGTATGGGTGGGCGAGGAGCTCACTCCACCAGTACAGTTGAGTACTGACACCCACACAGTTTTTATGTGCAGGCACAGGTAGAAGCTCGTCGGCGCGGAGCACGGTTTGGATGCGTCGAGGCACAGAGTTCCTTGGCGTTTCGAGGCGTGCGGTCGCATGGAGTCAGAACTTATACGGGACATAATATATGGACATCGCCTATTTGAAGCATTCGCAAGTTGCAGCCTTCAAGCTTGTATTAAGAAATAAGATAGAGCTGAGTGACTTATAATTTGAGAGAAAAGTGAGCTTGAGAGACATGTAAATCTTGGCCACGTGCCACATTGTAATCTTGTTTTCTATATAAAAAAAGACTGATTTTTTTCAATGCTTGTGTTGCCTTTTTCATTCAATGTTTCTACTTGGGACTTCTGTGCGACGATCCCGTCGTAAGCTGCTGTAATCGGCCGTTATGGAACCCGCCTTGCACGAGCGTAACCTAGGCTCGTGCGGCATCACGCCTTAGCGAGAATGATCGGTCCTACGGGACCGAGGCATGACATAATGGTATCATAGCACGGCTTTACGTCCTTGGACTTCGATTGAATTCTTTAACTTCGATGATGTTCCGCAAACTCTGATATTCCGCAATCGATATCATTGGTGCGCTCTCTCAAATGTCCCCTGGGATGTCCATACAATAAGTCTATATGTTTTGAAAAATATCACAAAGGAAATTCGTTGAACAAAAGTAAACTTCAAATAAACACGGTTGGCTAAGTCGGGATGGGAATATACACCAAGAATTGAGTCGACCTTAGAAAAGTCGTGTGCGAAACTCGAATTGTTTCAAATGAGATCGAAATTGACTTATAGAATGCGGGATGACTATCCATAGAGGTGCCATTAGATGATGTTATCGTCGATGTGATATAGATGAGCGTGCTTAGATTTTGAGGAACGGTTCGAACGAAAATTCGAAGTAATCAAATGATGAATCAAAACTTGTTTCGAGGATTTGTCGAATAACTTCATCCCTGAGTGGTGTATGGGATAGCCTCAGGGATGTCGATCGATTGAGGATACGCGGTGCCAACGAGTCTATCAGCAAGCGACGAATACGCAAAGCCTTAGAAAGAGTGTTTCAAAGTTAGTCATGACTTGATAGCTAGCATGAAATTGATTTGAACGAATTAGAAACGACACGTACGAGATTGAAATTGTGCAAGTATGAAATGCGAGAATGATTGTGTAAGAAAAGAAAGATTGAATCGAGGAAAAGCTAAGGTGTACGAACGGATGAATCGATCGAGGAAATCGATATGAATCGTATACGAAAAGTTAGCACGATTGAATGATAGCATGCATGGAAATTATTCGAATGTTTGAAAATGACTCTAAGGATTAGAATAGATGTTGCTCGATGATTTGAGTTAGCATAAAATGTTGCTTGATGACTTAAGATAGACGGATGAACATAAGTGATGATGGTTTTGAACGAATTGATCATGTAACTAGTTTGAGGGATAATGATCGAATCTGATCTTAAATATCGAGAAAATTGTGGTATATCCAATTCGGATGATAGCATCGGTTAGACGACTCAGAATTCGTTACAAATGAAGATCGTCAAGTTACGTATATCATCGATGGTATTGAGACGTATCAAAGATCGATATGCGATAACTCGGGGGTACTCTGATTCGAGGAATGACGATCGTGTATAGTGTTATTGTTTTGATGGATGCTATGCTTGAGATTTTGATTGAAATGAATGCTTAGATGAAAATGATCGTATCTTGATTTCTTCGACGATAACTACAACGTCGACATTTTTGTCTTGCACAATCGTAACTCCAGCTTCGCACATGCGTCACGTCGGACTTGGGGTGATCGTTCCGCGTGAGCGCTGACATGGTGATTCATGTTCAGCGGGAATGATCGAACTCGGGAGATCAGGGTGTGGCAATTTGGATTTCTTCGACTTGTGGTTTGATGCGAAGGTGAATTCGAGGATTGTTCGGATGGGTGATTGACGATTAAGTAAACTTGAGGATTGAGTAGATCCAATCTGCATATCGAGAATGAATTAGTCTAGAATCAATGCAAGAGTTACGCCCCGATGAGGACGATTATCCTGCGGGAGCGTTGGCATGGTGATTTCATGTCCACCGCGGATAATCAGAGTTGCGTGAGATTGGGGCGTTTCATATTGTTATACTAGACGACCTTGTGATCGAATACGTGAATTGTGATAAACGACTTAGGAAATATGGAATGAGAATTATGGTTTAGCGACGAATCGTGTCGTAGCATGCTTGACTTGGGATGGATGGATAGGTGGATTATATCGAATGTGTTCAAAGAGATAGACTACGCGAATTGCTTGTTGGACGAACGATATTGATATGTCGAGGAATTGGTTGAACATGACTTACCGTAGGATGGCTTTGCTGAATGACTCAGATCCCTTGGACTAAGTGTTGCAAGTGCGAATAGGAGGAATCTATGCTCGAAGTTTAGAAATCGAAGTGATGCGAGCTTGGGTAGAAAATCCGTATTATCAACTTTGGTTTGACCTTAGGATTGGGGTAAGTGTTGATATTATTGTTGGGAAACTATGATTCCAATACTGACGGATGACTTTAGCCTAGAGATAGCCTAGCGGTTAGGCAGATATCCCTGTGCGGAGAAATTGGATATTGGCATTAGTGGATAGGTTGTTCAAATTGAGGAAACCCTACTCACGAGGCTCGGCTGAAATGCATATATTTTAGGGACGCCTGAATATGTACACGATCCGACTCGAGTGAAAATAGCGGATTCTCTATCACAAGGTTTGGCTGAAATACATGTATTTTGGGGACGCCTGGAATATGTGCACGATCCAACTAAGTGATACGTTGAATCCGAGTGAGACTAAAGGAACGAGACGGAATTGAGGATCATGAGATATAGTTGTTCGGGGTGAGAAATAAATAAGGTACGATCGTAGATCGGATTGAAAAAAATGCTTAGGCAAAGTGTGTGCGAGAACCATCGGATATTGAATCAAGTTATAAGAATAAGTGTACTCAGTAAGTTTCGAGGACGAAACTTTTTCTGAGTGGTGTATAATGTAATGCCCCGTCTCGCTCAGCTCAATCGGAAGGATCAAAATGCCAACGGCATTGGACTTAGCCATGCAACGGCCTGCTCGAAGTCCCGCTCAGCCGAGGCGACTCCTCGCTCAGGTGGGTAGCTTCGATGAACTTGCCTCAGCTTGGCCTTCACACTAATAAAACGAAAGTTTTCAAATGCACAAGTAGACTTGATAATAAAAGAGGCGAATCCACATAACTAAGGGAATAATTCCAAGTCGGGTCGGATTGAGTTAGAATATGGAAAGGTCCCACGGTTGGCTTATAATCGTTGCACGACGTGCTTTCAAAATGACACTCGGTCCTTCGTTCCGTGGCTTGGGAGAAGGAAAGTTGGTCTTCGCCACAAAGCTATGAATTAGCCTAAGTCATAGACGTCGTTCGCATAAATGCTTAATAAAGTATGCACGGTCCCATTGTCCAAGGCTTGGCATACCTTTGCTCACCCCACGGGTTAAGTTGTATCGCACGGCTGGTGGCATAAGTCGAGACACCCAAAGAACTTGGTTGTTCAATTCGAACGCGTGCATGGCACGTTCCCACGATGCAAGGCTTGACGCAGCCTTTGCTCGTCAAGTTGTTGCACGATTAAGTTAGGCAGAGTATTGCTGGACTATCGAAGTCATAGCAAGCACTGTCCCATGTTTTCTGTGGTTGTCATGTCACATAGTCCCATGATCTTAAGGCTCGTCATATAAAGTATGACTTGGGCTGTAGTGTTGCGTAGAACACAAGTCGGTTTAAGACACGAGCCACGGTTGGTTCAATGAAAAGTTAGCCACGGTCTGCGGCACCTAAAGAACATGTTTTGTTTAAGTTATGCTTGAAGGCTAACAATTAGCCATTCATGAGTTGAGTCAATAAGAGTATGGAAACAAAAGAAAAGATGTCGGGACTGTAGGTCAGTCGTCGAGGCAACCCTGGTTTGGGCTCTGTAAAGAAGTATGTGAAGTAGAGAAGTGAATCAAAGAAATGAAATGAAATTATCATGAAACAAGGAAAGATGAGTCGAGTCTTGCATGGTCATTAAAAACTTGTCGACAATGATGATTTTGTTCCTCAGACGGTACCTGCGGCCACAGGACCGGTCTGGCTTAGGAGGAACATGCTTGCGGGACCCTCGGATGGTGTGCGACCTGACCCGAGGGGTGCGCCGTAGAGCGGGTAGTACGAAAAATTCAGCGAGATCGCGCCTCGTTGTATACGAACGTACCGTATTACCCAATTAAGGTCCAAGTATAGCTTGTGGTGCTAGTGACCCTTTCATATAGATGAGTCGGCATAAGAGCGGCTATCCGCGTGCATGCCTTAAGCGCGTCAAGATGTGTGTGCACGGTTTGAGTGGGCTACGAAGTATTAGCTTGGTATGCAACACAGTCGATAAGTCTAAGATTTGGCTATAGCCAAGGCACGTGCTTCGGCACGAGATGTGGGTCGACTAATGAGTTCGTTGGCACAGAGTGCATAGGTTCGAATTGAGTCATTTCAAAGTTAAGTCAGAAAGGGCCAAAGGACAAGTTGGTTAAGGCAAGTTGAGTTACGAGGCATGACCTCTATATGTCATGGCACGACCACACTGTTATGACACGAGCATAGGTGAAAGACTAAGTGGGGCGGCACTGCCTCGATTATATTGAAGCACGAATAGAGTATAGTACGACCTTGTCGTTGCGTTGCTAATTATAGGCCGAAAGGCAAGCACGAGTCGGTGCATTGATGTTGCAAGTACGAGAATGGTCTAGAGGCACAACGATAAGTAAGTTATCAGTGTTAGGCACGGTGATGGTCTAGAGATACAAATAGGCCAGGCGTCGATGTCCTAAAATCGATCCTAAGGCAAGAATAGAAAGACAATCATAAAGGGATTATGTTGCACAAAGTAAATGAACGTGTTGGTTTTGTATGAGTGGGCGAGGAGCTCACTCCACCAGTACAGTTGAGTATTGACACCCACACAGTTTTCATGTGCAGGCACAGGTAGAAGTTCGTTGGCGCGGAGCACGACTTGGAGTCGTCGAGGCATGGAGTTCCTTGGCGTTTCGAGGCGTGCGGCCGCATGGAGTCAGGACTTATACGGGACATAATGTATGGACATCGCCTATCTGAAGTATTCGCAAGTTGCAGCCTTGAAGCTTGTATTAAGAAATGAGAGAGCTGAGTGATTTGTAATTTGAGAGAAAAGTGAGCTTGAGAGACATGTAAATCTTGGCCACGTGTCACATTGTAATCTTGTTTTCTATATCAATAAAGACTGATTTTGTTCAATGCTTGTGTTGCCTTTTTCATTCAATGTTTCTGCTTGGGACTTCTGTGCGACGACCCCGTCGCAAGCCGCTGTAATCGGCCGTTATGGAACCCGCCTTGCACGAGCGCAACCTAGGCTCGTTCGGCATCACGCGTTAGCGAGGACGATCGTTTCTACGGGACTGGGACGTGACACCTTCTGCATGGACGGAAAGAGGAAAGCTAGCGGAGGTCATCTCCTCCCTCGACAGAGGATGAAGAGAAACGGGAGGAGGTATGTTCCTTTCCCGGTTGGAGGCGGCACACAAGAACTGGGAAGGAGTGTTTCTGATTGGAGGCGGCGTACAAGAAAAGGGAGGGTTTTCTAGGTTAATGGCAAACTGGGAAGTTGAAAAGGCTCTGCTGCTTGGTACAGAACCCTTACCCCTGTTTTATATGTTTTGTTTGGTTTTTTTTGCATACTAGTCCTATGAAACTATCTTATTTCTCAAGTTTCAAACTCTTGATATTAACTATATTTTGTAGATCCATGGGCTTGGGCCCAATGGTAATTATATTTGTCTGCAGTGGGCTGTTGCTGGGTTATTTTAAATTTTTCTGCGTGTTGCCAAGCAATGATATATGAAAATTGCTTAAATCTGCAGCTGGGGTGGGCCTAAATAAATTTAAATATGTTGTTAATTACGTAGGTGGGCTGGGTTTGGTAGCTAAATTTTAAAAATGCTATGCTATTTTGAAATGCCCTTTTTGACCATGTTTCAACTAGGCCAATGGGTCGTACCAGTTTTTAGACTCTAATGTTGTCTGGGATGTGACCCATGTCTAGAATATATGATTGGGTTGTGGCCCTTTTCATCTCTAATTTTTGGGACTAGTGGTTTTGGCCCTTTTTATCTCTAATTTTTGGGACTAGTGGTTGTGGCCCACGTCAACTTAGTTATGGCTAAGAAGACTCAATGACCCAAAACCAATGAGTTAATGTGCTCTTGGTTCTATATTTGGGCTTCTCGTATGGGCTAATCATTGGATGCACCAAACGGGCGTCCTAGTAGGTTAAAAGTCTAATGAGATTAGAGGGATGTCCAAAATTGGAAACAATCGAGTTAGTGGACTCTTGAACTAAAAATATGTTATACTTGATGTTGTATTACTTGTTGTTTAGAACAATATTTTTTTATGGATTTTGCATTATTAATCACAAAAGATCATGGAATTTAGACAAATTAACTGCTTCTTTAGGATATTATTGGAAAGGGGCAATAGGTTTTAACAAGGTTCGCAGTATCATCGTTATCGGTATTGGACCCTTTCTATGAGTATCGAGATCGGCGGTATTGACACTATATGTGGTTTCGAACCAGAGTATCGGAATTTTTGGGTACTGGAAAGCAAATAATTATTAATAAATTATTAAAATGATTTTTTTATACATTTAGGCATAACTAAGTATTTTATGTGTTGTTTCTTAGTAGTTTTGAAATTATATGAAATAAGAGTCACCCTTGCTTATTGGTTTACATGCGATAAATAAGTTCTCTTCATTTACATGCTTTTACAACCTTATTATGCTTTTACAACCTTGTCGATTGATCTTTTTCGTTCAATTTTTTCTGCCAAATTGACTAGAAAATAGACCCCCAATATCGGTATAGGTTAGTGTCACAAGTGGTCAGTATCAGATCGGGACATGCCAAACCGTATCGGTTGATACTGCAAACTATGGTTTTAAGTGCCCAAGTTGTGTCTAGTACATGGTGAGCCCTTCATTGGGTAGTCGTAGGGAAGTCCAACTAATATCAAACTAAAGTTTTTTTGTTTGTGTGTTTACTGAAACAAACTGTGCGAGATTTTTCTGGTAGTAGCATAAGATACACTTGGCCATCTGTCTAGCTTCTAAGAACTCAAGTCTTTTCTACAGATGAATATATGTTACTTGCCTATATTTATTGGTCATGTAAGATTTGGTTTCAAGCATCGCTTGGTTCTGGTTTTGCGATTTACGAATTTTGTAATTGATATGGTTGTTCTTTTCAGCGAAAATAATACATTTTTAAAAATATTCTGTAAAAGTAATTGATTGTTAGCATAATAGTATTGTCTCCACCTGCTGATGACAGCCAATGGTGTTTTTGCAATTTCCACCATATAGGTGAGAACAAATAGCGACAACTACATTTTGTGCCGCAGGACCTCTCCTAAATGAGCAATAAATTCTCGAAATTATCGAGGAGAAAGGATCAAGATGGAGCAAAGCTATGGGCCAGCAGCAAATTTAGGTGTAAATTGCGACATCCATAAGGCGAAGTTGAACTGTAAAGACACATGTGACATATATCATCCACTATCTGGGATCACGTGATATTTAATTTTCAGTGTTTGACGAACAACAAATTTAGGTGTAAATTGCTCCCTTCCAGTTTTAGTTGTATTCCCTCCATGTGAATGCAAAGGCGTTTGCTCGGAAACTTTAGCTTAAGCTTAGTAAATTTAGATCCACAAAGTTAGAGAGTTCATCTTGTCTCTAAATGCACAGACTAAATGCGCAGATTAAATGCGCAGACTGTGGTCTGAAGTACAAGAGACACTTCATTGGGATTGAGAAGGTTGTGGCAGTTGTATTGAAACCAAGCATGCTCAAAGAGACGAATTGTATGGGAAATGGACATTTTGTAGACCTTGTTCTTGGAGGTGCTATGTGTATTTAGAGAACAACTTGGTCATCTAGATGTTAAACATCAAGACATACCGGTTATGTCGGGGACGAAAACTAGCTTCTCTGCGATATATTTAACGCTCCTGGGATCCATTGGGATCTTGACATTTAAGCACTTATGAGTCTAGTTTTAGCATCAACTTAGAGGGTTATATAGTTTCTTTATGTAGAATGCCTTGTATAAGTACTAGCTATTTGGGCGTTTTTTCATCAAATAGATGTAAAGCAAGATAATGTTGACAAGGATGGCTAGAGACGGACTTGTGAGTCTACTTGCCAGAGCTATGCTACAAGAAATGATTGAGCAAAGCAAGTTTGCATATGTTCTGTTACATATAGTTCACTCCAACATTATTAGATCTTGATTGTGAAGGCTAGACTTGAGTTCCCATGCAAATGATTGTTCTTGGAATAGCTTTGTGTTTTCTATTATCCAATGCTATGTGAGGACAGTGGAGACTCAAATGAGCGCAAGCATTAAGGCTTTGCAAACACACCAAGGTAGAGAATAAAACGCAATAAGGGACCTTTCCATAGTTAATTATTCCTTGTAGTGAAGAGAATTTCAGCACAAGCGAGTCTCCCATTTGGGGAGATGATTTGCTGAGAATGGTCTATATTTGAACTAATTGCCAACCAAAAGGTCACTTCCACTCTTTTGAGTTATGGATTGACGAGTATCCCAACTTTTGGGCCAATTGCGACCATAAGGTTAAGTTGCACACAACCTTCCATTAGTTGGGAAGTTGGGCCCTAGAGGGAATTGTGTATATTGGTACTCTAGTCCAAGCATCAAGGTTTATGTGTTTGGCATGCAACTTGATGGAAGTAGGACTGAATTAGAGTTCCCAGGAGGATTTATTTCTCACAAGGCCGTTTTGGATATCTACGAGACTGAGAATGATGCACCAGTTACCCAGTAGAGAAGAGGAAGTTGTTCCTTCGTTCCTCAGGATAGTGGGAATGACATGCCCATGGAGGCTTTGTGCCAATAAAGCGAACTCACCAAATTCGTAGGAGTAACCATGTAATGATTCCCAACGTTGTTTTAGGAGGGGGATTGGTTCATGGTGGCACCACATATTGCATAATGTTGCGGTGTAGTGGCACCGCATAATGTTGTGGATCCAAATCCATTTATTTGGTTACTTTTGGGCCTGCAACGAAAGATGAATGACTACTATGCTATTTGAATTTGGTGAGGAAGAATCAAGTCTGGGACTTGCTGTCTAATCGCAAGACTATTGAAAGTCTATGTATTTTCAAGGTCAAGCGATATGTATAGGGTTCCTTTGAACGACAAAAATATGTTCGGTGGCATATGGATTCACTCATTTGAGAGGGGGTGAACTATAAAGAGAGATATTCCATAATGGTGGGAGTTGACTCAATTTGCCTGATCCTTGCAATGAAAACGTACTTAAGACTTACAGCTCATCCAAAGGGATTTGTTAAATTACTTACTTATAATTAGTTGGGTTAGGAGATAATTTAATTTGGTCCATTAGTTTCATAGGTTTAGGGACTCGAGCGAAAAGTCTGTTGTCTTAATAAGTCCATCTTCGGCTTGAAACCTTCATCCAATAGTGGTAGAATCAATTCTATAGAGCTGTTATTAGTTTATGGCTTATGATGATCGGATAAAACCACTATATAGCAGTCTAGCATGAGCTTGTTTTGTTGTCTTTATATCAAAACAATATCTTGTTTGTAGGCGACAAGAGTGAGTTGATAAAGCCACTAGTGAGTCGTCATCCTCAACTCTTGGTTTGAAGGATGAGATGTTAGTTTTGTGCTCGGATAAAGATCCATTAAAACGGCTTCTAGAAGATTTTTTTGGTTCGTCTAAGTGACGTAAAGGAAGATCTTAGAACGTTTTTGAAGTCCACAATAACAACTTATGTTGGGAAAGACCACGAAGTTAGTGTTGTTCATTCCCTCATATTCCATACGAGAAGAAGTAAGTGATAAAATGCTAATATAGTCAGTAGTATAGAGCATGGTACAGTCTATACTTGTCTCAAGTTACTATTTGGTATAAGACTATTGAGTCAATACCAGTCCAATATACTCGGCCAATAAGAGTGAAGTGAAGAGTATCTTGCGGTGATCTTGTGGGATTGCACATTCCACCCAATTCTTCTTTAAGCTTGATACATATGCTTGAGAGGATAATAGATGCTGACAAGGTCGGTGAACTTGGCAAGCGTATGCCCTGCGTGTAGATAGTTCTTTATGCTGAGTGGCAGGGCTATCACTTCGTATAACAAAAGATTGGATACACAACGATCTCTGAGGTAGCGCTAAAGGTAGTTCGGTTTGGAACTATCCTTCGACACATTTAAGTGGTGCAATGTGCGTCAAAGTTTGCTATCCTCAAATAGTTGCAGCATGTTAGCGATAGTGTTCGCGAAGGACCACAAATACCTCAGAGAGAAAAGCACCAATATTCCTCGTCACTTTATTAGGAGATACGAGAAAGAGAAGGATGTCCTATAGTACATTATTCTAAATAAGACAGGTCGCATATATTGATAGTTGTGACCGTCTTCCTAAGGGCATTCTTGATGAGCATGTTTTGTGTTGCATACTAGGTCTGTGGACCGAACCCTTGGTATTATACTCATTTTGTATATGGACATGCATTTTCCTTATCTCAGAGTCATTTTATGGATTGTACCTCATATATGTCACTATTTATTTGCTTTTTATTTGTAATTAATTATATGTTGGGTATTGAGGTCTAGTATGGTAATCAGTTGGCATGGAATGTTATAAAGTATGTCTGACACATTAAGATCGGCTTACTCCCATAAGCGATCACCCTTGGTGCGGAGAGAGATTGGTAATAACAATAATGCAGTAAGGACTTCGGTAATATTGAGAGCACTTAAAAAGTCGTCCTTCCAGGATGAGGTTGTGACTGCATAATGTAGTCCGACCGACAGAATATAAGTGACCCTACCTACTACTGCCTATATTAAGCATCAGATTTGAACACAAATCGTTGCTTTTGGGCAGGTGATGCAAATTGGTAATGCTGAGCGTTTATATAGAGTGATCGAGCTAAGGTCTGCACGGTGAGCATATTGCATAGAGATTGACATACTCTGCACGAGAGTCTCTTCTCCGCCGTTATACGTCCCCATATGACGTGTGCTATGTTGACCCATTTGGAGAGTGAGGAATGGTCCCTGCTTCCTTGCCATGTGAGCTCCATAACTAAGTATAGCTAGTCTCCACTATGGTGGATGATACAAGTGCCACTAGAGACATCTGACTATTTAGGGGGACAGAGTTGACGTCTGCTACTTTGACATGCTTACTATGATGATATCAATACCGTACAAAGGTGCATGAGTGTGAAAGTGCTCAGCGACAAGAGGAACTGCACAGTGCAAAAGAAAGTTCATTAAACGTGTCTTATGATCAATAGTCACCGGCCAATTTTGGTCGTGCCATTGGACGGCGACGAAATGTGATTGAGTTATTGTTAACCGTATGCTCTTTTAAGGGATAAAGAGAGAGTCAAATAGGACATTGCTAATTGATATCGGGCGCACATGACTTTCTTATAACAACTGTGTGTTGATAGGAGTTATCTCCGCTTTGGTTCCTAACGAAATTTGGTATGGAGTGCTCCCAGTGCAAGTTCGCAGGTACTCAGTGGTTGCATGACGCATAAATGATAAGGGTTATGAGAGAAAATTATAGAAAGAGAGCCTTGAGTAGACACCCACTACGGGCGAGTGGGAGTATGTTGGCATGTAAGCCCATATGTGTCCTACAATGGTGCGCCCTTTGTGGGTGCACAAAGCCATGTAATTCCAAACTAATTGGTTAGGATGCTAACCAATTTACAGGGACAAGGATGATATCTTTTGGAGATATCTAATTCATCTCTCTCAATTAAGAGAATTTTTTTCGGAATGTACGAGTAGAGAAACCATCTCTTTACCCTCTCACATTCTTATGTTTGTTGCGTGGTGAAAGAAGAAAGGGTTTCCAAGTGTTCGGAACAAAGCACGGAAACTAGTCTCCCCCGAACCAAAGAAACTGCGGGAGAACTAAAGAAGGACGCAGAAAATAAAATTGTCAAAATCATACAAGTGCTAAACACAAACACGCCAATTTTTGATGTGGAAAATCGTCGCGAGAAAAAAACCACGGGACGATCAGAGTCCAACATGGAAAAGCCTTCACTAATGAATTAGAGAATTGCACCCTCTATAAATTTCTCCACCAATCCAACTGGATCACCACAACTACTTGGACGATGAAACAGATTACAGACCTCTGAAGAACAAGAGACAACGAGAAGAATTAGTTTCTCAAAAAAAAAAACGAGAAGAATTAGCCGAAACGATCTCTCCTTCAAAGTAGCCGGCATCTCTCTTTTTCTGTCCAAAAGTGTAAAACCTTCTTTCTTACGTGCTTGTATAGATTAGGGTTAGGAAATGCATGTTATAGTTCTCTCAATCTCACAACAGATCTGGACCGTCTACATGATTCAACGGTGTAGAAAATACTGCCAAATTCGGGTTCAGTCCGATTGACCGACATATCGTCGGTACATTGCAGTATACCAACGATATACTTTATCGACGAATAAAAATTCGGTGAATTTCAAATCTAGAATTTTCAATACCGGTATACCAACGGTATGCTGTAGTGTATCGTTTGTATACTGAGTCGGCGAATGTCGACAAATGCGAACCTAGAATCAAATAGAAGCCAATTAGCTACAACACTAGCATATTGGTGGTATACTGCAATATACCAACGGTATACCGTTGATGCTCTGTTTTCCAAAATAATCGCAGTTTTGAACGATGCCTTAAACTCTCCAAGCTTCTCCGACACACGAATGACACTCGTCGCATCCCGTGGTTTTCTCTACATAGATTGGGAATCCCACCTAACTCCAACAAATCTTCCTCTTCCCAACTAGGTGGTGGAGCTCGTCATACCAACGATCCTCCTGCAGTACTCAAAATTTTCTCTTGGTAGAACCTTCGTAAGCATATATGCTCTATTGTCGTCCGTGTGAACCTTCTCAAGCACATCTAATATCCAATAATACCAATTTGTAATATCCTTGGACCGACTATAAAACATCGGATTCTTTCCAATATGGATTGTAATCTGGATATCGCAAAGCAAAACATACTGCTTTGCGTAAGTCCCACTTTCTGCAGAAATATCTTCATCTATAAACTCCTTATAAGCCTCCGTCGCCACAATGAACTATGTCTCTGTCGTAGACAAGAGAACACACTTCTGCAATCACGATTGCCATGAAACTGCTCCACTTGCAAACATCATAACGTAGCCCGAAGTCAATCTCCTCGTGTCCACATTTTCAACCATATTAGCAGATAATTAAGCTTACTTGTTTTGTGTATTGTCCTGGATCTTGTAATAACTCCCCTCGATCTGGAAGTAACTTCATATTGGGATCCATTGGAGCCTTTACGGGTTTGCATTCCAACACCTTTGCTTCTATCAATATATGCAAAGAATATTTCTTTTGGGACAAGGAGGTCCCTTCCTTAGATCTTGTAACTCCAATACCTTTTAGAGTTTCAAAGGTGCCCCCAATATTTTCTGCGGAAGTGTTTTTATATGTAGACCTTCAGTATTGAGATTTTACAATGTCATCACCTCGAAGGACAATATCATCAACATAGACATTTAATATAATTTCTTTGTCCTGGTAATGTCTATAATATACAAAATAATCACTATCACATATTCAAAGACCAAACTCGCTACCAAATCGGGCTCGTGGTGACTATTTCAACCTATATACTGATTCGCATAATCGATATACCTTCAAAGACCCCCTAGCAACAAATCCATGTGGTTGCTTCATATAAATTTTCTTGTCGAGGGTGCTATGTAGGAAAGTATTTTTGACGTCAAGCTGGTGCAACGACTAATAGTGACAAGTGGCCAAAGTAATGTGGATACAAACTTAAGTCATCTTTGCAACCGGAGAAAAATGTCTCTAAATAATTCACGCCATATGTATCTGATTACGTTAGCCACCAAAGGAGCCTTCAATCTCGAAGGAGCATCAAGATGAAATTTAGGTGAAAACACCAAACGACAACTAACCACTATCTTGCGAGGGGAAGGTGCACCAAATTCCAAGTTTGATTATCACACAATACTGAGCTTTCTTTGCCTTCTTCCATCCTGGATTACAGAGTTTTTCTAAAACAAACTTAGGGATAGGGCAAGAGTCCAAAGAAGAAAGATATGAACTATATGATGGAGATTAGTTGGCATAAGAGGAAAAAAAAACTATATAATGGATGAGAGACAAGAACGAGTACCCCTGCAGATCGCAAAGGAACATTAAGATCAGAATCAAGAGTTCACTCACTAGTTACTGAGGTGGAGAACTTGGATATTCAGAGGGATAATCGGCACCATCAAAGAGTCTTTGTGGCAGGTAGTATAAGTATGAGAAACTTGAGTCTGCTCAAGAGAACTACGTTCACCGAAAAAACTATAAATTATCTGATCCCTGAATATGTCAGTCTTGGAAGGTAAAATAATAAGATAATCATCCTTGATATATGTAGAGGAAGGAAGATCCAACTGCTTAACAACAATGAATCGTTGCGATTCAAAGAATGTGATATCCACGGCGACAAAGAATTGACGTAAATCTTTTTGAGTGCGAGAATGTCTACCAAAAATAAATTTAATTGACCAAGTACCATTTTTTGACTCACGACAATAATTATGAAAAATGTCTAAGGTCAAAATATGAGGTGATAAGTGAAATACTGGTATAGTGGAAAAAGTATTAGAAAACGGCCTAAGGTCATTTGAAACGGATGATGACTTGCACTTGATTAGTAACAAGCAGTTAGTATCGTATCACACCAAAACTATTTGGTAACATTGAGATGACTTAATAATGCTTGAACAACATCCAACATGTCTATTCTTACGCTTGACAACAACATATTGTTGTGGTGTGTAAGGACAATAGGACTAGTGAACAATTCCATTATGAATCAGAAACTCAATGAAAGAAGAGCTGAAATACTCTTTAGCATTAGCACTCCTCAATGATTTCATAGTTTTGCCAAATTAAATTTGGTTTTCCTTAAAGAAGTTTTAAAGATGGATAATATTCTAGAACAAGTTTTAATTATAAAAGCCAAGTCAACATATGAAAAATCATCAACACATGTTATAAAATAATGGAATACAAATTTGAGTCAATAGAACATGGCTCCAAAATGTCTAATTGGACTAATTTTTTTGCCAAATGGAGTTAGGATTTTCTGAAAGAATGTTTTAAGGATGGAAATATTTTAGAACAAATTTTAATTAGAAAAGCCAAGCCAACATATGAAAAATCATCAACACATGTTATAAAATAATGAAAACCAAATTTGAGTCAATGGGACATGGGTCCAAAATGTCTAATTGGACTAAATCAAAAGGTTGGGTTGCTCTTTTATTGGCTCTAACAAGATATGTTAGATGATGATGTTTGCCTAGATGATATGACCCACACTTGCTAGAAGACATTCCTTAAACTAGGATCAAATTTTTTTAAGTTACGAAGGGAAGGGTGTCATAGTCGATAATGTAAATCTATAGGAGATGTATTATCGCGGGATGTTGCAAAATCAGAAATAATTCCAGATGATTTAGACTGTCCGATTCGTCCTCTGCCAATCATCTTTTCCGTTCCAAGTTCCTCAAAGATGCATTGATCAAAAAAAAAGTGACTAAGCAATTCAAGGACTTATTGATTAAGTTACAAACAATAAATTGCAAGGAAACTTTGGCATGTATAAGACGAAAGATAATGATAAAGAGGGGGTGACATGCAGATAACCAACTCCACCAACATTTGAAATACTTCTGATAGGAGGTAATGGAGATAATGAAGTGAAAGTGGACAAGATAGCTCATTCGTCCGTCATAAAATGAGTTGCACCAGAATCAGTAACCTATAAGCGGGAAGCTAAAGATGAAAGACATACAAAGGTATTACCGGCTTGGGCTAAGGTAGCATGTGAGGGCGAAGACATTTGAGATGCTTTGATCTACTATGTTGCCTGAAACTGCTGAAAGAATTGTATTTTGGAAAGTTTTCATTGGAGGTAGTGATACCAGTCGAGAACGCAAAGTGTCGATCACAATGTTCTCAATCGAATCATGACCACTAGATCCACCACCCCCCACAACTTCCACGAGAAAAGTGACCTGATCCTCGTCCACTTCTTGCGAATGGAGTAGGAACAATTTCATGAAAAGCGACACTAACAGAGTGGGTTATACTTTTCGCATCATCACCATCCATTACAGAATTATAATTTTGGACAAAATAGTTATGTTCAAGAAAACAAGATCAAGAAAGAATACGACCTCCTTAAATTAGGCCCTTAATACATGAATACAATATGAAATAAAAAGAAGAAGAAAGGAAACAATTTTTTTATATAAATATACGAATATATCAGTTTTTTTCTTTCCTTTTTTTATTTTTGTTTTTAGATCATAATCTTACGTAATCAAGACTATATTTGGGCTAATACCGAAGGACACTAGTGTCTCAGAAGTAAGATATAGATGGTTGACATTGTCAAGATAGGAGAGAGATCGTGACAATAAGTTTGAAAGAGACAACCTAACC
This sequence comes from Iris pallida, assembly GCA_029216955.1. Classification (NCBI taxonomy): domain Eukaryota; kingdom Viridiplantae; phylum Streptophyta; class Magnoliopsida; order Asparagales; family Iridaceae; genus Iris; species Iris pallida. The sequence continues at coordinate 2,368,163 of JANAVB010033017.1, forward strand.
ATCATGTAGCAATCTAACAATCTAACTATCATGTAACAACCTAGCAACCTAACCATACCTTTTACCATAATGCATGAATAAATTTAGATTGCAATGCATGAGTTACATAATTCAAGTAGTCATGAATTATGTAAGGTGTGTAAGTCAATAGATGAGTTACAAAGTCCAAGTGTCATGATAGTGGTTTATCTAGTAGAAGTTCATGGTTCATGTAATTGCATGGTAAGTCTAATAAAAATAGAATTATTCCACTTTATTCTATTTCACCAATTTATGATTTAATTTGATGGTGGATTAATGTTCATCTCACACTACTAGAAAGGGAATTCATATTCGAGGAGCTTTCTCCACAACATGATGATTTAAAAGTTTCCGACTTCCAACTTCACTTATGGCCAGACACATAAGCAAGCTATTTGGCAAAATAAATAGTGTATCCCACGAATTGGCCCTTAAATAAGCTGAGTGGAAGATAAGGATTCAAGTGTCCAATTCTACAAAGTTTGGGATGAAGACTTAGTTGTTGTACTTGATCTATTCCATACTATTTGCCATCTGACTAATTACTTTGCTTTCATAAACACAACTGACATTGTCTGTTCTTGTTCATTATAATTTAAGTTCACATGTTTAAGAATTCCATCTAGTTTGAAACTTTTTCAAGCTTAAATTATTAATTACCAGTTTGTAATACAAGGAGCTTTTCATAATTATTTTTACTGTAAAAAATTTCAGGTGATATAAGTATCGACCTAGTTGGTGGCTTCCATTCTGATTCCAGTTACAAAGTTGCTGGAACAAAAGATGGTACTTCATTAAAAAAACATTTCCTTGAAAAATATACTTTTCTTTGTTTTCCCTTTTATTGGTGAATTAGGTGCTCTGTTGCATGTGTCGTGCTCAACGCTTGCTGCTTCTATAGTTGTACTGATATGTCTCACTTCATATCTGCTGCCTTTTGCTGATGTTTTGTGATCCTTCCTGTACTATTTTTCTGATACAAACATGACAGCTTCATAGTTTTCAACTTCCAACACTACACTTATGACAAGGCATATGAGCAACCTATTTGGCTGCATTGGGCAAATGACTAGTCTCTCTTAAGTACTGGCCCATAAGAAAGCTTAATGGATGATAAGGATGCACGTGTCCAATTCCAAATGTTTGGAATAAAGGCTTTATGGTTGTACTTGATCTCTTCTGCTATTAGCCATCTGACTTTGCTTTCATGAAATAGCAAAAAAAAAGGAAGCTAAGAAAGTAGTTAATGAAACTAAATCTAATTGATTATTTATATAGGAGGTTAGAAACTAAGGAGGGAGAAAATTATATTTATTCTCTCCCTAAGAGTAGGGAAAGGAGGATCAAAGACCTATGTAAATTGAGTAATCAAGAGGAGGACCGAAAGGTACTGGTAAGAGAAAATTATATTAAGGAGAGGTGAATGAGTAATTTTCACAAGCTATTTAAAGATGAGAGCAATCTAGAAAATCTTAGTTTAGATTCAGAGCTAGCTCATGCTAAGTCATATTGCTATTGTCGTAAATTAGAATTTCTGAAGTTAAGAATGCATTTCAGAAAATGAAAAAAAAAGAAAAGAGAAAGCGTTAGGACTTGAATAATATTCCTACTAAGGTTTGGAAATGTTTAACGAAGAATTGGCATGATTTACCGATTTATTCAACAAAATGCTAAGGACTAAGAAGATGCCGGATGAATGGAGAGGCAATATTATACTAGTTTGCAGTATCAGCCGATACCAATCCGATACGGTTAATACCGATACGGTTTGACATGTCCCGATCCGATACTGACTCATACCAATATTGACCAATACGAAATTGGGGGTCACTTTTCCAGCCAATTCGGTAAAGAAAATTGAACGACCAATCAACAAGGGGGTAGAAGCATAAAAACAATTGTAAAAGCACATAAAAGAAGTAAATTTATCTATCACAGGTAAAACAATCGGTAAGGGTTGCTACTATTTTATTAAATTTCAAAAGTACTAAGAAATAATTTATGTTGTATAAAATATTATTTCTAAATATTTAATAATTATTTTCTTTTCGATACCAAAAAATCAGATACACCGATCCAAAATTGTTGATACTACCGATACCACTTATCCCGATACTCATAGGAAGGATTCGATACCGATTCTGATATCGATACTGCGAACCTTCATTGTAGTACCCATGTATAAGAACAAGGGAGATACAAAGTTGTAATAACTATATCGGAACCAAATTTTATGAGTCTTACTATAAAATTATGGAAGAGAGTGATTGAGCAAATATGGGTGTTCTAAAAATCGGTCTAGACTGCCGTCCGCCGCACGGAAACCCCCATGTTCGGTGGTCCCCAACCCCCCTGTTACTATTGATGGTGCTGCCACAGTTGTTGTTGCCACGCCTCCCGTGCCCCTCCTCCCCCATCGCGCCTACCCCTTGCCTCCCCTGCCACGTGTGCAACCTCCCTGCGCTCCCCATGCCGCTTCTTCCCTGCCCAGCCCGGCCCAGCCCTCCCTCACCCCCACCCCCGCACCTCCCCGTGCCCCTCCCCCACGCGCGCCTCCCCGACCCCCTCTGCTTCTTAGCCCCCCTCCCCCCACCTAACCTAACCCTAGATGTCCAATCCATGCTATCATGGTCGCTGCCACCCCAAACCTAACCCTAGTTCCTTATTAAAAAAATCACCATAGATGTCCAAACCATGCTATCATGGTCGCCGCCACCCTAAACCTAACCCTAGTTCCTTATTAAAAAAATTAGTGTTGAGATCTACAGTGTAAACAATGATTGTTTACTTGAACCTCTAAAGCTTGACATCGACATCAGGAGTTAACAAAGAGCAAACAAGTTGCTTATTTGCTTGTTCTTTCCTTATCCGGTATTTACATCAGGATCTAATAGAAAGTAATTTGGGTTACCTCTCTGTCCTAGCTTGTGTAAACCACATTCGATCTTTGCTTACCTTGTGCGAGCCGGTTCTAGCTACGTTATAACGCATTGCCAGAGTGGATGTGGTTATCGAGTCGGAAAGATCAAACAACAGTCGAGTTGGGAACATTGAAGGATGAAAAACACTAAGGCAAGTAGCAGGACTGACAACAACAGTGCCGGAAAACAATGACGGGAACTGGCATGATGGTTTCATCGATTCGGCTTGTCGATCGATGATTGGATGGTCCAGATAGTTACTCAACATGGAGTAAGATGGTTGAGAAGACGCTTCAGAAAATGCGGTTGTCAAAACATGACTGACAATCTCTCAGCAGCCAGTGATCCCACATACGAGCAGTGGAAGACACATGCCAGTCGATTGTGTAAATAGTTGATGAATTCGATGGAACCATCGGTTGAGGACATGGATCAGAACACAGATTCGGTAAAGGAGCTATGGGAGGTTCTAGCAACTGTCTTTGATAAAAAAACGTGATTTGTCTCGTATCTATGACTCGGTGTTAGCATCTACTGAGAAGACCAGGGAAATAAATCACATAAAGACCACTTTCGGGCCTTTAAATTCCTAACTGATGAGGTTGATCGTGTCTTAACTCTAATAATGGACATCAATGAGGCAAGAACTCATTGTCAGCAACTCTATGTCATAGCATATCTTGTCTCTCTCCGTCTTAATATGGACTTTGCTCGGTCTTAAATTATTGCTGGAGCTGAGGTTTCGTCTTTGATGGAAGCCTACTTTTGTATCCTACGAGCAACAAAAATCATTGAGACCACTACGGGTGACGTTCCTGCTGATCGATCTGCCATAGGTACTTTTCGTAGGGGATTCTGTTGTGGTTGTAGAGCTCAACGTGGTGGCAGGAATACTACCGCGATGGTGGACTGGACAATGATGGTCGTGATGGAGGAAGACCGCATACATGCTTCAACTGTGGCCAACAAGCCACTTTTAGTGCCAGTGCCGCAAAGCACCTGCTGCTAATGCTGCATCAAATACTCATGATAATAATAGGATATGTGTGCAGATGACGACAGAAAGCTATGTCGACTTCACCGACTTTCAAACTCAGCGTCGTAGTGAAGCCTCTATTTCTAGGTCCACAACCGGGTACTCAACGACGTGTGGTAAAGTCAAAGCAGTGGGTGATTGACTCTTGTACATCTGCTCACGTGACGACGACGCAAGTATGTTGCGCAATTATGTATCGGTAGGTCGTATGACGGATATTACTGTTGTGAATGGTGGTTCACTGATAGTCTGTGGAAAAGAAAGTGTCTTCTCCGTGGAAAAGGAAGTGTCCGTCTTTCTTCTAGATTGTCACTCACTTTAGTATTCCATATACCTGGCAATCCATTCAGCTTACTGTCAATTAGTCGGATTATTCGTAACTTGCAATGCTCGGTAATATTTTTTTTCTGATTGTTGTATTTTTCAGGACCTAAAGACTGGAAAGACTGTCGGTAGGGGGCATGTGGTTGGAGGCTTGTACCTGTTTGACATGAATTCTTCCGTTACCTGTACCGGCATGACACTCGATCCTTTTGAGTTGATCGGGTAGGTCACCTATCCATCCAAGCTCTCCAGAAAATGTATCTATCTTTAGATGTTCAAGTTCCCTTTCATTGTGAGTCGTGTAGTTGGGCCAAGCATCACCGGGTTCCCTATCCGGTGAGTTTAAATAAAGCTGCATTAGCTTCTTTTGAGTTAGTGCATTCTGATGTGTGGAAACGTTGTCCTGTTGAATCTATGATGGATTTCAAGTACTTTTTTTCATTTGTTGATGACTATTCACGTGTCACATTTGTCTACTTAATGAAAAATTGCTCTGAATAATTTGATATTTGGTGCAATTTTATACGAAAACTACCACACAATTTGGTGTTCCAATTAAATGTCTTCAGAGTGACAATGGTCGTGAATACGTCTCGTGAGTTCAATTCCTATCTGTCTCGACATGGCATCATCCACAAAACATCATGCCCATACACACAACAATAGAATTGTGTAGCCGAACGCAAGAATCGCCATTTTATAGAAATAATGCGTGCTCTTATGTTTCAAGCACGTACTCTTAGGAGGTTTTGGTCGGATACGGTACTTACAGCTTGTTATCTGATCAATCGCATGCCATCTACTGTTTTTAATTGCAATACTCCATTTTTTTGTTATATCCTAAACGAGAGTCGTTTCCTCTACCTATCAAAATCTTTGGTTGTTTGTGTTATGTTTCGGTACTCGATCGACTCTTTCCAAATTGAATTTGATGGCAATCAAATATATTTTTCTTGGGTATTCAAAAGATTAGAAAGGCTATCGTTGTTTTTCCTAACTTTAGCGGTATTTTGTCTCGAGATGTTACCTTTGCTGAAACAGAGTTTCTCCCACTTTCTCAAACTACCGAGTATGTTCCAAAAGTCTATATGGAGGAGATTTTTCTCTTGTATCAAGTTCAAACATAGCAGCCCCCGTAAGGATCTCCTCCCCTGTCGGGACAGTCTTACTGTCCGATAGTTCGCAAACACCGACTCAGTCCGGACCGGTATTACCACTAGGGCCCACAGCTGTTGAGTCGTCATCTTCTTCATAGTCCTCCAGTTCTCTCAATTCATCACCGCCTGATACACCAGCTCGCCCTCGTCATACATGTCACAATAATCCTTTGTCTGTTACGAACTACAAAGGCCTCCCGAGCCAAACTCAGTCTTTGGTGGCCACTATTTATGGGATTCAGATTCCCAATATTGTCGAGGAAGGACTCAAACATCCTGGTTGACACGCTACTATGGAAGAATAGATGCGAGCACTTCGAAAAAATTATACATGGGACTTGGTAGATTTGCCTACTGGTAAGAAGGCGGTATGTTGCAAATGGATGTTTACAATCAAGGTAAAGTCGGATGACACTCTTGATCGTCTGAAAACTTAACCGGTGGCTGAAGGATATTCTTAGACTTATGGTATGGATTATTTTGAGACTTTCTCCCTAGTCACCAGGATGACTTCTGTATGTGTGCTCCTAGCCTTAGTTGTTCCCTGTGACTGCCCCTACTTCAGTTGGATGTGAAGAATGCATTTCTTCATATGGACCTTGAAGAGAAAGTATATGTGATGCAACCTCCTAGGTTCGTTGCAAGGGAGGGTAAAGTATGCTATCTACGGAAGGTCCTCTGTGGTCTTAAACAATCATCTCGTGCTTGGTTTGGTCGATTTGCACATGTCGTTACTCAGTTTGGCATGTGTCAATCGAAGAAGGATCATTTGGTATTTTAGAGACAAACATCAGCTGGAAGGATACTACTTGGTGTCTACATTGATGACATTGTGATTACGGGAGATGACATCCAGGGTACTGCAATGTTGAAGAAGTTTTTGGGTAAACAGTTTCATACCAAGGATATGGAATCGTTGAAGTACCTCTTGAGCATTGAAGTCACATAGCGTAAACGGGACATTGTAATATCTTAGAGAAAGTACGTGTTGGACATCCTAACCGATGCAGAAATGATGCAAGCTAAGGGAGCAACCTCGTCCATGGATCCAGGGGTAAAGTTAGTCCCCGATGAGGGATACTGATGACCAATCTGGATCAGTATCATGATTGGTTGGAAAACTCAATTACTTGGCGGTCATGACTTCACGAGTTCCACATTGGCAGGGAGTTCTCAGAATCATGCGTTATCTAGCTCAGAATTCGAGAAATGAATTTGGATGGAGAATCAGAGACACACTCTTCTTGAGTGCTTTACAGATGCTGACTGGGGTACTAGTCTTACAGATAGAAGGTCTACATCTGGCTATTTAGTATTTATTGGCAAAAACGTAGTATTTTAGAAGAGCACGAAGCAGAGTGTGGTCTCACGATCAAGTTCAGAAGCGGAGTATCGAGTCATTGCTCACAGCACAATAGAGGTGCTATATCTGCAACATCTTCTACAAGAGCTGGGAGAAGAAGTTGGATCTAAAACAGCAGATATGTGGTGTGATAACCAGTCTGCTATCCAGATTGCTGCCAATCGTGTATTCCATGAAAGGACAAAGCACATTGAGATCGCCATCCATTTTGTTCGTGATGAGTATCAAAAGGGGATGATAAAGTTTTACAAAGTGAGGACCGACGATTAGATAACTAATATCTTTACAAAGTCTTTTTTAGGTCCTTGGGTTCAGTTTTTTTGTAATAAGCTCGACATGATTGACATCTATGTTCCAGCTTGAGGGAGGGTTTTGAGTATTGATTATGAGTTATGTGTTATGTTACTTAGTCCCACATCGGACAGAGAATAAGGAGGAGGCTAGTTCTCTCCTATATATATGTAATCCCTCTTTATTAATAAATCATTCTGTTGGAGAATACCTTGAATCTCTCTCCTCTTATTATTAGTTATTATTAGAGAAGATTTTGTTATTATTAGAGAGATGTTTCTATCTTCATTTAGTTTTCTTTCCATAAAGTTCTCCTTTATTCAAGGATGAATATTGATTGTAATAAAGTTCTCCTTGATTCAAGGATGGACATTAATTGTATTTCTTCTATTTAAACCAGCCTTGGGGCTGAAGAATAAACAATGAAGCATTCACCACTTGTCTTCTAATATGGTATCAGAGCCATGTTCCCTAACCTACGGTTTGTAAAGTTTTTTTAAACCCATTTCTCCAACCCAATTAGGCTCTCAATGGCCGATTCCAATAGATGGCGGCAAGCCCTAACCGGCTCAACAAACAACGACAACTCCTCCACGACAGAAGGCGGAGCAGGCCGCGGGAACGGCACAACAGGCCATGGCGATGGTGGTGGTGTTGGTCGCGGCACTAGCAACGGCGGAGGTGCTGGTCGCGGCAACGGTGGAGGCGCTGGTCGGGTGCTAGCGGCGGTACTGGACGTGGCGATGACGGCAACAATGGAGACGAAATTCCTTTCGGAGACGTCAACTTCAACACAGGTTTCAATGATCATGAGGGATCCTCAAACTCTCTCAAGGTCAATGTTCCTAAGATGAATGAGAAAAATTATAATGAATGGGCCCAAACCTCAGACAAACCTTGGTGTGATCACTGCAAACACGCATGGCATACGCGTGAAACATGTTGGAAGCTCCATGGCAAGCCTCTGAACTGGAAGAAGAAAGGTGGTAATGAGGGTCGTGCATTCCAGGCTAGTAATTCAGATCAAGGGCAACAATCTTCTTCAACTTAGCTTTCACTCACGACGGAACAACTAGACATACTGTTCAAACTTTTCGAATCTCAAACTCCTTCTTGCTCTATAGCACAAAAAGGTAATTCTGCTCTTCTTAGTATCAGTCCCAACCACACTTGGATAGTAGATTCAGGTGCAACCGATCACATGACAAGTGAATCTACTCTGTTTTCTTCCTATAGTCACTCTGCAGGGAATCAAAAAAAAGAAAAGTCGCAGATGGCTCCTTTTCAGCCATTGCAGGTAAAGGTTCAGTTGTGTTGTCCCCGATGTTGACTCTTAAAGATGCCCTTCATGTTCCAAATCTATCTTATAGCCTAATGTCTGTCAGTAAATTAGCCCAAGAAAAAAAACTGTCAAACTAACTTTTTCGGTTCTCAATGTGTCTTTCAGGATTGAACTTGGGGAAGATGATTGGCAGTGCTAAGGAGAATGGAGGAATCTACTACTTCGATATTGGATCTAAATCACAACTACCTTCCAAACCGATAAGTTCCTGCTTTGAGTCTTTTCATGTTTCAAATAATGATGACAACATTATATTATGGCATTTACGATTAGGCCATCCTAGTTTTCGCTATTAAAAACACTTGTTTTCTAAGTTATTTCGTAATAAAGATTTGTCTTTGTTTAAATGTGAGGCATGTGAATTTGCAAAACATCATCGTTCCCATTTTCCAATACAGCCTTATAAACCATCAAAACATTTTTCTGTTATTCATAGTGATGTTTGGGGTCCTAATCGTACAAGTACACTTTCTCACAAAAAATGGTTTATCACATTTATAGATGAGCATTCAAGAGTATGTTGGGTGTACTTGTTAAAGGAGAAATCCGATGTTTGTCGGGCTGTAAAGGATTTTTTAAAATGGTGCAAACTCAATTTCAGACCACTATTCAAGTCTTTAGAAGTGACAATGGCAGGGAATACTTTAACACAATTTTGGGTGATTTTTTTCTTCAAAATGGAATTGTGCATCAAAGTTCATGTCCAAATACTCTTCAACAAAATGGAGTTGCATAAAGAAAAAATAGACACTTCTTGGAGGTGTCTAGAGCTTTACTCTTCTCAAATAAAGTACCAAATTATTTGTAGGATGAAGCAATTTTAACTGCTGCATATTTAATTAACAGAATGTCCTCTAAAGTTCTCAATTTTCAAACTCCAATTTATGTTTTCAAAGAATGTTTTCCTTTTACTTGTGTTTCAACTGATTTGACATTAAAAAATTTTGGTTGCACAATATTTGTTCATGAACATAAGAATATTAGCAAACTCGAACCACGTGCTATAAAATGTGTTTTTTTAGGGTACTCTCCAACCCAGAAGGGATATAAATGCTTTGATCCAAAAAACAAGAAAATGTTTGTCAATATGGATGTCACATTCTTTGAAAACAAACTTTTTTTATGATACTTATCTTCGGGGGGGGGGGGGGGGGGGGGGGAACTTAAAGGAAGACTCACTTGAAACTAAAAACATAAGTTTTTTAAATAACTTGTCCTTGCCTATATCACAAAATTCTAAGACATGTAATTCTGCACCAACAGAAAATGGCCATGATTTATTATCTGAACCTACTCCTACTATGAGTAAGGAACTCGATGAATCCGAGCCTACACTTTCTCATGAAAAAAACAATGAGAATTTTGAAGATGATAATAATGATGAACTAATTGAAATGCCACAAAATGAATTGTCATCTAAAGAGGACAGGTTCGAAGTAGGAAACAAGACTTGGAAAGAAAAGGTGTTTGTGAGAAAGAACCATAAAGAAGAGGATGTGTTCACATCTCAACACTGCCATGAATCTGAACCGGAGAATAATCAACCTCCTCAGAAAAGAAAAAGTAAGTCTATCTTTGTTTCTTAGAGTCGTATCATGTATCCTGATATAGATGATCCCATAGTAGTTAGAAAACCTGTTAGGTCTTGCCCTAAATATCCTATGTCCGATTTTATATCATATTCAAACTTGTCTTCGTCTTTTTCTGCCTTCACCTCCCAATTGTCTAGTGTAGAGATTCCAAAGAATGTACAGGATGTCCTAGAAGTTCCAAAGTGGAGGAAAGCTGTATTTGAGAAGATGAAAGCTCTTGAAAAGAACAAAACTTGGAGCGTCATGACACTACAAGTTGGTAAGAAGACCGTAGGATGTAAGTGGGTGTTTACTGTGAAGTACAATTCAGATGGGTCAATTGAAAGATATAAGGCTCGCTTGGTGGCTAAGGGTTTCACTCAAACTTATGGCATAGATTACTCAGAGACATTTGCTCCTGTTACAAAATTGAACACTATCAGAATACTTTTATCTCTTGCGGCTAACCTGGATTGGCCTCTACATCAGTTGGATGTTAAAAATGCCTTCCTTAATAGTGATCTAGAAAAAGAAGTATACATGGATAGTCCTCCTGGTTTTGAAGACAAATTCGGATCAAAGGTATGCAAGTTGAAGAAGTCTCTTTATGGCTTGAAGCAATCTCCTAGAGCCTGGTTTGAAAGGTTTACTCAGTCTATGAAGAACCAAGGGTACACTCAAGGACAAGCTGATCACACTTTATTTACCAAATTCTCCTCTGGCAGAAAATTTACTGCCTTGATTGTTTATGTAGATGATATTGTCCTCACTGGGGATGATACAGTTGAAATGAGAAGAGTAAAAGAGAGACTTGCTACAGACTTTGAAATCAAGGACTTAGGATCCTTGAAATACTTTCTTGGTATGGAGGTTGCTCGATCAAAGAAAGGAATTGTGGTTTCACAACAGAAATACATTCTCGATCTATTGCGAGAAACATGAATGAGTAGTTGTCGACCAGCCAACACCCCCATGGATTCTAATACAAAACTTTGGGGAGAAGGAAATGTTCCTGTTAACACCGAAAGATACCAGAGGTTGGTGCGTAAGCTAATTTACTTGTCCCACAATAGACCTGACATTGCCTTCTCAGTCAGTGTAGTGAGTCAGTTTATGCATTCTTCTTATGAGGAACATCTTGAGGCAGTTTATAGAATACTGAGATACTTGAAGGCCAATCCCGGAAAGGGTTTATTTTTTAAGAAGACTAGTGAAAGAAATGTGTCTATCTTCACTGATGCAAATTAGGCAGGTTCAGTCACAGACAGAAGATCAACCTCTGGATATTTTACCTATGTATGGGGTAATCTTGTGACATGGAGAAGCAAAAAACAAGGAGTTGTAGCAAGAAGCAGTTCAGAAGCCGAGTTTAGAGCTATAGCTTAGGGTATTTGTGAAGGACTATGAATTCAAAGAGTCATGGAGGAACTTAAGATAAAAATTGAGCTCCCAATGAAGTTATATTCTGACAGTAAAGCTGCCATAAGCATAGCCCACAATCCAGTTCAGCATGATAGAACCAAACATATTGAGATTGACCGTCACTTCATAAAAGAGAAATTAGAAGCTGGAATCATATGTCTACCATTTGTGACCTCTAGTCAGCAAACTGCGGATATCTTAACCAAAAGCTTGGCAAGACCCGTCTTTGAGCATTTGATAAGCAAGTTGGACATGATAGATATCTATGCACCAACTTGAGGGGGGTGTTGGAGAATCCCTTTAATCTCTCTCCTCTTATTATTAGTTATTATTAGAGAAGATTTTGTTATTATTAGAGAGATGTTTCTATCTTCATTTAGTTTTCTTTCCATAAAATTCTCCTTTATTCAAGGATGAATATTGATTGTAATAAAGTTGTCCTTGATTCAAGGATGGACATTAATTGTATTTCTTCTATTTAAACCAGCCTTGGGGCTGAAGAATAAACAATGAAGCATTCACCACTTGTCTTCTAATACATTCTATTATCTCCTTTCTACAATTGAGTTATGACGACCTTGTGAACTATTGGAGATAATAGTCCGTTCTATGTTACCATTACTTTACGTCAAGAATCAACATTGAGTCCTTACCTTTTTGTAATAGTTATGGATGAAATTACTACGTATATCCAAGAGGAGATTCAATGAGTATGACGTTTGCTGAAGATATTGTGTTGGTTCATGAGAGTAGAGAAATGTTAGATGCTAAAATCTATGTTGTCACAGGTGACGCCTAGGCGTGCCTAGGCGGCCTAGGCATGCATGTTAGAGAGGTCTTGCCTCGACCCGGGGAAAATTTTTCTGGGTGACGCTTTGCTCACCTAGTTGTCCGCCTAGGGTCGTCCAATTATACTTACTATCCTTACTTGATGTTGAATATTGGTTATTTCATATTGTTGCTTCTTATATTGCTTATTGCTTATACTACATATTCGTTATATGCATAATTACAACAACAAAAATAATTCAAAGCAGCGGATCCTGGGCTGGCGCCTAGGCGAGGCCGGTGGTATGTCGCCTCGTCTCACCTAGCGTCCAGTACAACATAGGCTAAAATAGAAGTGTGGTGAGATAATTTGGAATCCAAAAAATTTGTAATTAGTAAAATGGAAACAAAGTATATAGAATATAATTTCAACCGAAAGTCAAAGCGAAATAAGGGAGGAGTATATATAGATGAACAATAGATACCTAATAGTATAACATTTGGTATTTGGATCAGTTATTCATCATGATGACAAGATTGAGGAGGATGTCGTACATAGAATTAAAACGAGATGGTTGAAATGGAGGAATGCTTCTAGAGTACTATGTGATCGCAAGATACTTCTGAAGTTGAACAAAAAATTCTACAAGACTACTGGAGGACCAACCATGTTTATGAAAAGTGTTTTGTAATTAGAAAACAAAATGTCCATAAAGTTAGTGTGGCCAAAACGAGAATGCTAAGGTGGATGAGTTGCAATACTAAATGATAAGGCAAGAAATGAGCGTTACCAGTAGGAAGTTACAGATGACATCAATTGTGGACGATAAGTTAGAGGTGTCATCAATTGGGGACAATGAGAAAAAATTGACTTAAGTGGTTTGGACATTTGCAATACATACCAATAATGTAATAGATGCTCCTATAAGGAAGAACAATAATGTACTAGTTAATAGGAGTAGAGGTAGGTTTAGACAAACATAATTGAAGTGTTAAAAAAATATATTGATTTTGTTAGCGTTACCGGAGACATGGCCCATTACATAGCCGAATGGAAGAAGTGGATTCAAACAGATGTCCCCAAAATTTTGGGATAATGACTTTGTTCTTGTTGTTGTTGACTTTACTTTCATGAACACGACTCACATTCTATGTTCCTATTTATTCTTATTTATGATCACATGTTTGGGGTTTCCACATTATTTAAAATTTCTCCAGCTTGCATTATTGATTGCCAAATGTTTGTAATATAACAAGGAACTTTTGATGATTACTTTTATTGTAAATATTTCAGGTGATGATAGAAGTAGGCACCTAGTTGGTGGCTTCCATTCTACTTCAGGTGAAAAGGTTGCTAGAATGAAAGAAGGTACTTCATTAATCCTTTTTTTTCTCGAAGAACGTAAATATTATAGATAAAACGATGATTACAACTAAAATCCATCCCAGATTTAAAAAATGTCATTTGGGATTAAGAATATCCATGTCAGCATCTATATTTCTTTGTACATTAAAAATAGTAAGGGAGTGACCCTCAAAGATACGGCGATTGCGTTCTTTCCACACGTGCCAGACCATCGCTCCAAAATAATTCTGAGACAATGATATCCTCTTGCTCTGTTGCCCTTCTATGCTTTTACATCATTCAAAGCAGAGGAAAAAGTTCTACAATGCGTGTTTGGAAAGCCAAACGTAGACCTCTGGGTGCTCCAGACATCACAAGCTAAGTCACAGGCAAAATATATGTGATCCCTAGACTCGTCCTCTTTCCCGCATAAACAGCACTTCGTGTCTTCCCATATCAAGTAGTCTTCTGTCCCCTGCCTATCTAACTCTATCGCACGAATATCTTCAACATGAGCAGCCTCGATCAATCGGTCCCACAGCTTCCACTCGCCTTCATGGATAAGGCTACTCACCGTGTCGGTAGTACCTATCATCTCGTAAACGTGCCATCCCTCTTTCATTATCAAGCTAGAGTAGGTCGTGCCAGATGCTAGTTTCGGCTTCCGAGCATATAACCCTTGTCAGTTTTTCCTTAGCCTTAAGTCTCGTTGCCAACAATGCTTTGATACTGACCGAGAAGTTATTGTTGGTGGAAGTTGACCAGAAGTCACCTTTTGAAAAGTACCTTCCCTTGACCCAGTCAGTCCAGAAAGACTATTCGTTGATGAATCTCCAGAACAATTTAAGGTAAGCCGTTTTTCTGAGGAGGGACAAGGGTCTCAGCTCAACTCCTTTCTTAGGACTGCAGAGATCCTCCCAACTAATAGCATAAATGTCTCCTATCCAAAGGAAGTCTACACACATACTATCGATCTTCTTGATCGTGCCCTTGGGAAGCATAATGGCCTGAAGCCAATACATAGCAATTGCCGAAATGACAACTCTGATAAGTTCAATTCTACCCCAAAAGGACAACATCTAAGCATGTCATCCCTCCAATCTCGATTATGTGTAGTTGAGGAGACCCTCATACTCCGCATTAGCGGCATGGTTAATCGATAGGAAAAGTCCCAGGTATTTAACATGGAGCATCCCTTCTACAATATCCATAATACCCAGCCACGCCTCCTTATTCCCACGGGTGGTTCATGAGCATCTTGCTATTGTTTTTGTTCAGCTGCAAACAGGACCAAGCCTCCAAGGTAACGAAAATTACTTCATTAGTCCTTTTATGCTTAAAATATATACTTTGTTCTTTTTCCCTTTTATTGACAAATTAGGTGCCCTGTTGCGTCCACCGTCCTCTATGCTTGTTGCTTCTATAATTGTACCGATCTGTTTCACTGAAAAACGTTCGGTGTCTGATTGTTTTCTTTCTCATTTCTGTGATAGAAATATTAGTTTTCGGAGCATCCTCTAAAAGAACTTTCGGCAAGATATACACAATGAATTATCCTGCAGTCTGTTTGTTTTGCCTGATACCTGTCGTTTTTGGTATATAAATTAGATAAGAAAAATTAATGAAATAAAAAAGAAAAATATTCTTTAATAGAATGAAGGTAATGATCATTTGCACGAAAATTATAAGATATGCCAAAACTCTCTTTTATAGAAAATCTGGAAATCACTGGCAATGATCTCTCCAGGATTGTACTTCTAACTGATATAGAAGAAGTTACTATATAGTTCATAGATTCTGAAATTCTAACCTTAATAGACTTTCCCACAATTACCCTCCAAAAACCCTAAGATTCCCATAAAAACACTCGAATCTCGTCCGACTTATATTTTTTCAGCCATACCAATCCTAAGCTGTGCAAGTGATGATACTAGCACCAGGTCCTGAGCAGAATGTTCACTAAAAGTCCAAACCTGGAACTCTTGAATAACAGTCATTCAAGCTGCTAGTTCTGCTACTTTTTACTGATGTTTCATGATCCTTGTTCTATTGTTTTTGCTGATTCAAAAATGACTTCAAAATTTGCAACTTCCAACTACACTTAAGGCGAGCACATAAGCAACCTATTTGGCTGCATTTTGGCCAAATAATTGGTGCAGTCCACGTACTGGCCCTCAACAAAGCTGAATGTAAGGTAGGGTTTCTTGTATCCGATTCCAAAAGTTTGGAATAAAGGCTTTGTTTTTGTACTTGATCTATCCCACATTATTAACCATCTGAATATTACTTTGCTTTCACGAACACAACTCACATTGTCTGTTATTGTTTATTCTTATTTAAGTTCACATGTTTGAGAATTCCACAGTATTTAAAGCTGCTCTGGCTTCCAATATTGCTCTCTAGATGTTTGTAATACAAGAAATTTTGATAATTATTTTACTATAAATTTTGTCAATATCAGGTGATAACAGTATGCACCTAGTGGGGGGCTTCCATTCTGCTTCCAGTGACAAAGTTGCTGGAATGAGAGAAGGTACTTCACTATTCCTTTTTTTTGGCTTAAAGTTTATTCTTTTCTCTCTTTTCATTTTTTTTTGGCGAATTAGGTGCTCTGTTGCATGCATCGTGCTCAACACTTGCTGCTTCTATAATTGTACTGATTATTCTCACTTCATAAACTTTCGGTGTGCAATTGTTTTTCTTTCTCCTTTCTCTCGAGATTTAGTACTTCAATTCTCTACTGCAATATAAAGTAACTTTAGGCATGATAATTAATAATCCTTCGATCCTGTTTGTTTGGCTGATATCCTTCGTTTTGGTACTAGAATTAGTCCGTGAAAAAGAAAATTAATGAAATTAATAATAGAAAGTAGTATACGATAATATCAAGGAAATGTAAATTATCATGAAATTACGAGATATCAGCCAAAACTCTCTTCAGAAGAGATTGTGGAAACTCACTGGCTGGGGCTTATCCCAAATTATACTTCAACTATTATAGAATAAGTGGCCATGTATTTCGTAGATCCTGAAATCCTAACATTACTAAACTTCTCCCACAATTACCCTCCAAAATCCCACGACTTGAATTTGGTTCACTGATACGAATCCTAAACTGTGCAAGTGAAGTAGATAGCACCAGGTCCTGGTTGGCAGAAAGTTTCACTTTGTCCGAAACTTGGAAGAGCAGAGCCATACGGCGGCAAGTTCTGCTGCCGTTTACTGATGTTGCATGATCCTTGTTGTACTGTTTTGCTGATTCCAACATGTGGGTTTCAATGTTTCCAACTTCCAAGTACACTTATGACAAGCAAAGAAGCAACCTATTTTGGCCAAATAATTGGTGTATCCCATTTACGGGCCCTTAACAGAGCTGAATGTGAGACACTAATTCATGTATTCAATTCCAAAAGTTTGGAATAAAGACTTTGTTATTGTATTTGATCTATCCCACATTATTAGTCATTTGACTAATTACTTTGGTTTCATAAACACAATTCACATTGTCTGTTCCTGTTTGTTGGCAGGAGGGTGCATCCTTTGTGGGTGCACCAAGCCATGCAATCCCAAACTAATTGGTTAGGATGCTAACCAATTTAGTTATAGGGATAAGGATGAGATCTTTTGGAGATACATCATCCATCTCTTTTAGTAGTTAAGAAAAGTTTTCCCCTGGAATGTATGGCTATAGAAACACTATCTCTCTTCCCTCTCATATTCTTATGCTTGGTGCGTGATGAAAAAAGAATTATAGTGCATGATAAAGAATTCATTAGCATTGTTAATATGAACTAGTGCTATAATTTATAAGAAATTACAGTGCATGATTCATGACATAAAATACAAAATACACTTGACTAAGAAAAGAATTTTGATGTTGATTGAATCTGTAATATACTTCATGTTTTATGTATTTGCACCTCTACTGTCTATCATCCGACAATGGCACCGAAAATGGTGGGGCGGCCATTTCACCTTGACCGAAGTCAAACTCGCATGGAGTCCCTGAGCACCAAAACTGAGGCAACATCTCATGCGCCGCCAATGGGTCAGCAACAACCATGCGATGCCGTAGATCTTCGACGGCATATGACCGATCATGATCCGAGACGGAATGGATGTCGACGAAGTGGTGGAGATTAAATGCAGGGAACAATTATGGAATCACAAGGGTGCCGAACAGAGGCTTTGACTTGGTATGCAACGGCGGCAAAGAATCCTATCGCTCTGGCATTGGCTGGAGGCTATATAATGAGGAACGCCAGCTTGAGACGACACTTTTGTGGTGAACAGATGCTCGTACAGGGGCCAGCCGTCGGCTGGCGCAGGCCACTGATGACACTATCGGTGAGGGGTCTATGGGCGATAAGTCAGTTCTATTTTAGGCAACATGTTGTTCCCATCGATGCTGGCAGCGGTGATCGATAGAGGGCCACCCTCCTCCACGTCAGCAGAGGAGTAGCAAGGAGGCTGCTCCTCTTCCCCCGCTGTAATTCAGAGAGAACTTTTAGTTTATTGATGTGAATAAAACATGAGAAATCTTGGTACATTTATGGGAGCAAGTCATGACATCCTCCTTTAGTCCAGGCGATATGGGACTAAAGTAAGGTATATAATAATAGTTAATTGACATTTTCCAACAAGCTAGAGCATAGATATTAATTATTTTCAGCTTGATAACAGTCAAGCAAGCAAAGGTTGAGGTAATGGCTAAATGGCGGCCGCCTAGGCAGTAGGCGGTAGGCGGTCTCTCTCCGCACCGCTTTTCGGTAGGCGGTGGAGTAGGCGGCCAACGGAAGTTGGCGGCATAGACGAAGGTGAGGCAGCGTAGGCGGATGCCTAGGCGGAGCAATACCTAACATGATATTTTGGCCAAAAAAGTTTTGTAAGCTTTATGGGCCTAGAGGTCACTTTTACAAAACTAAAACTTTATAAATCTTCGTTTTACAACTTAGTTATGCATGGAACACCCTTAAAATATGCATATTATGCAAAAAAAATAGTGGTAAAATAGTAAAAAATTGTTCAAAATGTATCGACCGCCTAGGCGGCCTAGGCGGTAGGCGGACTCTCTCCGTCGTGCACCCGCCTACCGCCATTTAGAACCTTGGGATACATGTCAGCGAAGCTGAAGAAGACAATGATGTAGGGGGCAACTTTCTTTTCTGTCACTTTCTTTCAAATAAAGTGACATTCTATCTCCATATGCTTAGTCCTTTTATGAAAACAAAGGTCGAGAATGTGTTGGTGAGGATATCCGCTAACTAAGCGAAAAAAGACACGTGATGTAGGACAACTTTCTTTTGTCACTTTCTCTAAATAAAGTGACATTCTATCTCGATGTGCTTAGTTCTTTCATGAAAGACTGGATTGTCAGCAATATGATCGCATTCTTGTTGTCATATTAGACGGGAACTCGAGAAAAGGAGATGATTCCAAGATCTGTAAGGAGTGAGTTGAGCTAAATCAACTCAGATACAATATTTAACATGACTATATTCGGCCTCAGCAGAAGAATGTGGAACTACATTCTGCTTCTTACTCCATGTAACCAATTTTCTCCAAGGAATACAAGGTGACCATTGGTAGGACGACAATCATCAATTGATCCAACAAAGTGAACATCTGCAAAGTCTGTGAGTAGAAGGTCTATAGAGAAAACCCTGTCAAGGAGTTCCCTTTATGTAGCGTAGAATCCTGTAAACAGCCTAGAGATTAGAGATCAAAGGATTGGATTCTACATATACTAGTTCAACGCACTCATAGCGTAGTTAATGTTTGGACAAGTGACAATAAGATAAGTTGGTTTTCCAACTAATCGTCTATAACATCTTGGGTCAAGCAGAGAAGGTCTGAATGTTACACCCCAGTACCGAAATACGGGGACGGACGTAGGCCAGCTACACCGTATAAGGTACGAATACCTCATACGGCGATTACGACTGTCAATCTTGTTGGGTTTCCTAGCATGCAATCAATCTATGGCCTAAATCCGATCTCATATCCATATGCAATAACAATGAAATGGTAAGCAAGAGAGAGAATCATATGGAAAGCAGAAAATACTCATATGATAATCATGAAATCTACAGTACAGGATAACAATGTAGATGAGTATACCTTCTCACAATTCCTAGCATGGTCTGGAACTGAAGCACATCCTCCAATTCAAGTCTGGAAGATCCACAGGGTCGGTCACTGGCAATCTGGGAACAATCAAGGGTTGGTCAGGCCAACCGCAACAAGTACCAGAAAAGAAGGCTCAAGGACGGGCGAAGAAAAGTCAGCAGGATAAAATATATAACAGGAAAAAGCATATATGAATAGTAAATGAGGGTAAGAATCGTGCGGTACCAACGCACGATAACAATCCACAACGATGTAGCTGAATAACCAACAATCATCACAATCTCCCTAACATCCAATAATGCATGCATCGCCAACTGGAACTCGATATCAGCCAGCTTTGCAAGCAACAAGCCAAACAATTTAAGTGAATAAGCGGCCACTGAAATGCCTACGGCTTTCTATGTGGAGGTTGGGTTACCCCAACAATACAAAATATAGAAATCCTCAGATCGTGCCGATCTAGCAAGCTAGCGGGGCAAAATATATCAAGACTAGATAAGTATCGGTCCCTCGTAAGGCCACCGTGCGAGCAAGATAAGCATGTAGTACATAGTAAGTAAAGTAGCCGGATAATGCCATCCGCTAATGCGGACGGTAACAATATTTGTAGCGGCCAGCTTGGCACTCCATGATTAATGTCTGGGAAGCGGCTAGTATTGCACGATCTCGGGATTCCGTTCCCTCCCAATGTTTCTACCAGTTTAAGTTATCTAGATTATCCCTATAGTTACCCGAAATCACATGTCGTGGTCACATGATCATCCTCCTAGATGTCGTACCTCGGTACGGGAACGCTAAGTAAGAATCAACTTCGGCACCTATAGTCCCAGTTGTGATTCATTCTCAGTGTTATGCAACAAGCAAGCAATCAATCCTGACCACGCTAAGGCTACAGGCCAACTACCAAGGTACCCGTGCAGGTAATCATATGATATAGATAGAATAACAAGATTGCACCGCAGTGCAATATAATCAGGGAGATAGCACCTCAAAATGCCAGTAGACAGGTAGCACCTCAAAGTGCCAGTAGACAGGTAGCACCCACAAAGGGTAAGCTGGAATCATAGCACGGATACACGTGGTCATGTCAGAAACAAGGACAATCGATCAATCGCATGAAGTCATCTGCCCACATCGTGGCATGGATATCAGGTCGTGTACACCGCCGGGATCTCTACTATAATATCATATCAAGCACACAAGAGAGCATACAGCTCAAATCATCGAGTCGGTCTATCCACCGGATCAATCTATCAGTAGTCTCCCATCTACGATGGAATAAATATCATGTCAGGAAAGACGATCACCATATACTAAGCTAATCATTATAATCAATATCGGGCCCTCTGGCTCACAAGCATTCTCTGAATCAATGATCACAAGCTATCAGAAAACAAGTCTCTCAACTACCAAGATATAGCAATCGTACCAGGTTTTGGACGCTTGGGAGGTCGAGTAAAAATTATATAATGATATCCTTGATATTCTTCTCGTTCCGCGAAACACTCGCACAATCATCAAAATCCAGGAATCCACAGTCATATCTGATCAAAATAAACATCATCTAAACGGAAATGGCAACACTATCCAAGAATCCATGTGAGTCTACCAAATCAATATTCTGGGATCATACTCCATATAATACCCAATCCTCATATATATCCAAAGGTCACAAATTTCGATACATAGGACAACTGTTAGCCCTATCTAGCTAGACTAGGATAACTCCTAGAATGAATGGTCAGGGGACAAGAATATATTAATTAATGCCACCGGAAAAAATGGTAAGGATTGCATGAACCACTCTAGAGCAGATCCACAACCCTTAAACCAAACAAGGACCAGGGTTGCAGACCATCCCTCGAGTAGAACCGCGCTCCTCACGCTATCCGACGGACAAGACATGTCAAGTAGTTAGGCGACTAATCTAGTCACGAGTCTACCTAGCAGATACTGGAATCAGGAATACTATACTACGGTAAACGCGCATGAGATTGGTTCAGCAAACCAAGGAACGGTTCTGCCAAAATTTTCGAACCAAATTTCCGATCGAAAATTCTGAAAAAATTCGACAGTCTCCTCTGTATTCTGGATAGGAGCTTCCAGTGAATTGGGGCTAAATCCACTCGGCGCAACCCTCCGCAAAATCGCAAACCGAGAACACTAAGTCCCGGGTTTCAGCAGCACTACAATGCGTACTGGAAACCAAACCATAGCCGAGAACACTAAGTCTCGGCCTCTAGCAGTACTACGATGCGTACTGGACGCCAAGCCAACATAAGCAATAAGAATCTCCACGCAGGGCGCATCACGGACCCGCAGTCATATCCAAGCCACAAGCACAGTCAAAGAAACAGTTAGCCAAGCCGTTACCCGACCGCGAGTCGGACACGGGGCATATGGGGACAATCCATACATATGAGGCATGCTCGTGTCCTCGGAGGTGTGGATGACCCGTCCGAGTTGTCCAATGCGGTCATAACACGACGTCGAACTAAGCTATCCTAAGTTATCATCATGGCAGTTCTACTACTATACTACCCTACTAACAGTTATACATTTACATTTACAAATGAATTAAATACAATTAAATCCAGGACGAGGGCAAGAGCCGTCGATGAGCGAGGGATACTTGCCTAGAGAGATTGGCTAGGTAAGCAAGTCTTCGACAATCAGGATCCAAGGTAGCACGTCCATCGAGGTCCTCAGAACACACAATAAACAATCATTAGCATTAAATAATAAAATAATAACAGGAAGCACAAAGATGGCAGAAGGCTATACCGTATGGGTCCGCTAGTAGTGCAAAAATCCGACATGGAAATCGAGGTATGCGGATCGATACGGACACGCAAATCGACACTACTAAAATAAGGCAAATTAGCGACGTAATGGTACGTCGCTAATAAGGGAAAATACGTCGCTAATCGTAATTAGCGACGACTTTAGCGACAGAAAATGAAGGTCGCTTTTAAGCAAGTCGCAGATGGCACATGCGTCGCTCTACGTCGCTATTTGCGACGTCAAGGTCGTGTCACTGAGGCGTCGCAAATTTAGCGACGTAGAGCGACGAAAGTGTTACGTCGCAAACTTAGCGACGTCGGACGACTACGTAGCGACGTCCTGTTCTATTTACGTGATGACGTGGCGTACAGCGACGTAACGCCGCTCATCAGCGACGTATAGCGACGTCCTAATACGTCGCTAAGACGTCGCTATCCGTCGCTATACGTCGCAGAATAATACAAAAAATATTTAAAAAAATAAAATGTGTATTTTTGTTATGTTGTGTGCCTGTGTTTACAGTGTGTGTGAAATGCAGTGTTCGAACCATCGACAGTTTCGCTTACTGTTCTATGTTTTATTTTGGATAAAAAGAGCAACAGTTCAGGGTGCACTTCTCAGAGCTTCCTCTTCACGTCCTTCACCTTCTCGGGATACTGTACGACGTCTCGAGAGAGTGAAGGATGTGAAAATGAAGCTCTCAGAAGTACACCCTGAACAGTTGCTCTTTCTGTCTAAGATAAAACATACAACAGTAATAGAAACTATCGATGGTTTCGAACACTGCATTTCACACACACTGTAAACACAGACACACATCATCACAAAAATACACATTATATTTTTTTAAAATTTGGGCAGCGCCTGCTTTGTATATTAGATCATCGCTTATAACCCAGCATAGGTATATTTGTCATCCCCGTCGCAGATATCACAAAGTAAATATCACAATGAATATACCAACAAAGTAAATATCCAACAAACTACACTTCACAACACAATCATCACAAACATCCAATAGAGTCAAATAAAAATGGAAGATGATAAAAAGTCTCCCACCAAGTGTATAAACAAATGTGTACCAATAAACAATTTGCCAATAGGGCCAATACATACAACTTATAAAAAAATCAATAAAATCACTGCGGACCCCTGCCGCGCATCTGGGATAACATGTACTCATACTGCTCATGTGTGAGCTGCACCGTAGAGGCAGTAGGAGGCAGTGCAACGTCTGGAGTCGGCGCCGTCGATGGACCGGGAGGACGTATTTGCTCTAGCTCTCGCAGTCGGTCACCATGCGCAGCAAGGGTACTCACCATCCTCTGAGTACTCTCCTCAAGAGAAGTATGCAGCTGGGTGAGTGAGGCAGCCACGGTCCTCTGCGGTCCCTCCAGCTCGACCTGTCTACGCTCTGTGCGCTGCGTAGACTCGGTGAGCATGTGCAAGCTGGCAGCTGTAACCTGCTGTAGACTCATTAGCTCCTGTATACTGCGCTCGACCGCATCATATCGTCCGGTGATCATCGGATCGTCGGATCGTCGCTCTGTCCCAGCTGCCTCAGAAATCTGCTGCTGCAACTCGCGACGCAGCTCGTGGAGCTGTCTGCACACATCCTGCGCTCGTGATGACGCCTGCGAAGCTGGAGACTGCGCACTGACAGAGGGGGCCTGGGATGACTCTGAAGCCAAATAGGTGTCGTAGGATCCCGTACCGTAGTACGTACCCTTCCGAAGACCGCCAACGGCGGTCATCCAGAGCTCGTCCGGCGATGGAGCTGTAGGCGGCTGGGAGGAAGTACCAGCCCCTCCCTCTGCTGGCGCACTAACAGCAGCAGCCGCCTCCTCTTGTAGCCGAACAAACTCGGCCTAGAACAATGTTTGCTAACGTATAAGTGTTTGCTAAAGTCTAGATTGATATCTATTTTCTTGTTTTCTAAATTATAGTAAATTAATATAAAGAATAGAACGTACATATGCCTGCGTCGCCCTCTCGTCAATGAACTCCCCAGCCCTCCGATGGGTGACCAGGAAGACGGTTACCATGTTGGGGTCCACACCATTTTTTACCTGTTAAAATATATTATCTATTATTAGTATTAAACATTCTATCCAACTATATATAAAATGATGTCCGTCATAGGAAACGTACCAGATGACGAAAATGCTCCGTCATCGGAATGAAGCCACCATACCACTTACTGGCGCTCGACCGCGCCACCTTGGCCTTGTCAGACCGCTCCTGGTACCTGGCCTCACCGAATCTAGCCTTCATCGCAGTCCACTGCTCTGGCGTGATCCAACCGTGGATCGTCTTTCCGGAGCGATCACGAGACTTCTGGTCGTGGATCGCATAACGGATGAGCTTGCCTGCGACGGCAGAAAATTGGCACTCGATCTTCGCCGCCCGGTGTGGTGGATAGAAATAGGTCCTCTACAAGAAGTAAAATAGAAAAGTTGTATAATATACGCAAATGATTATTAAAATTTAAAAATAAACAAATTTTTAACCTTGAAGTGGGCGAACCAAAAGGCCTTCCTATCTGCGGGAGCATCTGAGTAGTTAATCCAAGGCCCACCATAGTTCTGCCTCAGAAATACCCCCAGCTGTCTCTGTACTGCAGGAGGCCGATATCTATACAATAATAATTCTCATGAATAATATGTACATGTAATCATTTGAGAAATATATAATAACTAATTAACTTACTTCGTAGGCCCGTCCGTC
The DNA here is from genome assembly GCA_029216955.1 of Iris pallida. Lineage (NCBI taxonomy): Eukaryota > Viridiplantae > Streptophyta > Magnoliopsida > Asparagales > Iridaceae > Iris > Iris pallida. The sequence continues at coordinate 2,393,364 of JANAVB010033017.1, forward strand.
CAAATCTGCATACGCGTCTCGTTCGGGGGGAGCGTATGGAGGGTCGCTCTTACCTCCTGCCTGGGCAGGATCAGTCTGATCGCCGTCCTCCATATGCTCGGCATCGGCTCCCCCATGGAGCCGTCGGTAGGAGGAATGCTGGACGCGGGATCAGGAATGCTGGACGCATGATCAGGAATTCTGGATGCGGGATCAGGAACGCTGGACGACGATGGAGGAGTTGCCAACCTGCTGGAACTACCCTGTCCCGGTAATGGACCGGGAACAGAACGGTAAGATGGCGTACTCGGAGATGAGGATGATGGTACGGAATCTCCATCCCCAGCCCGAGGCAGACGGGACTGCCTAATATAAAATCTTCCGCGTCGTCCAGATGGTCTAGTCATACCTGATAATAACATATGACAATAAAACAAAAATACATATTTATATGATAGACATCACAGATTTTTGAAAAATATCATAGTCACAGATAAAAGTGTCACTAAAGTGTCACAGATTTATATGATAAAAGTGTCACTAAAGTGTCAAATATGATGATAAAACAAACGTACAGATTTAATCCTCTTCTGAAAATTCATCTAGTTCGTTTAGCTGCTCTTCTTCTTCTTCTTCTTCTTCCTCTACATCTTCACTTTCATCTGCATCTTCCTCTTCAGATAATTCTACTTCTTCTACACAATTAGATGTGTAATGAGGAACTTCCTTCGTGTCCACTTCTATAATATTTGTTACAAGAGGTAGTTCATCCTCTTGATAAGCTATATCGTCAACCTCAAAGGTATTTCTAGCTTTGGTCTTGCATACTGCCCACCAGTCCGACCTTGTTGTTCCCCGTTTAGGATAACTTGTGAAGTACACGAGCTGAGCCTGACTTGATAGGACAAATGGTTCGTAGGCTTGATATCGACGCCGATAGTTTATATCCACAAGATCGTGCTTGTCTACTTTTCAGCCTTGACCTTCAATCGGATCGAACCAATCACACCTGAATAACACAATCTTAGCAGGCTCTATTCCATAACTATATGTCAGCTCCACGATCTCCCGTAGCACGCCATAGAAATCGTTGCCCGCATCAACATCTTTGTAGTTCGAAGATCTGATACACAAACAACTGTTTTTGGTGGAGTCGAAATCCACAAAGTTGTCTCTAATCGGGCAAGTTGTTGACTTGAACCTAAACCCATTAACACAGTAGCTTGGCCATATTTTTGCAGCATAAATTAGTCCCTTGACTAGCGTTCTAATAGACTCATTCTCAAGTCTTGCGTATGGACGATCGACCTAAATACCACGAAAAAAGAAATTAAGCTCATTCTCAATCAAGTGCATATACAGAAAGGTAATTACAGAGTTCTCAAGTCTTACATATGCACCCAACCATGATGGAAAATAACGTCTCATTTCTTGTTCTAGTTCTTCTGTTATGTGTGGCCTACCTGACCTCACATCATCATTAAATATGCTGAAAACAACATCGTTCAATTAATGTAATTGTATAATAATCAACACTATTAAAATAATATAGACGTATTAATTATTTACCCCTCCAGTTTTTCTACTTCCTCCTCGTCGCAGTTGAGTAATACATACACCTGAGCAGCCCTTAGCTCATTATCGTCCAGATATCTCTTCTTCATTTTACCCGATGGCTTTCCTGGAGCATTGAATACCTTCAGTATTGTATCATTACATTCATGATCTCCGTCGTCGTTTCTGGAAGCTCTCGTTCTATTAGTTGCAACATGAGGCTTGAAATACATCGAACAAAAGTTTGTAATCTCTTCGAGAACATAGGCTTCACAAATAGAACCCTCGACCCGTGTCTTATTTTTCACCTTTCTTTTTAGGTGATTCAAATGTCGCTCGAACGGGTACATCCATCGATATTCGACGGGTCCACCAACACGTGCCTCATAGGATAGATGAATCGGCAAATGCTTCATAGAGTCGAAGAATCCAGGAGGAAACACCCTCTCTAGCTTGTACAGTGTTACCGCAATGTCCTTCTCTTGCTTTTCTAGACGATCAACGAGCAATTTCTTAGAACAAAGATCCCTGAAGAATATGCTAAGCTCCGTCAATGGATCCCAAACTGCCTACGGTAAGAATTTCCGAAATGCAATCGGAATTAACCTCTCCATGAATACGTGACAGTCGTGGCTCTTCATACCTGTCAATTTGTTTTCCTTCGGATCGACACATCTTCTCAGATTTGACACATATCCGTCTGGAAATTTTAGGCCCTGGATCCACCGACAAAGTCTCACTTTATCCTCCTTGTCCAGCGAGAAAATTGACTTCGGCAGGAACTGTTTTCCATTCTGCTCTATCAAATGCAACGCAGGGCGTTTGCATATTTCTTCTAAGTCCAACCTGGCCTTGGGATTGTCTTTCGTTTTTCCCTTTACGTCCATCACAGTATTAATTATGTTATCAAACACATTCTTCTCAATATGCATGACATCAAGATTATGTCTGATCAGATTGGTACTCCAGTATGGCAGATCCCAGAATATGCTCCTCTTTGTCCAGTTATGATCTCTACCAAATCCATCGCACTTGTACCGAGTTGTAGGATCTTCGATGGCACTTGGAAAATCTCTAACCTCCTCTCATATCGTGGCTCCGCACCACCTTGGCGGTGGATCACCCTTCTCTACAACGCCGGCACGGAATGCATTCCTGTTCTTTCTGAACGGATGATCTTTTGGCAGAAATTGCCGACGACAATCAAAGAAGCACGATTTTCTTTCGTGTTTCAAGCGGAAAGCCTTAGTACGGTCCATGTAATACGGACATGAGAGACTGCCATGAGTGCTCCATCCGGATAACATTCCATAGGCCGGAAAATCGTTGATGGTCCACATAAGGGTTGCCTTCATCTGAAAATTCTGCTTCCTGGAAACATCGTACGTGTTAGCGCCTACTTTCCATAACTGATTCAACATCTATCAAAGGCTGTAAGTACACATCAATGTTCCTCTTGGGATTGTTCGGACCGTGAATTATAACGGTTAGAAACATGTACTGAGTCTTCATGCACATCCAAGATGGTAGGTTATACGGAGTGACAATCACAGGCCAGCACGAATACTGGGATTCCGAAAGACCAAAAGGAGTAAAACCGTCAGAAGATAGCCCCAACCTGACATTACGCTGATCTGAAGCAAAATTAGAATACACTCGATCAAAGTGCTTCCACGCTTCTCCATCGGATGGGTGATCCAACACTCCTTCAATCTGTTCTCACATATGCCAACTCATATTTTCGTCCGTCTCTTTCACCATAAATAATCTTTGCAACCGCGGCGTTAAAGGCAAGTAGTGCATTGAATCGGTCGATCTTCTTGCACCGGTAGACCTTCCTGTACTAGTTGTCTTATAGCGATCAGCACCACAAAATCTGCACACATCTGCGTCCTTGTCGTCTTTGTAGTACAACATGCACCCATTGCGACAAGAATCGATTTTCTCGTATCCCATCCAGAGCGATATCACCATCCTCTTAGACCGATAGAAGTCTTTAGGTAACTTAGCACCCGCCGGCAAGATCTCTATAATCAACTCCAACACTCGGTTGTAGCATTCTTGCGAAATGTTAAAATCTGACTTAATGCTCAACAGTCTTGTAACCACCTCCAACGGTGAATGATCCTCACAACCAGGATACAATGGAGTCCTTGCATTCTCCAGCAACTCCATGAACTTTGCAGCATCGACATTCGGTGCCTCCTCAGCTGCATCATGAACGAAACTAGGCCCCGCAGCGTCGAAAACCATGTTCACGCACCCGTCGTCGTATGCATGATTATCTGAAATAAAATTAGGTCCTACATGCATATACGGCTCAACATAAGGCTCCGGCTCTGATACTAAAGACACAAGTTCTCCGTGTGCGGTCCACTGATAGTAATTAGGCGTGAAACCCCTCGAGTACAAATGATATATCACTTCCACTTCTGGATAATATTTCACGTTATGACATTTCACACACGGACACTTAATTTTGGTGTCGTCCATGTACTGAGGGAACGCCTTAGCAAATTGCAGGAACTGCTCTACTCCCGCTATGTATTCATCCCGCACACCACACATATCATCAGGACGACGATTGTACATCCATGAACGATTCCGCAAGTAGTAATTCATATCCATTTGGAAATAATTCTGCAAAGATGGACACATATTATCCAATAGGCACAAATTCGTATATTATGTCTTATTATGGGACACACATTAGTAGCGGACAGTTACTAATAACAATGTTAGGCATGATTTCTAGTGCATGATATGCAATCTAGGTCAAACTATGTTGTACTAAGTCAAACAAAGTCAAACTAGGTCAAGCTAAGTCAAACAAATTCAAACAAGGTCAAACTCGGTCAAGGGTTGACCTATAGTTGACTTTGTCAATTCTTAGTCCAATCTAGGTCAGATGTTGACTCTACTTTGACTTTCAGTCAAAATAGCCAACCTTGGTCAAACAAGGTCAAATCTAAGTCAAATATCCTATTTCTAGTCATTACCTACCAAGGTACCCTTTACCTTATCGCTATTGGTATCCCAATACCAATACCTTCAGTTGGAATCTCAATACCTTAGTCTAGGTAACTAATACCTTAACATCCACTTTACCTTAGATACTAGATAATACCATATCCTAGTAATATCCTACCCTTAGGCTAGTAGATAACTCAATACCGTAGGCTAATAGATATTACCATATATCTTAGGCTAGTATCTATCCACCTGCCTTAACATCATACCCATTACCTTAGCTAATACCTTATCCTTAGGCTATAGGTAATTCTCATTACTTTGCTAATACCTTAGATACCTTAGGATACTAACTCTACCGTTCTAACAATATACCAACACTCCTAAGATACTCTAATATTTACATAGAGATATATCCTATAGGGTATCCTATTACCATAAACTAATCTAGGACACTCTTAAGATACTAGGATATCTAACTATCCTAGGATACCAAATTCTAGCCAAGATACTAACTTAGGGTACTAACTTCTAGCCCATATCCTAATATCCTATTATCTTGATACCCTCAAGATACTAGCATAATCTAACTACCCTAAGATATCTAACTTAGGATACTAACTTATCTAGGATAAATAAGATACTAACCTATCCAAGACACTAACTAACCTATCTAGGATACTAACTTCTAGTATCCTAAGATATTAACTCACCTATCTAACTCTAGGATACTAACATCCTAAACAAGATATTAAATTAGTGCCTAGGATACTATCCTAAATATCTAACTTAGGATACTAACTTATGTGTAGACACTAACATACTCATCCTAAAACAAAACCACACCCCCCCCCCCCCAACATAATAAGAGACACTAGCTTCTAGTCACTATTGCAGCTGCTGCCCTCACTGCTCTTGCTACTACTGTTAGCAGCTGCTGCTGGCATTGCAGCTACTGCTGCTACTACCCTGCAGCACAAGCTGCTGATGCTGTTGCCTTTGCAGCCACTTGTTCCCCCCTCTTGCTACTCTATCATACCCTCTCTAACACACACACAACACTCACTACCACATCTAAATCCCTCTCACCTTTCTCACTCTCAAACACACACACACACACACTCTAACACTTATCTCAATATCCCTCTCCACTCACACTCACACTACCATACTACCACACTACCACATCTAACCTCCCCTTCCTCAAACACACTAAAAAAACACAATCATACACTCACACACTCTCACATCTCATCACAAGCACAAACACACTATTAAAACATCTAATCCCTTTCTTCAAACAAACACACATAACCACAAACAACCAACCACCAATCCAAGCCACAAAAACACAAACCAAAGGCCAAATGGATAGCCAATAACTTGCCATGCTTTCCCCTCTCTCACTCTCACACAAGTCACAACCGCACACACTATATATTTATAAACTTTTATCTAAATAGTCCACATACATAAATATATACCAATTTATATATATTTACATATATACATGACTTGTGGGTCAAAAATACATATATATATATATATATATAGGAATCCATATGAAAACCAATTGGGATACCTTAACCATGACTAACCTACCCTCATTTATGCACAAAACTGAAATTAGGATTCTAAATGACCTATTGGGCATTTCCACAAATACTTGGTGTGTCACCCTCCGTGTGTGTGTGTCTCTGTGTGTGGGGGGGGGGGGGGGGGGAGAAGGAGGAGGAGGAATTAGGTTAGGGTTTACCGGAGAGGAGTAGCTCGGATTGGGGGAGGAGGAGCTCGCCGGGGGGGGGGGGGGAGGGAGTCGCCGGGGGGAGGGAGTCGTCGGGGGGGAGGGGGAAATCCTTTTTCGAGTATTCGAGTTTTCTAGTGAGGGGGAAAAAGGAGTCATGTGCCCTAAGTAAAAAAGTTAGCGACGTCAACAGTGGACGTCGCTAACCGTCGCAAGCATTTTAATATAAGCGACATATTTTAATAATATGTCGCTGAACGTCGCTATTCCGCGACATACTGTATTTACTGTCGCTAAACGTCGCTATTCAGCGACGTTTTGCGACGTCATTAGAAATGAGTCGCTATATTATGTAGTTAGCGACGGAATTTCATTTCGTCGCTAAACTACATCGCTAATAGAGCATATTTTAGTAGTGCGAGAACCGCAGAAGAATCGAGATGGCACGAATATCGAGACGAACGGGACAAATGTGCACGTAAATTGAGACGTGCACACAGAACGATACGGCTACGCAAACCGAGTCGTGTACGTATATCGAGACGACACTAGATATGATTTGGCCCGCAAATCAATATGTCACGCAAATCGGTGCGTGCACGTAAATTGAGACGGTACGAGACTCAAAGAAGTACGTAAATCAATGCGGCACGCAAATCAGTGCGTGCGCACAAATCAATACGTCGCGGAGTCCAAGGTGGCACGCAAACCAATACGTCGTGCAAATCGGTGCGCGCACGCAAAACGGAGCGACGCGGGTCACGAGGTAGGCACAAAGGCCGAGCCGCGAAGATCGAAACAACATGCAAACCAAGATAGCACGTCGCCCGAGGCAGCGCGAGGCTCGAGATGTCCTGCTGCCCAACACAGAGCGTGCATCGAGGCACACGCGGAACGAGGAGGCACACATAACGAGGCACACGCAAATCGAGGCGCACACAGATCGAACAGCGCACTGCTCGAGATTGCACGTGCACCGAGGCACGCGGCCCAAGGAGCACACAGCCCGAGGTCGGCTCGTTGCTCGAGCAGCGCGGGGCCCAAGGGCATACCGCCGCTCATGTCACGACCAGCTCCCGAATAATCGGACACGAGTCGGACACGTCCAGCCTCCGTCAATGGACACGACGTAGTAAGCTGTACAATTCTAAGAAAAATTCCAAGATACAAGATACATAAAACAACACAGCTTCTATACACGTACACAAAAAAGATCTCCACATTCTACCAAATTATACAATATCATCCGGAGACAAATCCGGTACCCAGAATAAAATTATACAATCCTGAATCCTCAATACAGTACATGATAAACTCTAAACAAATCTAAGAAATGTCTAACTATATCTCTGTAATCTAAGTCCATCCTGAAATAGAAACTCCACCATCTCCGGGCTCTGACCCAAGGTGGTACCATATCCTCAAGATACCTGCAACGTATCCTGTCAGGAAAAGAGCAAAGTACAACCCCGACAAGAAGCACTAAACAATGTAAACTGAAATGCATGAGAAAGAATCACAATATGAACTATGGTACAAGACAGGAATATGAAACTGTAGTACATGAATAACGATGAAATGTAGTACCAGATCCTGAACAATGAACTAGACTATCAGTGTAACATGCAAGTGAAATAACTATCAGAGTATGTGACCGGCTGGGTAAACAATGAACAAGAGCACATGAATAATGGTACGGCTTAGAGTCCCACGTGCACGATGTGAGACCTAAGCTATTAGTTAATGCCTAGCTAAAATAGGATTGGTCACATATCTGTAGTATTTCCCCACCCAATGTACAAGTAAAGAACAATGAACTATGAACAATGAACGATGAACGATGAACAATGAACAATCGTGTGTACAACGTGTCAATATGAGAACATTAAGCAAGACAGAAATACAGAGTAAAGAGTTCGAGTCAGCGTACTTGCCTTGCTCCGGGAGTTCAGTGATAGGGATGTAGTAACCTCTATGCCCACCTAGAATTTGATACAAGTTGGTTAAGTCTACAATTAAGACATTAACTAGTTTTTAACTTATTATTCCTAACTAGCTACTAAAATAATCATGTTTAACTATATTTATAAATAATAGTTTAGCAAAAATACTACATACTTTTATTTAGAAATATTTGGTAGTTAGGATAAAATTAAAATACATTAGCCAAATATATATATACAACCAGCTAAAATTTAACTAACTAGCTAAAGTAGAGATTAACCATTTTAGAATAAATGGTTTCCTAATTTAGTAAATCACTTTAGCAAGAATAATTATAATTTTAGCAAAATAGTATAGATTAGATTATAAATATTAGCTATAAACATTTAGAGATAGATAGTAACATAATATTAGTGAAGTATATAAGCATCCTTAGATTAAACCAGTGTAATTATTTCAAAATATTTATTAAGAATCAAACTGCTAATAATAACATGGATTATATTTTAATATCCCCCTCACAACCAAACCCATAATCGGCCCAGTGCCTTAGGCCTACTATTGGCCTGACCTTATATTTCTGTTGATTTTCCTCTTCTAATTTCTCTTCTAGACCAAACAACCCATGTCCAACAACTATACTTCATTGAAAGCTCAGTGAAAGTATGCATACACACCCAGCAATATAGCCACACAACAACTTAACAAGGTTTAGACACAAGACCTAGTCCTGCACAGCAACCTAGTTCAACAAATTCTAGAGCCCAATAGCACGTTATATAAAAAAAACGAAATTTCTATACACCATCCAATCTTGAATGCTTAGCAAATCAATTGAGATCAATGTCCAACTTCTGGATGTAGGACCAATTGCTACACACATTCTTATCCATGCTGCTGTTGCTTCAATACACATATATATCCTCCACATTTTCTAAACTGCCACATCCTAAATCTAGCAAACACAAACCCAAACCCAGCAGTAAAAGAACAACAAGACTATGACCGAATCCAGCAAACAAAACTTAAACAAAATTTCTAATACAAAACCAAGCCCAGCTCTCTACTCAAACTGAACACAAATATAGGTTCACCATTCCTAACTCCAATCTCAGCAACACCAATTCCACAAGATTTAACAAGGTTTTAAGAGGAAAAATTGAAGGAAACAATTTCGAAATATGTAGACATATTCAAATCGAAAGCAGAACCTAGGAAATCGGAAGTTCAAATAACCAATCAATCTAAATTGAAATCAAAGTCCAAATTATGACAATTAAAACAAAGTTTTTAAAATATTTAAAACCAAAATGTAGCTAAGCCTAACATCCCCGCCTCGAGTGCAAATTTCTCCAGTCCAATGCTACGCCATCACCCCCGGACACGCACACACAGTTGGTCACGAACAACACCCCTGGTCACGCACACATGACACAATGCAATTCACGAGACACAAGCACAACTCTGGACATGAACATTCTGAACACTAACACAACCCAAATATTCCCATTAATTCTAGATACGAAGCAATAACTGAATACTCAAGGAGAGTATATTAATGTTACCTGAGGGAAGGGGAAACGATCTGGAAGAACACCAGTCCAGGAAGTCGGACACAATCACTCTGAGTTCAGATGTCGTTTAAGAGTCTGTGCAGGCATTCATCAAACAGTTGATGAATCAACAGTGTTAAAGAGACGAGTGATGATTGTAGGCAAAAATTCACAGATCTATAATGTAAGACCAGATCGAATGCTCACCAGGGAATAGGGAATTGTGTGTTCTTGATTCGAACATTGCCCCCTCCAATTCGATCAAATTCGACATTGAATTGTTACTACAATTTCAACCGCTACCACGGAAAGAAAATTCGATTCAGAAGAACGTTCACGGAGTAAATTTGAGGAGAAAACAAATGAACTTACAGGAGGAGAACGTCGAGGAGGATGACAGAACGTTGCCGGAAGATGATCGTCGTTGCTCGTCGTGGACGAACGAGTCTCGCCGTCGAAGCACTCCGCACCTACTTGCCGCCGGCCGTCGAGAAGGAGACTCGCGGTGGTGAATCTCGAGAGGAATGATGAAGCGACGCCGAGGAGATTGCCGTGAAGAACTTCGACACCGAAGAATGATCCTGCCGCCTAACCGTGGTGGAGGCCACCTGGTCGCCGAGAACCGTAGGTCGACGGAGAGAGCCGAACCTACCCGCCGTGCTGGTGGAAGCGCCATGCCACTGTCGCCGTCGCCATCACCATGGTCCCTCGCCGGAGAAGAATTCAGACCTCAATTGCCGCTATCGGAGGAGTCGGTCGGGTCACTAGCGTTGTCGCCGTCGATGAGGCTTCGGGTAGGATCTCAGCCTCAACCGTCGGAGAATGACGTCAGCGCCATCGCCATCGATCCCGACCGCCGGAATTTGAAGGAAATAGGTTTAGGGTTTGGGAGTCGATCGGGGAAGAAGGGAGAACGAAGAGCTTGAGAACTCTCTCCTGAGATTTGAGAATGGGGATTCTCTCCTGCTCCTAAATAAACGTTTGGCCCATTTACAAAAAACCCCTCCCGCCAATGTATTTTAAGCAAATAAGACCCCCCCCCCCTTTTCACTAATTGCAAGATCTGTAAAAAAAATCAGTTAGAAATTTAAAAAAAAAATAAGTCGGGACCATTAAATTAGTTATAACAAACTTGGTAATTCAAATTTAAGAATTTAAAAGTTTGGAGGAAAAATATAATGAAATTTCAAATTATATAACCAACATTCCTATGACAAGCCCAAAGTGAATTTGGCCCATCATCAACCCAATTAATTGTTTAACTAGAGAAAATAGAAGATGAAATCTATAACCTACAGTAAGAGCATACTAAAAAAAATCATTAATCTCTAATCAAAGTTTAACCAAAAATTCATTCACATAAAAATATGCCAACTTAATTTTTAGGAAAATAACTTTCTAAAAAAAATTATTATTCTCCAAAATTTTAAAATACCAGGAAAATAGTATTATTTATAAATTTTGGGAAAGCGGGGTTACAGCTCGAGGCTGGCACGGCGCTCACAGTGGAGGCACTGGCCGCCGGAGTGAAGGAGAGAGGGGCGGAGGAGCTGGGGGAGGCCGTCGGTAGGGCTGCAAACGAGCCAAGCCGAGCCAAGCTTTTGTAAGCTTGAGCTTGGCTTGACTAAAATTAATCGAGCTCGAGCTTGAGCTTGATAATTTTTTTATTTTAGAGCTTGAGCTTGGCTTGAGCTTGTTTATATTAAGCTTGAGCTTGGCTTGGTTTGAGCTCGAGTTTGGCTTGATAAGCAAGCTTGATTCAAGCTTGATAAGCAAGCTTGATTCAAGCTTGATAAATAAGCTTGATAAGCTCAAAATCAAGCTCGTTAAGCTTGATTTCAAGCTCGCTCAACTTTATTTCAAGCTCATTAAGCTTGATTTCAAGCTTAACGAGCTCAATTTTCAATTTAGTTATGTTTGAATTCAAGTACCTGTAATATTAACGATTTATTTATAAAAATTTAATTAAAAAAGTTTCTTAATATCAATTATTAAGGATATATAAATATATAATGCACAAATATATATAAAATTAGAATTCAATAAAGAACAAACGAGCTTCTAAACAAGCTCATGAACGAGCTCTTAAACGAGCTTCTAAACGAGCCAGCTTGCAAGCTCATAAACGAGCCAGCTCGCGAGCTCAAACGAGCCAAGTACTTCTAAGCTTGAGCTTGGCTCGTTTATTAAACGAGCTCGAAAATGAAGCTTGAGCTCAGCTTGTTTAGTAAGTGAACCGAGCTCAAACGAGATTTTATCGAGCCGAGCTTCGAGCAGCTCTCGAACGGCTTGGCTCATTTGCAGCCCTAGCCGTCGGGGAAGCTCGACCAGGCGGGGTTGGTCGGCCGTCGGGGAAGCTCGGCCAGGCGGGGTTGGTCGGCCGCCGGCGGAGGAGACGAACGGCAGCAGGGGCTCGAGGCGGAGCTCTGCGGCCGGAGAAGACAGAGATGGAGGGGGAAAGCTGGAGGAGCTCGTCGGGGAGCCGTCGGCCTGGTCGGGTGAGGTCGGCTCCAGGACGGAGGGGAACAGCAGCACGGTACTGCGGATGATGGCGGTGGAGGAGGCCGGGCTGGAGGCGACGGCGACCGCGGTCGAGTGGTGGCTGGAGGTGGAGGTGAAGGTGGTAGCAGCCATGGCGGTAGGGGCGGTGGCGTCGGCCGGGCTGTGGGGTTGAGGAAGAGTGAGGGAGAGAGGGAGTGGGAGCTCGGGACAAGGGAGTGTTACAGAGAGGATCGGACGAGAGTAAAGAGTGAGGAAGAGAGAACTCGGAGAGAGAGGGTGAGCAGGAGAGAGAGAGTGGAGAGAGAGATGTAAAGAGAGGGGGGGAGCTGCTGATCGTGGGAGAGAGAGAGTATGGGTTGGGGTTAGGGTTAGGTAAAGGGGAGGGGTAGGTTAGGTTATTATAATAATAATAATGATGGGATAACCATAAAATGAAAAATAACAAATTTTACTCCAATATTAATATTCATAAAAAATAATGCTAATAACAATTTAATAGCAGCAATAGTAATTGAGAATGAGTCCTCAACCAGTCCAAACAAGAAATTAAATAAAATTTAAAACAAATACGAAATTTTAAAATCACTGAAATATGAATACAGTCATATACATATTTTAAAAAAATAAGGATGTGATACTGAAGCATCTGATGAAGACCTTAATCTGGATAGTTTGACTGTGGAATCTATTTGTATGTCTGTTAGTCTGCAACTTAGGGCTCCCGTCCTACATTAAGGATCCCACGCATATTTGTGTTGAGAACGCTACAATCGTCAGGAACTCTATGATACCTCAATATTAAAAAAGTACCTCAATGGCCTAAGGTACTTTTTATGAATGTATGAAAGTGAGTAATTAAGTATTCTTTCAACTTGGAAATGCTAGCAAAAATCTCCGGTGATGATTATATCATCCACATAGATAAGTAAGATGACTATATCCGAAGAGTGTAGATAAGGACGTATCTGAGATGCTATGAACAAACCCAATTTTTTGTAAGATTTTGTTGAATTTGTCAAACCACGTACGTGGTGACTGCATCTTATGACTATACATGGACTTCTTTAGGACAGAGACTAGAGACTTTCTAGTCGTTCAACGCTTGAAGGCTGCTACATAAAATACTCTCCGAAAGAACGCTATTGAGGAAGTCATTCTTCACATCTCCAACTAATTAAGAGGCAATTTCCTAGAAATTGCCAAAGAGAGAAAAACTCGAACGGAAGTCAACTTAGCAACATGTAAAAGTCCCAAAATAATCTAACACATATTGTTGGGTAAAGCCCTTAGCCACTATACGAGCTTTGAGCGATCAACTGAGCTATTTGAATTTTGTTTAATAGTAAATACTCACATCTTATCACCGTTTTACATGAGAGCAAGGGTACGGAAGTCCAAGTCTGAGTAGAGTTTAATGTATCATGTTAATTATAGCCAACTTTGATATTGAAGTGCTTCCTATACAGAGCAAGGAAGAGTAATGACAACTAAGGAAGAAGCATATGTACGACCAAATAGAGTGAAACGGTGATATGAAACGAAGTTAGAAATATGATTTACAGTAATACAAGCGCGCTTACTCTTGCGAAAAGTAATATCAAGTGATAGACCTTCATCTGAAGTCAGCAGAGGTGGACTAGGAACAAAAGAGTGTACTCTAGTACATGTAGAAGAGTCATCAGTGATACTCAGAGAAATTGTAGAGGAATGACCTTGTCCAAACACCTATATACCTGATGGAAGGGAACCAAAGACCCACACTTAGAAGAAATATGAGAAATACGTGTATCAAGTTCAGAGAAAGGAATAAGAGGAACAATAATCGTGGATAATGGAGATGTAGATGGTGTATCAGAAGCGAAATAGGCCTGAACCTCGAGAAAACTAACATCACAAGGGACAACCACCTTCGAAGTAGTGGGATCAAAACAAATATACCCTTTATGTGTGAGAATAAACAAATATCATACGACTAGCTTGCGGATCAAATTTATCCACCTGGGATCCAAGATTATGAGTATAACAAACATAACCAAAAATCTTTGGAGCGACATGAAAGGGTTTTTCCTACATAAAGAGAATAGAAAATTGTTATTTGCTCTTAAGAACATGAGAGGACATGGGTTATATAAAACAAACATCTAAGTTCGCAATTCCATATTTCTTGAGGATATTCATATGAATAAAGAGAGAGTAGGCTACCTCAAGAAGGTGTCTATTTTTATGTTTTACAATGCTGCAGAACCCTAGAGGGGGGGTGAATAGGGAAATTAAAAATTAACTACAACAATTGATGCAATAAAGACAATTGAAAGTAAAGAATAGAAAGATCAAACGCAAGGATGTATCCTGGTATCCTCTTTTGAGGCAGTCCAGTCCCGGAACTCTCTCCGGCTTTAATCCACTATTTAACCAAATAGTACACACGAGTTTGGATCCGAAGAACTCGCCAACTTCAACACGAGTTTGGATCCGAAGACTCGCCAACTTCTACACACGAGTTTTTCTTACGAAGGCTCGCTAACTTAAACAAAAGAGAATGAGAACTTGTTGATCTTCTAAACACGTGAAGATCGAAATGTACAACTCTTTAATACTCTAGCACTTTGGGAGAGGATGACAATGAAAAGCTTGGAAGAGTATTAATGGTGGAGCTCTTGGTTGTTGGAAAATTTATGGTAAGAGTTGGTGAGAAAGCTCAAGAGAGAGAGCTTTCTTTTATAGAAGAACCAAGAGTTGGTGGCATTTAATGCTCTGAATACAGACAGACCGGCATGTCGTCGGTATGCAGCGGCATACCGTCGGTATGCAGCGGCATACCGTCGGTATACCGGTCAAATAGTAACTGTCATATTAATGACCGTTTGAGAGCATTAAATGCTGCCATTAATGCTAGTCAGGACAATTCAAAAACCAAACATTTGAAACTCGGTATACCGCCGATATGCCGGAGCATGCCGCCGGTATGCCGACAAAAGGTCACAGCAAGTTTTGGTTTGCTCAAACCGGTATACCACCGGTATGCCGGAGCATGCCGTCGGTATGCCGACAATTTGTCACAGCAACTTTTGGGTTGCTAAAAACGGTATACCGTCGGTATGCCGGAGCATGCCGTCGGTATGCCGATAATTTGTCACAGCAACTTTCTGGACATAAAAATCGGTATACCGCCGGTATGCCGGAGCATGCCGTCGGTATGCCGACAATTTGTCACAGCAACTTTCTGAGCTCTAAAAACGGTATACCGTCGGTATGCCGGAGCATGCCGTCGGTATGCCGCTCTGTATGTATTTGATTTTTGACTTGTTCTTTTTACTTGTCATCCGTCCTTAGATGTTTACAAATATACCTAGACTTGTACAGACACAGAGACTCTAAGCAGGAAGACGCCGTCTTATGCAGGGAACACCGGTAACTGCTTCAGTCTTCAATGTAAAAGAGATTGCGCTTGAACGGAAGAACTCTATGTAGTAGATCTTCTGAGAATATTTGAATCTGAAGAACAGAAGACTAAACTACGAAGATGCTGTTAATAATCAAAATAAAATGTGCCAACAAACTCTTCCATTTTGATAATTGACAAAATAGAGAGATAGCATCTTCAGGGAGTAGCTCCCCCGTAGGTAGACAGCTCCCCCTCAATACGATTTCTCCCCCTTTGTCACTTAGTCAAGGATGGGAATAATAATAGAAAAAGTGCATAATGATAATGACAAGAGTATATAAAGAAAAGCATGTATTAATATTTTGAAGTGAAAAGTGAATACATGCCCGACACATACATAGCATAAGGTAAAATAGAAAGACTCTCCTCAACGAGAGCCAGATACTAGAGATAACCACAGATAAAGTCCCCGAAGGACTGCAAATAACTGGTACCAACCACACACCGGTCCCCGAAGGACCACAAAAGACAACATAAAAACAAACACAGAAAACTAAAACACGCATAACACGAGACCATCATCGAAACTGGAATCCATCCCTACTCATCGGCCGGATCGTCGCCATCACCCTGAGCCTGCTAGAAGGCGCCAAAAGGATCAATGTCGTCAGGGTACATAAACCCATAGGCATTGGGATCAGAGAAGCGCGGTGTCCGGTACATAGGATCCTGAAGATTAAGATCCAGAAAAGCATCCCGGTCCTGGAGAGTGCGCTGAATAAAGTACCCCTGATCGTGGAAACGGGATTGGATCAGGGCGCCAAGGCCACGAGTGTTGGCCCGCATCTGCTCCTCTGCTTGGGCCATCTGCATATCAAAGTGCTGCTGAGTCAGCGGCATATAACGGCCCGAAGCGGGAGGAGTAGGTGTGGGGGCAGCAGGAGAGGATGCCGGTGGCTCTTGGGAAGACGAGGCACGAGATGTAGATGCGCCATTAAGGGAACGGGAGACAGCAAGATAGGAGGGGACGCCATCCGAGGAGCAAAGAGACAGGTCAACTTGTCGGGCTTCCAGAAGCAGAGTGGTAAAGGAGCCGTAGTAGAGGTTCTGCTTTCCCGCGGGCATGACACGCCGGAAGAGCAGAAGGAGAGTCTTCGGGAAGGAGAAGGGCTTCCGGGCATAGAGATAATACATGCAGACGAGGGCATCGCCGGTAATGGCGTCGTAGTTCCCGCCCTTAGGAAATAGTGTATGGCACACTATCCTATGGAGCTCGTAGTAAAACGGCTCCAGCTGTGCAGAGAGGGCTGGGATGGCAGGAGGGTTGGGGCCCTTACAGATGATGCGGCAGAACTCGTCGAATGGTGACGCCGCCGAGGAATGAAGAGCAGCCAAGGATGGCAAGGCTTCCCCTTTGTCCGGGATGCCGAGGATGTGGCCGATGTCCCGAATTGTGAGACGGAAGTGACGGTCATTGACCATAGACTGAATGGCAGGGTGATCGTCGTCCCCGACCAAGTTGCAATAGAATAGTCGGACAGCAGCGGGGTAGACGGGTATTTGGCACCGAAGTAGAGAGGAGAGTCCGGCCTCGTCAAACAAGGAGACGTGACCGGGGAAGAGGTTCCAATTTATCGCCCGTCCTTTGAAGACATTGTGATGAACGAAGTGCTGGAACCATAGCTCGGCCGCCAAAGAGTTGGAAAAGATCCGTTGGTCGTACCCGTGAGGTTGGGCCACCGGGATGAAGGGGTTGAACAAGGAGGAGGAGGAGGAGCGGAGACGCTTAGGGTTTGCCATGAATAGAAACTAGGGTTTTGGAGTGGATGAAGGAGTAGTAGGGGAAGTAATGGAGGAAGGAGGTTTTTAAAGAGGAGGAGGAAGATGAAGAGATGGAGTTTGAAAGGGTGGGGGGGTGGGAACGGTTGTAGAGGAGGTTTAAAGAGGGGAGTTGAAAAGAAAGTGGGTTGGAATTTATGAGGGTGGAGTAAAAAGAGGAGTGAAAGGTGGGATGTGAGAGGAGAGTAATAAATGAGATGGGAGGTGAAGAGATGGGTAGTTAAGAAAGATTGGATGGATGAGAGGGAATAAAAGTAGTTTAATAAAGAATAAAGGAAGTAGAGAAGAAAGGTGGGCCCGGACCCTGATTTGATGTCCTGTCCGCCACGGAGGTATGCCGGTGTATACCGACGGAATGTCGAGTTTCGAGACAGAACCAAATTCTGAAACGAAAAACGGCATGCTGCCGGTATACCGCCGTATACCGCCGGTATGCCGATCAAAGAGCAGTTTTAAGGGTCAAAGGATAAGATGCCTAATTCTTGGCAAAGAAAGGAGAAGCGATCTTCCGGGAGAGGTTTGGTGAAGATATCGGCTAATTGAGAATTGGTCTCAATAAACTCAAGACGGATGTCTCCCTTTTGTTGATGGTCACGAAGAAAATGATGTCTAATTTCAATGTGCTTCGTGCGTGAGTGACAAATTGGGTTTTTCGTGAGATTAATAGAGCTAGTGTTATCACATTTAATAGGGGTGTAAGAATGAGATATGCCATAATCTAAAAGTGTTTGTGACATCCAAAGAATTTGTGCACAACAACAACCAGCCGCAATATATTCTGCCTCAGTGGTTGAAAGAGCAACAGAATTTTGCTTCTTACTAAACCACGATACCAAAGACTTTCCGAGGAATTGACATGTGCCACTAGTACTTTTTCGGTCTATCTTGCATCCGACAAAATCCGCATCCGAAAAGCCGTGAAGCTCAAAGGATGAGGATTTCGGATACCAAAGGCCCATGTTAATGGTGCCTTTGAGATAACGAAAAATGCGCTTAACGGCACTCAAATGTGATTCCTTTGGATTGGCTTGATATCGTGCACACAAGCAAACACTAAACATGATATCAGGACGGCTAGCAGTTAAATAAAGTAAGCTACCGATCATACCTCTATACTTACGAATGTCAACCGAGATGTCATCTTCATCATTGTCAAGCTTTGTCGTTGTGGCCATAGGAGTCCTCATTGATTTGGATGAGTCGAGGTCGAAACGCTTGAGGAGGTCCTTTGTATATTTTGCTTGATTGATGAAGGTTCCTTTGGGTCCTTGCTTGATTTGTAACCCCAAGAAGAAGGAAAGTTCACCCATCATACTCATTTCAAACTCTTCCTGCATAACTTTAGCAAATTCTACACAAAGTGTGTTGTTAGTAGAACCAAAAATAATATCATCGACATAAATTTGAACCAACAAGAGATTCCCATCGTGGGATTTAATAAAAAGTGTTGTGTCAACTTTTCCCTTTGAAAAATTGTGAGAAACAAGAAAAGAGCTAAGACGCTCATACCAAGCACGGGGAGCTTGTTTGAGGCCATAAAGGGCTTTATGGAGTTTGAACACGTGATTAGGAAAATGAAAATCTTCAAAGCCGGGAGGTTGTTTAACATAAACTTCCTCTTTAATAATACCATTTAGAAAAGCACTCTTAACATCCATTTGAAATAGCTTAAAGTTATTAAAACAAGCAAAAGCACAAAGCATACGAATGGATTCAAGACGTGCAACCGGAGCATAGGTTTCGTCGTAGTCAATGCCTTCCTCTTGGTTATAGCCTTGAGCAACCAATCGGGCTTTGTTACGAGTCACTAACCCATCTTCATTAAGCTTGTTACGAAACACCCATTTTGTTCCAATAATGGGATAATTGCTAGGTTTTGGGACAAGTTCCCAAACCTTGCTTCGCTCAAATTGATTAAGCTCCTCTTGCATAGCTATCATCCAAAACTCATCAAGGAAAGCATCATTAACATTTTTAGGCTCTATTTGAGAGATAAAAGCCACATTTGCACAAAGATCACGAGTGGCGGATCTTGTGCTAACACTGGAGGAAGGATCACCAATGATAAGCTCCTTAGGATGATTGGTGACAAATCTCCATTCTTTTGGGAGATCCTTTTGTGGAGGCTCGAGAGGAGGAGATTCTTTTGATGGGGTCACAACTTCATTGTTAGATGAAGAAGGACGATCCTCAATAGAGGAGTTCTCCAACCCAGACGAGATGTCATCAATATCCTCGGAAGAGGAGAATGTAGAAGAGTTGAGTTCATTAAAAGAGACATTGATTGACTCTTCGACAACAAGACTTCTTTTGTTAAAAACACGAAAACCTTTACTATGAGTAGAGTATCCAAGGAATATTCCTTCATAGGTTTTTTCTTCAAACTTGCCTAGGTTATCCTTGATATTCAAAATAAAACAATTGCAACCAAAAACTTTGAAATATTCAATAGAGGGAATTTTGTCAAACCAAAGCTCATAGGGAGTCTTCTTAGAAATAGGTCTAATTAAGACTCTATTTATAACATGACATGCCGTATTAACGGCTTCCGCCCAAAAATATTGGGGAAGCTTATATTGGTTTAACATAACCCGGGCCATATCGCCAAGGGTTCTATTCTTTCTCTCCACAACACCGTTTTGTTGAGGAGTACGTGGGCAAGCAAAATCATGTCCAAAACCATTCTTTTCACAAAATCTTTTGAAATCGGCATTATCAAATTCCCCTCCATGATCACTCCTAATTTTGTTGATAGAAAAACCTTTCTCATTTTGAACACGTTTACAAAAAGCAACAAATTCACGAAAAGTATCACTTTTGCAAGAAAGAAAAATAACCCAAGTAAATCTCGAAAAATCATCAACTAAAACAAAAGCATAAAGCTTGCCTCCAAGGCTAGCAACTCTACTAGGCCCAAAAAGATCCATATGGATAAGTTGAAGGGGTCTAGAAGTACTTACAGAGTTGATTGATTTGAAGGATGACTTGGTCAACGTACTTTTCTCGCATTCTTCACATACCATATCCTTTTTGAATGGAATACTTGGGAGTCCTCGTACAAGCTTCTTGGAGGCGAGGCGAGAGATGGTATCCATGTTTGCATGTCCAAGCCTCATGTGCCAAAGCCAACTCTCATCGTTCTTTGCAACTAGGCATCTGTCATTGTTAGTACCTTCAACAAGATAAAGAACATAAATGTTGTTTTCTCTAATGCCTTCTTAAACAATAGTTCCATTAGAACTATCGGTAATGTAGCATTTGAGTTTAACAAACTTGATATCATAGCCATTATCGGTAAGATGGCTAATACTAAGGAGGTTATGCTTGAGATTAGTAACAAGACATACATTATTAATACAAGGATAGGGAGGAGAACCGATATTACCATTTCCAATAATACAACCTTTAAGATTGTTACCGAAGGAGACGTGTCCTTCCTTCTTCATCGATAGCATTGTAAAAAGTGAAGCATCACCGGTCATGTGCCGTGAACAACCGCTATCGAGAATCCACTTGCTTCTAGCATAAGAAGGATTCGTCACCTACAACATAAGTTGAAGATGAACGATTTGGTACCCATGATTGTTTGGGTCCTTGATTGTTAGTTCTAGGAACCCATTTAAGAACTTTTATGTCAACTTGTTTCCTTGTATAACAAAAATTAGAAGTATGTCCGATCAAACCACAATAATTGCACATCAAAGAAGATTTAGAAGAAGTGTGAGTGTTGTGCATATGTGAGTTTTTAGTGTGAGAAGTTCTACCATGAGTGTTATGATGATAGTAAAAAGCATGATGTGAGGTGTTCTTCTTAACAAAAGGTCCTTTTCTTGTGTTAGAAAAGGAGTTGTGTGTAGTGTTCATGTAAGGGTTATGCCTAGCATTGTGATGAGTGTGGGGGTGTCTTGGAGCATGCATGTGAGTGGTATTCTTATTACCTAAATTCTTACTCCGTGTAAGAAGATCATTATACTTAATAGAAGTGTCATATTCTCTTCTATTAGCATCTTGACATTTGCGCATAGCAAATTCATAAAAACTTCTCATGGATAGAATCTCATCATCCCTTTTCTTGATGGTGTCAAGAGATTCTTGAAACTTGAGTCGCAAAGACTCTATTTCATCCGTGTCAGAAATAGGAGATTTTTCCTTCACATCAATAATGATGCTTGAGAGCCTCTCTACTTCAAGTTGAAGAGCCTCAACCTCTTTAAGAGATTTCTTGTATTTATTCCGAACACCTTTGTGTTCTTCATGTAATTCAAGAATGGCTTTCTCCAAATCATCATAGGTAAGAGTGTTTAAGGAAAGATCATCAAGTACATCATCGGTTGCCATGAGACAGACGTTGGCATTGTGTTTGCACTCCTTGTCGTTGTCGGAGTCGCTCGCGTCACTTTCACACCAAATGCTTGTGTTGGCGAACTTTCTGGAGGATGAGCTTCCCTTGCTAGGCTTCTCGTACTTGCTTGAGTCTTTTCTTATCATCGGACAATCCCTCTTGATGTGTCCGGGTCTTCTGCATTGATAGCACGCCGGATTTTCTTCATTGTCCCGTCTAGAGCGGTTGGCCTTGTTGAATTTTAGGAACTTCCGGAAGTGCTTAGCTGTGAGAGCTATTTCTTCATCGTCGTCCGACTCATTGTCGTCGGAGCTATCCTTGGAGTAGGACCTTGTTGCTTTGAGAGCAAGAATCTTCTCCTTCTCTTTGGTCTTCTCCTTCTCCTTCTCTTGTATGGAGGATTCCTCTTGATCCTTCATATCGAGCTCGTGAGTCATTAGCTTGCCCATGAGAGTCTCAAGGTTCATGACAGTCAAGTCGTTCCCCTCAATGATTGCGGTAGCTTTAGGACTCCAAACTTTCGTCAATCCTCTAAGGATTTTTCTGATCTTTTCATGAGCCGGATATTCCTTACCAAGGGAGGAGAGAGGATTAATAATATTACCAAATCGAGTAAACATAGAAGTAATAGATTCATCATACTTCATTTTAAAACTCATATTCTTGCGTGAGTCTATTAATCTTAGACTCCTTCACTTGTGAAGTTCCCTCGTGTGTGACTTCAAGTAATTTCCAAATCTCATTGGAAGTCTTGCAAGTAGAGATTCGGTTGAATTCACTACTGTCGAGAGCATAATAAAGAGCATTCATTGCCTTGGCATCTCGACTTGCAAGCTTCTTGATGTTTTCAGAAAGAGTGTCCCGAAGGGTGTCAGAAGCAATATCCTCAATAGCTCTGGAAGGAGTAGGAAGACCATTTATCACGCAATCCCATAAGTCGAAATCTATGGACTTTAGATAAATGCTCATCCTAATCTTCCAGTAGTTGTAGTTGGTACCATCAAATAGGGGAGGCCTATTTGTGGAGTGTCCCTCATTGTGAAACGTGTTGATACTAGGGTTAGAGGCCATGGATCACTCAAGGGTATAAATCCAAATCAAGAGAACAAAGCTCTGATACCAATTGTAGAACCCTAGAGGGGGGGTGAATAGGGAAATTAAAAATTAACTACAACAATTGATGCAATAAAGACAATTGAAAGTAAAGAGTAGAAAGATCAAACGCAAGGATGTATCCTGGTATCCTCTTTTGAGGCAGTCCAGTCCCGGAACTCTCTCCGGCTTTAATCCACTATTTAACCAAATAGTACACACGAGTTTGGATCCGAAGAATTCGCCAACTTCAACACGAGTTTGGATCCGAAGACTCGCCAACTTCTACACACGAGTTTTTCTTACGAAGGCTCGCCAACTTCAAACAAAAGAGAATGAGAACTTGTTGATCTTCTAAACACGTGAAGATCGAAATGTACAACTCTTTAATACTCTAGCACTTTGGGAGAGGATGACAATGAAAAGCTTGGAAGAGTATTAATGGTGGAGCTCTTGGTTGTTGGAAAATTTATGGTAAGAGTTGGTGAGAAAGCTCAAGAGAGAGAGCTTTCTTTTATAGAAGAACCAAGAGTTGGTGGCATTTAATGCTCTGAATACAGACAGACCGGCATGCCGTCGGTATGCAGCGGCATACCGTCGGTATACCGGTCAAATAGTAACGGTTATATTAATGACCGTTTGAGAGCATTAAATGCTGCCATTAATGCTAGTCAGGGCAATTCAAAAACCAAACATTTGAAACTCGGTATACCGCCGGTATGCCAGAGCATGCCGCCGGTATGCCGACAAAAGGTCACAGCAAGTTTTGGTTTGCTCAAACCGGTATACCGCCGGTATGCCGGAGCATGCCGTCGGTATGCCGACAATTTGTCACAGCAACTTTTGGGTTGCTAAAAACGGTATACCGCCGGTATGCCGGAGCATGCCGTCGGTATGCCGATAATTTGTCACAGCAACTTTCTGGACATAAAAATCGGTATACCGCCGGTATGCCGGAGCATGCCGCCGGTATGCCGACAATTTGTCACAGCAACTTTCTGAGCTCTAAAAACGGTATACCGCCGGTATGCCGGAGCATGCCGCCGGTATGCCGCTCTGTATGTATTTGATTTTTGACTTGTTCTTTTTACTTGTCATCCGTCCTTAGGTGTTTACAAATATACCTAGACTTGTACAGACACAGAGACTAAGCAGGAAGACGCCGTCTTATGCAGGGAACGCCGGTAACTGCTTCAGTCTTCAATGTAAAAGAGATTGCGCTTGAACGGAAGAACTCCATGTAGTAGATCTTCTGAGAATATTTGAATCTGAAGAACAGAAGACTAAACTACGAAGATGCTGTTAATAATCAAAATAAAATGTGCCAACAAATACCACTACCGAGAAGTATACGAACATGAAGTCTAATAAAGTATGTCATGAGTTTGACAATATACTTGAAACTCCTTGCTCACATACTCTTTAAAATTATTATAACAAAGAATCTTGATACAAACATCAAAATGATTAGAAATTTTAGCTACAAAGATTTAAAAATAGACAGAAGATCGGACCTAAAACGAAGAAGATATAACCATCTCATGCATGAGTGACCATTGATAAGTGTGACAATATTTATGGCAATGTGCACTCAGAAACTTAAATGGAGCCCAAATATTGGACCAAAGCAAAAGTTGAATGTCGTTTATTAATTGGATAAAAAGAGCGATAATATTTTCCAAAAATACATGAGTCACAACTAAATTCAGATAATGATAAATTAGGCAACATAGTACGCAAGGAAGATAAACAAAGGATTCCCAAGTCTCCTATGCCACTTAGTAGGAGCAGCCACTGTCGTACTGGACAAATGATTTACATAGTAAATGTCATTATGTTCATGCCCCTACCAATCGTTACTACGTCAGAAGGTCTTGTATCACAAAGTGAGATGGATAAAATGTTACTGAACAAGTATAATCATGTGTAAGTTGACAAATAGAAAATACATTATGATACAGTGTAAATATTGTGAGTAATTTGTAAATGTAAAGACGGAGTAAGCGATAAATCATCAGCACCAGAAACATGAGTAGTAGTACCGCCCGTCAGTCATAGAAATGAATTTGTGATGACTAGAAACAAAACTTGAGGGTCTATCACGAGACATGGTTCGAGACATCGGACTCACGAATGAGAAATAAGAGATACTTGTAGTACGTTCCGCTCCCAGAATACAGCGAACCGAGTACGTAACACCATTTCCCGGCTACGCTACATACGAATACTCCAGTAGCCATATCCACGATTGTCGCCAGTAAGGTTATAGGATAGGTTATCGCAAGTCATAATCTTGAATAATAAAATCATTATCATTCTAAAAGTGACATTCTAAGCTATAAATATGAAAATATACTTTTCCACCTAGTTCATCAATTAACCCAAATGTAATTATATATAATATAAATGTATATCTAATTGATGATAAAGAGAGCATATGGTTCCAACATGATTGCCTTCAAAAGCAACATCTCGTTTCTCTTCAAAATACAATAGCAACTTTCTTGGAATGATTCTTCAATCTAGTAAACAATACCAGGTCGTTAAACGACATGCAAGTCCTCAGTCAAGGATGAGGAAATAAAATAAATAAATTGAGAACCTCTGGGTGATCGGATTCTTGAAATTCTAAAGTAAGGGAATTGATAAATTAATTCAGAGAAATTATACTGTTAACTTAAAAATGACTCTGACTAAATTTTATTCTAGTGAATTTCTTAGTGTTCGTCCTACGACTAAATTCTAATAATCCACAATGACAACTACCACCTTAATCACAGGCACCTAAATTCACTACCACAATCACAATCAAGTTTTCTATATGTTGATGCAGTTTAGAGAACTCATTTGAATCACATTCATCCTGTATTTTGGGCAATAATTCCGTGATCAGGGATCAGGCTAGAATTCGGCCCCTCACATCATGTGAGTAAAAATTGTAACTTTTTAACTCTTAAATTCTTGTTTTTATTCAAGAATTTTTGGAATCCGAAATCTCTCTTGGTGAGCTAAGCCTCACACCCAACATCGTATGGCCATACGATACGGAAACTCTACTGATCTGTTTTGTTGTTATTATATTGTATGAATTTCGGATGTGATCCAGTTATTCTCTCCCGCCTAATGCACTAACATAGTGCTACAAACAATCATTATTCTATTATCTTGTATTAGATTTGCTCTGTATCTCCTTTCAAAGTGTATTTGGTCGGCGAATGTCGGCGAATGCGAACCTAGAATCAAACATAAACCAATTAGATACAACACTAGCATACCGGTGGTAAATTGCAGTGTACTGAGTATACCGTTGTTGCTCTGTTTCAAAACAATCGCAGTTTTGAACTCCGTCTTCGACGCCTTCAACTCACCAAGCTTCTCCGACACCACGCCTGGATTTTTTCCACATAGGTTGGGAACCCCACCCAACTCCAACAAATTTCTTCCTTCCCAACTAAGTGGAGGATCTCGTTATACCGACGATCCTCCTGTAGTATACTTTCTTCTTGGGAAAACCTTCTTGAGCATATCTGCTATATTATCCTCTGTGTGAACTTTCTCAAGCGATGTATCCTTCGCCGCAAGCACATCTCGTATCCAGTGATACCGAGTTGCAATATGTTTGGACCGATATGAAACGGCGGGTTCTTTCCATGATAGATTGTACTCTGGCTATCGCAAAGCAAAACATACTGCTTTGCTTAAGTCTCACTTCCTACAGAAACTTCTTCATCCACAATGACTTATTGCAAGCCTCTGTCGTCACAATGAACTGTCTCTGTCGTAGATAAGCTAACACACTTCTGCTACCGCGACTGCCATGCAACTGCTCTACCTACAAACATCATAATGTAGCCCGAAGTTGATCTTCTCGTGTCGACATCTTCAGCCATATCCTTCATAGAGAAACTTGGAATTTCTCTCTCAGCTAATCTCCATCCCAATAATAGTCTTTGATACGCCCAAATCCTTCTTAGAGAAGGTCATGCCCAGTTGGCGCTTCAACTCCGCTATTCTAGTAGTATTTCGACCTACCAATAGCATATCATCTACATAGAGCAATAAAATAATAAAATTATTCTCGACAAAATACTTTACAAATAGACATGATCCAACGTCATTAGTGCATAACCATATTTTTCCATAAATGACTCTAACCTTCTGTACCATTGCCTTGGAACCTGTTTTAGACCATAGAAATTCTTTTTCAACCGGCAAACTTAATATGACTTGCCCTGCTCATTGAATTCGTCTGGCTGCTTTATGTATAATTCCTTATTTAAATCACCATAGAGGAATGTCGTCTTCACGTCTATCTGCTCAACCTCTTTGTCGAAACTGGCTGCTAATGCTATCACCACCCGAATAGATGTCAACTTAACGACCAGCAGAAAAATCTCATCAAAATTCACGTCCTTTTGCTGATTATAGCCTTTAACTACCAGTCTCGCTTTGTATCGAGGTCCAGTAGCATCTTTTGTTTGGTTCACTCGGAACACCTATCGATTCTTCAAAAACTTCTTATCCTTTAGCAACCGCACCAGCTCATAAGTGGAGTTTGTTTGTAAGGAACTCACATCCTCCTGTATAGCCTTCATCCATCCCTGCATGTTTTCGTCTTACATTGCCTCTACGAAATTTTTAGGCTATCACACGTCTATCATTAGCACATACTCACTGGTTATTACCTCGTGGATCGACGCTCTCTCGTGCTCAATGGAACCTCTTCCGTTGACTTTATACCAATAGCCTCATTTCCTTCATGAACCGTCTTCTCGGCATGCTCATCCTCCTAATGGTCACCCTGACCACCATCAGTAGGCTGATGATTAAGGTTGGAAGCATCTTCATATACTGGCTCCTTCATAATTGGAAATTTTGTAGTGTCCTATGGAAACAACTCGAAGCATGATAACTCTTAACTCGAGCAATTCCTCAACCTCAAAAGGTATCTCAGAATCTGGAGTGTTGGTCATGGTCCGATCCTCGACAATTACGTCCCTGCTTCTATAGAGCTTCATTTCCATCGGATCATAGAGTCTATACCCAAACGCATCCCGACCATAGCCGACAAAAAAGAAGTGCCTCGTTTTCAGCTCAAGCTTGGATCTTTCATCCTTCGGTACATGCACGAAGACCTTACAACCAAATACTCGAATGTGATTGTATAACAGCTCCTTGTCGTACCATCTATGAGGCACATTATGTAAAGGAGCACTAAGAGACAAATTAATAACATAAGCAGCAGTATTGATAGCCTCACCCCAATAACTATATGGTAAGTTTGCTTCTAACAGCAAACACCACTGTTTATACGTTCTGCTATACTATTTAGCTGAGGTGTCTTTGGCTTCTGGTATCGAATCTCTTGCTCTTTGCAGTAAATATCAAAGGGACCAATGTATTCGTCGCCATTGTCGAACCAAATATATTTCAACTTCTTGCATGTCTCCCTTTCGACAGAGGCCTTAAACTCTTTGAAAGTAGCCAGCACCTGATCTTTGGTCTGACCCAAACTTTTTTGGAACAATTATCAATAAAAGTTACAAAATAAGAAGCACCACCAATAGATTTTTCCTTTATTGGACCGCACATCCGAGTGAACTAACTCGAGCAACATCGACTTCCTTGAAGATGTTTGACTTTGGAAAGACACCATATTTTGCTTTTCAGCCCAACAGTACATTTACTTTTCCAATTTTGTAGACTTGAGCCCCGAAATCACTTTCATGTTCAACAAGTAGCTCATACCCTTCTTGTTGATATAGTTAACCCGCCTGTGCCACAACTCGGTAAACGCATCACTGACTGTGTTCACCTCATGTGCCCTCTGTGTGCTCCCTTCTATATAATAGAGACCGGAAGTCTTGCTTCCTCTGACAATTACTCTCGGACCTCTGGAAAGCTTCTACTGACAGTTTTCGAAGGAACTGAAAAATCCCTCATAATCTAACCTTCCAGCTGACACTAGGTTACACCAGGTTGAAACAAATATCGAGGACATAACAAACACCATTGAGAACAAGAGTTGCACAAGTTTTTGTTCTTAAATGCACATCTCCAATAGCAATAGCTTTTGACGCATCTTTGTTGTCCATCATCAACAATCCACAGTATCTTGTTATGTAAGTAGCAAAAAGTGCCCTATTGTGAGATACGTGCGCTGAAGTCCTAAATCACCAACCAAGAATTGTCATTGCAGGCGAGGTTAATGACTATCTCATTACCTCCATTTGTTGAGGCGGCTGTTGTTGAGTTCACACTCGTGTTGTCCCTTGTCGCCCTTCTTCTCTCTTTTCCAATAAAATAGTTTCGCTTGATGTGGTCCTTCATACCACAATGGTAGCACTCGGAGTCCTCGTACCGATCCTTGGACTTGCCTCTACTCTTGTTTCTGCCACCATCAGGACCCTTGCTTTTACTCCTGTTTTACTCCTGTTATGGCTCTTTGAAACAAGTGTCTCCGAATGAGATGTAAATAAAGTTTTCTGAAATTTCCTCCGTATATCTTCTTTTAGCACTCTGCTTTTGGCGAACTCTAGACTAACTACGCATTTTGGAGCAGAAGCGGTCATGGACACTCGTACGATCTCCTACGAGTCTGGCAACGTACAAAGCAGCGACAGCTCCTGAACTTTGTCGTCGAACCTTACTTCCATAGAGGATAACTGGTCAACCACGTCCTGGAACTCACTCAGGTGATCCGTAATTAATGTACCATTCTTGTACCTCAGACCCATAATCTGTCGAATCAGGAATAACTTATTTACCCCGATTTTCTTCGCATACAAAGATTTCAACTTCTCCTAAAGTGTTCTCGCGTGCTAAATATTGGCGACGTGAATGTACACATTCTCGTGAACGAACTGTCTGATATACATGCACTCTTCTATATGCTTGAACTTTCAGTCCTCATCGGATTTCTCACTTGATTTCTCAGAACAAATATATGAAGATGTAGCTTCTTAACGAACAATAAATTATTTATCTTGCTCCGCAATAGTGGTACTTGGAATCGTTTAGGTTTACCATACACACTGGCTTCGCGTTCTCTCTTCTCCTTGGCTTGACTATCAACTCTGACACCTGATACTTTGAACCCAAAGCTCTAATACCACTATGTTAGGAACGATATGCGAAAATCGTTCCTCAAACCAAAGAAGCAGCAAGAGAACCAAAGAAACCAAATTGCCAAAATCACACAAGTGTCAAATGCAAATACAACAATTTTTAACATGAAAAATCTTTGTGGAAAAAATCACAAGACGATCGAGTTCAACCTTAGAAATGTGTTTACTAATGAATTAGAGAATTATACTCTCTACAAATTTCTCCACCAATCCAACCGGATCACCACAACTACTTGGACGATAAAAATAGATTACAAACGTCCGACGAATAAGAGAACGAGAAGAATTATCCGAAACAATCTCTCCTTCAAAGTAGCCGTCAATCTCTCTCTCTCTTCAAAATTTGTAAAGCCTTATGTCTTGCGTACTTGCATGGATTAGGGTTAGAAAATACCTATATATATAGTCCCCTCAATCTCGCAACTGATCTGGACTGTCCACGCAATCCAACGGTATAGAAAACACTGTCAAATTCGGACTGACCGCCATACCGCCGGTATACTGCAGTATATCGGCGGTATACTTTATCAGCGAATAAAAGATCAATGAATTTCGAATCTATAATTTTCTACAGCGCTGGTATACCGGAGGTATATTGTAGTGTATTGTCGGTATATTGAGGCGGCGAATGTTGGCGAATGCGAACCTGGAATCAAACAGAAGCCAATTAGCTACAACACCGGCATACCGGTGGTATACTGCAATGCACCAGCGGTTACCATTGTTGCTCTTTTCCAAAATAATCGCAGTTTTGAACTCCGCCTTCGACTCTCTGAGCTTCTCCGACACACGGATGATGTTCGTCGCACTTCGAGGTGTTCTCCCCATCGATTGGGAACCCCACCCAACTCGAATCCTAAGTGAAGATGTTCATCGCACTTCGAAGATGATAAAAATCCTAGAATCCTAAGTGTAGCCTTCATCGCACACGCGACGGAGCAAAGGTATGACTTTCCTTGTTCATAGGTTTACACTGTTTATTCTTATTTAAGTTCACATGTTTGAAAATTCCACATAATTAAAACTACTTTTGCTTGTAATATTGATTTCCTGTTGTTTACAATACAAGGATTTTGTGAAATTTATTTTTACTGTTTCAGGTGGTAAAAGCATGCATGTAGTTGGTGGCTTTCATTCTACTTATAGTGACAAAGTTGCTGGAATGAAAGAAGGTTCTACTTTTAATCTTTTTATTTTGCTTAAAATATATACTTTTCTACCATTTCCCTAGTCTGGAATTAGATGCTTGCATGCCTCGTGCTGCACACTTGCTGCTTCTGTAATTGTACAAATTTGTCTCATTTCAAAAACATTTGGAGTCTGATTTTTTTTATCTTATCTCCTGTTTTTGGGAGATAACTTCTCTGAGCATTCTCTGCTGCAATACAAGATTAACTTTAGGCAAGATATTAACAATGAATAATCTTGCAACCCCTGTTTGTTTTGTGATTCTGATTTACCTGTGAATGCTTCACCACAAAAGTTGAATTTTAATTTTAGTCAGTCCTTGTTAATCTTTGGCTTGATTCCATGGACGCATCTCGCGAACAGGTCTATCTATTTGAATATTTCACTTTTTACCTTTGTTTGCCAAATTTTTGGCCAGATCTGATGCAAATAGGAACATAAGGAACTATGGCCGAAGGAGAAAATCTGCTGGGTCCATACTTTTTCTGAGGCAGGTTTAGGTTTCTAAGTGACATTGAAGACCTTATTGTACAGCCTTTTTGGAGTCATCTAATCATAATAGGATTGGAAGAAGTTACGTGAGGATTGTCTACTTTGATGAGTCTGGTTTAAATTTGTTTTTGACATGTTTGATACTAGAACACCAAGCAGGACTTGTTAGTAAATATATGGACTTCCATATTTCAGTTTCATCATGTATTGTATAGTACCCTGCAGTAGGCTTTTCAGATACCTTAGCGGCAGTAAAGTACCTAATCTAGTTGTCGAACACCTTTTCTTCACACTCATACCCAGACGTTCCTTTGCATTTAACTTTTAGTTAGTAATTACTGTCTCGGCTATTCTTGCAGGATTTAAACTTCTGAAGAGCTGCTGCTCAAGCAACCCAGTCAACAAAATCAGTGAAGGAAAGGAAGATTTAGGGGGCAAGAAGATTTCAGAGATTGAGATCATTGATCTGGATGAAGATGATGAAGTAATGGAAGGTGTTGTTTCAAGAGAAAATGGTGCAGCTACAATAGATGCCCCGGAGAAGATCATGCAAGTAGGGGAAGTTATAGCGACAGAAGATGCCTACGAAGAGATTGTGCAATTAGCTACAGCTACAGAACTTGCCTCCGAGGAGATTGTGCAAGTAGCAACAGCTACAAAATATGGCTCTGAAGGGATCGTTCAAGTAGCAACAGGTAACGCATATTTGGAGAATTTGCAAGTGGTAACTTCTGAGATCGACAAAGCAATATGGTACTATGTAGACCCTGCAGGCAGTCAGCAGGGTCCTTTTTCATTGAACGCTCTGAGGAAATGGAGCGACCTCTTTGATGATGATTACAAGGTTTGGAAGTCTGGACAATGTGAAGAAGATGCGATCCCACTCGAGGTGGCTCTTGGTTTAGTAGATGCCACTAGACCATCTTTGTAGAGGATCGATCAGGTTCAATATGACAAGAAAAAAAAGTGAAGGGAAAAGGAGATGAAAGAGGTCATGTTTCAATATTTATACTGATGTGAGTTAAATGATACTAAATATATGTTTAGTACCAAAATTTCATCCTGTGCTTTTTGAAATGAATATGGTCCTCCATCATGATATACTGGTTGTTAGCTTCTATTTAATCGCTTATCGATAATATAATGGTCAAGCTTCTATTTCAATCTTAATCTTGATTATTACCACCCAAAAAAGAGAAAGGTAAGAATAAGCATTAGTTTTGAGACGAGAGAAATGGAATTGTCTTGGACCACATTGTCTCTTGCCTGAACTGGCACTTCTGACCTACATCATTAACCATGTAGCACCGTACGTCGGATATAATTTAGGTTTTTTCTAAGGGCACTACCCTTTTTGCTAGGGGCTAGCCCAAAAATGTTTCAAAATATTACAAGTTTGCCATCAATTTTTTTACTTGGGGCTAGTCCAAGCAAAGGTATAAATACCAACTTTTGTTTTCTTTTTCTCTCTCCCTCTACTCTTTTCTTTTCTCCCTCAACTCTTTTCTTCTCTCCCTCAACTCTAGGTCAAAGAATTTAACCCCAAGTTTTTCTCCAACCTACATTTTTTTCAAAATTTTCTCTCAACTCTAGGTCATTGATTTTTATCCCAAATTTTTTCCTCAACTCTAGGTCATTGACTTCTCTCATTTATTAGTAAGTCATCGAATTAATATATGTTTAATGTTTTAAACATGAATTTCACATATAAAAAGTTGAATTATGTGTTTAATGTAGAAAAATATTGAACATGGAACAACCGGGATCATCAAATGTTGTATACTCTCTTCCCGCCACGTCCGAAGAACACTTTGATGCATCGAAAAAATCGGGTTGTGATACAGAGGACTGTCACCTGTCTGACAGTCTCGATCATAGATTAGGACTGCCAGAGAGGTGGCAGTCATTCACATATGTAGGACTGCCAGGGGCCTGGCAGTCCTACATATGTTTTTTTGCGATTCTAAAATTTCGACAAAAAGTGCTAAAACGGAGGTCCAAACATCATTTTTTTGCGATTCTAAAATTTCGGAAGGCCGTCTAACGGTGAAGCGGTTAATCTCAGGCTCCTCAAAGATACGCTCATTTTGCGACAAACCGGACCTCGTTTCGACCTCCCAGTCAAAAGTTATGGCCCTTCAAAGTTTAACTGACCATAAAATGCACCGGAATGACCATTCTCCGTCTTAATTTACACGGAGAATGGCTATTCCTAGTGTTAAAACGTAGGTGAATGGCCATTCTTCGTGTTAATTTACACGGGAAGAATGACCATTCTCCGTGCTAAATTACAGAGACTTACAAATATGACTGCCACACCCCTGGCAGTCCTACATTGAATTAGGACTGCCAAGGTGCTGGCAGTCCTAATTCAATGTAGGACTGCTAGGGGGTGGCAGTCCTGATACTGGATCAGATAGCCATTCTCTGTGCTAAATTACACGGAGAATGGCCATTCTCCGTGCTAAATTAAGAGTTTTCAGTTGATGAGCTCCTCACAGAGTTTGATAAGTAGGACTGCCACCCCCCTGGCAGTCCTACATTGAATTACGACTGCCAGGGTGCTGGCAGTCCTAATTCAATGTAGGACTGCTAGGGGGTGGCAGTCCTGATACTGGATCAGATAGCCATTCTCCGTGCTAAATTACACGGAGAATGGCCATTCTCCGTGCTAAATTAAGAGTTTTCAGTTGAGGAGCTCCTCACATAGTTTGATAAGTAGGACTGCCACCCCCCTGGCAGTCCTATACTGAAGTAGGACTGCCAGGGTGCTGGCAGTCCTAACTCAAACTTGCTGTTGCAGCAAGTTTCAGTCATGACTGCCAGCACCCTGGCAGTCCTACTTTAGTGTAGGACTGCCAAGTGGGTGGCAGTCCTGATACTGATACTCTGTACATAAAAAACAACAATTCATCACAAATACATAAACAACAATAATTCATCACAACTACATAAATATTCCACATCCAACTTAAGATTCATCACAATAATTCATCACAATATTCCAACTACAATAATTCATCCCAATAATTCATCACAACTACAATAATTCATCACAACTACTTAAGTTTCAAAAATTCCACATCCAAATTAAGTTTCAAACAAGTACATAACTATTCCACATCCAACTTAAGTTTGAAACAAGAAAAATATCCAGATCCAACTATATATTATGCCGGGCCTTTGAACGAGACTCCCTATTATTCATGAAGGGGAAGTCGACCACGTCGTCGATGCGATCAAGCTTGTTGACGACCGCGACACTAGTGTCACTTTGGCAACCTCTCCGAGCTTCGGGAGCTGGTTCGAAAATTGTTATCGGACGCTCGAGAGGACGTCCCGCACGTTCCTTCCACTTTGACGCGGTGGGCCGTATTCTTTTGTTATCGGCCGGTGGACTACATGACAATATACAATTATTAAATAATAGAAACATAAATAGGACATGCAGTTACCCCCCGCATATGAGTATCATGCAGTTACCCACCCCCATATGTCATTACAGTATGACTGTCAGGCATGTGGCAGTCCTAATATAAATCGGGACTGCCATAGTCCTGGCAGTCCTCTTTCACAAGAGGACTGCCAGGACTGTGGCAGTCCTGATTTACATTAGGACTGCCACATGCCTGGAAGTCCTACTATTATGAGACCCGAACTGCCAAAACGAGATGCTAGTTTGTCGTGTTCTAGGGTTAGGGTTTCAACATAAAATGTGGGTTTCTTGTGTTCGAAAATTAGGGAAGAGAACCATAAAGAGATTCTAGACCTGTTTTATCAAAACTTTTTCAAGAATTAAAAATATTCTAGGGTTTTGAATGGAATGTACAAAATTCTCGAAGAAATTAGGGAAGAACGTACCTAGATTCCGGTTGCTTTGACTTGCGTGTCATCTTTTCGAATCTACGAAGGTTGTGGAAGAAATCTTGGTGGAGGAATTGGGAGTGGAGTGGTGGAGAAGAAGAAATTAGGGTTTTAGGAGAGGGAGAGGGAGAGAGCTCTTTTTTTCTTCTTGAGGAGAGAGAGTGTAGAATGACAAATGAAATGAAATGAAGGGTTTGGGGGGTTGGGCTGCCCCCAGCAAATTTTGGATGCCCCCTAGCAAATTCTCTACCTTCTTGGGCTGCCCCCAAGTAAGTGATACCCCCAAGCAATTTTGGTAGTGCCCTTAGAAAAAACTATAATTTAAAGAAATTTCAATTTACCATTGACTTGGGATAAGAGAACATAATATACAACTTCGAGAGAGTCCACCTCATGATGTAATGTAGGCCGGGCTGACCCGAACTAGGTTTGACCGGGTTCAAGCTGGGTCTGGTCAACCTGGTCAAAGACTGTGGCAGGCTGGGCTTTCACCTAAATATTAAAATCCAGCTCGGGTTCATGATCCTGGTGCATGGTCGGGGCAAGCCCACAGTCCATTTATAAAATAAAACAAATTATATATATATATATATATATATATATATATATATATATATATATATATATATATATATATATATGAGGAGGGATCTGCATTCCCTCACTTTTGCTTCCTCCATGCATCCCCTTTTTCACATTCATTGGATCTTGTTTAAGTCATCTAACCTTAACCGTCGAAAAATCAACGGTTAAGATTAGATGACTTAAACAAAGATCCAACGGCTGTCAACATGAGAATGCATAGGGGATGCAAAAGTGAGGGGATGATATATAATTTTATATGTGTGTTACATGATATGAGCCAATGACTCGTATTATAGAATGAGTTATGACATATTGAAGAAATAGGAGAAAAGTTCAACATTGTCCAACATGACAATGTTTTTTTTGGAAACTTTTCTTCTATTATTCCAGCATGACAATGACTCATTGTATAATACGAGCCATTGGCATATATATATATATATATATATATATATATATATATATATATATATATATATTAATCACATCCGTACATGGTATACCCCTTCCCATTATAAAAAAAAACCCTAAACAAAATTCAAATGCCCCCACCTCCCCTATGATGTGGTGACAATGCAACATGCACTTCTTCACCTGCCTGTTGGTTTCGATGATTAGTCTGTCTACTTCAGAAGAGTACTCCTCATACCTAGATTTGAATAATCACAGACGTACATGGTGTACCCCTCCCCCCATTAACAAAAAAAACTAAACGAATGTCCCCTCCCTGCTCCAACCTTCAAAAAGTACTCCTTATACCTAGATTTTTCCACAAAATCCAGAAGATGGTCGCTACCATAATTTGATTGAATTGGTTGTTTCCCAATTTCTACCATGCATCCATTTTTCCACCAAACCAACACCCGAGTTCCTGACGACACATACGAACTCATAATGGCACCACTCTTTATCTGCTAACTCCCCTCCAATCATGACATGTTGCATCGATTCCTCCTAAGGATTGTTACAACAACAATAACAATTGGACGCAAAAGGATAACTAATATTTTTCACCATATCATCTGTTGGGAGCCTCCCCAGTTAGATCCTCCATACAAAAATCGACCATTTTGTGAACATCCATTTCCCACAGATATTCGCAAGCCAGTGATCGAGAGTATCCCCCCCCCCCCCCCCCCCCCCCCCCCCCCCCCCCCCACCACGGCTAGAATGCCTTGGCGAAATGTAGGAACTGGTCTATCTCCTGATGAATTCATTTCGCACATCGCACAAGTCATCAGGACGACGATTGTACATCCATAAATGATGTTGTGAGTAGTAATTCATATCCATTTTAGATACTTATTCAAGGATGGATACACATTGTTCAAGTATATTGTTCAAGTGGATGAATACATAAAGTAATATCTTACTCGATTTTGATCATTAAACCTTAAACACTTATACCCATGTAATGAGTGGCTCAACATAACTAAATTTCATTCCTTTTTTTCCCTTATATTACCTAGGATTATCTAAGTTTTGCTCATATGTAGTATCATAAATTCTTATCATACATGTGTAGTATCCATTGTTGAATATAATTAGAAGCACCAAGATAATACAAAACAATGAAAGAAATCAATTATGCAATACAAAAAAGTCCTAGATCGTCTCATCATCATTGTCAAGTGTTACAGGGGAGGGACATACGGGGAGGGACATCCATATGACTAGTCCAGAGTGCTAATTTTAGCCCCACCTAGTCATTACCAAGTTCAGGCTACTAATTTTAGCGTCGCCTAGTCATTGCAGACTGCTTGGATAGTAATAGTAGAGTCGTTATCCACGGGTCGATCTTCTTATCATTTATGAGCTTTAGGTTCAATTTGTATGCATAGTACATGTAGTAACACTAGGTCTCTACCTGTTGTCATGCTCCAGAACCAGAATACTGGAGAGCGGAGGACAGACACAGCCAGCTACGTATATTGAAGTATAATCTACCTCGATATACGATCACGGCTGTCTAGATACATGAGGGTTTATCTACAAGCCAACAGTCTCTTATGGTCATGAACAAGCCTAGTATCTCAATCTCAAGCAAGTAAATAAATGTTACAAGATGTTAGATCATCAGACATACAAAGTAAGGCGTCCTAAACATTACATATTCAGATGATCATGAAGCTAGTCATACAAAATGTGAAGACTAGCAAGAGTTTCAGTCATACATGATCAACCCTAGAATTTGTCAATCATGTTACAACTCGTAGGCAGACAGTAAGTAAAGTTACAAACGAGCTAACACTTGTTCGGCGGCTAAACATCTCAAAAGAATATTTTTACAAGAGAGTGGGAGAGCAAAATAAGAACCCACTTATTGCCAGGGTTGCGCCTAGTGGTCACCATCTGGCTGGAAGGCTGGAGGATCCTCGAGTCCTACTCCAAAATCTGGCCATACAAAATCAGCTGGATCAGACCCCAGAAGTGCAAGTGCCACAAGGGAGGCTTCACTTAAGAACTAAAACCAGCATATTAGCACATGGGAACATAAATGATAATAAAAGACATGAGCTAGAGAAAACAAGGTGATAAACGATAAGACAACTAAGGGACTATTCCGGTAGCCAAGTTACAACCCGTAAACCAAATAAGGATCGGGGTTGTAACCCTTCACCTGAACAGAGCTTAGTTTCCAACCAATTATCGACAAGAGTAAAGCATAGGCAAGCATGCGATGAAGTAATCATAGACTGGCATCGATTAGACACGACTAGACTGGACTACATCCATCATTTACGGCCAAGCAAAGAGTACGACTTGATACTTTAACTAACTAGGGTTATCACAAGCCTAGTTACTAGCAAGATGCAATGAGATGTTCCCGCAGCCACAAGCCCTGCAGCTATCCAGGTTATCCAGGCGAGGAGATTTATTAGAGTTACAAGAGTTATCAAGCTTAATGGTGTACTTTCAGTACTTATGTTTTCAAGAAGTGCCCCACATGACAGTAAGCTGGAAATGTGCCCTACTCATCAGCAGGCTACAAGTCCTTTTGGTGTGGCCGGGATAACGGGATCGTCTGTAACTGGAAAAATATCTCTATATGAACTACTTGATCAATCTAGTCAGATTCATTATGAAACCCTGACCGTGGTAACCAGGAATTCATGTCCTAAACATGATGTAAGACGAGACAGGTAGCTTATACAGGCACAATCAAGAAAATCAACCACGGTGTCAAGACAAAAGTTACTTAGCAAGGCAGGGTAGCTGTCGCAACAGTGTTCAAGATTATTATGTCATGTCAGGTTGCTTGTTACTTGTCAAGATTGCTTGTCAGGAGTGCGTCTCGACGGGCCACTATCAAAATTATACATTCCATATCAAGTTACTTGTTACTTATCAAGAGTGTGCTAAGCCAGGTTGTGCCAAGCTAGGTTGTGCCAAGCTAGGTTGTGCCCAAGCCAGGTTACTGCGGTAGTGCCAGGTTGCGGCAGCAGCCAGGTTGCGGTAGTGCCAGGTTGCAGCAGTGCCAGGTTGTACAGTGCCAGGTTACGGCAGTGCCAGGTTACGGCAGTGCCAGATTGCGCGCACACACTGTTCATCTTCTCCAACCAGCATAAAAATGCTTGGTTGAACCCATGAACTTCAAATGACCATAACTCGGTCAAAATAACTCCAAATTAGGACTTTCAAAGGTCAAAATAGGGTAGAATGAAATTCTATACAACATAGAACAACTAGTTTTTTGAAAACAAGCAAGTTTGATAGATCAAAACCACAAAAATCGAAAGTGTATCAAACTTAGATCTACAAGAATCCACCTATGAAAATTAAAAACTCCAAGTTCTAAAGAGGCTTATAATCATGTAAAGAAGAGAATGGAACAATAAAACTTGAAATCCATCATGAAGCAAGTTGCACTTGCTTAGGGCTCTTGGGTGTAGGTGGAGAGGAGTAAATGAAGAAGATGGAGAAGTTATGAGAAATAAATGGAGGAGAGAGAGAGAGGGGTTGACTTATATATTAAGCCCAAACCATCTCAAACCAAACCAAGCCAACATGTTGAACCAAACCAAAATAAATCAAGTCAACATTAAACCAAGACTAGGCTAAGTAAGACAAGTCTAACTACGATCCACCTGACAAATATCAGAAATTCGTACACGTATAATAAAAATACGTATAACGGGAAACGGGAGTGACTCATGTCACTCTCGTTTTCCGTTATATGTATTTCCAATATAAGTGTATAGATTTTCGACCCGTAGTTTGACTTGTCTAGTATGGCTTGGCTTGGTTTAACTTGGTTTAGCTTGGCATAGTTTATTTTGGCTTTGGTTAGAGTGGAGAGGATTGATATAAATATCAACTCCACTCTCTCTCTCTCTCTCTCTCTCTCTCTCTCTCTCTCTCTTCATTATTTTCTTTACTTTTCATTAACTTCTTCTTCTTCCTCCGTTAATTCTCTCCAACCACCTTAGGCAAGTGCAACTTGCTTCATGGAAGAACTCCATATTATTTGTTCCATTGTCTTCCCTACAAGCTTCTAAGACTATTTAGTACTTAGTATTTTTGGTTTTGGAGGATTAATTCTTGTAGATCTAAGTTTTCTTAAATCTTGCTTTTTTTGGATTTTGATCTATCAAACTTTATTATTTTTATGTTTTGATTGTTCTATGTTGTAGAGAATTTGATTTTACCCAAAATAGACCTTTAAAAACCCAGATTTTGATTTATTTTGAGTGATGGACTTGGGAAGTTCACGGGTTCATGAACAATTGTTCTCGAATTTGGGAAAGAAGAACAGTGCTGGGCGCATATGTAACACCCATATCTCGGAATACGTATTTTGATCAAGCCTGCATGTATCTTGGACCTGTATTTTATTTACTCAGATTCTGGCCTGTAATTGTATTTTGGCTCGACTTACAGATTTTGGTTTTCTCGTAAAACAGGTTTTGGCATGACTTGGTTTTATTTTGTGGAGGAGAATTGGTTTAGTTTGGTTTGGTTTAGTTTGGTTTAATATGCATGGAACACCTTAGCCTATGCTCTACCCTCAACACACCACAACCACCCTCATTTAATCTCCACCAACCTTTCTCTCTCCTCTTTATTCTCTCATTTATTTCTCCATCTTCTTCTTCTTCCTTCCTCTACACAACACCAAACACCATAGGCAAGTGCACCTTGCCACCACATGAGAACCACATTTTATTTATTCATTAGCTAGATTAGGCCATGGTGATCAATATTAGTGCTTGACATTTTTTGATTTGGAGTCTCCATTGTTCTAGATCTAGGTTTTAACTATTTACGGATTTACATGGTTTTGAACTATTTTGGTTGGATTTTTGTGGATTTTGATGCTTCCATGTGGAAGAGAATTCAATTTTACTCAAGTTAGAACCTTGAAAATCTAGATTTGGCTTTGATTTGACAAAGATATGAAAGATTGAATTTTTGGGTGTTCTTGATGTTCCTCTCGACCTGGAGAAGAAGATCTACAGTCTGCGCTCTTTAGCGCAGCACTGACCGCGCAGCCTCCCCGCGCCGCGCTCTTTAGCGTTGGTCACTGACTGTGCAGCCTGGCCGCTGCCCGATTGCGTAACCAACCCTGCGCCATCGGCTCCTGCGCGCTTGACCCCTGCGCAATCTGCATCCTGTGCCATCCATTGCCTGCGCAGTCTAAATCTGCGCACTTCACAGCCTGCGCCAACCATTCCTGCGCAATCTACCCCTGCGCAGTTCATTCCTGCGCAGTCTGTTCCTGCGCAATCTACCCATGTGCAGTTCACTCCTGCGCACTTGGCCCATGCGCCATCTGCCCCTGCGTCCTGTGCCCCTGCGCACTTGGCACCCTGCGCGGCTGACACCCTGCGCATTCCAACCCCCTGACCCCTTGCACAATCTGTCCAACCATGGAGATTTGGTTTTATTTTTCTTAAGTTTGGCTCTTCTTTAGCCCTGTATATTGATATTTTATTAGATATTTTACGCCCATTTTATATCCTTACGCCTTTTGTCATGAACTTGATTTTACTTAATATGTTTGGAATGACTATTGTACATGGCATGGTATGACAAGGAACTAGTATAACACGACAGTGACCCGTAGTGGTGCACTCCTGACATGACCAACCTGACATGATGGTGGCCCGTCGTGGCGCACTCCTGACAAGTACCCTGACATGATTTATCTTAATAACTTGATAGTGGCCCGTGGCGGCGCACTCCTGACTTGACTTGACTTGTAACTTGTAACTTGACTCGTATAATCAACTTGACACCGTGGATGTTCCTGCTTGCTTGCTTGTGCAATCCACTTGTCTTGTCTTGCATCATGTCTAGGACATGACTCCCTGGTTCCCACGAT
The DNA here is from genome assembly GCA_029216955.1 of Iris pallida. NCBI lineage: Eukaryota > Viridiplantae > Streptophyta > Magnoliopsida > Asparagales > Iridaceae > Iris > Iris pallida. Next base: position 2,435,849 of record JANAVB010033017.1, read on the forward strand.
CAGGGATTCATACTGAATATGGATTAGGCTAATGACTAGATCAAACTATAGTTCATTGAGATTTTCCAGTCACAGGCAATCTCGTTATCTGGGTGCTCTTAATTGGACTTGTAGCTTGCCGACGAGTAGAGCACATTTCCAGCACACTGTCATGTGTTGCACCCTCTAAGTCACCTAAGGGTATATCGTCTCCGGGGCGATGTACCCAACCATACTCTCAACCCGCGGAAGGATAACTGGATGGTCTGCAGGGCTTGGGACTGGGAAATTCTCATTGCATCTTGTTAGTAATTAAGGCTTGTGATAACCCTAGTTAGTTAAGTAGTAAGCCGTAGTAATTGCTTGGCCGCATTATGAATGGATGGAGTCCAACCTTGTCTAAGTCTTGTCTAGCCCCTGTACCCTGGTACTCTTGTACATGCTTGTTTTACTTATCTCTAACAATAAATGGATAGAGACAGAGCGCTATTCAGGCGAAGGGTTAGAACCTCGGTCCTTGTCTGGTTTAAGGGTTGTAATCTGGCTCCCGGAATGATCCCACGTCACTAGTCGTTTATTGTCCCGTTGCACTCTTTATTACTTGTACCTTCTTCTATTTCTTTTCTTATGTTCTGATATGCTGGCTTTTGTTCTTATTTTGTGGCCTTCTTTGTGGCACTTGCTCTTTCTGGAGTTTGACCCAGCTGGTTTTGTGTGGCCAGATTTCAGAGCAGCTCCCGAGGATCTACCGAACCTCCAGCCCGATGGTGGCGACTAGAAGGAACCCGGGCTACGAGTGGGTTTCTATTTTGTTTCGCTCACTCTATTGTAAAGTTATTCTTTTGAGGCGTTTAGCCGACGAGCACCTGTTAGCTCGATGCATTTTACTTACTGTCTGTCTACGGGCTGTAAACATGATTGACAAATCCTAGGGTTGATCATGTATGACTTAACTCTTGCTAGTCCTAGCATTTTGTACGACTAGCTTTATGATCAGCTGATATGTAATATTTGGGACACCTTTTATTGTATATTTGGTGGTCAAACATCTTGTACTTATATTACTTGCTTGAGATTGAGACAATAGGCTTAACCATAAGAGACCGTTGTCTTATAGTAAACCCTCATATCTAGACAGCCGTAACCGTATAGTTGAGATGTATTCTATTTCAATATACGTAGCTGGCTATGTACGCCCCCGCTCTCCAGTATTCTGGTTATGGGGCGTGACACATAGCTTGTTATGCGCCCACAACACTTCTTCCTTGGGCGCATAGCCATCTATATGTGTCCAAGTCTCACATGCTCTCTGCTTGGGCGCATAGCCCTATATATGCGCCCAAGGACTCCCCAGCCTAGGCGCATAGCTCTGAATATGCGGCCAAGTGCACCATGTCTCCTTGCTTGGGCACATAGCTTTCCTTATGCCCCCACCTTGCCTTGGAAGTTAGTCTCTTGATTTCTTCCAAGTACACCCTGACTCCACCCTGTGGGCGCATAGTCATGGGCGCATAGCTTTTGGCGTATGCCTTCCCAAAACCCTTGACTCTCCGTGATGCGATATGACCTAGGCGCATAGCCTCAAGCGCATAGCAGTGGGCGTATAGCCTTGGGCGCATAGTTCTAGGCACATGCTCTCCATGTCACCCCATTGACCCTATGTGCCTTCTCTTATAATTATCCACGTTTGCCTCTATGGTCCTTAGTGTGAGTTGTGATTTGCTTGTACTCTTTACTTGGCTAGTCCTATAATATTATTTTCTATGTTGCACATGTACTCTGAGCTTTAAACACGATCTTGGTATGGTACGTACACTCTCTAATTACTCCTTGATAGTGGCCTGCCATGGTGCACTTACAGGATCACGACATGACAATGTGATTTTACATGATAATTCTTGATAGTGGTCCGTCGTGACGCACTCTTGACAAGATAAGTAATCTTGATAAGTAACCTAACATGATAATCTTAATGGACTGTTGCAACGGCTATCTTGACTTGCTAAGTAATCCTTGTCTTGACACCGTGGGTAATCGTTCTTGAATGTGCTCGTATAAGCTACCAGTCTCGTCTCGCGTCATGTCTAGGACTTGCATCCCTGGTTACCACTGTAATGACCCGCTCTGCCCTAGCGGAATGCCGATTCAAACGGCAAGTGCAACGACTCAAATGAGCCGTCGACTGGAAGAGTTGCGTCGACTCGATGAAGAATCGATGCAAGGCTTATATTGGCCCGTCAAGGATGAATCCAGACTTAGACTTTCAAAGGTGCGCTCGGAGTATCGCTCGGCCGATATGAACATCGCTAAGGTGGGTGGCTCTGATGAACCCGTCTTTGCTTAGCCTAGACACTTAATAATACAGACACTATCACTAGAATCGCTAGGCGATAACACTGTACATGCTAATGAATGACTCAACGCACCTAGCTAAGGGAATAATCTCATCTTGTATGCTTGTTTAGAACATGGAAAAGAACTCAAAAAATATAGGAACTCTCGCACCGCACTCCACGCTCGTGCTAAGACACAAGCTTATATTTCAAGTTCCTTATACGTTCAACAATAAAAAAATAAATAGTTTACAACAATAAAACGGGAAGACTATCGACATAGTCGTTTCGAGTAGAGTATAGCAACATTGGAAGACTTTGGGACCGATGGGTCACCAAGGCGACTCCCGTACAGGGAGTTGTATAATGTATAAATAAATGAATCAACGAATAAGTGAATGAATGAATCAATGAATGAATGAATGAATGAATGAATACGTGAATGAATCAATGAACGAACGAACAAGTAAAAGAAAGAATGAATAAAAGATAAGAAAGAAAGGAATGGTTAGCGATAGGTATAACGGGGACGTGCATCGGGGCTCGTTACCCGTGCTGCACGGACGTCGCCGCCAACCTGGTCGATAACGCATTATGGCTCACAGACAGCCTATGGCTCAAAGACAGCCGTTAAGTTAAAATGACAAGACAATACGAAATGGTCGCGGACAACCCACTTGTATACGGAGGGAGGAGGAGCAATAAGGGATTCCGCGGCACGATCAAGGAGACATCATGGCCGGCCTAGGCGGAATCATGGCTTACAGGCTGCTTGGGTGCGGACTTGGCCACCCAAGAGACGTAAGGCCGGGTATTTCAAAAGACTATCAAGGTGTACCAGCCAGCACACTATGATTGGTGAGAATACCAAGAGGAACATGTCCAAAATGGCTTGTTATGCCAGCGACCAGTGCATATAGATTAAGTGGGCTTGCTGGTGGTAATCCACGTGCAAGTCCTTGCATTGAAATAAAGTAGTCTAAGTTAACTAATCAATTGAATAGTTGAGTGAGCATGGACATTGGAACAAAATCCTTCGAGCATAACACAACTGACTGGCTGAGTAGATGGGATATCCGAGTGAGAATGATCACCGGAACGAGGCGTGGTCATAACATATCTTCGTAAGTGAAAACACATCGTAGAATCTGAGGCAGGGACACGCCCTTGAAATTGAATGTTTACGTGAATAACATTAAGTTGATATATATGAATTGTTGACTAACTTGGTTTACTTTGGACAGGGAAGACCGGACGGTAAATATGGGTAAGTCGTGCATGTATTTCCATGCAAACACTCGAAATCGATAACACGAGATAGGTTATGAAATATGCCATGAAACTGATCCTAAGTTAATATTAGAAAGACAATTAATGATAGAGGATGCACAAAAGTAAATAGAACGTGCTTGGTAATGATAGCATTGTGGGCGAGCTAGCCTCCCCACCAGTGCATAACAATGTACTGATAACCCCACAGTTTGCTTGCAGGATGCAAGAGACGTCGTCGGGTGCGGGGCTTCCCTCGAACGTGCTAAGGCACGGAGCTAACTCTGGAGCCTTGGTGCGTTGCAAGGAGCTGAAGCACCATATACAGGACATAATGTATCGGAACATTGCCATGAATCATCCCATCTTGTAAGCCACTTGGCACGCCTTTATGTTTCAGAGCGAGAGAGCTTGAGCGACTTGTAATCTCGACCTAGCGCCGCTTGTAAACTTCTTAAAAATCAATAAAGAGTTTGAATTTGATCCAATTTGTTTTCTTTTACTTTCCGCTGCAAATGGGGACACTCTGTGCGACTCTGTGGCCTAGTTCAAATCGGTCGTTTCTGGACTTGGCCTTGTACGAGAGCAACTTAGTCTCATGCGGCATCACGCCTTAGCGAGGACGATCGCTCCTACGGGAGCGGGACATGACAGATTGGTATCAGAGCACGGCTTTATGTCCTTGGACTTTATTTCGATTCTCTCAGTTTTGAAAGCTCGTTTGGAAACAAAAAAAGTATACGCTCTCTCTCGTTGTGCCTTGGGATGTTCCATACAGTAAGTCTAATATTGTCAAAAGCTCGTACGAGTACTCGGTTGAACGGTATCGATAGGCGAAGGCCTTTGTGCCAAACTACGACGAACTTGAGTTAGAAGGAACCAATGCTAAAAGTTAGCAAACGTGGTGCACGCTTGAATAACCATACGATGACGATAGTGAACGAGTACATAAGACCGAAGTATAGTTTGAACGGAATGGTTATGCACGTAGCCTTTTAGCTAAGTTGTGCCGAGTATCGCGCACCTAGACCTTCTGGTGTGAACGAGTTTGCGAGCGAGATCGACTATCGCTCAGATGAGAATAAGTGAGACTTAGAATGTATGTCGATAGAGACGCTACTTGACCAACGCTAAAGCGAACACGATAATGATTCTTAGAGTTTGGGAAAACGGACGAACGCACCTTCGAACATGTCGATTATGAATCGAATGACCTATTGAGGAATTGTAGAATAACTTGACCCCGAGTGGTGTATGTGATAGCTTTGAAGAAGAATAAGAGTGAGTGTCGACGACTAGTCGAGTGGGTCGAACCCTGAGTGGTGTATGGACGTCATAGAAAGTGTTCGAGCAAGACTAAAAGATTTACGGATAGAACGAGTATGTCGGCAAGCGATGATATTGTGCGAAGCCTTAGAACGAGTAACGCTTAGTTGGTCATGATTCGAGAGTCTCAAACGATATATTGTTCAGACAAATTAAGAATGCATAATGCAAATTACAAAACAAGCAAATAGAGAGTCGGAACGATGAAACGAATGGATGTCTTGGTTGAGGAAACGTAGAAGATCGTACGTACGATTTCAAATAATCGACTAGATTGAAACTTGAGTTAAGGTAAAAAACTCATAGACGAGATCGAAGACAGCACGATTGTAAGATAGCGTGCATGGAAAACGTTGGTTTGAAGATACGAGAATGACTAAGGATTTGGAATAGACGTTGCTTAAAGACTTGAGCTAGCATGAAACAATACGAATTGAGGAATTAAGTTGCACGACTCGAAATTCGTTACAAAAGGAAGATCGTCAGGCTATGTACATCATCGATGGTATTGAGGCGTATCAAAGATCGATGTACGATAACTCGGGGGTACTCCGATTCGATGAATGATGATCGTGTTAGAATTTATTATTTCAAAGGATGCTATGTTAGAGATTTTGATAGAAAGAAATTTTTGGATGAAGAAGAGGAAGTGACTTAATTGTTCGGTGATAACCACAACGACAACGATCTTGTCTTGCGCGAGCGCAACTTCATCCTCGTACATGCGTCACGTCGAATTTGGGACGATCGTTCCTTGTGAGCGTTGGCATGGTGATTCATGTCCAGCGGGAATGATCGAACTCGAAATATCATGACATGGAAATTTTGATTGCTACGCTTGTGGTTTGAAGCGAAGGCAAATTTGAGGATTGATCGGACTTATGATGGACGACTAAGTAAAGTTGAGGATTGAGTAGACCCAATTTGCGTATCGAAAATGAGTAAGTCTAGACTCAACGCAAGAGTTACGTCCCGATGAGGACGATTATTCTGCGAAAATGTTGACATGGTGATTCATGTCCGCCGTGGATAATCAGACTTGCGTGAGATCGGGGCACAACTTATTTTAAGGCTAGACGACCTTGTGATCGACTACGTGGATTGGATAGGATAGATAGGTGAATTGTATCAAACATACTTGAAGAGATAGACTACGAAATTGCTAGTGTGGATGTATGATATTAACATATCGAGGATTTGATTGAGGACAACCTATCGTATGATGACTTTCCTAAACGATCTCGGACTTGGAGCGGAGAATGTGTTGATGCGAATAGGGTGAACGTTGCTCGATGACTAGAAATTTGAGTGAAGCGAACTTGGGTAGAAAATCCCGTACGTACGAACAAAATGGTTTGACCATAGGATTGGGGCGAGCGTCGTACAATAACTTTGCACGATGAACCAAGAACTCGACTTGTAACTATGACCTGGTAAGATGACCTAGCGGATAGGCAGACGACCCTATGCCGAGTGATTGAACCTGTGTGGTTTACAGTATCGTCTGGACGAACGATAGACTTGGGGCAACAAGACTTAGAGTAGGACGAGGAGCTGAGAGTGTGCGTGAACGACAACGAGACTAGACCTAAACAAAGTGAATGATATGAGATCGATATTGTGCAAGTAAAGTTGGTATAACGAATTGAATCATTGATGGGAAGACGTACTCGATGATGGTGCAATACTTGGTCTTGAATCAGACGGGAATTACTTAGACTTGGTCGACTCCGCTAAGAAGAAATCATATTGATTTCGTAGACAAGAACGCTTGAGAAACGAATCGGATCATCTTGAGGACAGAGATAAACGATAGTGAGATGTACATGAGTTCGACTTTAATCGAAGTTAGTAAAAATAATCGACAAATCGAAACTATCACGAGTAGCTTGTCCGACTTTGCTAATCGCTAAGCTTGGTTGAAATGTACGTCACTACAACAGATATGGGATATAATAGCGTGCTCTGAACGCAGTAGAATGTTTATTATAGCATAATGCGTCCGCTATAAATACCCCCGCTATAATAACCCCATGTACAAGAACGCTATAAAATTATAGCATTCCAGAACGCTATTGATGGTTTATAGCGTTTACTGCCGCTATAGACTATGTATAGCATTTTGAAATGCTGTATATTGCTTATAGCATTTAGGAACGCTATAGAACTTTAATAGCATACATGAACACTATTACTCAATTGTAGCGTTCATGAACGCTATAGACCTTTTATAGCACTGACAAACGCTATATAGGTTTTATAGCGTTTACGAATGCTATAGCCCATTAATAACATTTGTTAACGCTATAAATGTGTTATGGCGTTCCTGAACGCTATTAAGTTATAATAGCGTTTCGATATATATATGCTATTGCAGAGTCAAAATTCTTTTATATATCTGTATTTCTTTCCTGCTATTATGTTTGCAACAATAGCATGTCAGAATGCTATTGCAGAGTAAAAATTCTGTATTCGAAAATTTGCAGAATGCAGCCCACAGTTACACAAAATGCAGGTATTCAAATATTTAAATGCGAATCAATCACAGAATGAAGTAGTACCAAACATATGTAGAACAACGAAGTAGTACCAAACATTCAAAATCCTTAATTTCTCCACGTAGAACAACAAAGTAGTACCAAACATTCAAAATCCTTAATTTCTCCATGTAGAACAACGAATTAGTACCAAATATATGTCCAAAATGTTGACTATCTAACATTTAGCTCCCTTCGAGCCTATCCACAACCAAAACTCCTCAGAAAGCATCCTCTTCCTTCATCCAACCTACACAAAAATAGGGAAAATCATTAGTGTAAAGAAAAAACCATCTCGAGTGCGTGCATTTTTGACTGAAGGCCTTACCAGTGCACTAAAGATCATTAGTATAAGGAAAAAATCATTAGTGATGCCTATACAAAAATAGGATTAATCATTAGTGATGCCTTACCAGTGCCTTACCAGTGCACTAATACAAATCATTAGTGTAAAGAAAAAATCATTAGTGATGCATTACCAGTGCACTAATTGGAAAAATCATTAGGCTAATGATACAGTAGAGTATAAGTCCAGATTATGCATTACTAGTGCACTATACTAAAGACTTATCAGTACTGCACTAAAGTAAATATGGTCTATACTAAAGACTTATCAGTAGTGCACTAAAAAGTAGAGTATAAGTCCAGATTATTAAAGAAGTGTGCAGATAAGTAGAAATTAGTATCAAAGAGTATGTAGGATTAGTTTTTATTTTACATCTGTGTAATAGAATGTGAAAACAGTGAGTAAAACATAGGGGTGCATGAATTAAAGTATAGTGTGTAGGAATTTAGTATAACATTTAGAGGTACTGCACTAAAGACGTACCTAGTCTTCAAACGGCATAATATGGTCTGTTGGCCAAGCCGTAGTACTTTCAATGATTTCCTCTACTGTGTCGTTACCAAAACACGGCCTAAACAACAGAGCTTTGGGTTGTATCACTATATCTACCCAAACACGGGATGCACCTTGTCCAAGAGGATAACCGTGAACCGGCACATTCGGATCATCGGTGATCCATCGTCCAATTGCAACAACTTCCTTCTTATTTCCCGTCCAATCCAGTAACTTGCATTTTTGGTCCTTTGACAGATGATGATGTGACTACAACAAAGATTGAAGCTTAAAAATATAAAATATCATTCGAGTTACAATACTTCTATTTGTTATTAGAATATATTACCTGTGGAGTAGATGGAGATTTTGAAATGACCTTTACTTCAAAATAATTCTCGTCGCCACTGTTGTTATCCTCCTCTTTATTGTTCTTATCATCACTGCTGCCCTCATTGTTCTCCTCCTCCTCTTTATTGTTCTCATCATCACTGCTACCCTCAATGTTCTCCTCCTCCTCTTTAGTGTTCTCGTCGTTCTTCTCATTGCTCATATTGTTTTGATCCTAATGAGAAAAACAGTTACATGTAACTACCAAAAAGAAAATTATAGATTTGTTACAAGTGGTCATTCTTGATGACTTACCTGACTTTTCATTAATGTACCAATTAGTTGATTTTGTTGTTCAATTAACTTTGATATGGAGTTGATTTGCCCTTGCATTGAGTCAACTTTGCTTTGGGAATTTCTCTCCTCTACACTCACGTCAACATCATTATCTTTTTGTTGATCGCATTCCTAAACAAGACAAGCGTCATAGGTAATGTATAAAAAAAAATATCAAAGTAAAATAAAACAAGAGTCAATCTAGAATTCCAACACACTTACCTTATTTTTCATCAAAGTCGCTATCAACTTTGCTTGTTCTTTAACTAACTTTGACATTGAGTCGATTTCGTCCAACATCGATTCAATTTTGTTTTCCAGACGAACTACTGTTTGAGAATGCTTCTTTTGAGCAACTAATTTAGATTTAGTTGCTCCAGCTCCGGCTCCTCTAATCCTACCCTGTTTTTCAGATTGCCGTACTACTTGTGAAAGTGCATCACCTTCATCTAATTGTTGGGATCCCTCTGAAGGTGGTGTAAGAAGGATTTCCTTGGCTTTTTGCTGAAATTACGATGAAGAAAACTAGAATTAGTCTCCGTTGGACAACGCTTGACTGTCCGTACAAGAAGAAAAAAACATACTATCCATAAGAAGGTAATTGTGTACATACAATGAGCTCGTTGTCCTTTGAGTGTTTAGCTACACCTTCCCCAGTAGTATATCCCCGGATCCAAGCATGAAGCCTAACCTTATCGATAGGACATGGTCCCTCCCTTCTCTGTATCGTATTAGGTAAAATTGGCATTGATAAGTAGAGAGTTATAAATACGAATGAAAAAAAAATCTTTATACTTACCAATATTTCATCGGCAATGCGAGCAAAGCCTTTTCTACTTCCAAGGTACAGCATTGTTTGTTTTTCTCTCATTTGTTTAAACTTTGTAGACCTCTCCTATGTACAACACATGCATATTATTAGATAATACCTTAAATGTTAGACATTGAAGCTTCAAAAATATGAGTTCAACATACCTTAAATTGTTTTGATGATCTTTTCTTAACGAATAGTTCCCAATCTGCCGGATCTACGTCATTCGGCTTTCTCTTCAAATATTTTCCCAATTTTGATTTGTTGGCCCTAGCAAGTCTTCCCATTTGTTGGAGGACATACATTTTTGCCTCCTCATCGCGCTCTTTGAATGTAATTTTTTGCTACAAGTGCAAAATAGTCATAAGTAATTATTAGGAAGATAGTAGATATAAACTACATTTAAAAAAGAATGTAAACTTTCATCTTACTGTAACAGCTTTCCAATAGAAGTCCTTGCTCTCAGAAGGTATATGTCTCCAATCATCGAACGTTATTGGTACCATTTCACGTGTCAAACATCCGACAAAAGTTGAAAGATGTTTCAAGTTCCTTCCAATTGGTTGACCATTTTCATTTAACTCCACCTCTAGCCTATTGCCACTTTCAATGGACAAAGTACTACACCTAGTGGGTCCCCTAGTCCTTGTTGTTCTTTCTATTTTGCCTTCATTTGAAGCTTGTGGTTCTTCTACGTCATTTGAATCTTCTGGTTCTTGTCCCTCATTTGATGCTTCTTTTACTTGTTCTTCATTGGAACATTTTTCTTGTCTTTCCTTTGCTTCTTGTGCTTCTTTACCTTCTTGTGCTTCTTTGTAGATTTACTCGCTTGATTTGCACTCTACAAGAACACAGTTGACATTTATGCATTAGAAAAATATGTAAGCATTGCTATAGAAAACAGTAACTTGTTTTGCAACAGTTGACATTTATGCTTGTTCTCAGAACACAGTTTTGAGAACAACATTCCCACAACATTGCAAAAAATTTGTGAAAATATGTGCTTGATCCTTACCGCATTTGAACCTTCTTGCTCACTTATATAGAAACCAGCATTTTGATTGTTCACAAGAGCAGCCTCGACGCCTAGTTTTTGCTTCTTTGCTCTCTTTTTTGCGCATTTTGAAGACTACAAAATGCAACATATTAAAACAGTAAGAAATAAATGAGATTTATGTAAGCGTAATTTCAAATACATGTTGAAGGTTATTTACCTCAGCTTCACCATCATTTCTCCTTTTCCTTGGTGTCATTGCAAGATAGGGTAGCTACGGGCAAGAATTACTTGCTGATGATGATTAGAAAATAAGCAAATATTAAAAAAAATCAATCATGACAAGTAGAGTATCATAGACTGTCTGCTGCATGGACAAGTAGAGTATCATAGAGTATCATAGACTGTCTGCTAAGAAAATACAAAGCCAAGGCAGGGCAAGGCAAGGCATGTACTGCCTGCTGCATGCTCTGCATATGCAGCTGCCCTGCTGCTGTAGCTTGCAAATGACCAGCAATGCAAGCAAGAACCACCTACTGCCTGTGCTCCTGCTGCTGTAGCCTACAAATGACCAGCAATGCAAGCAACAGAGCCAAGTGGCCAAGTTACTGCCTGTGCTCCTACTGCTACATAGCATGGCCAAATGGCCATGCCCCAGTCTACCCATCATTCCTCCCACTCTCTAACACTAACTTATGCTAACATATACTAATTCCATAACCTCCAAGACACTGAAACACATTTCTCAAGTTCCCCACAAACCTGAAACTAACATCTAATAAACTAATATACCCTTAGCTCACTAGGACATAACCCACACTCTCATGACCCTCTGATACATGTTGATACATACCCAAATCTAATGACCAAGATGGCCAAAGTGCATCGAAGGACTGTACATTGTTTGAGTTTACACCAGTATTTTGAAGGACTGTACATTGATAGAGTATCAAATACTAAAACGAAGTTCACAGACCCTATATTGTGAAGCATTAAAAAAAAACCAAAACCTAATAAAAACTACTGATTGTATACATGTTCTGCACAACCTTAACAAAGAATACTAAAAACCTGCATATAACAAATACAAGGACAATTGTGAAAGCATTAAAAAAACTAGTTATTTTCAAACAAGCTTCTATACCAATAATAAAAACTAATAAAACATAGAGGCCAATTAAACCATATAGAGTGTTTCATAAGATTAAATATAGAGAAAAAAGACCTCTTAAACATAAATGCCCTCACAATCCTTTCTAAGATAACTATCACTACCATCCTCAACATTCTTATCTAGTTTTGATACATCCACTGGTGCTAATGATGGTGTAAAGACATTTGATCAATGTCCATATCCATATCTTAAAAACCTCTTGCTGGTGCCTTTAACACAACATGCCAATTAGATGAAGCAGTGTCCTTAGAGTAAAATACTTGGGTTGCCTGTGATGCTAGAATAAATGAGTCTCTTTCAAAGCGGTGTTTTCCTTGGTGAAGGTTAACCAAGGTAAACCCATCTTCTATTTTGACACCATTTGTTGTGCTAGCCCAATCACAATCAAAAATAGGAATGTAAAAGGTATGATAATCCAAGCAAAATATATTCTTAAGTACTCCATAGTAGGCAACTGTATCAGTGACTTGGTTCCTATCCTTCGAGCTGGATCTACAAATGGTTGTTGCCTCAAGTGAGACACCACTGTTCTGTCTAGAGTTCTCAGCAGCCTTTGTATGGTAGCGGTTACCATTGATAACAAATCCTGAATAAGACAAACATGTTTTGAAGGGCCATGTGCAAGCCCTCTTAACATGTCGGATATGTTTCCACAGGATTGTCCCTCAATCTGTTCAAAATCAAAACAAAAGGTAAGGACATACATTGTTTGGAAAATAATGTGCTAAGGGTACTAAAAAAAAATTACCTTCTTTTTTAACCAAGATGACAATTCCTTCGAATGACGATCTTGAAGTAAATTTTTATTTTGAACAAGTCGTCTATCCGAAAGTTTCAATTCCTTCAAGTGCATCCTAATAGGGAAAACAATTTTACATGATATTAATTATAGATATTGGCAAGATACGTTGGAGTTAGTATGTTTTCTTATAACTTACTCTAGATAAGGTTCGACTTCATCCATATTGAACTGTACATAACGGTGAGCACTTTGTAGCTGTTGTTTATCCAATGTCATTATTGTTCATTTTGAAATTGGACGGCCATCGAAAATCGCATCATTTTCAATATCTTCATTTCTATTTGGACGATGATCCATCTCAGCAACTTGTTTCATGTACCCACTAACAAATCTCATGCTCTCATCAGCAAGATAACATTTTACTATACAACTTTCAGGACGTGCACGATTTCTAACATATCCTTTAAGGATCTTTATGTATCTACGAGAAAAAAAAATTATTTAAAGTAAGCAAACGAATGAATGAAAATCAATAAAAAGAAAATAAATGATCACCTTTCAAACGGATACATCCAACGATAATGGACTGGGCCACCAAATTTAGCTTCACGTCCCAGATGGATTGGCAAATGAATCATGATATCGAAAAATGAAGGAGGAAAATACCTTTCAACCAAACATAATATGTCAACAAGTAGATTGGTAAATGAATCACGATATCGAAAAATTGAGGAGGAAAATACCTTTCAAACAAGCATAATATCTCAACAATTTCTTCCTCTAATTTCTCTATTTGTTCTCTATCGATGGCTCTTTGTGACATTAAAAAATGCACAAATTCAAAATATTGCAATCCTTGGTCCTTATGGAAGAAGACCTCTCAATGCCACAGGCAACAACTGTTGCATTAACACGTGACAATCATGCGACTTGAGTCCTGTTATTTTGCATTCTTCTACTGATATACAGTTTCCAATGTTTGAAGAGTAACCATCGGGCAACTTCAAGTTATATAATCTCTTGCAAAAAAATTTCTTTTCTTTCTTTGAAAGGGTGTGCGGTCCCGGTGGAAGAAAAAATCTTTTATTTCTTAATTCTGGATGCAAAACTTGTCGAATGCCCATTTCTTCCAAATCCTTACGTGATTCTATGCCATCCTTCGATTTTTCCTTTGCATTTAGCAATGTACCAACCACGCTATCACCAGTTCTTTTCTATGTGCATTAGATCCAAATTATGGCACAAAATGAGATGCTACAAAACCCAAAAAAAGAATAGAAAGGTCAATTGGAAAGAATTTACAAAACACATTTGAAAATAATATGATATTACCTCCCAATACGGCAGTGAAAAAAGTGTTGACTTCTTCTTCCACATCTCTGAAGATTGCCTCTTTCTTTTGCCATTGTCTTTTCCTTTCCCAAAATCATTTGTCATATTTTTTAGTCCTTCTAAATTTTTTGATCCAGTCATTAATCTAGGTGGTTCCCTATGTTCTTGCTTACCATCAAACCAACTTTTTTTTAACCTAAATGGATGCTTGGCTGGAAGAAAACGTCTGTGTCCCATGTAGACGGTTTTTCTACTATATTTTAACCATTTTGAACATGTATTCATTCCACATATGGGATATCCAACTTTTTCTTTGGTAGTACATCCAGCTAGGTTACCATAAGCTGGAAAATCATTTATTATCCACATCAAAATTGCTAAGTTGAAAAAAGATTTACTAAATGCATCATAAGCATGCACTCCATTGTTCCATAGCTCTAGCAAATCATCTATTAGTGGCTGTAAATAAACATCTATATCATTTCCAGGTTGCTTCGGTCCAGGAATTAGTAGTGTCAACATTATATTTTCTTTTCGCATGCATAGCCATGGTGGGAGATTGTATGTCGTGAGCATCATTGGCCAACAACTATATGAAGAGCTAAGATCGCCGAAAGGATTAAACCCGTCTGCAGCAAGGCCAAGTCTAAGGTTGCGTGGCTCTTCTGCAAAAGAGGGCCACTTCATATCAATTGTCTTCCATGATAAGGAGTCCACAGGATGTCTCATGATGCCATCGTCACTTTTGTGATTATAATGCCACCTTAAGTTTTCAGCCGATTCAGGTGACTGAAACATTCTTCTGAACCTTGGAATTATCGAAAAGTACCTTAGTACTTTTGCTAGAACTTCTTCTTGAATTTTGCCAGTCTTATCTTTCTTTTACCGTTCCAATCCACATTTTTTACATTTTTTCTCATTTTTTAATTCTTTTCTGTATAGACAACAGTCATTGGGACATGCATCTATCTTCTCACAATCAAGCTCAAATGTCTTAAGCAACGATTCAGCGTCACGTGAGGATTCTGGAATTGTATTTCCATCAGGTAAAATATCATACAATATTTCCAAAAGATGACTAAAACATTTATTAGAAATTCCATACATAGACTTGTGCTTGTATAAAATAACGGTTGCCGATAACCTAGTATACTTTTTGCAACTTGGGTATAATGGATTATTTGCATCCTTCAATAAGGTTGTTAATCCATCATCCCTTTCTTCTTCGATAGGTTCAGCATTGGGTTCATTTTGAACATATGCATCTTCAATTATATTAGTATCCTCTGTCTGTTCCAAATTTGAAATTCCTTCCCCATGCCAAATCCAAGTTGTATAAGACATATTCATCCCACGTCTTAGCAAATGAAGTAAAATCATATCTTCATTACCACGACACAAATTCTTACAATCAATGCAGGGACATAACATAAAGTCTGGATTCTTTGCATTTGACTAGGCAAAATGCACAAACTGACGGACATATTTCTTATACAATGTCGTATTCCTAAAAAAAACAAAATAATTTTAACATAAATAAGACATAAAGATGGATTTAATTAAGTGAACACATTAGTATAGTGAAAAGGATTTCAATACTTGTTAAGATGAACCCAATCTTTTTTCATCATGTTGACACCCACAACTTGCTTATATCGAGCTTGATAACACCAAAAATAATCTGTACGTGGCCCTAAAGAAACGCCACAGAAATTCAGTTGAAGGAGTTGTACATAGAAATGCCACAAAATAATTAGGGTTCCTGAAACAACCAATAACATCAAACACAACAAAATGCCACAGAAATTCAGTTGAAGGAGTTGTACATAGAAACAGAATTTCTATCCAAAGCCGAACCCTAATTTCCGACAAATTGATCCACGAAATCGAGGAGGCACATATACCCCAAATAATCCATCCAAACCCCAAATAATCCATCCAAAGCCGATCCAATAAAACCCCTCACGAAAACCCCAAATAATCCATCCAAAGCCGAACCCTAATTTTCGACAAATCGAGGAGGCACATATACACCGTCACTGATAGATACTTTATTGACGGGGAAAAAAATTGCAAAAATAGCGTTTTTCTATGGACAGTCGATCGATTTTTAGGGTTTTCGTGAGGGGAGAGAGAGACAGAGAGAAGAAGATGGGAGTTTCGTGAGGGGTGTAACGCCCCAGTCCCAAAATACGTAGGACTAGGAATACGTAACATGCCAGCTGCACATTCGACCAGACTCTGGTCCGACTCGAATACGCATAAGCTGTTTTATAATGGACACAATCTACATAATAAAACTATATATTTGTCTCAATCCATAATGAAATAAAATACAAGAAAGAGCCACATGTGTTAAAGTCGGCTGCCCAATAACACAGGAACTCGAATAGACTCGAGAAAGAAATATGAGTCTATAAAAACTAGGCTATGGCAGCAGATGAGTAACTAATATGATTAAATAACATACCTCGGTAGAAATGAAATAAGTACCTTGTACCAATGCTCGTATATCAAGGCGATTAGCCTCAGCATCTTTAGACAGGCTCCACAACCGTTTAAGCTGCAAAACTGGCAGGGGACCAGGTCCTCAGGGGACATAACAAGGTACAAGAAACAATATGCCAAAAGTAAAACAGTATAATGCCACATACTCAATGATAAACTACTGTAACCATCTAAGTGATATGCAAATGAGAGTATGGTATCGTACCCCGGGCTGGTACTCACGGACTCATCCGTATGCTAGACAGTACCCTCTAGGCTCCGTGTGGGGGAACCCAATAAAGGATAGTATATGTAGATATATGCACTTTAGATTCCGTATAGAGAACCCAAAGTCCAGTACTTATATATATAGAATATGCCCAGAGCACGATGAAGACTCTCCCCTCCCAATGTAACCTCACGTCTCATGTCCACGACGTCTTATGTCCATGACACGCAAGATCATGACCTCTAACTAATACAAGGAGTCATAATAATATATATGTTATATACCTATCTTATATCATGTATCCTATAAGCCTACACAGAATCACCATGAATACCTCAAGAACGATTCTGTTACATGTAATAGTGTCAAGTGTCCTACGATCTGTCGTGCTCAGGATACAAGCACGTATCATGGGTTCGTGGTAACAACTCTCTAACTGACGATACCCGACTCCGCGGAGGATATCGGCACCCGAACCTTATTCGAACACTAAGTATCATCTCACGGCCCTAAGCTAGACACACACACGCCAATCCTATCAAATAGCTATAGTAACTAAATACTAATAAATAGAGCAAGAACTGAGATACATGATGGCAAGGTACACTTGCCTGTTACCTGCTGCTTGCTGCGGTATCGCCTGACTGATGTCTTCAGTTGGAGGTACAGCGGATCCAAGTTGTCCTATTATAACATATTCTAATCAATGCACAATCTAATTCAATTAATAAAAAAAGAATGTGATCATTTGCACAACGTCAACTAGTATGGTGACTTTCATGCCAATGATCCAACAGTTGTGTGGCCTTCGACAACGTGCTAATAACCACGTACCATGCTACTTTCTATTATGTCGTATGGATCTCGAACATCATGTTATCACACGTACATTTAGGCATTTATATGATTCCAATACTGTAATCCTAAACATACGTAGATACGACACGATGTCCCAAATTCACGACGACGCTAAACGATACTTCGAATATGGATGTAGCCTCTCAAACACGCTTGTAGACGACAAATAAAACTAAAATTAATATGAATTAATTTCTGGAATTTATATTTATTTAGTAAAAGAATACTAAAATATTTGAAAATAATTCAAATATATCATATTTATTTTATATACTAAAGTTAAGCTAGCCAGTTAGCACATTCAAGTAATCTCACTAGGTTGTCCAATTTCGGTTGATTCGGACTAGATAAAATCTTGAAAATATAACACTTTATATTCCGAAATTAATAAACTTATAAATAATATTCAGAATATATTACCATAGAATTTAAGATTCTTAACCATCGAATTTCAGTAGGACAAATAGGACATAAATATATACAAGTTCTATTTTGAGAATCAATGATTACGGTGACAAAAATAATGAAGTTGCAAGCAAATATATACATAAAACTTTACGAGATGAATTTTGGACATAGTGGGATGTTGTAGAAGAGTGTTAGGAACGTTACCAAGAGATTAGTTGCTGCCATGGTGTCACTTTCCGTTCCCAGAATACGTATTCTAAATACATGTACTGCTGGAATGTATTTATTTAATATTCATCATGTATTGCTCTGTATTTAAATTCCTTTAATTTCATGTTAATTAATTTCCTGCAATTTTATTTCTGTACTTTACTTTCTGCTTTTATACTCTGCTTTAGCTTTGCTATGGGTTCGGCTCAGATTGGTTTAATTATGTTGGTTCATCATGAACCGAAATAAACCCCCACCTACTACCACTCCTTCATTTAAATCCCCAAACCCTTTCTCTCTCTTCATTACTCTTCTTCTTCCTCATAACTCTCCCACCAACCTAAGAGAGCAAGGCAAGTGCCAACTTGCTTCTTGATGGATCCCTATTTTTATTGTTCCATCATCTTCCCTATTTGATTCTAAGTCTCTTTAGTACTTAGTATTTTCAATTTCCATGGCTTATTTGTTGTAGATCTAAGTTTGATACATTTTCGGTTTTTTTTGGTTTTGATCTCTAAAACTTGGTTATTTCCGGAAACTAATAGTTCCATGTTGTAGAGAATTCAATTTCATTCAGTTTTGGCTTTTGTTTCGCTTGATTTCGACTTCGGATGAGGAAGTTATGGCCATAGCAAGTTTTTAGGACTTTTATGGCTGAACTTGCTGTTTGGGGACGATGAACCCCATGCGCCCGGGAGGCCATGCGCCGGGAGGCCATGCGCCATGAAGTCTCGGCAACGCTGAGATTTATTTCCCAATCTCATTTCTCAGCGCATGGATTATTTATTTCCCAATCTTATTCCTCAGCGAATGGATTATTTATTTCCCAATCTCATTCCTCAGCGCATGGATTATTTATTTTCCAATCTTATTTCTCAGGCGCATGAGATTATTTATTTCCCAATCTCATTCCTCAGGCGCATGAGATTATTTATTTCCCAATCTCATTCATCAGCGCATGAATTATTTATTTCCCAATCTTATTTCTCAGGCGCATGAGATTATTTATTTCCCAATCTTATTCCTCAGGCGCATGAGATTATTTATTTCCCAATCTCATTCATCAGCGCATGGATTATTTATTTCCCAATCTCATTCCTCAGCGCATGGATTATTTATTTCCCAATCCTATTCCTCAGGCGCATAAGATTATTTATTTCCCAATCTCATTCCTCAGCGCATGGATTATTTATTTCCCAATCTCATTCCTCAGGCGTATGAGATTATTTATTTTCCAATCTCATTCCTCAGCGCATGGATTATTTATTTTCCAATCTCATTCCTCAGGCGCATGAGATTATTTATTTCCCAATCTCATTCCTCAGTGCATGGATTATTTATTTCCCAATCTCATTCCTCAGCGCATGGATTATTTATTTCCCAATCTCATTCCTCAGGCGCATGAGATTATTTATTTCTCAATCATTTCCCTCATGCGCATGATATTATTTATTTCTCAACCTTTCCCACAGCGTATGAGATTATTTATTTCCCAATTATTATTTATTCCCCAATTTTTATTTCCCGAATGTGGCATTAATTAACATTGATTGTTATTTTGATTTATTATTGATCATGCGTTCCTAGATGGAACTAAGAGACTGGCTAGTCGTCTTATTGAATTAAATGGAATAAGACACGTTCATATTAAGTATGAACTACTATAATCGATTGGCCGATCCCGAATATTGACATACAGGCATACATGCAGACTTTAATTTATTTATTTATTTATTTTACTATAAAAGAAGCATGTGTACTTTATGGTCAAGGCATGATTGTTCCGTGGTTAGTTTGGATTGTTGCATTACGCTATGTAAGACCTACAACATAACCGCACGGGCATCGTTGTAGAGTTGTGCATATCATACCCTGTACGAAAGTACTCATTCCGAATGACCATGATCCACGGCATGGGATTTCACTCAACGTAGAGACTATTAAGTTAAATAAAAATAATGATTGCATGGAGAGAATGGATTCCCGAGTTCTTATATGGCAGCCCTCTTGGGACTAGTAGTACCCGACAGGCCGGCTGGTCCCCACAGATACTGTAAACCTGCCACACGGGCATGGAGCGGTATCTGGTAATACTATTTATTGTATATTGTATATTGATGACGGGCGTCCCGTTGGGACTCGTCTAATTCATGATTGGTGCAATTGATTGATTGGATCGACCAGCCTTGCTTGTCCATAGTAAGAACTGAGAAATCTTTATTGCATAATTCCAGGATAACTTGGAACTCACAGTAGTAAGCCGTAGGAGTTGGATGGCCGTTTAAGTTGATTTGTTTGTGTACTGTACCTACTCTGTTACCTAACTGAGATGATCAGAGCATCAGGACATGACGGGCCAACTTCTGTCCTTGTTTGGTTGGGAGATTGGTTCGAAGTGTCGTGATATTATGTGAATCCCAGTAGCAAACAGAGGTCTATTATTATATTCTCTTATTTACTGGTTTAATGTCTCATATCGTGCTTCCTTGCGGTACTTGCTATTAGAGGTCTAACCTCTCTGGTTTTGCATGGCCAGATTTAGAGCCAGTTCCCGAGGATTCAGCTTACCTCTACCTCCAAGATGGTCAATACTAGAGGAATGATCGCAGGAGGACTCGAGTGGGTTCCTTACCTCCCCGCTCGTTTTGTTATTTACTTTATACTTTATCGTTTGGCACCGACATGTTAGTCGGATTGTCTTGCACTTACTTTTACATAAATTGTAATTAAGTCAGACTGCAGCTGATAACAATTATGTATACTTTGCTACATCATCTGGCTATGTTTTGTAAAGCCAGATATCAAGAACATTTTGACTGAGCGTTTGGGATGCCTTACTGCTTTACCTTACATGTTCTCTATTCCTGTTTCTTGTTTGAATGATTGAGACAATAGATGTGAAGTGACCATAGCGAGACTTTCATGTAGTATGCACCCCCTTGTCTTTTAGACAGCATTGATCGTATTATACGGTATTCATCTATCCGTAATACGTAGCTGGCTGAGTCATTCCCCCGCTCTCCAGTATTCTGGTTCTGGGGCGTGACAAGGTTTTAGTGGTGGCCCATGCAGGTCTGATTTCAGACTTGTAGGGTGTTTTGATTTATAGGATGTCTCAATCACACGTGTTCCCCCTTGATCTCATGATTCATTATTCTCAACCCTTGCTTGACATTCCGGTATCCTTTGACTTCATTGATCCTTCATGTCCGGTTGTTTGATTGTTCTCTTGTCCCTTTTCTTAGGGGTACTTCGTCTGCATCGGTCAGAGCTGGACAACAGCAAGAGCAACATGGACAACCTGACCCTGTTGGTCAGCAACAACGGCCAGTCTCGTCTCAGGAGGCTGCCCAGGAAGAAGTGATAGTGGAAGCAGCAGCTGGATCGCAGTATCCGGATGTTCCACCACCACCAACAGTTCCACCTACCCAAGTGGACACACCAGCCCTTCTGGAGATCATGAAAGGAATGATGGCTACTCAGCAACATCAGATGTTGGTCCAGCAGCGCATGCACACTCAGCTACAAGAGCAGAATGTGTTGCTTAACCAAGGATTGCAGACGGCATTGGAAAGAGGAGTGAGGACTGATTCAGGAGCATCAGCCAGGTTTTGCAAGTACAATCCCTGCCGTTTCGAGGGCACGGAGGATGCCATCTCAGCAGATGCATGGCTTAAGGATATGGAGGCTATTCTGACAGCAGCGAAGGTGCCGGCAGAAGAACGTGTAGATCTAGTAAAGTTGTTACTTCAGGATCTCGCACGTGATTGGTGGGAATCAGAGGAAGTGGGCATCAGGCGTCCTGTGGCTTGGGACGATTTCACTGCAAGATTCAAGACGAAGTATTATGGAGTTGTGGCACAGTTTGAGCTACAACAGAAGTTTATCAACCTCAGACAGGCCGGCAAGACTGTAGATGCTTATGCAGCGGAGTTCTACAGATTGAGTAGGTTCGCCCCAGAGATGGTAGCAACAGAGCGCCAGAGGGCCATGAGGTTTCAGCAAGGGTTTCACCTTGAACTCTTGCAATTGATAGAGGGGCACAATTACCAGACTTTTGACGAAGTATTAACGGCAACTTGAAGGCATGAGATCACTATTCAGAGGCTTGCGGTGAGGACTGGGGGTCAGAAGAGATCCCATAGTCAGATTGAAGGAGGAGGGGGAGCGGCGCCCCGAACAACAGCACCATCCACTGGCATTCGTATCCACGATGTGACGATATGAGGACCAGCACCACCACCCAAGCAACAGCAACAGCAACAGAGGAAGAACCAGCAACCCCCGGCGGGCTGCACTTATTGTGGAAAGATGGGACACACTAGAGATGTGTGTCGGACATTGAATGGACTGTGTCTGATATGTGGAAATCTAGATCATCGGGTTACCACATGTCCCATGAATTCGAGGGCAGGAGGACCAGGGCAGCAGTTTCTTGCTCTGCCAGCACTAGGGGCAGGCCAGTATCGAGGACCAGCAGTGGCAGTAAGGCCGTTGGCACAGCGTCCATTAGTACCGCAGGCTCAGATGTTTCGGCAGCAGGGACCGCCGATGCAGCAACACCAGCATAGACCACCCCAGCATCATCAAGGAAGGGGCCAGCAACAGCATCAGGCTAGGCCGCAGCATGGAAATCGACAAGGAGGTCGAGGGCAAGCATTCACTTTGTCCTTGGAAGAGGCATTGGCATCGGGAGATGTTGTGGCAGGTAACATTCTCGTCGCCTCATATCCCACAGTAGCATTGTTTGATTCGGGAGCATCCCATTCATTTATATCTGCACGATTTGCGACACGACTAGGAATGGAGTTCGAGGTATTGCCAGGAAAGTTGAATATACTCACTGGCAATGGGCTCGTAGGAGTTAGTCGAGTTATTCTAGCATGTAGTATTGTAGTTTGCGGGCATTCCTTACCCGCCCGGTTGATAGAATTTCCTGTTGGAAATTTTGACGTTATCTTAGGCATGGACTGGCTGAAAGACAGTCATGCGACGATAGATTATCGTAGAAGGAGTGTATCTTTTGATATCCCAGGCATGAAGAGATTCACCTTAGTCAGATCAGAGGCAACTCAACAAGAGCAGTGAGTAATAACGACAATGGAAGAAGTTCAGATTCCGAAGGTAGTTGAAGAATTTCTAGACGTATTTCCTGAAGAACTTCCAGGTCTACCACCAGTTAGAGATATTGAGTTCAGCATAGAATTGGCACCAGGAACTAAACCGATATCAGATCGAGTTTACAGAATGGCGGATTCAGAGCAGGCCAAGGTATATCAGCACATAGAGGAACTGAAGGAGAAGAAGTTCATCCAAGCTAGCATATCACCATGGGCAGCACCAGTGGTACTTGTGGGAAAGAAGGATGGGTCATCCAGATTGTGCATCGATTACAGGAAGTTTAACGCGGCAACAGTGAAGAACAAGTACCCACTACCCAGGATCGACGACTTATTTGATCAGTTGAGCAAAGCTAGAGTTTTCTCCAAGATAGATCTTCGTTCAGGGTATCATCAAGTGAGGGTTCGGAAGGAGGACATTCCCAAGACAGCATTCAGGTCGAAGTATGGGCATTATGAATTCTTAGTAATGCCGTTTGGTTTGACCAATGCTCCAGCAATATTTATGGATTTGATGAACCGCATCTTTATGCCATACTTAGATCAGTTTGTCGTTGTGTTTCTTGACGACATTCTCGTATACTCTGCTAGTGAAGAGGAGCATGAAGCCCACCTCAGGAAAGTGTTACAGGTTCTGAGAGAGAACCAGTTGTATGCCAAGCTCAGCAAGTATGAGTTCTGGACGAATCACATTTCATTTTTGGGTCATATCATATCAGGAGCTGGAGTAGCAGTAGATCCCAAGAAGGTAGAAGCAGTAGAGAGTTGGCCAGTACCCAAGACCGTAGCTGATGTACGGAGTTTCTTGGGATTGGCGGGTTATTACAGAAGGTTTGTATCAGACTTTGCAAGGCTTTCAGCACCCATGACCCGCTTGACACGGAAGGATGTACCATTCGTCTGGTCGGTAGAATGCCAGACATCATTTGAGAATCTGAAGCAGAAGTTGATATCAGCGCCTATTCTTACATTGCCAGTTGGATCCGGAGGTTTTATCGTTTATTGTGATGCGTCAGGTAAAGGACTTGGATGTGTCCTTATGCAACATGGAAAGGTGATAGCATATGCATCTAGGCAGCTTCGGGACCACGAAAAGGATTACCCAACTCATGATTTGGAATTAGCGGCAGTAGTATTTGCTTTGAAGCTATGGAGGCATTACTTATATGGTGATCGAGTGGATATATACACGGACCATAAAAGTCTGAAGTACATCTTTACTCAGAAGGAACTAAACATGAGGCAGAGGAGATGGTTGGAATTGATCAAGGATTATGACGTGGAGCTTCAGTATCATCCAGGTAAGGCGAATGTAGTAGCAGACGCTCTCAGCAGAAGAGGCGGCGCATTCATGTTGACAACACAGAGACATATCTTAGAAGACCTTCAGGAGATGGGCATCGAAGTTATACTTCCTAGTGATGTAGGAGTTCTAACAAGTCTGCAAGTTCAATCCGACTTAGTAGACAGGATCAAGGCAGCTCAGGCACAGGACCCAAGGATTCAGAAGCTTAGGACAGAATGTGAGTCAGGACTCAGGAAGGAGATGAGAATTCATGAAGATGGTACACTTAGGTTTAGATCACGTCTATGTGTGCCTAGTGGAGAAATCAGACATGAGGTTATGGCAGAAGCTCACAGTTCTCAGTATTCTATTCACCCTGGAGGGACCAAGATGTACCAAGATATCAAGCAGCATTTCTGGTGGAACGGGATGAAGAGGGAGATAGCTAGATTTGTTTCCCGTTGCTTGGTATGTCAGCAAGTGAAGGCAGAACAGCAGAGGCCAGCTGGGTTATTGCAACCGCTTCCTATCCCAGAATGGAAGTGGGAGCATATTACAATAGACTTTGTGACCGGTTTACCGAGATCATCAAGTGGTAAAAATGCTATTTGGGTGATAGTAGATCGGCTTACAAAGGTGGCGCACTTTCTTCCTTTTAGAGTAGGTCAATCTACAGAAAAGTTGGCGGAGTTATATATGCAACAGATAGTCAGGCAGCATGGAGTCCCTGTCAGTATTGTGTCAGATCGAGATACCCGCTTTACATCATATTTCTGGAAGAGCTTACATCATAGTCTGGGTACCAAGTTAAGATTTAGCACGACTTACCATCCGCAGACGGATGGGCAATCAGAAAGAACAATTCAGACCCTAGAAGACACGTTGCGAGCTTGCACCCTAGATTTTGGAGGATCTTGGGAGAGCCACCTACACTTGGTCGAGTTCTTATACAACAACAGTTATCAAGCCAGTATCCAGATGGCGCCGTTTGAAGCACTATATGGTAAGAAGTGTAGGTCGCCACTAGCATGGGATGATATCGGGGAGAGAAAGATGTTAGGCCCAGAAATGATTGTTCAGACAGTTGAATTGGTCAAAGGAATTAGAGAGCGACTTCGAGTTGCACAGGATCGGCATCGTCATTGGGCGGACCAGCATCGTAGGCCGCTAGAATTTTATGTTGGGGACCACGTGTTCTTGCGGATCTCACCTACCCGTGGGGTCATTAGGTTTGGCGTTCGCGGGAAGTTGAGTCCGCGGTACGTAGGCCCATTTATTATTCTTGAGAGGATAGGCGATGTTGCTTATCGTTTATCCCTTCCACCTTCGTTACGAGAGGTGCATGACGTATTTCATGTATCTCAGTTGCGAAGGTATGTATCAGACCCAAGCCATATCCTTGATCATTCTGAGCTGGTTGTTGGTACCAACCTGTCTTACGAGGAACAGCCCGTGTCTATTTTGGACCGAAGAGAGAAGATACTCAATAACCGAACAATTAGCCTTGTCCGGGTTGCTTGGGGTCATCACTCTTTAGGGGAGTCAACGTGGGAACGTGAGGATGATATCCGATCACGGTATCCACACCTGTTTGACTCACAAGGTATATCTTTTTCTGTATACCTTGATTGTCTTAACTCCTCATGCTTGCCACCTTACGAGTAGAATTGCTTGGTGTCGTCGATAGTTAACCATAGATATGTTACTATTGACATTGTAGAATGATTGCTTACTTAAATTGCTTATACCTGGAGTAGTCCAGCTCTGATGTTTCTATCCTGCTTGGATTTGAAATTCCGAGGACGGAATTTTTCTAAGGAGGGTAGAGATGTCACTTTCCGTTCCCAGAATACGTATTCTAAATACATGTACTGCTGGAATGTATTCATTTAATATTCATCATGTATTGCTCTGTATTTAAATTCCTTTAATTTCATGTTAATTAATTTCCTGTAATTTTATTTCTGTACTTTACTTCCTGCTTTTATACTCTGCGTTAGCTTTGCTATGGGTTCGGCTCAGATTGGTTTAATTATGTTGGTTCATCATGAACCGAAATAAACCCCCACCTACCACCACTCCTTCATTTAAATCCCCAAACCATTTCTCTCTCTTCATTACTCTTCTTCTTCCTCATAACTCTCCTACCAACCTAAGAGAGCAAGACAAGTGCCAACTTGCTTCTTGATGGATCCCTATTTTTATTGTTCCATCATCTTCCCTATTTGATTCTAAGTCTCTTTAGTACTTAGCATTTTCAATTTCCATGGCTTATTTATTGTATATCTAAGTTTGATACATTTTCGGTTTTTCTTGGTTTTGATCTCTAAAACTTGGTTATTTCCGAAAACTAATAGTTCCATGTTGTAGAGAATTTAATTTCATTCAGTTTTGGCTTTTGTTTCGCTTGATTTCGACTTCGGATGAAGAAGTTATGGCCATAGCAAGTTTTTAGGACTTTCATGGCTGAACTTGCTGTTTGGGGACGATAAACCCCATGCGCCCGGGAGGCCATGCGCCGGGAGGCCATGCGCCATGAAGTCCCGGCAACGCTGAGATTTATTTCCCAATCTCATTCCTCAGCGCATGGATTATTTATTTCCCAATCTTATTCCTCAGCGCATGGATTATTTATTTCCCAATCTCATTCCTCAGTGCATGAATTATTTATTTTCCAATCTTATTTCTCAGGCGCATGGATTATTTATTTCCCAATCTCATTTCTCAGGCGCATGAGATTATTTATTTCCCAATCTCATTCCTCAGGCGCATGAGATTATTTATTTTCCAATCTTATTCCTCAGGCGTATGAGATTATTTATTTCCCAATCCCATTCCTCAGGCGCATGAGATTATTTATTTCCCAATCTCATTCCTCAGCGCATGGATTATTTATTTCCCAATCTCATTCCTCAGGCGTATGAGATTATTTATTTCCCAATCTCATTCCTCAGCGCATGGATTATTTATTTCCCAATCTCATTCATCAGGCGCATGAGATTATTTATTTCCCAATCTCATTCCTCAGCGCATGGATTATTTATTTCCCAATCTCATTCCTCAGCGCATGGATTATTTATTTCCCAATCTCATTCCTCAGGCGCATGAGATTATTTATTTCTCAATCATTTCCCTCAGGCGCATGATATTATTTATTTCCCAACCTTTCCCACAGCGCATGAGATTATTTATTTCCCAATCATTATTTATTCCCTAATTTTTATTTCCCGAATGTGGTATTAATTAACATTGATTGTTATCTTGATTTATTATTGATCATGCGTTCCTAGATGGAACTAAGAGACTGGCTAGTCGTCTTATTGAATTAAATGGAATAAGACACGTTCATATTAAGTATGAACTACTATAATCGATTGGCCGATCCCGAATATTGACATACAGGCATACATGCAGACTTCAATTTATTTATTTATTTATTTTACTATAAAAGAAACATGTGTACTTTATGGTCAAGGCATGATTGTTCTGTGGTTAGTTTGGATTGTTGCATTACGCTATATAAGACCTACAACCTAACCGCACGGGCATCGTTGTAAAGTTGTGCATATCGTACCCTGTACGAAAGTACTCATTCCGAATGACCATGATCCACGGCATGGGATTTCACTCAACGTAGAGACTATTAAGTTAAATAAAAATAATGATTGTATGGAGAGAATGGATTCCCGAGTTCTTACATGGCAGCCCTCTTGGGACTAGTAGTACCCGACAGGCCGGCTGGTCCCCACAGATACTGCAAACCTGCCACACGGGCATGGAGCGGTATCTGTTAATACTATTTATTGTATATTGTATATTGATGACGGGCGTCCCGCTGGGAATCGTCTAATTCATGATTGGCGCAATTGATTGATTGGATCGACCAGCCTTGCTTGTCCATAGTAAGAACTGAGAAATCTTTATTGCATAATTCCAGGATAACTTAGAACTCACAGTAGTAAGCCGTAGGAGTTGGATGGCCGTTTAAGTTGATTTGTTTGTGTACTGTACCTACTCTGTTACCTAACTGAGATGATCAGAGCATCAGGACATGACGGGCCAACTTCTGTCCTTGTTTGGTTGGGAGGTTGGTTCGAAGTGTCGTGATGTTATGTGAATCCCAGTAGCAAGCAGAGGTCTATTATTATATTCTCTTATTTACTGGTTTAATGTCTCATATCGTGCTTCCTTGATGTACTTGCTATTAGAGGTCTAACCTCTCTGGTTTTGCATGGCCAGATTTAGAACCGGTTCCCGAGGATTCAGCTTACCTCTACCTCCAAGATGGTCAATACTAGAGGAATGATCGCAGGAGGACTCGAGTGGGTTCCTTACCTCCCCGCTCGTTTTGTTATTTACTTTATACTTTGCCGTTTGGCACCGACATGTTAGTCGGATTGTCTTGCACTTACTTTTACATAATTGTAATTAAGTCAGACTGCAGCTGATAACAATTGTGTATACTTTGCTACATCATCTGGCTATGTTTTGTAAAGCCAGATATCAAGAACATTTTGACTGAGCGTTTGGGACGCCTTACTGCTTTACCTTACATGTTCTCTATTCCTGTTTCTTGTTTGAATGATTGAGATAATAGATGTGAAGTGACCATAGCGAGACTTTCATGTAGTATGCACCCCCTTGTCTTTTAGACAGCATTGATCGTATTATACGGTATTCATCTACCCGTAATACGTAGCTGGCTGAGTCATTCCCCCGCTCTCCAGTATTTTGGTTCTGGGGCGTGATAAGGTTTTAGTGGTGGCCCATGCAGGTCTGATTTCAGACTTGTGGGGTATTTTGATTTATAGGATGTCTCAATCACACGTGTTCCCCCTTGATCTCATGATTCATTATTCTCAACCCTTGCTTGACATTCCGGTATCCTTTGACTTCATTGATCCTTCATGTCCGGTTGTTTGATTGTTCTCGTGTCCCTTTTCTTAGGGGCACTTCGTCCGCATCGGTCAGAGCTGGACAACAGCAGGAGCAACATGGACAACCTGACCCTGTTGGTCAGCAACAACAGCCAGTCTCGCTTCAGGAGGCTGCCCAGGAAGAAGTGATAGTGGAAGCAGCAGCTGGATCGCAGTATCCGGATGTTCCACCACCACCAACAGTTCCATCTACCCAAGTGGACACACCAGCCCTTCTGGAGATCATAAGAGGAATGATGGCTACTCAGCAACATCAGATGTTGGTCCAGCAGTGCATGCACACTCAGCTACAAGAGCAGAATGTGTTGCTTAACCAAGGATTGCAGACGGCATTGGAAAGAGGAGTGAGGACTGATTCAGGAGCATCAGCCAGGTTTTGCAAGTACAATCCCCGCCGTTTCGAGGGCACGGAGGATGCCATCTCAGCAGATGCATGGCTTAAGGATATGGAGGCTATTCTGACAGCAGCAAAGGTGCCGGCAGAAGAACGTGTGGATCTAGTGAAGTTGTTACTTCAGGATCTCGCACGTGATTGGTGGGAATCAGAGGAAGTGGGCATCAGGCGTCCTGTGGCTTGGGACGATTTCACTGCAAGATTCAAGACGAAGTATTATGGAGTTGTGGCACAGTTTGAGCTACAACAGAAGTTTATCAACCTCAGGCAGGCCGGCAAGACTGTAGATGCTTATGCAGCGGAGTTCTGCAGATTGAGTAGGTTCGCCCCAGAGATGGTAGCAACAGAGCGCCAGAGGGCCATGAGGTTTCAGCAAGGGTTTCACCTTGAACTCTTGCAATTGATAGAGGGGCACAATTACCAGACTTTTGACGAAGTATTAACGGCAACTCGAAGGCATGAGATCACTATTCAGAGGCTTGCGGTGAGGACTGGGGGTCTGAAGAGATCCCATAGTCAGATTGAAGGAGAAGGGGGAGCGGCGCCCCGAACAACAGCACCATCCACTGGCATACATATCCACGATGTGACGATATGAGGACCAGCACCACCACCCAGGCAACAGCAACAGCAACAGAGGAAGAACCAGCAACCCCCGGCGGGCTGCACTTATTGTGGAAAGATGGGACACACTAGAGATGTGTGTCGGACATTGAATGGACTGTGTCTGATATGTGGAAATCCAGATCATCGGGTTACCACATGTCCCATGAATTCGAGGGCAGGAGGACCAGGGCAGCAGTTTCTTGCTCTGCCAGCACCAGGGGCAGGCCAGTATCGAGGACCAGCAGTGGCAGTAAGGCCGTTGGCACAGCGTCCATTAGTACCGCAGGCTCAGATGTTTCGGCAGCAGGGACCGTCGATGCAGCAACACCAGCATAGACCACCCTAGCATCATCAAGGAAGGGGCCAGCAACAGCATCAGGCTAGGCCGCAGTATGGAAATCGACAAGGAGGTCGAGGGCAAGCATTCACTTTGTCCTTGGAAGAGGCATTGGCATCGGGAGATGTTGTGGCAGGTAACATTCTCGTCGTCTCATATCCCGCAGTAGCATTGTTTGATTCGGGAGCATCCCATTCATTTATATCTGCACGATTTACGACACGACTATGAATGGAGTTCGAGGCATTGCCAGGGAAGTTGAATATACTCACTGGCAATGGGCTCGTAGGAGTTAGTCGAGTTATTCTAGCATGTAGCGTTGTAGTTTGCGGGCATTCCTTACCCGCCCGGTTGATAGAATTTCCTGTTGGAAATTTCGACGTTATCTTAGGCATGGACTGGCTGAAAGACAGTCATGCGACGATAGATTGTCGTAGTGGGAGTGTATCTTTTGATATCCCAGGCATGAAGAGATTCACCTTAGTCAGATCAGAGGCAACTCAACAAGAGCAGGGAGTAATAACGACAATGGAAGAAGTTCAGATTCCGAAGGTAGTTGAAGAATTTCTAGACGTATTTCCTGAAGAACTTCCAGGTCTACCACTAGTTAGAGATATTGAGTTCAGCATAGAATTGGCACCAGGAACTAAACCGATATCAGATCGAGTTTACAGAATGGCAGATTCAGAGCAGGCCAAGGTATATCAGCACATAGAGGAACTGAAGGAGAAGAAGTTCATCCAAGCTAGCATATCACCATGGGCAGCACCAGTGGTACTTGTGGGAAAGAAGGATGGGTCATCCAGATTGTGCATCGATTACAGGAAGCTTAACGTGGCAACAGTGAAGAACAAGTACCCACTATCCAGGATCGACGACTTATTTGATCAGTTGAGCAAAGCTAGAGTTTTCTCCAAGATAGATCTTCGTTCAAGGTATCATCAAGTGAGGGTTCGGAAGGAGGACATTCCCAAGACAGCATTCAGGTCGAAGTATGGGCATTATGAATTCTTAGTAATACCGTTTGGTTTGACCAATGCTCCAGCAATATTTATGGATTTGATGAACCGCATCTTTATGCCATACTTAGATCAGTTTGTCGTGTTTCTTGACGACATTCTCGTATACTCTGCTAGTGAAGAGGAGCATGAAGACCACCTCAGGAAAGTGTTACAGGTTCTGAGAGAGAACCAGTTGTATGCCAAGCTCAGCAAGTGTGAGTTCTGGACGAATCACATTTCATTTTTGGGTCATATCATATCAGGAGCTGGAGTAGCAGTAGATCCCAAGAAGGTAGAAGCAGTAGAGAGTTGGCCAGTACCCAAGACCGTAGCTGATGTACGGAGTTTCTTGGGATTGGCGGGTTATTACAGAAGGTTTGTATCAGACTTTGCAAGGCTTTCAGCACCCATGACCCGCTTGACATGGAAGGATGTACCATTCGTCTGGTCGACAGAATGCCAAACATTATTTGAGAATCTGAAGCAGAAGTTGATATCAGCGCCTATTCTTACATTGCCAGTTGGACCCGGAGGTTTTACCGTTTATTGTGATGCGTCAGGTAAAGGACTTGGATGTGTCCTTATGCAACATGGGAAGGTGATAGCATATGCATCTAGGCAGCTTCGGGACCACGAGAAGGATTACCCAACTCATGATTTGGAATTAGCGGCAGTAGTATTTGCTTTGAAGCTATGGAGGCATTACTTATATGGTGATCGAGTGGATATGTACACGGACCATAAAAGTCTGAAGTACATTTTTACTCAGAAGGAACTAAACATGAGGCAGAGGAGATGGTTGGAGTTGATCAAGGATTATGACGTGGAGCTTCAGTATCATCCAGGTAAGGCGAATGTAGTAGCAGACGCTCTCAGCAGAAGAGGCGGCGCATTCATGTTGACAACACAGAGACATATCTTAGAAGACCTTCAGGAGATGGGCATCGAAGTTATACTTCCTAGTGATGTAGGAGTTCTAACAAGTCTGCAAGTTCAATCCGACTTAGTAGACAGGATCAAGGCAGCTCAGGCACAGGACCCAAGGATTCAGAAGCTTAGGGCAGAATGTGAGTCAGGACTCAGGAAGGAGATGAGAATTCATGAAGATGGTACACTTAGGTTTGGATCACGTCTATGTGTGCCTAGTGGAGAAATCAGACAGGAGGTTATGGCAGAAGCTCACAGTTCTCAGTATTCTATTCACCCTGGAGGGACCAAGATGTACCAAGATATCAAGCAGCATTTCTGGTGGAACGGGATGAAGAGGGAGATAGCTAGATTTGTTTCCTGTTGCTTGGTATGTCAGCAAGTGAAGACAGAACAGCAGAGGCCAGCTGGGTTATTGCAACCGCTTCCTATCCCAGAATGGAAGTGGGAGCATATTACAATGGACTTTGTGACCGGTTTACCGAGATCACCAAGTGATAAAAATACTATTTGGGTGATAGTAGATCGGCTTACAAAGGTGGCGCACTTTCTTCCTTTTAGAGTAGGTCAATCTACAGAAAAGTTGGCGGAGTTATATATGCAACAGATAGTCAGGCAGCATAGAGTCCCTGTCAGTATTGTGTCAGATCGAGATACCCGCTTTACATCACATTTCTGGAAGAGCTTACATCATAGTCTAGGTACCAAGTTAAGATTTAGCACGACTTACCATCCGCAGACGGATGGGCAATCAGAAAGAACGATTCAGACCCTAGAAGACATGTTGCGAGCTTGCACCCTAGATTTTGGAGGATCTTGGGAGAGCCACCTACACTTGGTCGAGTTCTCATACAACAACAGTTATCAAGCCAGTATCTAGATGGCATCGTTTGAAGCACTATATGGTAAGAAGTGTAGGTCGCCACTAGCATGGGATGATATCGGGGAGAGAAAGATGTTAGGCCCAGAAATGATTGTTCAGACAGTTGAATTGGTCAAAGGAATTAGAGAGCGACTTCGAGTTGCACAGGATCGGCATCGTCATTGGACGGACCAGCATCGTAGGCCGCTAGAGTTTTCTGTTGGAGACCACGTGTTCTTGCGGATCTCACCTACCCGTGGGGTCATTAGGTTTGGCGTTCGCGGGAAGTTGAGTCCGCGGTACGTGGGCCCATTTGTTATTCTTGAGAGGATAGGCGATGTTGCTTATCGTTTATCCCTTCCACCTTCGTTACGAGAGGTGCATAACGTATTTCATGTATCTCAGTTGCGAAGGTATGTATCAGACCCAAGCCATATCCTTGATCATTCTGAACTGGTTGTTGGTACCAACCTGTCTTACGAGGAACAGCCCGTGTCTATTTTGGACCGAAGAGAGAAGATACTCAAGAACCGAACAATTAGCCTTGTCCGGGTTGCTTGGGGTCATCACTCTTTAGGGGAGTCAACGTGGGAACGTGAGGATGATATCCGATCACGGTATCCGCACCTGTTTGACTCACAAGATATATCTTTTTCTGTATATCTTGATTGTCTTAACTCCTCATGCTTGCCACCTTACGAGTAGAATTGCTTGGTGTCGTCGATAGTTAACCATAGATATGTTACTATTGACATTGTAGAATGATTGCTTACTTAAATTGCTTATACCTGGAGTAGTCCAGCTTTGATGTTTCTATCCTGCTTGGATTTGAAATTCCGAGGACGGAATTTTTCTAAGGAGGGTAGAGATGTCACTTCCCGTTCCCAGAATACGTATTCTAAATACATGTACTGCTGGAATGTATTCATTTAATATTCATCATGTATTGCTCTGTATTTAAATTCCTTTAATTTTATGTTAATTAATTTCCTGCAATTTTATTTCTGTACTTTACTTCCTGCTTTTATACTCTGCTTTAGCTTTGCTATGGGTTCGGCTCAGATTGGTTTAATTATGTTGGTTCATCATGAACCGAAATAAACCCCCACCTACCACCACTCCTTCATTTAAATCCCCAAACCCTTTCTCTCTCTTCATTACTCTTCTTCTTCCTCATAACTCTCCCACCAACCTAAGAGAGCAAGGCAAGTGCCAACTTGCTTCTTGATGGATCCCTATTTTTATTGTTCCATCATCTTCCCTATTTGATTCTAAGTCTCTTTAGTACTTAGCATTTTTAATTTCCATGGCTTATTTATTGTAGATCTAAGTTTGATATATTTTCGGTTTTTCTTGGTTTTGATCTCTAAAACTTGGTTATTTTCGAAAATTAATAGTTCCATGTTGTAGAGAATTCAATTTCATTCAGTTTTGGCTTTTGTTTCGCTTGATTTCGACTTTGGATGAGGAAGTTATGGCCATAGCAAGTTTTTAGGACTTTCATGGCTGAACTTGCTGTTTGGGGACGATGAACCCCATGCGCCCAGGAGGCCATGCGCCGGGAGGCCATGCGCCATGAAGTCCCGGCAACGCTGAGATTTATTTCCCAATCTCATTCCTCAGCGCATGGATTATTTATTTCCCAATCTTATTCCTCAGCGCATGGATTATTTATTTCCCAATCTCATTCCTCAGCGCATGGATTATTTATTTTCCAATCTTATTTCTCAGGCGCATGAGATTATTTATTTCCCAATCTCATTCCTCAGGCGTATGAGATTATTTATTTTCCAATCTCATTCATCAGCGCATGGATTATTTATTTCCCAATCTTATTTCTCAGGCGCATGAGATTATTTATTTTCCAATCTCATTCCTCAGGCGCATGAGATTATTTATTTCCCAATCTTATTCCTCAGGCGCATGAGATTATTTATTTCCCAATCTCATTCATCAGCGCATGGATTATTTATTTCCCAATCTCATTCCTCAGCGCATGGATTATTTATTTCCCAATCCCATTCCTCAGGCGCATGAGATTATTTATTTCCCAATCTCATTCCTCAGCGCATGGATTATTTATTTCCCAATCTCATTCCTCAGGCGCATGAGATTATTTATTTCCCAATCTCAATCCTCAGCGCATGGATTATTTATTTTCCAATCTCATTCATCAGGCGCATGAGATTATTTATTTCCCAATCTCATTCCTCAGCGCATGGATTATTTATTTCCCAATCTCATTCCTCAGCGCATGGATTATTTATTTCCCAATCTCATTCCTCAGGCGCATGAGATTATTTATTTCTCAATCATTTCCCTCAGGCGCATGATATTATTTATTTCCCAACCTTTCCCACAGCGCATGAGATTATTTATTTCCCAATCATTATTTATTCCCTAATTTTTATTTCCCGAATGTGGCATTAATTAACATTGATTGTTATCTTGATTTATTATTGATCATGCGTTCCTAGATGGAACTAAGAGACTGGCTAGTCGTCTTATTGAATTAAATGGAATAAGACACGTTCATATTAAGTATGAACTACTATAATCGATTGGCCGATCCCGAATATTGACATACAGGCATACATGCAGATTTCAATTTATTTATTTATTTATTTTACTATAAAAGAAGCATGTGTACTTTATGGTCAAGGTATGATTGTTCCGTGGTTAGTTTGGATTGTTGCATTACGCTATGTAAGACCTACAACCTAACCGCACGGGCATCGTTGTAGAGTTGTGCATATCGTACCATGTACGAAAGTACTCATTCCGAATGACCATGATCCACGGCATGGGATTTCTCTCAACGTAGAGACTATTAAGTTAAATAAAAATAATGATTGCATGGAGAGAATGGATTTCCGAGTTCTTACATGGCAGCCCTCTTGGGACTAGTAGTACCCGACAGGCCGACTGGTCCCCACAGATACTGCAAACCTGCCACACGGGCATGGAGCGGTATCTGTTAATACTATTTATTGTATATTGTATATTGATGACGGGCGTCCCGCTGGGACTCGTCTAATTCATGATTGGCGCAATTGATTGATTGGATCGACCAGCCTTGCTTGTCCATAGTAAGAACTGAGAAATCTTTATTGCATAATTCCAGGATAACTTGGAACTCACAGTAGTAAGCCGTAGGAGTTGGATGGCCGTTTAAGTTGATTTGTTTGTGTACTGTACCTACTCTGTTACCTAACTGAGATGATCAGAGCATCAGGACATGACGGGCCAACTTCTGTCCTTGTTTGGTTGGGAGGTTGGTTCGAAGTGTCGTGATGTTATGTGAATCCCAGTAGCAAGCAGAGGTCTATTATTATATTCTCTTATTTACTGGTTTAATGTCTCATATCGTGCTTCCTTGCGGTACTTGCTATTAGAGGTCTAACCTCTCTGGTTTTGCATGGCCAGATTTAGAGCCGGTTCCCGAGGATTCAGCTTACCTCTACCTCCAAGATGGTCAATACTAGAGGAATGATCGCAGGAGGACTCGAGTGGGTTCCTTACCTTCCCGCTTGTTTTGTTATTTACTTTATACTTTGCCGTTTGGCACCGACATGTTAGTCAGATTGTCTTGCACTTACTTTTACATAATTGTAATTAAGTCAGACTGCAGCTGATAACAATTGTGTATACTTTGCTACTTTATCTGGCTATATTTTGTAAAGCCAGATATCAAGAATATTTTGACTGAGCGTTTGGGATGCCTTACTGCTTTAACTTACATATTCTCTATTCCTGTTTCTTGTTTGAATGATTGAGACAATAGATGTGAAGTGACCATAGCGAGACTTTCATGTAGTATGCACCCCCTTGTCTTTTAGACAGCATTGATCGTATTATACAGTATTCATCTACCCGTAATACGTAGCTGGCTGAGTCATTCCCCCGCTCTCCAGTATTCTGGTTCTGGGGCGTGACACATGGGGTCTCCTAAGGGTGCGCGAACAGCAGTGCACCGAATTCAGTTTCAGCCTGGACACCTATGATGGAGGGGCTGTTTTGAGGGAGTTATAGTGAGTTTTGATGAAAAGTTTGTGAAGAGAAAATGGTAAGAACAGATAGAGGAAAAAGTATACTAAATTTGAGAGAGAAATACTTACTGTAGAGAGAGATATGGCCGGAATGGTGGAGACTAGTTGAATTCGGATTCAGCTTTGGGTAGGGGTGGAAAGATGGTTGTTTAGAAGAAAATTGAGAAAGATTTTGGAGATGGTTTGTGAAGAGAAAATATTATGAAGTGGGTTAGGAAGAAGTTTTGTTCAGATGCTATGAGGTAATAAGGTGAGGAGAAGTCTATATATAGCCAACCATTAAGGGGGAGGTGAAGGGTTGAGTGGAGAGTTAATGGTTGGGAGTTTTTGTAGGTTATGGAAAGGGAATGGTTAAGGGTGCTTGGGGGTTATGGAAGATGAATAAGTGGGGAGGATTGGCTGCCCATTTAGTGTACTTGACCACACTTAAGTCCAACCTATAGTGGTTAAGTGGTGAGTTAATGGTTGGGTCAAGTCCAAAGTATATAGGGCTGGAATTATTTCTAGTAGGTTAAGTGTTAGGTTTTGGATGTCATATCATTATGTTTGATGTTTTGTAGAGAGGACAATAGTATATAATGTTTGGTATGAACCATGTGGAGGTATGGGAATATTTGAGTTGAGTTTAGACCAGCTAAGTCAACCGGTAGCTCAATAGGACTAGAGATTGTCATTAGGATTTACAATAAAGAAAATATATAAAAGTCTAATTTGTTATAAAATATAATTTAATATTAAAAAATATCCAAAAATTTAGGGAGCTTACAATCTACCCACCTTAGGAAATTTCGTCCTCGAAATTATAACTATAACTAGAACTCTATAAAGTTATAGCACTAAAGTTAGTTTTAGAATCTTACCAGAATCCTCGAATAGATAGTGCTCCCTCATGGAATCTTATCGTTCCCAAGTAGATTATCCAGGGGAATAGTGCTTCCATGCAACCGGAACCAACCTATCTTCTGCCCTCTAAGTGTCTTCTCGCTAGTATCCAATATTTCAACTGACTGCTCCTCGTATGATAAACTGGGTTCCACCGTAATCTCAGAATGATTGACCACATGACTGGGGTCAGTCACATACCTCTTCAAGTGTGAGACATGAAATACATCATGCACTCCCTCCAGAGATGAGAGTAATGCAAGACGAAATGTCACTTCTCCAACACGCTCTCTAATATCGAGATGTTACTAACCTAGAGGTAAGGCTTCTAACTTGGCTATTAAATATCTATCTATAACTAACCATGGAAAAAATCACAATCCCTCCATAACTCTGTCAATCCTTCCAATCTATACTATATTCCTATAGGTTACATCACTAACTTCTATAGTAGTTCAATTAGCGATCCACCACTTCTATTCATAAGCAATCTATACAATCCTTACAAGTATGCCTACCCATTGATTCCTAACTTGAGGATAAAGGTCGATGCTGAACTAGACAGTCACATAAACCTATTGGTCATCCTTAAAATCCTGGACTTCCATAGGTCATTTTAAGACTAGTCTTACCATGTATAGAGATGGTCGTCTTTTCTAACACATATATTCTTACTCTATTCATATGCCATCCTAATAATAATTTCTCTAGTTCTTCTATCATAGGCCCTGTCTTAGGCAAAAGATAACAGGATTTGGTCTAATGGTTGCTTCTTAGGGTTAGGCTTTATACTGAACTATATTCTAACTTATTTCTTGCGAAAGTATCTATGAAATTCTACCCACCTTAATTATTTACCTAATCCTGGATTCCTATCTCCTTCATTTTTTTAGAATAATGGCTCTATACAAGCTTAGCATTAAATATAAGGCTTACCAAACCATTCTATTTATACCAAAAGTCTCTAATCTATCATATCTAGTTGGACATGTTTAGGAATACCTATCATTCGACTAAGAGAAATTTTCTACCAAACTAAAACTCATAGAAAATAGATTGCCAATAGTTGGTCTTTCTAGCATAGTTGCTCTACCCTACTCGTATATACCTTAGATAATCACCCACCTATGAAGATATTTTACCAATATAATTTTTATCCTACGATAAAATATAATCAAATCTACCATCACTAGTCCAGGTACTGATGGGGCACCTTGTTCATCAAACACGTAATTATAGCAGCGCATTCATCGATCCAAAAAGTGTCAACAATCTTGTAGTGGTCGTGGCAAAATCTGAATGCTGTCCTTGGAGTATCCTCTTTCCGCATCGTCACCAGATGGTGTCCTGATCTCAATACCTTCGCTCTTGTCAGGTGGTTGAACCGGTTGATGGAGAACTATACTTCGAGTCAACATAACGATATTGGGCTTCAATGATCAATCTGCCTAGAGATGATGATCCCTGACTCATTTTAAAGTATAAAGTATCTATCAAGATCTTCTAAGGATGAGACTAGCTAATCTTTAAAGTTATGTTCTAACTTATACTACCTTAGAGGTCATATGTCTTGATTCCAACCTGTTCACCCACTTATGTGGCTTAGATTTTCTCCAATCGTCACTCCTAGCAATATTTTTTTTATGCTAGGTCCTAACCATCCTTAATCCTTTGCAGTTCTTCAATCTGTATATAGTGCTGCTCCTATGATCCTTCATCTTTATACCCCTATGTGTATTTTATTCCAATACAATTATTGTAACTATAAGTCCTTTGGGGTTCCTGTCTAACCTGTATCGGTGAAGGATTTTATTATGCATACAACTTCTTGTCTACTTAAGATAAGATTTCTAATCCTACTCTCAAGTGTTATTTACAGAGGTTAGGATTGTGATAAATCATTCCTTAATCACCTTATCCCATTTTCCTATAGGTTATCAAATTTTCTTATTAATATGGTTAACAACCCACCCTTTTAATTTAAAGGAAGCCATACAATGCCTACAGGTATGCTTAATCTTTTTATGCTTGTTTATTAGGCAGTGGACAAGCTTATATATGATACCTTAACAACCACTTACCTTTCGACTAATCTTCTAGTCATGGTTGTTAATAGGTCATTTCAAGCTATTCCTCCTATGTATAGGGGTATATCCAGTCTAACACCGTCCTCGCCATTATACAACAAATATTCTTAGATCCACACCATGGCACAACCTATCAACAAGCATCATTTTGACTCACTCCTTCGATAGGAATCTCCCTAGTGAAGATCCTTCAGGTCACTGTCCAAGATAACTTTATTTTCTACATATGCATACTATCATAACTTCTATATCCTTCAAATGAATAAAAAAAAAACTTTTGCAACCATACAATGTCTATAAGGATTCATATCTATCTACTGTACCTCATCCTTTTCATATCAAGACTTTCGAATTCTTTAAACTACAGTCTTTCATGTGGGTGATCATATTCTAGTTAGGAAACTGTATCTAACTCTAAAATTCTACTTCATAGTCTTCCAACCGCTCAATATTTAGGATAGAGGAACATAACTTGCCTTCCTTACTAATCCCCAATTAAACTGTGCTATACCTCTACCCTATTTCTATATAACAAAGGTATTCTAATCTGTCTCCATCCACCATAGGTGAATAGTAGAATGGTTGTAGTCAATTTCACATAGAGTCTCTCATTAGGTTTAACTAGCCAATAAGAATTCTAGATTGTTAATCCGATTTACTCGGTCAATCTAAGTGATATGTCTATCCAAACCCTTACCACCGTAGATAACTAGTTCCCTTTATAAAATACACTATCAATAACTTATAGGCTATGCTAACATAATCCAATTAGTTCATCAAGCACAAGTATTCGTCCTTCCGAAATAGGAATAGACGAGAGTCCAAGACAAGGAGTTCAAGAAGGATGATTGACTTCAATTATGAGTTCCAAAGGCGATGATAAAACAAAAGGATTTTTAAAGCAATTGTGGATTGAGATCCTATTACAATATCCTACTGCAGGCTCGTTCGGCAGAGTAACTTAACCAAAACGATATATTCTGACCTGCATGGGCCACCACAAAAACATGTAACACCCCAGTCCCAAAATACGTAGGACTAGGAATACGTAACATGCCAGCTGCGCATTCGACCAGACTCTGGTCCGACTCGAATACGCATAAGCTGTTTTATAATGGACACAATCTACATAATAAAACTATATATTTGTCTCAATCCATAATGAAATAAAATACAAGAAAGAGCCACATGTGTTAAAGTCGACCGCCCAATAACACAGGAACTCGAATAGACGCGAGAAAGAAATATGAGTCTATAAAAACTAGGCTATGGCAGCAGATGAGTAACTAATATGATTAAATAACATACCTCGGTAGAAATAAAATAAGTACCTTGTACCAATGCTCGCATATCAAGACGATTAGCCTCAGCATCTTTAGACAGGCTCCACAACCGTTTAAGCTGCAAAACTGGCAGGGGACCAGGTCCTCAGGGGACATAACAAGGTACAAGAAACAATATGCCAAAAGTAAAACAGTATAATGCCACATACTCAATGATAAACTACTGTAACCATCTAAGTGATATGCAAATGAGAGTATGGTATCGTACCCCGGGCTGGTACTCACGGACTCATCCGTATGCTAGACAGTACCCTCTAGGCTCCGTGTGGGGGAACCCAATAAAGGATAGTATATGTAGATATATGCACTTTAGATTCCGTATAGAGAACCCAAAGTCCAGTACTTATGTATATAGAATATGCCCAGAGCACGATAAAGACTCTCCCCTCCCAATGTAACCTCACGTCTCATGTCTACGATGTCTCATGTCCATGACACGCAAGATCATGACCTCTAACTAATGCAAGGAGTCATAATAATATATATGTTATATACCTATCTCATATCATGTATCCTATAAGCCTACACAGAATCACCATGAATACCTCAAGAACGATTCTGTTACATGTAATAGTGTCAAGTGTCCTACGGTCTGTCGTGCTCAGGATACAAGCACGTATCATGGGTTCGTGGTAACAACTCTCTAACTGACGATACCCGACTCCGCGGAGGATATCGGCACCCGAACCTTATTCGGACACTAAGTATCGTCTCACGGACCTAAGCTAGACACACACATGCCAATCCTATCAAATAGCTATAGTAACTAAATACTAATAAATAGAGCAAGAACTGAGATACATGATGGCAAGGTACACTTGCCTGTTGCCTGCTGCCTGCTGCGGTGTCGCCTGACTGATGTCTTCAGTTGGAGGTACAGCGGATCCAAGTTGTCCTATTATAACATATTCTAATCAATGCACAATCTAATTCAATTAATAAAAAAATAATGTGATCATTTGCACAACGTCAACTAGTATGGTGACTTTCATGCCAACGATCCAACAGTTGTGTGGCCTTCGACAACGTGCTAATAACCACGTACCATGCTACTTTCTATTATGTCGTATGGATCTCGAACATTATGTTATCACACGTACATTTAGGCATTTATATGATTCCAATACTGTAATCCTAAACATACGTAGATACGACACGATGTCCCAAATTCACGACGACGCTAAACGATACTTCGAACATGGATGTAGCCTCTCAAAAACGCTTGTAGACGACAAATAAAACTGAAATTAATATGAATTAATTTCTGGAATTTATATTTATTTAGTAAAAGAATACTAAAATATTTGAAAATAACTCAAACATATCATATTTATTTTATATACTAAAGTTAAGCTAGCCAGTTAGCACATTCAAGTAATCTCACTAGGTTGTCCAATTTCGGTTGATTCGGACTAGATGAAATCTTGAAAATATAACACTTTATATTCTGAAATTAATAAACTTATAAATAATATTCAGAATATATTACCATAGAATTTAAGATTCTTAACCATCGAATTTCAGTAGGACAAATAGGACATAAATATATACAAGTTTTATTTTGAGAATCAATGATTACGGTGACAAAAATAATGAAGTTGCAAGCAAATATATATATAAAACTTTACGAGATGAATTTTGGACATAGTGGGATGTTGTAGAAGAGTGTTAGGAACGTTACCAAGAGATTAGTTGCTGCCATGGGGTCTCCTGAGGGTGCGCGAACAGCAGTGCACCGAATTCAGTTTCAGCCTGGACACCTATGATGGAGGGGCTGTTTTGAGGGAGTTAGAGTGAGTTTTGATGAAAAGTTTGTGAAGAGAAAATGGTAAGAACAGAGAGAGGAAAAAGTATACTAAATTTGAGAGAGAAATACTTACTGTAGAGAGAGATATGGCCGGAATGGTGGAGACTAGTTGAATTCGGATTCAACTTTGGGTAGGGGTGGAAAGATGGTTGTTTGGAGGAAAATTGAGAAAGATTTTGGAGATGGTTTGTGAAGAGAAAATATTATGAAGTGGGTTAGGAAGAAGTTTTGTTCAGATGCTATGAGGTAATAAGGTGAGGAGAAGTCTATATATAGCCAACCATTAAGGGGGAGGTGAAGGGTTGAGTGGAGAGTTAATGGTTGGGAGTTTTTGTAGGTTATGGAAAGGGAATGGTTAAGGGTGCTTAGGGGTTATGGAAGATGAATAAGTGGGGAGGATTGGCTGCCCATTTAGTGTACTTGACCACATTTAAGTCCAACCTATAGTGGTTAAGTGGTGAGTTAATGGTTGGGTCAAGTCCAAAGTATATAGGGCTGGAATTATTTCTAGTAGGTTAAGTGTTAGGTTTTGGATGTCATATCATTATGTTTGATGTTTTGTAGAGAGGACAATAGTATATAATGTTTGGTATGAACCATGTGGAGGTATGAGAATATTTGAGTTGAGTT
The DNA here is from genome assembly GCA_029216955.1 of Iris pallida. Classification (NCBI taxonomy): domain Eukaryota; kingdom Viridiplantae; phylum Streptophyta; class Magnoliopsida; order Asparagales; family Iridaceae; genus Iris; species Iris pallida. The sequence continues at coordinate 2,480,309 of JANAVB010033017.1, forward strand.
TGGACCAGCTAAGTCAACCGGTAGCTCAATAGGACTACAGATTGTCATTAGGATTTACAATAAAAAAAATATAAAAGTCTAATTTGTTATAAAATATAATTTAATATTAAAAAATATCCAAAAATTTAGGGAGCTTACAAGGGGAAGAGGGTTACCTGAGGAAGTGCGTTGCCGGAAGAGAGTTTCACGACCGAGAGAAGAAGATGAGGAAGAGAGGGTTTTCGTGAGAGGAGTTGTGAGGAGAGAGGGCTTTCGTGAGGAGGAGTTGTGAGGAGGAGTTGAAGGGTTTTTTAGTTACGCGCCCAGATTATAGGAGTTGAAGGGGTTTTCCAGTTAGGCGCCCAGCTTATGAGCTGGAGAATACAATAATGTTTTTTCAAACATAAAACATAGCGTTTTGCTATGGACGGTTCCGATTTAATTACGAAACATCTAACGGACGGGATCGCCCGCTATGGAGAACGCTATAATTTTATGTAGCAAAACTGAATCGCTCCTATAGCAGTCACAACATACTATAACTTATTATTTTAATATAAAATATATTTTATAAAACTGTGTTGCTTATTCTCCCATATGATTGGAACAGTAGATAATTCAATTGTGAGCATTCGATTAACTCGGTTAACCGAACCGAATTACCAAATACCAAATTTGACTGAAAATCGAATAACAAAAATTGAAACCAGCCGAAATATCATGTACCGAACCAAACCGAATGGAATAAATCTGTTTGATTTTTAGTTTATTTGGTTTATAACCAATATTTCAGTTTATTTATAATTTTTTTGCAATATATATATTAAATAAATATACAATGATATATTTCGTATATATATTACTAAATTTTCTTATTCGGTTTACCAGGGGAGAGGAATTTTAGATAAAATTTCTGAAAGGTTAGTGGGATTAGTTGAAGAGTATTATGCAGCTCCTTCGCACGAATTTTTTTTACGGTAGCGATTTAATCCCATTACGACGTTGTAACTTATATAGCATCCAAAATATGTTATAGTATTATTTTTAATCATGTAAAATATATACAATATGATGCTACTCCTAATCGAACTGGGATACCTATGTAGGGGTGCCTTCTGTTTATTCGTGGTTTCAACCGAAACAAAATAGTCAACACCAAATAAACTGAAATTCAAAAACTCCAAAACCGAAATCGAACCAAAATTAACCAAAACCAAAACCGAATTACCGAACCGAATAAACTATTCGGTTATTTGATCGATTTATTCGGTTAAACCGAATAAATAGAAATCATATTTTAATTATATTAAAGAAATTATAAGTTTCTACACTTTTTTGTTATATGTCAAAAATTAATATATCAAAAGTAGGACTTCAAAATATATATATATATATATATATATATATATATATATATATATATATATAAATGTTGCTTTCAAATATATACAATTTTCCTCACTGCATAATGAATTTATACATTGTTATATGTCAAAAATATATCAAAAGTAGGACTTCAAATTTTTTTCAAATGAACCGAATCTCTTATTCAGAAAAAAAAAATATACCTTTAACAGCACCGCATAATGAACGCTATTGTAACGACACTTCTAATAGCGGGGAGGCATAAACGCTATAGATAAACTGCTATTGTATGTACTTTTAATAGCATGTCCAATAAACGCTATGGATGATGGTATTATAATAGCAGGGAGACTCAAATGCTATAGATAAACTGCTATTGTATGACCTTTTAATAGCACAGACTAATGAACGCTATTGATGATGACATTCTATAGCAGGGAGGCTTGAATGCTATAGTTAAACTGCTATTGTATGCCCTATTTGTTGTAGTGCGTATTCGAGGGACGTCTTGAATATGTGCACAATCCAAACTCAGCGATATGATGAACTCGAATGCAGCTGCAAGTGGGTGTTGAGATGCGCATGAACGAATGAGTGAGTTAGCCTCAGCCTACGACTCTTATGTTTGATGAATGACAACGCACCTCATGCGACCATTATAGTCCCATGACAGGACGCAATAGCAACCAAGTCGAAGAAACACGACGATTGAATAAGTACCATCAACTCTAAAATGAGTGAAAAGTCATTTAATAAAATTGACCAAACGTATGCGATACGAAACTTAGAAAGGTACCGAGTATAGTTCGATGCCATCGAACGTTGAAGCCATTCGATATGAATTGTCTAAGATATGCACACGACATGAGTTAAGGAACGGTAGGATGACCTGCACTCAGGAAGTCTCGAGGACGATACTTGTTTCGAGTGGTGTATTATGTAATGACCCACTCCGCCCTAGCGAAATGCCGATTCAAACGGCAAGTGCAACGACTCAATGTGCCGTCGACTCGATGAAGAATCGATGCAAGACTTATATTGGCCCGTCAAGGATGAATCCAGACGTAGACTTTCAAAGGCGCGCTCGGAGTATCGCTCGGCCGATACGAACATCGCTAAGGAGGGTGGCTCCGATGAACCCGTCTTTGCTTAGCCTAGACACTTAATAATACGGACACTATCACTAGAATCACTAGGCGATAACATCGTGCATGCTAATGAATGACTCAACGCACCTAGCTAAGGAAATAATCCCATCTTGTATGCTTGTTTAGAACATGGAAAAGAACGCGAAAAATATAGGAACTCTCGCACCGTACTCCATGCTCGTGCTAAGGCACAAGCTTAAATTTCAAGTTTCTTATGCGTTCAACAATGAAGAAATGAATAGTTTACAACAATAAAATAGGAAGACTATCGACATAGTCGTTCTAGGTAGAGTATAGTAACATTGGAAGACTTTGGGACCGATGGGTCGCCAAGATGACTCCCATACAGGGAGTTGCATAATGTATGAATGAATGAATCAACGAATAAGTGAATGAATGAATCAACGAATGAATGAATGAATGGATATGTGAATGAATCAATGAACAAACGAACAAGTGAAAGAAAGAATGAATAAAAGATAAGAAAGAAAGAAATGGTTAGCGATAGGTATGACGGAGACGTGCATCGGGGCTCGCTACCCGTGCTGTACGGACGCCTCCGCCAACCTGGTCGATAACGCATCACGGCTCACAGACAGCCTATGGCTCAAAGATAGCTGTTAAGTTAAAATGACAAGACAATACGAAATGGTCGCGGACAACCCACTCGTATACGGGGGAAGAGGAGCAATAAGGGATTCCGCGGCACGATCAAGGATACATCGTGGCCGGCCTAGGCAAAATCATGGCTTACGGGCTGCTTGGGTACAGGCTTGGCCACCCAAGAGACGTACGACCGGGTATTTCAAAAGACTATCAAGGTGTACCAGCCAGCACGCGATGATAGATGAGAATACCAAGAGAAACATGTCCAAAATGGCTTGTTATGCCAGCGACCGGTGCATATAGATTAAGTGGGCTTGCTGGTGGCAATCCATGTGCAAGTCCTTGCATTAAAACAAAGTAGTCTAAGTTAACTAATCAATTGAATAGTTGAGTGAGCATGGACATTGGAACAAAATTCTTCGAGCATAACACAACTGATTGGCTGAGTAGATGGGATATCCGAGTGAGAATGATCATCGGAACGAGGCGTGGTCATAACATATCTTCGTAAGCAAAAACACATCGTAGAATCTGAGGCAGGGACATGCCCTTGACACTGAATGTTTAAGTGAATTATATTAAGTTGATATATATGAATTGTTGACTAACTTGGTTTACTTTGGACAGGGAAGACCGGACGGTAAGTATAGGTAAGTCATACATGTATTTCCATGCAAACACTCAAAATCGGTAACATGAGATAGGTTATGAAATATGCCATGAAACTGATCCTAAGGCAAGATTAGAAAGACAATAAATGATAGAGGATGCACAAAAGTAAATAGAACGTGCTTGATAATGATAGCATTGTGGGCGAGCTAGCCTCCCCACCAGTACATAGCAATGTACTGATAACCCCACAATTTGCTTGCAGGATGCAGGAGACGTCGTCGGGTGCGGGGCTTCCCTCAAACGTGCTAAGGCGCGGAGCTAACTCTGGAGCCTTGGAGCGTTGCAAGGAGCTGAAGCACCATATACAGGACATAATGTATCGGAACATTGCCATGAATCATCCCATCTTGTAAGCCACTTGGCACGCCTTTATGTTTCAGAGAGAGAGAGAGAGAGAGCTTGAGCGACTTGTAATCTCGGCCTAGCGCCGCTTGTTCTTGAAAATCAATAAAGAGTTTGAATTTGATCCAACTTGTGTTCTTTTACTTTCTGCTGCAAATGGGGACACTCTGTGCGACTCTGTGGCCTAGCTCAAATCAACCGTTTCTGGACTTGGCCTTGCACGAGAGCAACTTAGTCTCGTGCGGCATCATACCTTAGCGAGGACGATCACTCCTATGGGAGCAGGGTGTGACAACCACGGCCAGGGATTCATATTGAATCTGACTAGGTAAATAACTAGATTGATCAAAGTGGTTCATATAGAGAGATGTTTTCAGTTACAGGCAATTCCGTTATCCCGGCCACACCCGATGGACTTGTAGCCTGTCGACGAGTAGGACACATTTCCAGCCCACTGTCATGTGGGGCACTTCTTGAAACGAGTAATAGCACACTGTCATGTGTTACACTCCAAGTCACCTAATAATTCTTGATAACTCTTACATGAACCTCGTCTGGATAACCTGGATAGCTGCAGGGCTTGTGACTGCTGGAACATCTCATTGTATCTTGCTAGTAACTAGGCTTGTGATAACCCTAGTTAGTTAAAGTATCAAGCTGTACTCTTTGCTTGGCCGTGAATGTCGTATGGGGTCCAATCCTGTCTAGTTTTGTTTAGATCCAGTACATGGCTATCTCAGGACATGTTTGCTTACTCTTGGTGATAAATAGTTAAAGACCCGGTTCTGTTCAGGCGAAGGGTTATAATCTCGGTCCTTGTTTGGTTTACGGATTGTAACCTGGCTTCCGGAATAGTTCCTCATCTTCTCGTTATTTATTGCCCCATTTATATTTCTTGTCTTCTTGTTATTATTCTTGTTTATGTTCTGACATGCTGGTTTTAGTTCTTAAGTGAAGCCTCTCTTGTGGCACTTGCTCTTTCTGGGGCCTGACCCAGCTGGTTTTGTATGACCAGATTTTGGAGTAGCTCCCGAGGATCTTCCAGCCTTCCTACCAGATGGTGAATACTAGAAGAAATCCTGGCAACGAGTGGGTTTATTTTGCTCTCCCGCTATAATTGTAAAATTATTTCTTTTGAGGCGTTTAGCCGCCGAGCAAGTGTTAGCTCGTGTTGAATACTTTACTTACTGTCTGCCTACGGGCTGTAACATGATTAACAAATCCTAGGGTTGATCATGTATGACTGAAACTCTTGCTAGTCGTCACATTTTGTATGACTAGCTTCATGATCATCTGAATATGTAATGTTTGGGACGCCTTACCTTGTATGTCTAATGATCTAACATCTTGTAACATATATTACTTATTTAAGATTGAGACACTAGGCTTGTTCTTGACCATAAGAGACTGTTGGCTTGTAGATAAACCATTATGCATCTAGATGGCCGTGACCGTATGTCGAAGTGGACTACACTTTTATATACGTAGCTGGCTGTATCTGTCCCCCGCTCTCCAGTATTCTGGTTCTGGGGCATAACATGGTTTAAGTGGTGGCCCATGCAGGTCTTGTAAATTAAGAATGTGTGCGGGTTTTACCTAATAGATGTCTCAATCAGCACTCGCCTTTGATCTCTACTCGTGTCTTCTAATCTTCCTGAAATCTTGACCTGATAACTTGTTTAAAATCCTTGATCTATCTTGGTCCTTCCTTATTGTTCCCCATGTCATTGCTTCAGTGGTATTGTTCCTACCGATCAGCCAGGAGGAGCTCAACCAGCACTCCAGCAACAACAAGAAGACCAAGCCCAGCACTCGGGAGCAGCATCCTGAGCCATGCACCCTGATGACCCGAAGCTCCCAGTTCAGCCAGTCCAGCATGCAGAGTCTGACAACAGGGTCTTGATTAGACTTATCAGAGAATTGCTTGCATCGCAGGATCGCCGAGGTGATGTCCTGCACCAGACAGTAGAGTTAGCTATGGGCGGAGTGGGTTACCAAGGTAACAGTGCAGCCAATAATTTTAAGTGCCTGAACCCTCCCTTCTTTGACGGTAGCGAGGACGCGATTACAGCTGATGCCTGGCTCCAGGACATCGAGATTATCTTGGAAGCAGCCAAGACTCTAGAGGAAGAGAAGGTGGCCGTAGTGCGCTTACAGTTATTGGACTTAGCCCGCACCTGGTGGACGATGTTAGCAGTTGGATTGGCGACGCCTGTCTCATGGGCGATATTCAGTGACAAGTTTCAGACCAAGTACTTTGATGCAGTGGCTCGATGTGATCTGCAGACGAGATTCACCAATTTGAAAAGATGAGCAGGACGGTCGATGGATATGCGGTCGATTTTTTAAGACTGAGTCGGTTTGCTCCCACCTTGGTGGCAACCGAGTTGAATCGAGCGCAACAGTTTCAGCAGGGACTCCACCTAGAGATTATTCTAGCTGTGGAGCAGTTCGAGCATTAGACTTTTGATGCTGTCTTGAGAGCATCCAGGAGGTATGAATATACCTCTCAGAGGATAGTACATAGAACCGGAAGTAGGAAGAGGTCCCATGGGTAGATGAGTCTGTCCTCAGCACCAGCCCCGACAGCTAGGGCTTTGTCGATTGGAGTTCGCCGAAGGGAAAATTCAGTTACGTCGGTTCAGCATTCAACACCGATGTACCCTCAGCAACAGAAGCAGAAGCAGTCTTCCGCAATGGGCTGCTCTATTTGTGGGAAGTCAGGGCACGTTGTTTCAGAATGTCGCAGAGCATAAGGATTATGCTTGGTTTGTGGGGCATCGGACCATAAGGTAGGGTCCTGTCCGAATAGAGCCAGTTCATCATCATCAAACCTAACTAGTCCCTCGGTTAGGGGACCAGTGTCACGACTCGCACCCGCTTTTCGAACGCGAGCTCGTGAGCAAGCTAGCTACATATCGAGCGGACTCCAGCCCGACTCGAGTACGTATAAGCTGTCAAGGTCATGGTTTCATGTCTAATCTAAACTATATCTCAATCCACAAGAATAATGTAAAACAAGAATGAACAAGTATGGGTCATGGTCTGCAGCCCATTAGCATATTGTTCGATTAGACTCCAAGAATGATACAAGTCTATAAATAAACAGAGTATATCATGGTACTGAATATAAAGCATGAGAGGATAATAAAGAAATATCACAAGCAAATACCTATATCATGTATCGTAATCCTCCATCATCCCGCTCTGCTAACTAACTCCATACAATTGCTAAACCTGAAGAGATCATCAGGTCCTCAGAGGACTAGCAAGATACATAAAACATGCCTATCTAACAGTTTAATCATGCAATAATATAACCAGGGTATAAACAGGAACTAGACAGGAGGCTGACATGTGGCTACTGACAGGTAACTATGAACACGGATACGGGATCAAGTATGCATAAATGAACTGCTAGTAGATCAATGGAATACCAACCCTCGCCCCGAATGTGGACTCGTAGGTCAGTTTCAAGACAAGTCATCCTCGCCCCGTATGTGGACTCGCAGGTGCAAAGGACAACCCTCGCCCCGTGTGTGGACTCGCAGGTTATGGAAAAGACAAAGGAATAGCAATTCACTCACACATACTTGCAGACATGACTCAGTCAAGATACAGGTGAAGACACGGTACAACTCAGTCATGACACAGGTAAGGACAACTCTAGCATGATTCATGACGTAAACAAGCCTGATATAACTATACTATCAAGTCATGAAATACTGATATACAAGCAAGACAATAAACTGGTAAATGTGGTATCATATAAATCTATAACAACTAAAGTAACTAAAGATAACATACTACACAGGTGTACTATAATCATGAAAATAAACTATAGAGGGAGGTAAGGTATACTTGCCTGGGGGTTGCACGGAGAACCAACAATGTATCGCCAATCAACAAGTCAGAAAGTCCAAGTCATCACAACTGTCTTCAAAAGTTTAAACAGACATCGCCAACATTCTCAAAATAGTCAAATCAGCTAGGATTGCCTGTCCTTAAGTCCAATTCTGAACACAGGGACAAAACGATAATTTCAGGCAAAAACGGTGTCCGTCGTTGGACCCGTTTTACACCGAAAATCGTGCCAGAGTCAATGGTCTCTAAAGTCGTCAAACTATATGTCAAAAGATCCAGTTTTTTGATACAAACCCAACCGTATGTCCAAATTTGGATTCCGGCAGACTGTGCAAAAAATCACCCGTTGAGTCGGACCGTAGGGCCCGCAAAATAATAATCCAATCAACTGTCTCAGAATCAGACCAAACTTGGCATGCAGGACAAGAAAAATGATACGGTCCTGTTGGCGTAAGTTTCGTCTCGATCTGACGAGCGTGCACAAAGTAATTGAGAAATTTGCACATAGGTCGATACGGTAAATTTTGACGGATACGCATCAAATTCGTCACGCACACGAGACCAATTTGAATTCCGTCAAAGCCCACACGACCCCGAAGCCGTTACGCACCTTTTGATGCTTTCGGTTCGCGACCATGTCGCCCGAATTGGCGGGACGCACGTCGTATCGAAGAATTTTATTATTTTTAAAACAGGTTTTTCATGAACTTTGGGACCCGATTTCTCAGCGCATAGTCGATAAAATCAACTTAAGAAAATTGGGTTGTGGAGCCCTATATGTTGTCTAAAAGTGTGTTCAAATAGAATTTCTACTCTGGCACTAGATCGATCAGAATCGATCGTCAAACTTGGGTGATTGGACTGTTATTGGTCCTGTTTTGGGACAGGGTTTTTGATCGGCTTCGTGTCGATTTCTTGGATCGATCGCACGATTATATCAAAAACTAGCTACTAGGGTTTGAATACGGCTATGTTGAGAGTGTACCAGAAGAAGCGGATCCCAAAAAGATTGAGCGTGCGTCAAGAACGCACGATGCGAAGTCAGGTCTTAAGGCCGTTGTTACTCCTCTGCTCTGGCGCGCGCACACCCGATCCTGGCTGCCGGCGGTGCCTCGTAGCGGTGCACGGCCATCGGGGGCCGCCCAGGTTAGGAGGAAGGGTGGCGTTAGGGTTTTGGTCCCTTTCGATATCTCTCTCTTCGGTTTCGTTATATGTATACTAGGTCTTGTACGCGTGATCGATCCGATGGGGGGGTCTCGGTCTGGGGTTCCAATTACGGGTTTGTGGGGGTGTTTGCAGCAGGATGGGCCAGCTAGGCTTGGGCTTGCTGCTCTTTGGTTTAGCAGGGTTGGGATTTTCTTTGGGCTGGCCGAGAGCTGGCTTGGGTTTTAGTTAGTTTTGTTTTGCTATTCTTTATATATATATATATATATATATATATATATATATATATATATATATATATATATATTTATATATATAAAGCCCCTAAATTTCTACTGATTTTTATTTTATTTTATTTTGGTATTGATTTAAATTTTGTTATTGTACGTCGCGTGGTCGTATTTTACGTCGCGCACGAAATTTTACTTTTGGTAATAGCTCGACGAGTGCGAATATGTGTCGAGGTACATATGTTAGAAAAATATTATAAATTTTATAAATATTTTTATTTTGTATAAAAAGGTTATTTTATTCATCGTTTACAAATAAATGGTGATTTGGAAATTTTGGTTTAATATTTTGCGAAATATAAAATTTGTTTATTAATAAATTTTGTTATTTACAAAAGCTAGTTTATGATTTAATATTTAAGTATTTATAGTGATTTTCGAAATTAATTATTTCCATATTTATTTAACTATGAAAATAATATTTGAGATCTTGTTTTATTTAATATTTGTTTATATATGGTAATTTAAATTGCAAAAGATTTTATTGACTGTATTAAAATTATTTTAAATTAAGTATAGAATTTGTCTAGATTGGATTTGAATTAAATTGAAGTATTTTAAATCGATTTAAATTAATAGGGGATTATCTATTGGGGATTTAAATAAATCCCAATCCCTATCTAACTGGGAATTGCCACATCCTATAATTAGACAGGTACTCCTCCAATTTTCCATCCACAGATGTGCATTGTGTCTGTGTCCTCTTTTCCTCCACTATGTATTATATTTTACAAATACAATTTTTATCCGTGTCCGACAGCTCCGGACACCGACTCGTTCCGTGTCTCGCAGGACACGTTTACAGACTCCATCCTCTCCCAAGAACAGCACTCCCACCATATTCCGTCTCTACACCCGACCACCACGTCATCATTACCACCATCCTCGGCTCTCAATGCCGGAAGTCCCCAAAACAACCACCGTCGCCACACCCAGGTCGTCAGATTCGACCACTAGCCTCCCCGGCCATTGCCACCTACTCCGACCTTTGCTCCACACCATCACCAACACCATGATCGAATCCACCAAAACCTACAAAAACGACGACCACCGTGATCGACACCACTCGTCTCCCCAAATCCAGCAGCCCGGCCACCGTCGAAAGCCCCCAACTAAGACCAACACCGCCACCGCGGCAACCATCAACAGAAGAAGAAGAGAAAGGAAAATGAAACCCTCACCTCGACGGAGTCCTCCGCACCACCGCGGGGTCGCACCTCCAGCTGCGGTAGCTACCGTCCGGCCACGACGGGATCTCCCATCCACCGCCAACTGTGGGAGACCCGATCTCCGGCGTACCACTACCTCCACCTCCACCAGAGATCTGCCGCCCATCCTTCCATCCACTATGCCGGAGTTTCCCTGCCTTTACAGCCGCCGTCCTCCTTCACGAGCGTCGTGCATCGGCGAGCGCGCACCAGCCAAATCCTCTCGATGGTCGGTCGCCTCCACCGACCGGGCGACTGCTCCCCGCGTGGCCGCCCCCGCCTAGATCCCGTCGCCTGCGTCTCCGCTCGACCGTCGTGTGCGCCACAGCGCGCCGGAGCTAATCGCCGCAAACATGACTTGCTCGATCATCGTACCACTCCAGGAGACACACCAGGCAAGATACCTTGCCATTATTTACTGTTATTAGTTTGTCTGCATTTTATTATATATTACTGTTCATTTATTTCCTGCTCTTATAGTTCTGGATTTACTACATGTTCAGTGATATTAGCTAAATTGTTATTATCCTTTGACTGCATGTGAACCTAGAGTTAAGGGACTACCGTCTGTAGTGTATTGCATATCCCTTGACACAGTTGTACCACGAGGATGTGTGAGATGAAGGCATGTAGAGGTTCTTGCGTGTGGGCTGATCCCCCATGTGCATGCGTTAGGACTAACTGCTAATAGAGGCAAGTTAGGAGACTTAGCAGTTAGTAGAGAAACATGGTCGTGGATGCGACATGATAGGTACATTGGGTGGGGAGAACATTTTCTTATCGTATGGGCTTCTATTGTACTTCCCTTGTAACCGGAAGCTCCGCTGGAGATACGGGTATGAGCCTCTCAGGTTGGCCACTGGCATTTTTGAACGTCATGCTCTCGGTCACTGGTGCCCAAGAGGGGACTATACCAGATCCTATTTACAGCCAGGGCCCATGCGACGAAAGGTTTGTTCTCACTGCATGTTCACTTTAGTTGGTTAGATTACCTTATAGTGTCTTGTCACTTTCTTTGATTGTGGCATATTTTATATTCAGTATTATATGGCATGTTGATGTATCTTGTTACGTCCCTCTGAGGACCTGGTTATCTCGCCAGGTGTGTGTTTCGTAATTTCTTACAAGTGCTCTAGCTAAGGCCATGACTTGCGCTCTACTCTTCGAGATGTTGCTCTTGGATCGTTATCTCCTTCGCTCTATCAAATTCCTTTCCTTATATATTTCATTCTTACTAAAATTAGTTGGTAGCGGACTTTGTCTCCGCCCAACGATTGTAAACATGACAAATTCAAAGTTGATTTTATATCATTATTTATCTGTGTGGATGAGATTTAGTACCTTGGTTACTGCATTTCACAGCTTATGTATATATACGAAGGTCCATATACTTCGTATGTATACAGCTGGCATGATTGCGTTCTAGTCTTACGTATTTTGGGACAGGGACGTTACATGTTTTTGTGGTGGCCCATGCAGGTCAAGTTTGCCGTTTCGGTTACATGATTGAACCAAATGGACCTGCAATATAGGATTAGAGTTTAGAATCTCATCCACCTATTTGACATCTTTTCTTGACTTCAAATTCCGAACTCTTGTTCGACCTCCTTGATTTGCATCTTGCTTGACTCCTTCTACCGTAAATTCTTAGTTCGTGTTTAGTAAGATGACTAAACTAGTATATGCCCATAGGTTAAACACATGGCTAGATGGATTGCATTTGGCAATTAATATGCATTGGAATTTTATTTGAGTTATAAAGGAATTTATTTTTCTAGAAAGTATGATTTTAAGGATTAGTTAATTTCAAGTTGGGTAGTAGCATATTACCGCCTTCAAGGGATAGTTGGAATTTTATTTTGCCATTACAAGGTGGTATACACAAGAGGACAGAAAATAATTTTTATGAATTATGATTTTTGGAAATAGCGAAATAGTTTATGATTTATTTGGGATATGAAACTGAATTGAGTAACATCTTTAAATTGTGACCCATGATTACGATTTAGTTCAAGTTGGGATTGAATATGTTAAAGTTTATCTTGAATTTATTAAAGTGTTTTAAATTATAAGTTATGATTTTGTAACGACTAGAGAGTACGAAGGATTTATGATTTACAGGTTATTAGAGGGCTTGAGGATTTAAATTGATTCTACGATTTACGAATTATAGGTATTTAATTTTGAGCTTGAAGAGATAATGGTAAAAAATTTGTTTGAAATATTTTTGGAAGATATGAAATTGACTTGAAGGAAAAATATTTAAAAAAATTTCTCATATGATCTATGATATATAAAGTTATTTCGATTTCGATTTTAAAAGCCTTGATTATGGATATTTAAATTTTGGTGAGAAAAAAAAATATTTTGAAGAGTAGTTGTGACTTATTGAAAGCTAGATATACACATTGGAAGGATATAGAGTTGGATTCGGGAGTTATTCAAATGTTTCATTTTGTAGTATGAATTTCGGCTGATAAAAGTATTTAAATATTGAGTTTAAGATTTTGAAAAAAAAAAGTAATTAATATTCGATTTGCGTGATACAAGGTTTGTTTTGAGATTGACTAGAAATTTATATTTTGATTAAAGTTGACAGTCTAAGATAATTGAAATTTTAGCGGAGTATCTTGAAAATTTTATTGAGAAGTTTTCGAAGAACTTGAAATCTTAGATTAAATCATATATTGGTAGAGGACTAAGAAGCAAGTAAGGTCACCCTAGTGAGATAGAAGTATTCCACATTAGATTGCCATGCCACCTATGACTATAATATTGCATATACACAAGTATAGTTAGTCATCGACCAACCCGATGAACATATCTTTGACTTACTCGACTTTCCCTCGAATCTAGATCATTATTTGTGACCATCTACTTGTTTGAAACTTAGAAATGATTAGAGTCGTTCTCTTGACCATACCCTTATGAGACTATTTTTTTCACTAGAAACTGTGTCTCTAACTTATTCTTACCTCAGTCTACGAGATTCATTAATTACTTCTTTTTTTCGTGCTTCAACCTTTATTTTTGGTGCATTAATTAGTACGTTATGAAAACCCACTTTCTATTTTTGATCCTTTGGCGTTCCCTATCGTGACTTTGATATTTGGAGCACAACACTAGATTTTTCCTTCCCACAAATTTCACATACAAAACCTAGACGAGCCCACCTTCATATAGGTTATCATGTCCCGCTAAAACACGTCCCCTTGTACTCTATTTTTATGGTACGACTTTCGGGCCATGAAGACTCAACTATAACCGATACCATGGTACCGATATACTTTTGGCTATATATTTGGACTCAATCTTGACTCAAATCTTCGGCCCGATTGCGATCTACTAAATCTGTTAAATGCTTAACCTTGTGTTTTATCTTGACTGCTCAACCCATGTCATTTTATTTTCATGTCTTATCTCGATTCACTTAGACACATAACATCTTTAGCTCTTCAATATTGCAAACCCTTACTCTTTTCCCTTCTCACTAAATTGCTTGTCATATTTCACCTTGATTCCTCTATGGTTTATGAAATTTTGCTCATGTTATGATTTCCTTGCTCAAAGAAAAATGTGATCATGACAATCTTGGGTTAGTAGAGGTTAGATTAGAGAGCCCCACAGCATGAATAAATAATGTAGTGGTTAAGAAAATTACGAAATTATGAGGTATAGATGGGACGTGAATAAAAATGTACGATAATTCTGAATAGATGAGGTAAGAAATGATATATTATGCGTTGATGAAACACTCAAGGATAAATAGACTTCGCGAATTTCAAATTTGTTTTGAGGTAACTACATATTGAGTGAAATTTTTTTTTAAAAAAACTTGGGTGGTTAGGAACCAAATTATACATTAAATTTATGGATGAGATTTTTTAATAAAGATAAAAGGTGACATTGCCTTCGAGGACATATAGTGTTATGATGATATTTTCAAGGATAACTAATTGTTGAAGAAAGAAACCTTTACATTTTATTAAGTTCTATAATGATTATGAATAGAAAGTCGAGATGAATTTCATTTATACCATCAAGAACGGAGATTGTTGAATTCAAGCTTTGAGAGAGACTAATAAATAATAAAGAAAATTTTCAATTATGATAGAAGATTGATTTACGAAGGTATACGGTTAGTTTTCAAGATTTATCGAACATTACAGACGGACTTTTATTTTGGAATCTATGGTTGCCAATAAATACAAATTTGTAGTAAGAAGGTTTTAACTTTTACTTAGGCCAAATTGGTTGAAGATTTCGGAATTCTAATTTTAGAGGAAATTATAATTTGAGAAGATATATAAGTGAGCTAGTATAATAGAGATTATGGAATTCTAAATTTAAGACTATTAGAAATTCTATGGTGAGATAGAGGAAGCAAGAGTACATTTATAATCATATTTGTTTTTGATAAATTTTAAGGGGGACGCGGAACAGAAGTAAATTTTTGAAAGAACAATTTATGATGAGAGACAGTACATGAATATTGAGGATATCAAGGGATTAAAGAGTTTATTACCTACTTATGAGTTTTTTGGGTTAATGTTAAAGGTTGATTGAGCTTAGTCATTAATTGATTGTCATGATCGAAATCTAAAACCATCGAAATTTTTAGTCGATCGAATGACATATTGCCATTGAAATGTCACTCGCCTCCTCGGCGAATATTACGTTTGCATTCTCATGATCTCGTATATCTATTCAAATAAACACTTTCCATCTCCTTCGCCCTACCTACCCTAATTTTTCCTAAATTTCGAGGACGAAATTCTTTTAAGTTGGGTAGGATGTAAAGCCCCTAAATTTCTACTCATTTTTATTTTATTTTATTTTGGTACTGATTTAAAATTTGTTATTGTACGTCGCGTGGTCGTATTTTACGTCGCGCATGAAATTTTACTTTTGGTAATTGCTCGACGAGTGCGAATATGTGTCGAGGTACATATGTTAGAAAAATATTATAAATTTTATAAATATTTTTATTTTGTATAAAAAGGTTATTTTATTCATCGTTTACAAATAAATGGTGATTT
Source organism: Iris pallida (assembly GCA_029216955.1). Lineage (NCBI taxonomy): Eukaryota > Viridiplantae > Streptophyta > Magnoliopsida > Asparagales > Iridaceae > Iris > Iris pallida. Next base: position 2,495,986 of record JANAVB010033017.1, read on the forward strand.
GGAAATTTTGGTTTAATATTTTGCGAAATGTAAAATTTGTTTATTAATAAATTTTGTTATTTACAAAAGCTAGTTTATGATTTAATATTTAAGTATTTATAGTGATTTTCGAAATTAATTATTTCCATATTTATTTAACTATGAAAATAATATTTGAGATCTTGTTTTATTTAATATTTGTTTATATATGATAATTTAAATTGCAAAAGATTTTATTGACTGTATTAAAATTATTTTAAATTAAGTATAGAATTTATCTAGATTGGATTTGAATTAAATTGAAGTATTTTAAATCGATTTAAATTAATAGGGGATTATCTATTGGGGATTTAAATAAATCCCAATCCCTATCTAACTGGGAATTCCCACATCCTATAAATAGCCAGGTACTCCTCCAATTTTCTATCCACAGATGTGCATTGTGTCTGTGTCCTCTTTTCCTCCACTATGTATTATATTTTACAAATACAATTTTTATCCGTGTCCAACAGCTCCGGACACCGACTCGTCCCGTGTCTCGCAGGACACGTTTACAGACTCCATCCTCTCCCAAGAACAGCACTCCCACCATATTCTGTCTCTACACCCGACCACCACATCATCACCACCATCCTCGGCTCTCAATGCCGGCAGTCCCCAAAACAACCACCGTCGCCACACCCAGGTCGTCAGATTCGACCACTAGCCTCCTCGGCCATTGCCACCTACTCCGACCCTTGCTCTACATCATCACCAACACCATGATCGAATCCACCAAAACCCACAAAGCCGACGACCACCGTGATTGACACCACTCGTCTCCCCAAATCCAGCAGCCCGGCCACCGCCGAAAACCCCCAACCAAGACCAACACCGCCACCGCGACAACCATCAACAGAAGAAGAAGAGGAAGGAAAATGAAACCCTCACCTCGACGGAGTCCTCCGTACCATCGCGGGGCCGCGCCTCCAGCTGCGGTAGCCACCGTCCGGCCACGACGGGATCTCCCATCCACCGCCAACTGCGGGAGACCCGATCTCCGGCGTGCCACCACCTCCACCTCCACCAGAGATCCGCCACCCATCCTTCCATCCACTATGCCGGAGTTTCCCCACCTTCACAGCCGCCGTCCTCCTTCACGAGCGCCGCGCGTCGGCGAGCGCGCACCAGCCAAATCCTCTCGATGGTCGGTCGCCTCCACCGACCGGGCGACTGCTCCCCGCGTGGCCGCCCCCGCCTAGATCCCGTCACCTGCATCTCCGCTCGACCGCCGTGTGCGCCACCGCGCGCCGGAGCCAATCGTCGCAAACATGACTTGCTCGATCATCGCACCACTCCAGGAGACACACCAGGCAAGATACCTTGCCATTATTTACTGTTATTAGTTTGTCTATATTTTATTATATATAACTGTTCATTTATTTCATGTTCTTACAGTTCTAGATTTACTACATGTTCAGTGATATTAGCTAAATTGTTATTATCCTTTGATTGCATGTGAACCTAGAGTTAAGGGACTACCGTCTGTAGTGTATTGTATATCCCTTGACACAGTTGTACCACGAGGATGTGTGAGATGAGGGCATGTAGAGGTTCTTGCATGTGGGCTGATCCCCCATGTGCATGCGTTAGGACTAACTGCTAATAGAGGCAAGTTAGGAGACTTAGCAGTTAGTAGAGAAACATGGTCGTGGATGCGACATGATAGGTACATTGGGTGGGAAGAACATTTTCTTATCGTATGGACTTCTATTGCACTTCCCTTGTAACCCGGAAGCTCCGCTGGAGATACGGGTATGAGCCTCTCAGGTTGGCCACTGGCATTTTTGAACGTCATGCTCTCGGTCACTGGTGCCCAAGAGGGGACTATACCAGATCCCATTTACAGCCAGGGCCCATGCGACGAAAGGTTTGTTCTCACTGCATGTTCACTTTAGTTGGTTAGATTACCTTATAGTGTCTTGTCACTTTCTTTGATTGTGGCATATTTTTTATTCAGTATTATATGGCATGTTGATGTATCTTGTTACGTCCCTCTGAGGATCTGGTTATCTCGCCAGGTGTGTGTTTCGTGATTTCTTGCAGGTGCTCTAGCTAAGGCCATGACTTGCGCTCTACTCTTCGAGATGTTGCTCTTGGATCGTTATCTCCTTCACTCTATCAAATTCCTTTCCTTGTATATTTCATTCTTACTAAAATTAGTTGGTAGCGGACTTTGTCTCCGCCCAACGATTGTAAACATGACAAATTCAAAGTTAATTTTATATCATTATTTATCTGTGTGGATGAGATTTAGTACCTTGGTTACTGTATTTCACATCTTATGTATATATACGAAGGTCCATATACTTCGTATGTATACAGCTGGCATGATTGCGTTCTAGTCCTACGTATTTTGGGACTGGGACGTTACAATATATATATATTTATATATATACATCTATATGTATACATACACACATGTACTTATATATATACACATACACACATATATTTATGTATATTTATATACGCACATATATTTATATATACACATATATATATATATATATATATCTTATACCCACACACGTATATATATGTATATACATACACATATACCCTATATATATTTATATATATATACACATATATAAATTCCTATATATATACATTTTTTTTTAAATTCCTATATATATACATATATATATTCACAAACATATAACAAAATAGTATCTATATACGCACATATATATCTATATTTATACATATATATTCACACACACATAACCAATTAATAATAATATTTAATAATAATCTCAATAATATAATAATGATAATAACCCTAATAACACTGAAATTAAACCAATAATATATTATTGTGAACTTATCAACCACCCCATTTATTTGGCTCCAGAATTCGTACAATATTCTATACGCTATTTAATACTAATAATACCTATATTCTATCCATAACAAATATTTAGAAATTAATTTCCATTTCCTAAAAATATATACGAAATATTCGGATTTACCAAACCTGTCTACAAGGCCGTATTTGGTCCCACTACATGCCTACGTGGACTTGGATTTGACTTGGGCCCAATCTAGATAGGTTCGATACAACCGGATTCCCTAAACTTCAATAATATAATTAAATAATAAATAAAATCTTCGGTGCGGGTTACGTCGCAACTTGGCCTGGTTTTCCTAGTTAGGATACTCATAAGGCTTTGCATTCCCCTACCATGGCTAAACACTAGTCAAAGCACGCTACTGCACTATCCGTGCCATGATTCCTAGCCGTCTTGTACTTCAAAACGCAACCATGGCTAAAGTCATCCACCGTAATAATTATCTAACTAATTATTTATAAAAACAAATTAAAAAAATCACCATTAAATCAGATAAATGAATAAATAAATATTTCAAAAAATATTTCCGGGAAGGGAAGCTACAAATCTACCCACCTTAAAAATAATTTCGTCCTCGAAATTCTAATTCATAACTATGCCTTAAAATCAAAGTCTACTATCACTTTAATCCCCACAAATTTAATTTCTCTAAAAATATTTCATGGCCTTCTCTAGTCATTTTATACTCCGAGTACTCGAGGACTTCTACCCACCTTTGGTCATACTCATCCTCAAAATACGGTCACTAAAGTCTTATAATCTTCTAACTACTAGCTAACAGTCCTACCAAAAAAACTAGGACACATGGCATCTATAATCCCTCATATCTATAAACAACCAATATTAAATAGTCAAGCAATATATACTATAATTTAAGGATTTCTGATAGATTCTAAACAGCACGATCGTTCGTCACCTCGAAATAAAAGGGACGAGAATCAATGGTACGGAAAGCAAGAAAGTATAATCGAGAGCAAATTTGGAGTTTTCAAGGACGTAGAGAATTTCTAGGAGAATTTTCAAGGCATAGTGGATTGAGATTCCTAAGGTTTAGTCATTGTCGTATGCTCGTACCAATACAGTTACGTAACCGGTATGATATGCTCTGACCTGCATGGGCCACCACAAAAACTTGTCTCGACCCGTACCCGCTTTTCGGACGCGAGCTCGTGAGCAAGCCAGCTACGTATCGAGCGGACTCCAGCCCGACTCGAGTACATATAAGCTGTCAAGGTCATGGTTTCATGTTTAATCTAAACTATATCTCAATCCACAAGAATAATATAAAACAAGAATGAACAAGTATGGGTCATGGTCTGCAGCCCATTAGCATATTGTTCGATTAGACTCCAAGAATGATATGAGTCTATAAATAAGCAGAGTATATCATGGTACTGAATATAAAGCACGAGAGGATAATAAAGAAATATCACAAGCAAATACCTGTATCATGTATCGCAATCCTCTACCATCCCGCTCTGCTAACTAACTCCATACAATCGCTAAACCTGAAGAGATCATCAGATCCTCAGAGGACTAGCAAGATACATAAAACATGCCTATCTAACAGTTTAATCATGTAATAATATAACTAGGGTATAAACTGATGGAACTGGGGATTCCCAGGACCCTTTCTTTGGTGTACGTATTGATCGATAGAAAGTTAAACAGATCTAATACGTGTTCTAACCCTTCATAGGCGAAAACTAGGGTTCACGAATTATACCTACGACGGAAAGGAGACAAGTAATTCCTGGCAATCTCGAGCGGACGATCCCAAGATCTTCTGCACGTATTCCTTCCTCGAGTTGGACGTCGTATGGGCGACAATCTCCCAACTTTTTCTTCTCCTTGGCAGCACTCTCTTTCTCTTCTTACGTGAATGACGAATTTAGAGAAAATTTCAGATTTCTGATCAGTAATTTGGCGGCCAGAGAATAGAGGATATATATAGGCTACGGCAGGAACCATGAGGAGAAATTAGGGTTAGGCCTCCTAACGGATCTGGATATCCCGTGTTCATCCCGAACACACAATCCCGGCCCATTAACAATAGCTCGGTCCACTAATGAGCTATTGTTGCACTACCTCCCTAATCCCAAATTATGTTTGTGGGCTCCTTTTATTATATGCTCGTTTGGCTCCCCATGTTAAGATATCGTATGTCCGTCGATCAAATTAAGTTACTGACAACTATATTGATTCGACATCTTTATCCTTAAGTAGTACCGCTCAACTTTATTTATCATGTCGGATATAATCCACCTGCAGGGTTTACATGATAATCCTTATGAGCTCCTTAAGAGGACATCATCAACCCGATGTATCGGGACATGGATTCCATTTATAATCAACAGCCCATCATACATACAATGTTATTACCCAATTCATAGAGGTTGTTGATCCATAATGAATCTCACTCTTTTATGAGTCAAAGTAATGCACATTGCATATACATGTCCGTTATTATATCCGGATTAAGAGTACAAGCATCCATAATAACAGAGGTATTTGTTCACTTATGTAGTCAGTACAAAGAGAACAACCTCAAGTGGTCCTGTTTAATACACACAAAGTGTACTAGTGTAAACCTATAGTCAAGATAGACTAATACCAGATTACACTACAACCTTTCCAATAGATTGTCCAAGTCCATCTAGGTTGTGAACTATTTATATACTCCATAGAAAACTGATAATATGATCTTTTGTGTGACACCACACACCATATTATCTACAATATAGAATATCAGACATTTGCATTAACACTTGCAACAAATACAATATGCAAACATTTGCCCATATGATTCTCATTCAAATTTAAGGAAATAAGGTTACTACAAAAGTGATGCTTTTAGTATATAACCCTAACATAAACAGGAACTAAATAGGAGGCTGACATGTGGCTACTGATAGATAACTATGAACACGGATACGGGATCAAGTATGCATAAATGAACTGCTGGTAGATCAACGGAATACCAACCCTCGCCCCGAATGTGGACTCGTAGGTCAGTTTCAAGACAAGTCACCCTCGTCCCGTATGTGGACTCGCAGGTGCAAAGGACAACCCTCGCCCCGTGTGTGGACTCGCAGGTTGTGGGAAAGACAAAGGAATAGCAGTTCACTCACACATACTTGCAAACACGATTCAGTCAAGATACAGGTGAAGACACGGTACAACTCAGTCATGACACAGGTAAGGACAACTCTAGCATGATTCATAACGTAAACAAGCCTGGTATAACTACACTATCAAGTCATGAAATACTGATATACAAGCAAAACAATAAACTGGTAAACGCGGTATCATATAAATCTATAACAACTAAAGTAACTAAAGATAACATACTACACAGGTGTACTATAAGCATGAAAATAAATTGTAGAGGGAGGCAAGGTATACTTGCCCGGGGGTTGTACGGAGAACCAACAATGTATCGCCAATCAACAAGTCAAAAAGTCTAAGTCATCACAACTGTCTCCAAAAGCTGAAACAGACATCGTCAACATTCTCAGAATAGTCAAATTAGCTAGGATTGCATGTCCTTAAGTCCAATTCTGAACACAGGAGCAAAACGATAATTTTAGGCAAAAACAGTGTCCGTCGTTGGACCCACTTTGCACCAAAAATCGTGCCAGAGCCAATGGTCTCTAAAGTCATCAAACTATATGTCAACAGATCCAATTTTCTGATACGAACCCAACCGTATGTCCAAAGTTGGATTCCGGCAGGCCGTGCACAAAATTACCCGTTGAGTCGGACCGTGGGGCCCGCGAAACGGCAATCTAATAAACTGTCTCAGAATCAGACCAAACTTGGCATGCATGACCAAAAAAATGATACGGTCCTGTTATCATAAGTTTCGTCTCGATCTGACGAGCGTGCACAAAGTAATTGAGAAATTTGCACAGAGGCCGATACGGTGAATTTTGACGGATACGCATCAAATTCGTCGCGCACACGCGACCAATTTGAATTCCGTCAAAGCCCATACGACCCCGAAGCCGTTACGCACCTTTCAATGCTTTCGGTTCGCGACCACGTCGCCCGAATTGGCGGGACGCACGTCGTATCGAAGAATTTTATTGTTTTTAAAATAGGTTTTTCATGAACTTTGGGATCCGATTTCTTGGCACGTAGTCGATGAAATCGACTTATGCGAATTGGGTTGTGGAGCCCTATATGTTGTCTAAAAGTGTGTTCAAATAGAATTTCTACTCTGGCACTAGATCGATCAGAATCGATCGTCAAACGTGGGTGATTGGACTGTTATTGGTCCTGTTTGGGACAGGGTTTTTGATCAACTTCATGTCGATTTCTTGGATCGGTCGCACGATTATATCAAAAACTAGCTACTGGGATTTGAAGACGGTTATGTTGAGAGTGTACCAGAAGAAGCGGATCCCAAAAAGATTGAGCGTGCGTCGAGAACGCACGATGCGAAGTCAGGTCTTAATGCCGCTGTTACTCCTCTGCTCCGGCGCGCGCACGCCCGATCCTGGCTGCCGGCGGTGCCTCGCGGCGGTGCACGGCCATCGGGGGCCGCCCAGGTTAGGAGGAAGGATGGTGTTAGGGTTTTGGTCCCTTTCGATATCTCTCTCTTCGGTTTCGTTATATGTATACTAGGTCCTGTACACGTGATCGAGCCGATGGGGGGGGTCTCGGCCTGTGGTTCCTATTGCAGGTTTGTGGGGGTGTTTGCAGCAGGATGGGCCAGCTAGGCTTGGGCTTGCTGCTCTTTGGTTTGGCTGGGTTGGGATTTTCTTTGGGCTGGCCGAGAGCTGGCTTGGGTTTTAGTTAGTTTTGTTTTGCTATTCTTTTTATTATATATATACACCTATATGTATACATACACACATGTATTTATATATATACACATACACACATATATTTATATACACACATATATTTATATATACACATATATATATCTTATACCCACACACGTATATATATGTATATACATACCCATATACCCTATATATATTTATATATATATACACATATATAAATTCCTATATATATACATATATATATTCACAAACATATAACAAAATAATATCTATATACGCACATATATATCTATATATATATTCACACACACTTAACCAATTAATAATAATATTTAATAATAACCTCAATAATATAATAATGATAATAACCCTAATAATACTGAAATTAAACCAATAATATATTGCGGTGAACTTATCAACCACCCCATTTATTTGCCTCTAGAATTCGTACAATATTCGTACGTTATTTAATATTAATAATACCTATATTCTATCCATAACAAATATTTAGAAATTAATTTCTAATTCCTAAAAATATATACGAAATATTCGCATTTACCAAACCTGTCTACATGGCCGTATTTGGTCCCACTACATGCCTACGTGACTTGGATTTGACTTGGGCCCAACCTGGATAGGTTCGGTACAACCGGATTCCCTAAACTTCAATAATATAATTAAATAATGGCTAAATTACAACTTGATACCCTCAACTATCTAAAATGTTTAACTTGATACCCTCAACTTTGATAGGTACTAACTTAATACCCTCAACTATATAATATTTTTTATTGATACCCAAAATTTTAAAAATGACAAGATTACCCCCCCCTCCTCCTTCCCTACGAGCCCTCCCCCACCCCACCCCACCCCGGCGCCGCCCCCGTGCACCCCTCCCCGTGGCCGTGGCCTCGTGCTCCCCCCCACCACCGCCGCCTCCGGCTGCTTCCCAAGCGTGCGATCCCGCCGCCTCGCGCAACTCCGGGCACGCCAATGCGGGGTGGGGGGAGGGGAGTTCGCGAGCTGGAGGTCACCGACGGGAGGGAGGGGGGAGGGGTGGGGAAGGTCACCGGCGGGAGGGGAGGGGGGTTTAGGTGGAGGGGTTGAAGGTCGCCGGCGTGGGGGGGAGGTCGCCGGCCGGAGGCAGGAGGGGGGGAGTTCGCCGGCGGGAGAGGAGGGGGAGGGGGGGAGGTCGTCGACCGAGGGCAGGAGGGGGGGGGCGGTGTTGGAGGGGAGTGTCACCTCCACTTTCCTGAATAGGGCTAATATGGTCATTTGCATTATTTCATTATTTTTAATATTATTTAAAATATTATTGTTAGTGTTTTTATATTTAAATAAGTATTTTACTGATAGAGTTTGTATTTATAAAAGTTTAATATATATATATATATATATATATATATATATATATATATATATATATATATATATATATATACTAAAATATTTAGTTTTGTTTATAAATAAATTCTGATTTTATTTATATATATATATATATATATATATATATATATATATATATATATATATATATATATATATATATATATATATATTTTGGGTAATATTTCATTATTTGGAATATATATATAAATATATATATATGGATAAATATTATAGGTTTATTTTATATAAATAAATATATACGTATACGTGTAAATATATATAATATATGTATATATATATATATATATATATATATATATATATATATATATATATATATATATATATATATATATATATATATATGTATGTATGTATGCATGTATTTATATGTGTGTGTATAAATATATATATATAATAGTTTAAGTATTAAAGAAAGAAAGAAAAAAGAAAAAAAAAAGTCAAAATTGGAATGTATAAAATAAAACAAAACACATACCAAAAGCAAAGAAACAGCAGCAGTAGCTGTGTCAAATCCGAGCACCCCCTTTACTTCCGTATTAAGGAAACCGACCCGGTTTCTTATTCTAAAACCGAACGAAACGTATATATGTATATATATATTTATAGAGAGAGAGAATAGAATTTTTAGAAAAACTAAATCATAGCCGTCACCTCCAACCCAACGTGCACCCCGACGTCGCCGTCGAGCAACCCGCGGCCGTCCATCGCCGGAAAACGCGCAACGAACATCCCACCCGCGCACAGAAACTGTCAGCGAAGGGCCAACTTCGGAAGTAGATTTCTCCTTCCTCGCTCCGCCGTTTTGCGAACCACTTAGTCAGGTATGATCCCAACATATACACCTTTAATTTCCTTCTAATAGTTCGTGCCGATTCGCACCATGTGCGACGAAAAACGAGTTCCAAAATTGAGAAAAAAAAACTCAATTTTCTGGGTTTAGAAACTGTCCCGAAACCCCAACTTTGTGGCCGATTTGCGACCAGCATATTGTGAGTTTTCAAAATCGGTCTGAAGAGACTTTGAGACAACCTATAGGGCTTTAAAACCTTTTTTGTAAAACTGAATTTCATGCACTGTACAGAAAGTTATTGATTTGTGAAGTTAGAGAAAAAACTGATTTTCAAAAGTGGATTTTTAGTAAAATTGTCCCGATACGCCGTCCGTCCCGTCAATCCGGACGACGTGGTCAGGAACCGAAAGCATCGAAAGGTGCGTATCGACTTTGTGGTCGTGTGGGCATTGACGGAATTCAAATTGGTCGCGTGTGCGCGACGAATTTGATGCGTATCCGTCAAAAATTTACCGTATCGACCTTTTGCATATTTGTCAATTACTTTGTGCACACTAATCAAATCACGACAAAACTTGTGCCATTGGACTCGAAATATTTTTCTGGTCCTGTATGCCAAGTTTGGTCCGATTCTGAGACCGTTGATCGGGACGCCATTTTGGCGGGCCCACAATCCCACTCAACGGGTGATTTTGTACACAGCCCACCGGAATCCAAAATTGGACATACCGTTGGGTTCGTCTCGTCAAATCGGACCTGTAGACATATAGTTTGATGACTTTAGAGACCGTAGATTCTGGCACGTTTTTCGGTACAAAGTGGGTCCAACAGCGGACACCATTTTGACCCGAAATTATCGTTTTGCCCCTGTGTCCAGAATTGAACATATGGGTAGACGTTTCTAGCTAATTTGACCATTCTGAGAACGTTGGTAATGTCTGTTTCAGCATTAGGAGACAGTTGTGCGAGTTGACCGTTCGTGGCTCATTGAGTGGGTTGTAGTTTCGATTTGCTCAGCTCGGGACAACAGGCGAGTACATTCTCTGATAGTTTTCATTGTCTTGATATCTACTATATCTGATTCAGTTGTAGTGTTATACTTGATTCTCGACACGAGGATACACGGACTAGTATACATGAATCTCGTCATGAGATGTCATTCCTGGTTTACCTGGTATATGAGTACATTGTTCGATATTGTTTCTTGTACGTGTATAGACACCGATTTGAGAGTGGGTTGGCCCCCTGCTCTTCGAATCCCGTGTCATGACCTGTCATGTCTGGATTCATTATACTACTCGGGGATGGGGGAGTTATTAGAGGTTATGTGATCATTACCCTTACTTGTTTATTGCTTGCGCATAGCTCCACCCTCACCACACGTAGGGTGTAGCCTGACCTTATACTACTTGTGCATAGCTTTTCATTTTGGCCGGCCTGATCCCTATATTATTATACTACTTGTGCATAGCCGGTCAAATGGAACAGCCTGATCTTGACCCAAGCCGATCACATAACGCTCTAATATCTCATGGCACTTTATTTTTATGTTTACATCATACCTCAGATTACTTTTCATTGTTTATACTCCAGTTTTATCTTATATATCTCACACATGACATGATTTACAGTTCTCTTGTACCGTTTACTTTCAGTCTTGATATTCCATCTTGTATTTCATTATGATTGTCTCTTATAGTATTTGTCAATTCACATGGAACTGCTATTGGCGTTTGTACTTGCTCATATCCTGACAGGATAACCTCCATTGTTTTCAGAGGATTTAGATGCAGATTGCTCGACCTACTACGGTTTGGCATAGATGGAGCCTACGACCAGGACCAGCCTGTGGACCCGGTGTTCGTAGAGGACGCACCGCCAGTAGTGACCTAGTTCATCTAGATTTGTCTTGATTACATTCCAGTTTGATACTTTGAGACTTGTAGTATTTATTTTGGGATATTGTTTTATGTCTTGGTCTCTGAACTTGTGATTGTGGCTCGACACTATTTCAGACTATTTATCTCATCTTTATCTTATCTTTATCTTTATCATCGTGTTTATCTTCCTTAGAATTATGTGATTGAGTTGTGGTTATATTCCTCCGTGCGAAGATGACAGGTTATATCATTGTGTTTTAGAGTCTATATATTCTAGATGACCTTTACAGCGTTCTACCGCCGATACTGCGGCGTAGGCTGGACGTACCCACATGCTCGTGTCCCTAAACAGGGTGCGGATCGTGACACATTTTTATGGTGGCCCATGCAGGTCAGAGTCGCAACTAGTACGATTTCGTAATGGGTGCTCGACTTAGAGTGCTAATTACGAGCCTGCTGTTAGGATATAGGTTCTAGGTTATGATAGGAGTTACTCAATCACATATTAGAAAAATTCCAATCTTTTGATTTCCATGACAAACTCTTCTTGCATTTCGAAATAAATTGTCCTCCCTTGATGATATCCTATCATGTTCTATATTGATCTCTTCGCTTAGGACTTTTGAGAGATTCCTGTGACGACCAATGGGAATCTTGTTTTAAACGTCAATTTGAAATCATTTTCTCATGTTTTTCTTCATCATTGCTCCTTGCTATTGAATTTGATTTTATTGGATCATTGCTGATTTTGATTTTTTATATCGAGATGAATTTTATGGCCTAAATTATGGTACCTTTCTGATAACATATATTGACGGGAATAACAGAAAAGGTAAACGTCTACTTGGTTATGGAACCTGGAGTTTATCACAGCTATATTAGCTGGCGTGGCGAAAACGTAGAGACCTGACTTCGGATGTACATATCTTGGTCATGAGATTTGAGATTTCTCGCAGCTATACTAGTCGGCGTGGCGAGGATTCCAAACGATATGATTATAGAGGTGCATACCCTGTTATGGAATCTACCGTTTATCGCAGCTTTGCTTACTGGCGTGGCGAGGATTCTGAGTATCATGATTTAGGACAGACGTGTATGATTATCAAATTGTATCTTGAGAAGGGTCCTAACATGTCATCTCTATCATTTCAACTCTATTATTATAGATTCTGTTCCAGCCTTAATTAGCTTAGGAGTAAGGATACTTTCGGTTCTTTAGTCCAAGTCCTTGTAGATTCTCATTTATTATAGGTTCTTCGTAATGTGATGGCTTGGTGATTTGCAATTGGTCTGTGTCCTTGAGTAATTGTGTTAGTAGTTTAGAGTATGGTTAGAAAGTATTATATATGATGTTGATAATTAAATATAGATGAGAAACCTTAGAGTGATTAATGAGTGTTAAGGTAGGAGTTGCACCGGGTGTCAGAATAGGAGGAGTATCCTAGTAGCAATAGCCAGGGTATTTCAAGTGTTACAGAGGTTTAGGTACCAACATTTTAAGTGACTAGTTAGAGGAGGGATATGAGTAACCTAGTATAGAAGTATCATCCAAGTATCATATAGATGAGTTAGTGCCTTGTGTAGACAGCGTCAAGACTTGGGTAGACACCCTAGAGAGAGTATCCTAGATAGACGAATGTTCTTCCATGACTTTGATTTCTGGAGCGTCAGAGATGTCAATCTCTGGAAACTTCCTTCACGAGTTTGTAGTAGACAAGATTATCTTCATTTTGATATATCGCGTCCTACTCAAACTCGTTTTCTTGTACTATCTTTGTTTCGCACAACTTTGAGATCAATTTAGGCCATTGACCATTCCCACTTTTATTTATGATTATCATATGCACATTGTCATGACTTTTAATTTAGGAGCACAAGACTAGTTGTTTTCTCAAAACCAACTTCATATTGATGATCTAGACAAGACACCCTACGTCCATGACCTTCATGTCCCACTCAGGCACACCATCTTGTGCTTCATTTTGTCACATAACTTTTCTGACACAAGGCCCAATCTTGATTCACCCCATGAAGTCACTTTTATTTCTGACTCTTTTATTTCTGACTCGAATTGGGGACATCATTCGACCCAAACTTGTTGACCCAAAATATAGACACGACCCACATTAAGCCTACTACCCACATGACACTTGTGTCCCATTCAACTGAGCCCCGCATGCTACTTACTTAGCCGTATTTATTTGAGGAAGATAATAAAAGGTAGTATCCCATAAGTGTAGTATAGTATCCTGGATAGAGTATGCCAGTAAGTTGAGATCTTTACGGATCACAAGAGCTTGAAGTACGTGTTCACCCAGAAGGAATTGAACATGAGGCAGAGGAGCTGGCTTGAGATGATGAAGGACTTCGATATCTCTTTGCAGTACCATCTAGGAAAGGCCAACGTAGTTGCAGATGCCTTGAGCAGGTATCCGGTAGCTATGTATTTGACGACAGATCGTCATCTATTGGCCGATCTGGAAAGTTGGGTATCGAAGTGATCGTTCCGAGATGGAGGTTCAGATGTGGGGTTTATAAATTCAGTCTGCGTTGATGGACAGAGTCAGATCAGCACAGTTTGATGACGTGACCCCGAGGAGCATCAGGGAGCAGGTGTAGGCCGGATTGCTAGACGATTTCTCTATAGCCGAAGATGGGTCGCTGAGGCATGGTACTAGATTGTGCATTTCGAGTGGAGAGCCTCGAGGAGATTCTGCAGGAAGCGCATCGTTCTCATACTCTATGCATCCTGGTGCCAACAAGATGTACAAAGACATGAGGAAGCACGTATGGTGGTATGGCATGAAGCGAGAGGTAGCTCAGTTTGTATCTCGATGCTTGGTGTGCCAGTAGGTGAAAGTCGAGAGACAGAGGCCAGTGGTCTGCTTCAGCCACAACACATTCCAGAGTGGAAGTGGAGCACATCACTATGGACTTTGTATCTTAACTTCCACGATCTTCAGGAAGGAAAGACGCAATTTTGGTCATCGTTGATAGATTGACCAAATTGGCCCACTGTTTACCTTTCAAGGTGGGACTATCTACGGAGAAGCTGGCAGAGATGTATGTGCGACAGATAATCAGATTGCACGGAGTTCCGGTGAGCATAGTCTCGGATCGGGATAATCGTTTCACTTCCCACTTCTGGAGGAGTTTGCATACTAGCTTGGGCACCCAGCTCAAGTTCAGTACCGCGTATCACCCCCAGACAGACGGGCAGTCGGAGAGGACCATCCAGGCACTCGAGGATATGCTTCGCACGTGTGTTAGATTTTGGGAGATCTTAGGAGGACCATCTTTACCTGGTAGAGTTTTCTTACAACAACAGCTATCAGGCCAGTATAGAGATGTTATCATTTGAGGCTCTATACGGACGGAGATGTCGCATTCCTTTGTCATGGGACGATGTCGGTGAGAGAGTTTTTGCCCGAAGATGGTGGTGGATACAACAGAAGGTTAAGTTGATCAGGGATAGACTTCGGGTGGCTCAGGATAGACAGCGGCATTGGGCCGATAGCCACCGGAGACCGTTAGAGTTCGAGGTTAGTATTTGTTTCTGTTTGTGCTTGTTTGACTGTTTGCTTTAGGATCTTGTATTGAGTCCTATCTTGTGACTAGGTTGGCGATATGGTGTTCCTGAGGATTTTTTTCGGCACGGACATGATTCGTTTTGGCCGAGACGGGAGCTTAGTCCGCGCTTCAACGGACCTATCACTATTCTTGGAAGGTCGGTGCAGTGGCCTATCGACTAGACTTACCGCCTACGCTCGAGGGAGTTCATAACGTGTTCCATGTGTCGCAGTTGAGGCGGTATGTGCAGACCCTAGTCACGTATTAGATCACTCCGAGTTAAAGGTGGGGCCTACTCTCCGCTATCCAGAGCAGCCTGTGGAGATTCTGGATCGTCGTGAGAAGGTGCTCCGAAACCAAGTTATTCCTTTGGTTCGTGTCGCATGGAGACATCACTCTCCAGGAGAGTCTACGTGGAGAGGGAGGACGAGATGCGGGAGCGTTACCCTTATCTCTTCGAGCCTTAAGGAAATTTCTTGTTCTTACTACTGTTATTGTGCTAGTTTACTTTAATTTCGAGGACGAAATTTTTTTTAGGAGGGTAGATTTGTCACCTCCACTTTCCCGAATAGGGCTAATATGGTCATTTACATTATTTCATTATTTTTAATATTATTTAAAATATTATTGTTAGTGTTTTTATATTAAATAAGTATTTTACTGATAGAGTTTGTATTTATAAAAGTTTAATATATTTAATAATATATATATATATATTATATATATATAATATATATATATATATATATATATATATATATAATAATATATATATATATCTATATATATTTAATATATTTAATATATATACACTAAATATTTAGTTTTGTTTATAATAAATTCTGATTTTATTTATATATATATTTTTTTTGGGTAATATTTCATTATTTGGAATATATATATAAATATATATATGGATAAATATTATAGGTTTATTTTATAAATAAATATATACGTATACGTGTAAATATAGATATAATATGTATATATGTATCTATATTTGTATGTATGTATGTATGCATGTATTTATATGTGTGTGTATAAATATATATATATATATATATATATATATATATATATTATCTATATAATATATATATCTATATAATATATATATATATAATAGTTTAAGTATTAAAAAAGAAAAAAAGAAAAAGAAAAGTCAAAATTGGAATGTATAAAATAAAACAAAACACATACCAAAAGCAAAGAAACAGCAGCAGTATGTCACGGACTTAGTGTTTTTGCTAGCACTTCGTCCGTGCGGCGCACTGTCTTTCTCCTCAAAGACTCGTGCAGCCTTCCCGTCCCCGACTTAGCTAGATCGCTAAGAAAACTAGAATAGTGGAGCAAAGATGGGCTAGTAAGAATCTCTTTATTGACTTGGAGATGCTTACAATTTTTAGGTGGTGAGGAACAAATGAGAGCCTCCCCCTTTTATAAGTGCTCATAGAGCAATACAAGGAAAGTCCTGGAAGGAATATTCCAAGAATTATTACATTCTACCATAACTGTAATGGCATATTCCAGGTTTATTCCCTAGTGACATAAAAGGGAACTTCAAGGGCCTTCCAGAAGCTTCTTGGGCCTCCTAGAACGATCCTGGGCCTTCCGGAGAGATCCACAATCTTCTAGAGCCTTCCGCCATCTTCTAGAATGTTCTGGAAGCTTCCCGCATAACCTTGGTCCGCGAAAAGGTTATGCAACTGGGCCTCGGGCGGGTGCAACATTTGGGCCGTTACAAGTAGCTGTGTCAAATCCGAGCACCCCCTTTACTTCCGTATTAAGGAAACCGACCCGGTTTCCTATTCTAAAACCGAACGAAACGTATATATGTATATATATTTATAGAGAGAGAGAGAGAAGAGAATTTTTAGAAAAACTAAACCCTAGCCGTCACCTCCAACCCAACGTGCACCCCGACATCGCCGTCGAGCAACCCGCGGTCGTCCATCGTCGGAACGCGCAACGAGCATCCCACCCGCGCACATAAAACTGTCAAGGGCCAACTTCGGATAGATTTCTTCTTCCTCGCTCCGCCGTTTTAACGAACCACTTGGTCAGGTATGATCCCAACATATACACCTTTAATTCCCTTCTAATAGTTCGTGCCGATTCGCACCATGTGCGACAAAAAACGAGTTCCAAATTGAGAAAAAAAAACTCAATTTTCTGGGTTTAGAAATTGTCCCAAAACCCAACTTTGTGGCCGATTTACGACCAGCATATTGTGAGTTTTCAAAATCGGTCTGAAGAGACTTAGAGACAACCTATAGGGCTTTAAAACCTTTTTGTAAAACTGAATTTCATGCACTGTACAGAAAGTTATTGATTTGTGAAGTTGGAAAAAAAACTGATTTTCAAAAGTGGATTTTTAGTAAAATTGTCCCGATACGCCGTCCGTCCCGTCAATCCGGACGACGTGGTCACGAACCGAAAGCATCGAAAGGTGCGTATCGACTTTGTGGTCGTGTGGCTTTGACGGAATTCAAATTGGTCGCGTGTGCGCGACGAATTTGATACGTATCCGTCCAAAATTCACCGTATCGACCTTTTGCATATTTGTCAATTACTTTGTGCACACTAATCAAATCACGACAAAACTTGCGCCATTGGACTCAAAATATTTTTCTGGTCCTGTATGCCAAGTTTGGTCCGATTCTGAGACCGTTGATCGGACGCCATTTTGGCGGGCCCACAATCCCACTCAACGGATGATTTTGTACACAGCCCACCGGAATCCAAAATTGGACATACCGTTGGTTCGTCTCGTCAAATCGGACCTATAGACATATAGTTTGATGACTTTAGAGACCGTAGATTCTGATATGTTTTTCGGTGCAAAGTGGGTCCAACGGCGGACACTATTTTGACCCGAAATTATCGTTTTGCCCCTGTGTCCAGAATTGAACATATGGGTAGGCGTTTCTAGCTATTTGACCATTCTGAGAACGTTGGTAATGTCTGTTTTAGCATTAGGAGACAGTTGTGCGAGTTGACCGTTCGTGGCTCATTGAGTGGGTTGTAGTTTCGATTTGCTCAGTTCAGGACAACAGGCGAGTACATTCTCTGATAGTTTCATTGTCTTGATATCTACTATATCCGATTCAGTTGTAGTATTGTACTTGATTCTCGACACGAGGATACACGGACTAGTATACGTGAATCTCGTCATGAGATGTCATTCCTGGTTTACCTGGTATATGAGTACATTGTTCGATATTATTTCTTGTACTTGTATAGACACCGATTTGAGAGTGGGCTGCCCCCCTGCTCTTCGAATCCCGTGTCATGACCTGTCATGTCTAGATTTATTATACTACTCGGGATGGGAGAGTTATTAGAGGTTATGTGATCATTACCCTTACTTGTTTATTGCTTGCGCATAGCTCCACCCTCACCACACGTAGGGTGTAGCCTGACCTTATACTACTTGTGCATAACTTTCCATTTTGGCCGGCCTGATCCCTACATTATTATACTACTTGTGTCACGACCCGCATCCGTTTTTTTTTTTTTTTAAACGGATACAAGACGTGTCCAGCCCCTACGCGCAGTGTCGGCGGTAGAACGCTGTCACGGCCATGAAGATCAAAATCACAAACAATGCTCATTCACATAATTAATTTAACTTACAAAGATTACAAGTTTTACATTTGTAGAAGAATATAACTTACAAATAAAGGTATGACTACAACTCAACTATCTAGCTAGTCTCTAGGCTTTTGTCTGCAAGTATCCCCCGTCACTTCCCAAGCTAAGTGAATCCACGGCTAACCTGAAAATGTTGGTTTCCAGTCAGGAATGGAACGAACACAATTCACTGAATGCAATCTCAAATAAAAAATGACTATAAGACAAGGTTAGGCATCAATCATGAGTTTTAAAATAACAGTAAAGCCGTAAGAAAATCATAGTAAAATAGACCAATATACTTTCCACCTTAGAAGTACCTTTGACATGTGATCGGTCTGGGGTACTACACCGCACGGTCTACGAGATCTACTGCATAAAGTAAACAAGGTCTACGAGATCTACTGCATAAAGTAAACAAGGTCTACAAGATCTACTGCATGAAAGTAAACAAGGTCTACAAGATCTACTGCATAAAGTAAACAAGGTCTACGAGATCTACTGCATGAAAATAAACAAGGTCTACAAGATCTACTCTACTGCATGAAAGTAAACAAGGTCTACAAGATCTACAATGTCTACGAGATCTACAAGGTCTACGGTCTGATCACACATCCTTGGTACTTCTCATTCCCGACTCAATAATTTATAATAGAGTATAAAATATCACATAACCAATGACTAATCAATGAAATATAGTAAAGATCAATATCGAAATGCAGACAATAAACTGTACTCGCCTGGGGTCCTGTGCTGGTGAAACCGATGATCCAAGTCACTCAAAATACCACAATAGTCAAAACACGTACAACAGTCCCCGGAAGCTGAAATAGACAATACCAATGATCTCAGAATAGTCAATTAGCTAGGATTTGCCTGTCCTTAAGTCTAATTCTGGACACAGGGGCAAACGGTAATTCGGGCCAAAACGATGTCCACCGTTGGACCCGTTTTGCACCGATAAGCGTGCCAGAGTCAACGGTCTCTAAAGTCGTCAAACTACATGTCTACGGATCCAGTTTTCCGATACGAACCCAACCGTATGTCCAGAGTTGGATTCCGGCGGGCCGTGCACAAAATCGTCCGTTGAGTGGGACCGTGGGGCCCGCAAAACGACGTTCGATTTGACTGTCTCAGATTTGGACCAAACTTGGCATGCAGGACCAAAAAAATGATACGGTCCTGTTGGCGCAAGTTTCGTCTCGATCTGATGAACGTGCACAAAGTAATTGGAGAATTTGCAAAATATACGATACGGGGAATTTCGACGGATACGCGTCGAATTCGTCGCGCACAGCGATCAATTTGAATTCCGTCAAAGCCCACACGACCACGAAGCTGTTACGCAGCTTCGATGCCTTCGGTGCGCGACCACGTCGTCCAGATTGGCGTGACGCACGTCGTGTGGATGAATTTTATTGTTTTGAAAACAGATTTTTCTCTAACTTTGGAAACTGATTTCTCCGTGAATAATTAACAAAATCCAAATCTAAAAAGTAGGTTGTGGTCTCCTATATGTTGTCTAAAACTTCCTTCAAATAGATTTTCCAATATAGCCTTTGATCGATCTGAATCGATCCTGAAACATGGGTGATTGGGCTGTACCAACGTCCTGTTTTGGGACTGCTTTACGACGATTTCCGAACCGTAAATCGTCGTGCTCGACGCGAACCTAAACAATCTAATTAGAGAGGCTTGCAAGGGGTTACCTGGGGATCGGGCCTGTGAAAATGGTTCGGAAGATGGTGGAGTAAAGGCGAAGAAATCATCGCACGAAGGTGCTTCGCCACACTGCTGTTGTCGCCGATCCCCTGTTCGCGCGCGTGTGCGCGCTGTGTCTCCGCGCGGACCTGGCTGCGCGTGGCGGCGCCCAGGGCGGCGCGCGGTGTCGCCAAGGCTGGGGAAGCTTCGCCAGGGGCTGGGGGACAAGGTGGAGATGGCGGCGTGTGGTTTGGTGTCGAGGAGTTTAGGTTTTCGCGTGACTCTGCTCTCTCGGTTTTATTGATTGTACATATATATATATGTACGGGTGCTTCCTGCTGAAACGGGTCAAGCATGGCTCGGTTTGGGGAGTTTGCACTGGGGTTTACTAGTAGCCCATGGCTGGTCCAACAGTGCATTGGTTTCTCTTTTCCTAGCTGTCGATTCCTTCATAACACACACGTTTGTATATCGCGGCTATTAAAGCCAGTTCAGTGTTGGCCCCCTGCTATGGGGTTGCTTACTGTGGGCTGGGCCTTGTGGCCGCTACTGCTTCCCTTTCTTCTCCTTCTCATTTAATTCTTAAACCTATTTGATCAATCCTTATATTATATATATATATATATATATATATATAATATATATGTATGTATACACACTAGTATATGTTTATACACACAATATTATATATAAATACGCACAATGTTATATGTATATACACCAATATTATATATATATATATATAATATATATATATATATATATATATATATATATATATATATATATATATACCTACAAATACACATATGTATAATATTTATTTGATGATAAAATAATCTTACCAATAAATTGATAATATTAAATAACAATCCCAAAACGTACAAGGGCTTATTTTATACCAATATCCTGAATATTAATTAATAATACTTATACTAATTATTTCTGAATAACTAGAAATACTCATTAAATCCTTAAAACGTATTACGACATCCTCATACCAGTATACATCGACGCGATTTGTCATTGGACATCCCGCATGACTACATGGCTCTGGCTCAGCTCGGGTCCAGTCCGGACTAAAATGGTATAATCGATTTTTCCCTAAAACTCAATAATATAAATAATAAATAAATAAAACTTCGGTAAGGGCTGAGTTGCAACTTGGTCTGGTTTCCCTAGTTAGGTCATTCCTATGGCTCGGCCTTCCCTACCAGGGCTAATACACTAGTCAAAGCACGTCATGGCACTATCCGTGCCATAATTCCTAGTCACCTTGTATTCCAAATCTCAACCATGGCTAAAATCTTCTACCGTAATAATTACTATTTAATTATTTATAAATTCTAAATCACTTATTTAAATCAAATAAATAATAAAGAAAATATTTTGAAAATTTTCGGGAAGGGAGGCTACAACTTGTGCATAGCCGGTCAAATGGAACAGCCTGATCTTGACCCAAGCCGATCACATAACGCTCTAATATCTCATGGCACTTTATTTTTGTTTACATCATACCTCAGATTACTTTCCATTGTTTATACTCCAGTTTCATCTTATATATCTCACACATGACATGATTTATAGTTCTCTTGTACCGTTTACTTTCAGTCTTGATATTCCATCTTGTATTTCATTATGATTGTCTCTTATAGTATTTGTCAATTCACATGGAACTGCTATTGGCGTTTGTACTTGCTCATATCCTGACAGGATAACCCCGTTGTTTTTCAGAGGATTTAGATGCAGATTGCTCGACCTACTACGGGTTTGGCATAGATGGAGCCTACGACCAGGACCAGCCTGTGGACCCGGTGTTCGTAGAGGACGCACCGCCAGTAGTGACCTAGTTCATCTAGATTTTGTCTTGATTACATTCCAGTTTGATACTTTGAGACTTGTAGTATTTATTTTGGGATATTGTTTTATGTCTTGGTCTCTGAACTTGTGATTGTGGCTCGACACTATTTCAGACTATTTATCTCATCTTTATCTTTCTTTATCATCGTGTTTATCTTCCTTAGAATTATGTGATTGAGTTGTGGTTATATTTCTCCGTACGGAGATGACAGGTTATATCATTGTGTTTTAGAGTCTATATATTTTAGATGACCTTTACAGCGTTCTACCGCCGATACTGCGGCGTAGGCTGGACGTACCCGTGCTCGTGCCCCTAAACAGGGTGCGGGTCGTGACAGGGAGGGACAATTTTGTCAAAAATTTTTCAGGGTATCAAGTTAGTACCTATCAAAGTTGAGGGTATCAAGTTGAAAAACTGAAATAGTTGAGGGTATTAAGTTATAATTTAGCCTTAAATAATAAATAAAATCTTCGGTGCGGGTTACGTCGCAACTTGTCCTGGTTTTCCTAGTTAGGATACTCATAAGGCTTTGCATTCCCCTACCATGGCTACACACTAGTCAAAGCACGCTACTGCACTATCCGTGCCATGATCCTAGCCGTCTTGTACTTCAAAACGCAACCATGGCTAAAGTCATCCACCGTAATAATTATCTAACTAATTATTTATAAAAACAAATTTTAAAAAAATCACCATTAAATCATATAAATGAATAAATAAATATTTCAAAAAATATTTCCGGAAAGGGAAGCTACAACCAGCCCCAGCACCAGCCCCAGTACAGCAGCAGTACCAGTTTCCGAGGCCATTGCCGCCTCAGGCTCAAGTTTTCTAGCAGCATAGGCCACAACAGTATGCTTAGGCCCAAGCTTAGATTCAAAACCGGCAGAGAGGTTTCCAGCAGAGGGGACCAGCACCCAGAGGGCAAGGTCAAGCGATGGCTCTGACCGTGGAAGAAGAATTGGCATCAGGTGAGGTGGTGGCAGGTACCATTCTCGTCAACTCTTTTCCAGCATCAATATTATTTGATTCGGGTGCATCGCATTCATTTATGTCTGCACGATTTACGATACGAGTAGGATTAGAGCCCGAGTCATTATCAGTAAGACTCAATATACTTACTGGTAACGGTCTTGTGAGAGTAGATAGAGTCTTTTCCTCGTGTAGAATCGTAGTTAGCGGTAGAGAGTTTTTCGCTAGATTGATAGAATTTTCGATGGCCGACTATGATGTGGTCCTAGGAATGGATTGGTTGAAGGAGCAATACTCAAGAATAGACTGCCATATTGGCAGGATTATTTTGGTATTCTAGGCGAACTAGAGTTTTTATTTTCCAGAGGCAAAGTAGAACCTTCTCCACCCGTATTGCGGATGGCAGTAGCAGAGGCAGTTCAGTTTTCCAGAGTCGTTGAAGAGTTTCCTGACGTATTTTTCGAAGAGCTCCCAGGCATGCCCCCAGAGAGAGAGATAGAGTTCACCATTGATTTGCTTCCAGGGACGGTACCGGTATCAAAGAGAGTCTACAGGATGGCACATTCAGAGTTGGAGATTTTGTACAAGATGATTGAAGAACTCAGAACCAAGGGATTCATTCGTGCTAGCGGATCGCCTTGGGGAGCCCCGATGTTCTTGTGAAAAAAAAGGATGGTACGTCAAGATTATGTTAATTATCGTACCTTGAACTCTGTAACAATCAAGAACAGATATCCTCTACCAAGAATAGATGACTTATTTGATTAGCTCAGGGGAGGGAAAGTGAACTGTTGATCTGCTGATATCAGTTGATAAGGGACATCACTCGAAATGATGTCGCTAAACCTCACTGCTAACTATATATATTGCGATGTGCATGAAATAACGTCGCTAAACGTCGCTATTACTAAAAATTTAGCGACGTTCAGCGATAACTTGCGGCGTCTGTTTTCGTAGTACTTACAGTAGTCGCTATTCGTCGTAATTCGTCGCTATCATCGATGTATTGCGACGAATTTGTTTAGAGTCACTAAATTTGTAGTGGCTTCTCTATTCTTGGTTAAAATGTTGTGCTGATACGTGTTATAAGAAATAGAAAAAATAAATAAATATTTCTAGTTGCATAAGATAAGGGTTATTTGGGTAATCCGACACATGAACCCGAGCCCAAGAAGATTTTTGATCGAGTTCAAATATTTAACCCAAATCCGAGCCCAAACCCGAGTATCTTCAACCATCACCAACCCATTAACGAGTTTACCTGATCGAGCTCAATTTTAGCCCTACCGAGTTGCACCCCTACCAAGGAAGGGGGTGGGGTGGGGGTGGGGGATAGGGGGGAAGTGAAAAATTCAATATGAAATTTTTTTTAGAGAGAAAGTGAATTGTCGATCGGTTGATATCAGTTGATAAGTAACGTCACTCAAATGACGTCGCTAAATGTTGCTGCTAACTATGTATAATGCGACGTGCATGAAATGACGTCGCTAAACATCGTTGTTACTAAAAAATTAGCGACGTCCAGCGATTACTAGCTGCGTCTGTTTTCATAGTATCTACAATATTCGATATTCGTCGCCATCATTGATATATTGCGACGAATTTGTTTAGAGTCGCAAAATTTGTAGTGACTCCTTCTTGGTTAAAATGTTGTGCTAAAGTGTTGTGCTGATAACGATATAAGATAAGGGTTGTTATAGGATAAGATACGTCCATCATTTGAATTTATCTACAAATTAAAACAATTCAAAATTTAAAGGACCGATTGTTTGGTAACTTTTACATGCAATTTTTTTTTTAATTGTACAAGACCAAACACTTTTGTTGGTTTACACCAAGATTTCGTTTATCCTACTATAAAATGAGAGAGCCCGAAAATTAACCAAAAGAGAAACAAGTTAGAGGGAGACTCGAGTTGACTTGGACTCGGGGTGAAAGTAAAATAGGAAACCGAACAGCTCAGGCCTGAGCAATCCAATCCCCCATTCCATTCGGATTCGGCACCGACCTCCGCATCTTCTATTTGCTTCCGTTCCGTGCCAATCATCCATCCCCACTCAACCTTCCCCTTTCTTCGTAATTATCAACGGGGGCTGATCTGGAACTCCCACGAAGAAGAAAAGGAGAGAATAATCCTCCTCCACCTCCTCCCCCCTCCCGCAAAGAATCCAAGGAAGAAACGCATCAAATCGAATCAGAAATTCTCTCTCCCTCTCTCTCGATTTCATCGTTCAGATCTGTTCTTGTTCGGCGGTGGTGGTCGCATGATCTCGGCCGGGTCTCGGATCGCCGATCGCCATGTCCACGTGGTTCTCCTTCTGGAGATCCAGGAACCGGTTCTCCTTGGACGAGCTCCGGTGCGTTTCCTCCCCCCTCCTTTGCTTTCATCCAATTTAGGGTTCTCAAGCTTTAGATTTGCTTTGTTGATTTGTTTGTTTGATGTCTTGAGTGGAATTCGTTTGGATTTTATTCCCATTTTTAAGGCAAAATCCGCGGAAGGAACTGATATATGTGGAAATTACCAAAATTTGTGTACTTGGAGAATTCTATACAAAAAGCTAGCGGAAAGAAGCCATAGTGGTGTTAGTTTTAACTTTAAGGAAGCCACAACCATCTCTAATACGTAGTGGAGTAGCCAGGATTTTTATCTAGGGGTGCGACTGATGGAACTGGGGATTCCCAGGACCCTTCCTTTGGTGTGCGTATTGATCGATAGAAAGTTAAACAGATCAAATACGTGTTCTAATCCTTCATAGACGGAAATTAGGGTTCACGAATTATACCTGCGGCGGAAAGGAGACAAGTAATTCCTGGCAATCTCGAGCGGACGACCCCAAGATCTTCTGCACGTATTCCTTCCTCGAGTTGGACGTCGTGTGGGCGACGATCTCCCAACCTTTTCTTCTCCTTGGCAGCACTCTCTTTCTCTCCTTACGTGAATCACGAATTTAGAGAAAATTTCAGATTTTTCTAATCAGTAATCTGGCGGCCAGAGAATAGAGGATATATAGGCTATGACAGGAACCATGAGGAGAAATTAGGGTTAGGCCTCCTAACGGATCTGGATATCCCGTGTTCAGCCCGAACACACAATCCAGGCCCATTAACAATAGCTCGGTCCACTAATGAGCTATTGTTGCACTACCTTCCTAATCCCAAATTATGTTTGGGCTCCTTTTATTATCTCGTTTGGCTCCCCATGTTAAGATATCGTATGTCCGTCGATCAAATTAAGTTACTGACAACTATATTGATTCGACATCTTTTATCCTTAAGTAGTACCGCTCAACTTTATTTGTCATGTCGGATATAATCCACCTGCAGGGTTTACATGACAATCCTTATGAGCTCCTTAAGAGGACATCATCAACCCGATGTATCGGGACATGGATTCCATTTATAATCAACAGCCCATCATACATACAATGTTATTACCCAATTCATAGAGGTTGTTGATCCATAATGAATCTCACTCTTTTATGAGTCAAAGTAATGCACATTGCATATACATGTCCGTTGTTATATCCGGATTAAGAGTACAAGCATCCATAATAACAGAGGTGTTTGTTCTCTTATGTAGTCAGTACAAAGAGAACAACCTCAAGTGGTCCTGTTCAATACACACAAAGTGTACTAGTGTAAACCTATAGTCAAGATAGACTAATACCAGATTACACTACAACCTTTCCAATAGATTGTCCAAGTTCATCTAGGTTGTGAACTATTTATACTCCATAGGAAACTGATAATATGATCTTCTGTGTGACACCACACACCTATTATCTAAATATAGAATATCAGACATTTGCATTAACACTTGCAACAAATACAATATGCAAACATTTGTCCATATGATTCTCATTCAAAATTTAAGGAAATAAGGTTACTACAAAAGTGATGCTTTTAGTATATAACCCTAACAATCTCCCACTTATACTCAAAGCATTGCTTTTCAGTATACTGTTACAAATCTTCCACTTATACTTAAAGTCATGCTGCTACACATCTGACTCCCATTCCCTCAACATGACTGTCAAAAGCCTTAGCTGGTAAGCTCTTTGTAAAGGGATCAGCTAGGTTGTCGGCTGATGCTATCTTGATCACAACAACTTTTTCTTTCTTTACGAAATCTCGTATCAGGTGGTACTTGAGCTCAATGTGTTTGCCTGTCTTATAGGCTCGTGGTTCCTTCGAGTTTGCAACTGCACCACTATTATCACAATAAAGTGTAATAGACTTAGGCAAACTAGGTACCACATCCAAGTCCAACAGAAAGTTTCTGAGCCAAACCGCTTCTTTGGCTGCCTCAGAGGCTGCCACATACTCGGCTTCCATGGTGGAATCAGCAATATATTTTTGCTTGATACTCCTCCACACAATGGCTCCACCTCCCAAAGTAACACATAACCTGAGGTAGATTTCCTGGAATCCCTATCTGACTGAAAATCTGAGTCTGTATACCCCAAGGGAACTAAACTATCTGCCTGGTAAACTAGCATATACTCTTTAGTCCTTTTCAGGTACTTCAAAATATGCTTTACGGCAGTCCAGTGCTCTTGTCCTGGGTTAGACTGATATCTGCTGCCATGCCTACGGCAAAGCAGATGTCTGGTCTCGTACATAGCATTGCATATATTAAGCTTCCTACTGCTGAAGCATAAGGAACTGCCTTCATGTTCTCTATCTCTTTAGGTGTCCTCGGACACTGCTCCTTTGATAGAGCAATTTCATGTCTAAAAGGTAAGAAACCTTTCTTAGAATTTTGCATACTAAAACGAGTTAGTACATTATCGATATAGGAAGCTTGGGATACGTCCAACATCCTTTTCTTGCGATCTCGTAGAACTTTGATCCCAAGGATGTGACCTACTTCTCCCAAGTCCTTCATATCAAACTGTTTGGATAACCATACCCTTACATCAGATAATACCTTCACATTGTTTCCAATGAGCAATGTCATCCACATAAAGTACTAGGAACACCACCACGTTTCCGTCACACTTTCTGTATACACATGATTCATCCTGACATTGATCAAATCCATAGGATTTTATCACCTGATCAAAACAGATGTTCCAAGATCTGGAAGCTTGCTTAAGTCCATAAATGGACTTTTGAGCTTACAAACAAGATGCTCCTGGCCTTTTTCAATGAACCCGTCCGTTGCTTCATATAGATGTCTTCCTCAAGACTTCCATTAAGGAAAGCTGTCTTGACATCCATTTGCCAAATCTTATAATCGAGATGAGCTGCAATAGATAAAAAATCCGAATAGACTTAAGCATGGCTACAGGAGAAAAGGTTTCCTCATAATCGATACCCTCTCTTTGAGTAAAACCTTTTGCTACAAGCCGAGCTTTAAAGGTTTCAACCTTACCGTCTGATCCTCTTTTTCTCTTATAGACCCACTTGCATCCAATGGCTTTTACACCAACGGGTGGTTCTACAAGCTCCCAGACCTGATTAGAATCCATAGATTCTATTTCAGATATCATTGCTTTTTGCCAAGACTCTGCATCTTTATCTTGGAGTGCTTCATTGTAGGTATAGGGATCATAATCTTGTTCCTCAGGGACGAAGTCTGACGACTCTCCCAAGAACATATATCTATCAGGTTGTATCACAACCCTCCCACTACGACGAGGCACTATCGGTTTGTGGTGTAACATTTGTGACACGTTGTGCAGTTATTTGTGGTTCATCCTCTTGTACTGTTGGTACTGAAGTACTTGGTGTCTCACGTCTCAGTTCTTCTAGAACAACAATACTTGTGGGTTTATGGTTCATCGCATAGTCTTCCTCTAAGAATCGGGCATTGGTGCGAACAATGACCTTCTGATCCTTAGGACTATAAAATAAACCTCCTTTCGTTCCTCTTGGATAGCCTACAAACAAGCGTACTTCTGTACGAGATTCCAACTTATTTGCTTTCCCATTCAGCACATGTGCTGGACTACCCCAAATGCGAACATGTTTCAGACTAGGCTTACGTCCAATCCACAGCTCTGTGGGAGTAAGAGGTACTGACTTAGAAGGAACCAAGTTCAAAATATAAGCTGCAGTCTCTAAGGCATATCCCCAAAACGAATCTGGCAAATCCGAATAACTCATCATTGATCTAACCATCTCCATAAGAGTTCTATTCCTTCTTTCGGCTACACCATTCTGTTGGGGCGTTCCAGGTGCAGTCAATTGGGATGCAATCCCAGCCTCTGATAAATAATTCCTAAACTCTCCAAAGAGGTACTCGCCACCATGATCTGATCGTATTGACTTGATACATTTTCCATGACGTTTCTCCATTTCAGCCTTGTACTCTTTAAATTTCTCAAAGCACTCAGACTTACGGCGCATCAAATAAATGTATCCATACCTTGAATAATCGTCAATAAATGTGACAAATATTCAAAGCCACCTCTAGCTTGGATAGTCATGGGTCCACACAAATCAGAATGAACCAATTCCAACACATCTTTGGCCCTATACCCCTTTGCCGTAAAAGGCCTTTTGGTCATTTTACCTTCCAAGCAGGATTCACAGACTGGTAGTGCCTCCACTTCCAATGAACTCAAAGGTCCATCTTCAACCAGTCTTTGAATCCTTCTTAGGTTAATATGCCCCAATCGTAAGTGCCAAAGATATGTTTGGTTCATACAAGAAGGTTCTTTTCTCTTATTTAAGTTAGATGACATATTATTCATTTCCATAAGTTGCATTGTGGGCAAAATATGATTAACGACATACAAATTATCAACCAATGCACCAGAACAGATAAAATATTTATTCTTTCTAATAACAATATTGTCATTAAAATAAACTGAATATCCATCCTTAACTAACATAGAAACAGAAACTAAATTCCTTCTAAGTGAAGGTACATAAAGACAATCTCTCAATGTCAAAGACTTATTTCTACCAAAAGATAAAGTAACATCTCCTAATGCAACGACCGATACTTTTGTAGCATCACCCATGAACAAGCATATCTCTCCATCACTGAGCCGTCTGGTTTCCTGGAACCCCTGCAATGTATTGCAGACATGATTAGTGGCTCCTGTATCTACACACCAGGTGCCGGTAGATAACACCGCTAAACATGTTTCTACTAGTAAATGAGATATACTTTCTTTGTTCCCTTGTTTGAGAAGTGGACAATCAGTCTTCCAATGTCCTGACCCTTTGCACTTGAAACATTTGTCTTTCGGCTTTTTCACCGCACCTTGAGGTCCCATGTCCTTCTTTGCTGAGTTTGCCTGTTTCTGAATGTTATTCTTCTTCTTACCCGCCTTTTGGCTTAGAAGTAGTAGTTTTTTCAGAAACAAAAACCTGACCACTCTGCCTAAAGAGAGATTCGGCATCCTGTAGCTCTTTTGCAAGTTCTGCCAAACTATACAACCTTTTGTTCATGTTGTAATTAAGGCAGAAATTGTCAAAACTTTTAGGCAGAGTCCCGAGAATGATATCGACCTGAGTTTCCCCATCGATTTCAGCTCCAAGGATCTCCATCTCATTCAGATGACCCATCATCTTGAGAACATGATCCCTTACTGGTGTACCCTCAGCCATTTTTGTATTCATCAAACATTTCATAGCAAACTGCCTAGCTGCTCTACTCTGATGTTCGAAGAGTTCCTTGAGGTTATACATCATGTCATAAGCTGTGGCCGTGGCCTGATGCTGATGTTGCAGTACATTTGACATAGATGCCAGAATGTAACATTGCGCCATCTCATCTGCCTTTTTCCACTTCTTATAAGCCTCTTTGACCTCTTCATCAGAGTTAGCATCAGGCTTAGGTGGGCATTCCTCAACAAGTACATATTTGTACTCCTCAGCAGTCAGAACAATGTCCAAATTACGTTTCCAGTCAATATAATTAGGTCCAGTAAGTTTGTTTTCTTTAAGAATCACCATAAGTGGACTGAAAGAACTCATTTTTGAAATCCTGAGAATCACATAAATAAATTATGTAGGACAAAGAAAACTTTTCAATTAACTAAATATTTCCCTCAAAATAATAATAAGAAATTCACCAACACCTTGAACACCATGAATTTAGCATGCCACGATAGTGTGGACGTATACAAATTCAACTTTGTTCAAGTAGATTTTCTTATTAATTTTACTATTATGTCAATATAACTTTATGACAAATAAAATTAATATGCTGGTCTTGCTCTGGTCATACAAATAATAGCAGTGACTCCGATGGGGAGGATACCATTATTTGTATCTAAGTGTATACCATTACTTAATACTAAGTCCATTACCTTGTAATGAGTTCCTTCAGATGGAGAAGTGAACACATACTAGATAACTTTCTACAATTATCCCTAAGGAAGTTTGTACTGGTGATCCATAATTATACTCATCCGATATGGAGGAAAGCACTAAAGCCAACACGCAAGTATAATTACATCACCTACAAACCAGTAATGGAGACCATAGGATTTATACTAAAAAAAAATCCTCTTCCACTTAGTTATTTAACAATGAGGGTTTTTCTACCAGTTGATATTATGTCCATGTTGTCCATTATTAATGTAGGCTTGGTTTTTCAAAAAAAAAACAACCACACAATAATAAACATGCATAATTAGAAAAAGCAAAAATGACAAAAATAAGAGAAAATATCCAACTATTATGGTCATCTTTGTTGCTCCGTCCTCAACTATCCGAATCCAAAATCTGGCGCTGCGCAGATCTATACGGGGTTCGACCTGTCCGATCAGGTCGCGGGGTTTGGGACAGCGTCCCGATTTTTTTTTTAAGGTTTTGGCTAGGGGTGAGCATTATTCGGTTTTGGACCGAAAACCGAACCGAACCGAATAAGAGGTTCGGTTCGGTTTAAAATGTAATCGGTTCGGTTTCGGTTTTGAAAACACTAAAATTCCTTATTCGGTTTCGGTTTGGAGTTCGGTTTCGGTTTAAAACCGAAAACCGAATAAGAAATTAATATATACACATAATTTACATGTTATGACAAACAATTGTCATAGCTCAGTTGGTAGGGAGGGGTGAATAACTATGGGAGGTGTGGGGTTCGAATCCCACCTCCACCTATATTTTGTGCAATTTATTTTAGTTCATTTCATTTCTCAATACTACATTTAGTCCCACATCGGTGGGAGAAAAAATATGGGAGCAGCCAAGCCCTATAAGAGGGAAGCAATGGTGGAAGACTTGTAATAGAACCTGGGCCTTCGGGCTGGTTTGGTTTTGGACCGGTTTTGGACCGGTTTGTTTTAATTAATAATACTAATTTAACCGATTAACCGAAAACCGAATTAATTATTCGGTTCGGTTTGGAATCGGTTAGGACCTATTTCGGTTCGGTTTCGGTTTCCTTTATTCGGGTTCGGTCGAATTCGGTTTTGCTTATTCGGTTCGGTTTTAGACCGAATAAACCGAATGCTCACCCCTAGTTTTGGCTGTCGATTCCTTCATCGAAAATCATCTGTCGGCCTCTGGATTGCTCAAAACCAGCATCTCGTCCGGCGTCAGAAACAGCACCACCCGCCATCACGATTGATCAAAATAATTAAAATTACATCAATCCTATGCCTCCCGAAGGAGTTCACACATAATCTAGATTGAAAAATTAAATTAATAAGCACGATCAACCCTCGTGATTTTAATTACATCCACAGCAACAACAACATCCACGACATGTCCGTGGTTTAAACAACACAATCAAAAAACATGCATTGGACCATAATAGTTGGATCTAAGATGCCTGCAAAACCGAGTTAGAACAGATCTACATCTACCGACTATTACATAGCGCAAGTTTTATTGGACAACATGGACGTATCAATCAATACGTAGATCCAAAGTGGCTCTGATACCAATTGATGGAACTGGGGATTCCCAGGACCCTTCCTTTGGTGTGCGTATTGATCGATAGAAAGTTAAACAGATCAAATACGTGTTCTAACCCTTCATAGGCGGAAACTAGGGTTCACGAATTATACCTGCGGCGGAAAGGAGACAAGTAATTCCTGGCAATCTCGAGCGGACGACCCCAAGATCTTCTGCACGTATTCCTTCCTCGAGTTGGACGTCGTGTGGGCGACGATCTCCCAACCTTTTCTTCTTCTTGGCAGCACTCTATTTCTCTCCTTACGTGAATCACGAATTTAGAGAAAATTTCAGATTTTTCTAATCAGTAATCTGGCGGCCAGAGAATAGAGGATATATATAGGCTACGACAGGGACCATGAGGAGAAATTAGGGTTAGGCCTCCTAACGGATCTGGATATCCCGTGTTCAGTCCGAACACACAATCCAGGCCCATTAACAATAGCTCGGTCCACTAATGAGCTATTGTTGCACTACCTCCCTAATCCCAAATTATGTTTGTGGGCTCCTTTTATTATATGCTCGTTTGGCTCCCCATGTTAAGATATCGTATGTCCGTCGATCAAATATGTCCGTCGATCAAATTAAGTTACTGACAACTATATTGATTCGACATCTTTTATCCTTAAGTAGTACCGCTCAACTTTATTTGTCATGTCGGATATAATCCACCTGCAGGGTTTACATGACAATCCTTATGAGCTCCTTAAGAGGACATCATCAACCCGATGTATCGGGACATATGTTCCATTTATAATCAACAGCCCATCATACATACAATGTTATTACCCAATTCATAGAGGTTGTTGATCCATAATGAATCTCACTCTTTTATGAGTCAAAGTAATGCACATTGCATATACATGTCCGTTATTATATCCGGATTAAGAGTACAAGCATCCATAATAACAGAGGTGTTTGTTCTCTTATGTAGTCAGTACAAAGAGAACAACCTCAAGTGGTCCTGTTCAATACACACAAAGTGTACTAGTGTAAACCTATTGTAATGCCTGTTGTTCGTATTACGTATTTAAGAATACGTGTACGTATTTTATCTCGTATTGGCCATGGTTCATCTTGGTTTGGGTTGGCTTGGGTTGGTTCGGCTAGGCTTGATTAGCCTTGGTTCATCATGAACCAAGGGTGAACCCCCTACCTACCACAACCAACCCCATTATTAACCTCTTTCCATTCTCTCTCCTCAATATTTTCTTTCTTCTTCATTACTCTCCACCACCAACCAAGAAAACCCTAGCCTAGGCAAGTGCAATCTTGCTTCATGAAGAAACCCACCATTTTTATTGTTCTAACCTCTTCTTTGCAACTTTCTAATCCACATTAGAACTTGTCATTTTCTATTTTGAAGCTTGGATTTTGTAGATCTAGAATTTAGTCATTTTCGGATTTTCATGGTTTTGATCTATTAAATTCCCTTTTTTTCAAGTTTTGATGGTTCCATGTGGTAGAGAATTTCCTTCTACCCAATTTTGACCTTTGGAAAGTTGGATTTGGACTTGTTTTGACCAAGTTATGGACTTTGGAAGCTTAGGGTTCAACCATGGAGTTCCTGCTGTTTGGAGAAGACAGTGAGCAGTGCGCGAGCTTTTTAGCTTGCGTCACTGAGCTGTGCGCGCTCTTTAGCGCAGCACAGTAGAGTCCATACGCTGCCTTTTGGAAGCGTATGACTCGCATACGCTCGCTTGCTTGACAATGAGTCGTATGAAGTTCATACGCTGCCTTTTTGGAGCGTATGACTTGCATTCGCTCACTTGGATAGCCATGAGTCGTATGGAGTACATACGCTGCCTTTTGGAGGCGTATGACTCGCATACGCTCGCTTGTGTGACAAGGAGTCGTATGAAGTTCATACGCTGCCTTTTTGGAGCGTATGTCTTGCATACGCTCACTTGTGTGACAAGGGGTCGTATGGACCTCATACGCTTACCTGAGCGTAGGCTTACCTGAGCGTAGCTTGACCTGAGCGTAGCCTGACCTGAGCGTATGACTTTTGCACTGAGCGTATGGCCTTGGCTGACTTGGTCTTATGTCAGCATGTCATTTTGGTTTTATTTTCCTTAAGCTTGGCTCTTCTATAGCCCTGTATATTGATATTTTATTAGATATTTTACGTCCATTTTATATCCTTATGCCTTTTGTCATGAACTTGATAATCATGAATTTATTTAATAGGTTTGTTAATAATAATTGAACACGGCATGGCAGGACAAGCATACCTGACATGATTATCTCGAATTGCTGTTGCGACGGCTAACGTGACATGACCTGACAAGAATGACTAACCTGGACACCGTGGATGATTTCGTTTGCACAATAAACCAGTATTGTCTTGCATCATGTCTAGGATGGGATCCCTGAGTACCACGGTCAGGGATACCTACTGTAATTAACTAAGAGTAATAAACTAGAATAATTCAGTAGACATGAAGAGATTCCCAGCTACAGGCAATCCCGTTATCTGGGCGTATTAAGTGGACTTGTAGCCTACCGACGAGTAGGGCACACTTCCAGCACACAGTCACGTGGTGCATCCTTCATAAATGGACATTCGACCTGGATAACTTGGATGGTCTGCAGGGCTTGTGGCTGTTGAAATAATCTCATTGCATCTTGCTAGTAACTAGGCCTGTGATAACCCTAGCTAGTTAAAGTATCAAGCCGTACTTTTGATTGGCCGTGATTGATTGGATGAAGTTATTCCAGCTTAGTCTTATCCTGATCCTGTGCAAGATCGTGACAAGACACGATTATTGATGCTTGCCTTAACAATAACGATCGGAGGACCAGTTCTGTTCAGGCGAAGGGTTACAACCCCGGTCCTTGTTTGGTTTAAGGGTTGTAACCTGGCTCCCGGAGCAGTTCTGTGTCTTCCCTTCGGTTATTGTCTTATTTGTACCCCGTGCCATGCTTGTCATATTCTATCTTACTTCAGCAACATGATTATCTATAATGGTCTTAACAATAAAGATCAGGAGTCCAGTTCTGTTCAGGCGAAGGGTTACAACTCCGGTCCTTGTTTGGTTTAAGGGTTGTAACCTGGCTCCCGGAGCAGTTCTGTGTCTTCTCTTCGTTTATTGTCTTATTACCTTATCCATAGTATTTGAGACGGATTTCCATTCAGGTGAAGGATTGCAACCCCGGTCCTTGTTTGGTTTAAGGGTTGTAGTCTGGCTACTTGAATGGTTTCCTCGTACTCAATTATTGTTGTTATTTCTGATAATTTAACTTTAATGTTCCTTACTATATGCTGGTTTTAGTTTCTAAGTGAAGTCTCCTTTGTGGCACTTGCTCTTTCTGGGGTCTGACCCAGCTGGTTTTGTGTGGCCAGATATCGGAACAGCTCCAGAGGATCCACCGATCTTCCAGCCAGATGGTGACCACTAGACGGAACCCTGGCAACGAGTGGGTTTCTTTTTGTCCTCCCACTTATTTGTAAAAAATTATTCTTTTGAGGCGTTTAGCCGGCGAGCACGTGTTAGCTCGATTGCATCTTTATTTACTGTCTGCCTACGGGCTGTAACATGATTGACAGATCCTAGGGTTGATCATGTATGACTGAACTCTTGCTAGTCATGGCATTTTGTACGACTAGCTTCATGATCATCAAATATGTAATGTATGGGACGCCTTGCTATTATATATTTGGTACTCTGACATCTTGTAATTACTATTGCTTGCTTGTGATTGAGACAATAGGCTTGTTCATGACCTTAGGAGACCGCTGGCTTGTAGTTAAACCCTCATGTATCTAGACAGCCGTGACCGTATAGTGAGATGGATTCCATTTCATATACGTAGCTGGCTATGTCTGCCCCCGCTCTCCAGTATTCTGGTTCTGGGGCGTGACACCTATAGTCAAGATAGACTAATACCATATTACACTACAACCTTTCCAATAGATTGTCCAAGTCCATCTAGGTTGTGAACTATTTATATACTCCATAGGAAACTGATAATATGATCTTCTGTGTGACACCACACACCATATTATCTACAATATAGAATATCAGACATTTGCATTAACACTTGCAACAAATACAATATGCAAACATTTGCCCATATGATTTTCATTCAAAATTTAAGGAAATAAGGTTACTACAAAAGTGATGCTTTTAGTATATAACCCTAACAGCGACGTTTACTATTGAAAAAATATATAAATTGTAATAAATACGGAGAATAATAGTCGATCCGGTTGACGGTCTTGGAACTGGACGAAACTTATGTCGTAGGGCAAGTTCGACGTTGCGCATCCAAGGGCGCAAGTCTCGTCCCGAACCAAATAGCGTACAGAGAATAATTACAAATTTTCGTAGAATAACAATACGGTGAAATTCGAATGATACAGGCAAAATTAGTCGCCCACAATCGACAAATTCGAGTTCCGTTGATTTTCAGATGCCGACTATGACCATACGCGCCTTTCGGTGTAATACGTTCGTGCCGGGATCTTGGATTAACTGGACGATACCGGTCCGTGAATTTTAGTTAAAACATAAATGTTTAAGTAGCTCACTTCAAGCCTCAGGACGAGTGATTAAATGATGGACAATAACAAATGCGACAACAACAATGGTCTTTATTTTCTTAGTTGAATGGACATGAATGGACATGAATGGACATACATATGAATGTTGTATCACGTTCATATTGAGTATGGCGCTTAACTTGTTTTTTTATTTCTTAGTTGTTTCAATTGGATTGTAAACTTATCTTGCGTATCCACATTTGTCATATATTATAAATCACCGATACTTCAATAATGGCCCTTGGTACTGGTACTTACCCCATATTTGTACTGTTCAGCTACAACTTCTTAAGTTTCGGCTACATCTATAGTTCCAACACTTGAATATAGACTTGGTATGGTTCCATAAGACAAAGTAATATATATATATATATATATATATATATATATATATATATATATATATATGAAAAAGGTAATTATATTAATTTTCAAAAAATGGATGCTCGGCTTATATGCTGAGCACCCTACAACTTAGAGACAACTCTCCACTCTCTAGTACACTTTAAACCATACGTCTATGTTGTCCTTTAGTTCTCCGAGTACTAACCTAGATGCCTAAGGGTTTTTTCTCTATGTTACATCATGTACGCCCCCTTGGCGAACTTTTCTCATACTTAGGTTCAAGTCACTTTCCATTCACTATAGTCAGCTTCACAGTTTCTCCTACTGCGACCTCAGTTTCTCCTATTATGCCCTCAGTCCTACTCATATCATGATTCCCGTAATTGGAATTAGGATGGCTCTTGAACCTTGGTTGGAGCTCCTCACCCACCATATCAATCTCCTAATTGGTACCGAGGTCAGAGGAAATCTCCAAACGAGGCCCGAGCGAAGGTATGACCGTCTCACTTCCCCTAGCAAGCTGAGGAACTGAGGGGATTTCAAGGTAGGGTCGACAACCATCAGACCACTTCCCAAATTTGACGGGTGGTCCGACTAGATAATGGAGTTTCTGTTGTACTACCCTTGAAGGGACTCGGATCGAACTATCAATACTATCGGGACATGACTCAGCAGGTCTGGAAACTAAGACCTTTGACAGATTAGATCGATTGGATAGATTCCCCAGCCATACCAACCTCTGAGGTTTCTCTTAAAACCTCCACCACTTCCTCGCGGAGCACGTCACTTGTCGGATATGGACAGTTAGACTCCATGTGACCGATACACAGACATGACTTGCACATCGGGTGAAGCCACTCGTACATGACTGGTTGAGCAAGTTTGGATCCATCCAGAAGATGGACAAAAGTAACCTTAGGTAGATCCGTATGAGCCATAATCTCAACCACTACTCGTGCAAACGCAAGCCTCTTTCGCCAGGCCGTGACTTTTCTATTTGCATAGGAATGCCCACCACACTCGCGATTTTGCAAGTGTTGAAACATTTCACAAATGAAGAGGTAGACGAGGGAGTTGAATCCATACCAAAACTGCGGTAAACAAATCCCGTTCCAACGAGAATGTCGACTTCCATTTTTTCAGGATGATCAGACGTCCGTATCTAAGGGCCCTCATTGAGAACCACAATGAGGTCTGCCTCCAGTGCAAACTTGATAAAGAAACATCCGTTCTCACGGGAATAAATTGTCAAACCACCTATCGGTCACAGACCTGACGCACAAACGCAGAGAAAGCAAGGTACGAAGGGCGGTCACCAATTGCATAAACCACTAAGATGTTTTCCCGTTCAGCTACTGATATTGCAATGTCCGTATCTGCAACAACAACAGTTCGCACTCCGTCATTCACCGTCTGCGTCTCGGACGAGCTAAGGATCTCCTCACAGACAGAGGATGAAGAAGAGGAGGAGGACACACATAGATCAGCCCAATATGAAAGTCGCACAGAGGCATATGTGAACTCCTCTCCATGGATAACATGTCTTGCCGATGCATCCAGCTGCTAGTCGTCACTACGATGATGCAGACCAGATTAGAGCGACAAAGCATGTACTCTGACTTATCCGAACTTCGAAGACGCAACTCCTCCCTTGTGAATAGGTTCGTGATTGATGCGTCCACGAGAGACCGCAATCTTCTCAACCACCCATTGCAGTGGCACTGCCTTTCGCGACTTTTCTACACCGCTTAGATCTCCTAACCATTGTCCAACCGGACTTTTCGGTCGGAGAACCATCTCTAGGAGGAGGACGGACATTCATAACCGCATCTCCTTCGCGGAGAAGAGCACCTGCAACGGACTTGCCGGAGACGCCATTCAGGACATGCTGAACTTCCTCCCCCAAACTAATCTCTCCATGCACCCCGAAGGTCCTGGTCCCGCCGTGCTTGGTCGCCTTTGCCTACGGTAAACAGCCGTCCACCTGACGGCACTAGAAAAAGGATCTACGGGGAGGCTCTTCCCTCTGTCGTCGCTATAAAAAATAAGGGTTCCAGGAGTATTGCCTTAAGAGAAAGAGAAGACATGTTTTTTCATATATATATATACACACACACACGCACATAAGAAAAAGAATTTTCGGGGGGTCTTGGCTGCACCTCTCCGGACCCGCTGGTTATGCCCCTGCATATATGCTTAACAGGAATAATCCACTTCTCCGTGGGATCGACCCACCCACCAGCGAGGATGAGCTATGTCTCCACCTGCTAACCACTAGAGCCAGAAGGCTTTATATATATATATATATATATATATTCCATGGGATCGAAACCACCCAGCGAGGATGAGATGTCTCAACCTGCTGACTACTAGAGCCAATATTTATAAACAAATTAAGTTTCATCCTACATTGGGAAAAATCTAGGGAGACATACTACTCCCACATATATATTCACTCTTTTCGAAACAAATCAAGTCCATTATGTTGAGCCAACTTCTCAACACTTCTATTCACTTTTCGATCATTGAGGGTTATATTCACCATTAGGTTTAGTGCAATTATTAGCTAGTCCTGATTGCCAATTGACCTCAAATTAGCCTAATCATTTTTATAATTACCTTTATTTTTGTAGAAGATTATATAAGTTCATTTATGCTTTTTTGCTTTTGCTATCTATGGACAACTATTACTATAGCTGTCTATGGAAACCTATTACATAGGTATCCAATTTTTGTATCCTTTATATATTTAGCATAAGAGCCCCAATAAATTTGATCCTTTGACTTGAGAAAATGTAGCTATTTCCACATGGTATCATTCTATCAGCGCTCTAGGATCCAACCACCAACCTTTTGCTTCCCCCTTACCCTCCAAATCCTAGCCACCATCCTTCCCTTTCCCATTACCCCTCAAAACCCTATATGCCACACCATCTCTAACCCTAATCTAGAAATCTTAGTCGTTGAGTATAAAAACCCTACTTATCACCCCTAACCATAACCCAGAAACTATATCTGCTACTGTATAAAAACCCAAATCCTAGCCGCCGGTATAATCTCTACCCAATCCTAGCTGCTACTATACCTGGCCCTAGATATGACTGAAAATTCACAGCAGAAGACAACGAGACGAAGAAGGCAACAACAAGTGACTAGTGGAAGTCTCCCCGGCTACTCTCCTCCTTCCTCATCTCTGCATCCATCATTGGCGACCTCTGACACCAGCCCCCTCTATACACTTGAGCATTTTTTCTCACCGCGTCTTCCAATTTATTTTTCTTTAGCTCCTTGCTGTTACCGACTATACCCTTTGGCACCGATTTCTATCTCCGGTCTCTATTGATATCATAGTTTGTAGTATCGACCGATACCAATACTGTTTTGCATGTCCCGATCTGATAAGGTATCGATAGTGACCGATACCGACGTTGGGTGTCTCTTTCTCAATCAATTCGACATAGAAAAATGAACGAATAGGACCAATCAACAAGGGCGTAACAACATAGTAAGATTATAAAAACATGTAAATGTAGAAAACTTATTTATTGCAGGTAAACCAATCCACAAGGGTGATTATTATTTCATTTAATTTCAAAATTACTAAGAAATGACATAGAAAATATTTAAATTATGGCTAAATGTATATTTTTCCCTATTTTTATTATAATTTATTAATAATTATTTGTTTTCCGATACCAAAAAATCAGATATTTCGATTCGAAAATGCCGATACCGGTACTCATAGGAATTGTCCGATATCGATTCTGAAACTGATAGTGTGTACTTATTGATATCTCTCTCTATACCTCTCTTTGCGATCACCATTAAATCTTTCCATTCTCCCTTTTCCTCGATTTTGAACAGGCCCCGTGTTTTACTCGTAGCCACATCTCCATCTGACGACGTGTCCTATCAGGTGCGCTGCGTATTCCTGGGTTGCTTATAGCTACAATCCATCTGCTAATACTTCCTCAACTCAGCAAACAGGAAGTTTGTGGCCCACTTTAACTGATATGGTCCACTTGCTCCCTTGGCCCACCAGTCAGCTGTACTCTGCCATATCCAATTCAGCTGCGGACCGACATGTCAGCTTTTGGTGAACAACCCCTCTTGTTATAGCCACTCTTTGGCAAACTTGGCAGCAAACGTGACCTTACCCACATGTTCTCCATTCCACTTGACAGTACTTGGCATGGCCCACTTGTTCTCTTAGCCTGGCCACTAACACCTAAAGTCAGGCCCACTCTTTTGTACTGGCCCAATTCTCAGCACTTGATATTTTGCTCTTTCTTCAGGTTCAACACTTCCTCTCTTGCCGTCCAAGATGGCCGCAACAATCATGCACAACTCACTTTTTGTTGCCTGCCTTGAAGGCTGCAACTCAATTCTCTCGCCACCCAAGATGGAAGGACTACCACTCACTGTCATGAAGGCTGCAAATCTACTCGTTCTCTCGGTGCCCAACATGTCTGCAAATCTCGTGCTCTCGCTGCCAAGAAGGCTGCAACTCGTCAGCGTTGCTGACTCTAATTCACTTTCTCGTCGCCAAAGATTGTCGTGACTTTCACACTCTTTTTGCCAAAAAGACCACAACTCACCCTCTCCAGCTGCCTCAAGTGTCGCAACTAAATTCACTCTCACTGTCCAGATGGTTGCAACTCCCCCTTGCAGCCTGAAAGGCCGCAACTCTAGTTGCCAATTTGGTTACAACTCTCTCTCCCCATTGTTTATACAGTTCCTCTTCAAGCTGGACTTGATTGCCATCTGTGCTTCAGATTGCACAGGGGACTGTGGACTGGCATTTACGTTTTCCCCTTTGATAGCTATTGACAACTGTTACAATAGCTGTCCGTGAACATCTGTTACATATCTGGCAACTTTTGTATCCTTCATCATTAGCATAAGAGCCTTACTGAATTTGATCTTTTGAGTTGAGACAATGTAGCTGTTTCAACAATTTTAAATATCCCATAGTTCTTTTCTTTCTTTGTACAAAGACATCTAAATTAAATATGAAAGTATGGAGGTGTAGGATGGCATTTATCGATGCAAAGATCTTCATAATGTCTAAGTTACTTTCTTCCATATGCTCTTCTTGATCTTATA
This sequence comes from Iris pallida, assembly GCA_029216955.1. Taxonomy (NCBI): domain Eukaryota; kingdom Viridiplantae; phylum Streptophyta; class Magnoliopsida; order Asparagales; family Iridaceae; genus Iris; species Iris pallida. The sequence continues at coordinate 2,539,333 of JANAVB010033017.1, forward strand.
TTTTCCATTAGTGAATAATTCTTTTCAGGATACCATACTAAGATGGTGAATAAGCTTTTTTATTTGGCTTATCTGACAATCCACGATGAACTCAAATAGTGACGACTTTGTTGGCTTATCTTGCATGTGGCTGTCGGAGATGTGACATCCTTCATTAAGTTCCTGTGTTGATGTGTTAGATAATTTCATAACCTTTTCCTCTGTTTATTCAAGTCCATCAAGTGCACTTGTAATCCCTAGTCACGAATGCTTTCTTGTGCTGACACGGAGTCTTACAAGCGAATTCGTAAGATGTCTACTGTCTTCTTATAATGTCGATCTTAATCTCAACCTTGAAGTTCTTTGAGAATAAGTGTCATTAAAGAATTTCGAAATTCGTTGCAGATACCTCACTGAGCAGCTTCAAAGGGTCCAAATTGTAAATGACGTTAACAAGGTAAATGCTCCTTATCTTAGTTTATATAATTCCCTTGTCTACACACAGTTTAAATTTTTTTAATTTGTATTTTTCATGAAGGATTTTGTGATCGAGGCTTTGAGATCAATTGCGGAGTTGGTTACATATGGTGACCAGAATGATCCATCTTTCTTTGAGTGAGTTATCTCAGGTTTGTTCAGTTCATGGATATCATTTTGACTATTTGCAACTAATATTTTATTAATGTATCGGGCATTTTCAGGTTCTTCATGGAAAAGCAGATTATGGGTGAATTTGTTCGTGTATTAAGAATCAGTAGACCTTCACAAGTTGCACTTCAGTTGTTACAGACGATGAGTATTATGATCCAAAATTTGAGAAGCGAACATGCAATCTGTAAGTGTAACAACAGAAACAGTAATGATTAAGGTATTAGTTTACCCATTCCTTTTGTTATATAATATTATGACTACCCTCCTTTTGGGTTTATATGATGCAGACTATATATTCAGTAATGAGCACATTAACTTCCTCATAACATATTCCTTTGACTTTCGAAATGAAGAGCTACTGTCTTATTACATATCCTTTTTAAGGTATGTAAATGCACCTACTGTACTACATGATGTTCTGTCTTCAGATTGTTCGTCTCTTTTAGCTTCATTCTTTGTCTACATATTATTTTGACCGCTCATGTAAACACAACATACTTGTTTTTTGAAGGGCAATTAGCGGAAAGTTGAATCGAAATACAATCTCTTTGCTAGTGAAGACTCAAAATGTATGGATCTCACCATCTTTTCTTTAACCAGAAATGCTTGTACCTGTTTCCAATTTAATGTTTATCACAACAGTATTAACTTTGAAATCTGAGTTTTATTTGTAAATGCTTTGATTTGTGAATGAATTGAATTCGAGTACATACATATAACCGATACACGGGTCACTGATAGGGATTCATACTGAAGTTTATTGTTCTTATATCTTCAGTTAGTCATGATATAAAATAGCTTCTGCTATTTACAGTAAATGCAACAGTGATGAGACTTTAATGTTTTCTACAAACCATTGTGTCATCCTTCCTTATTAGAGAATAAATAAGCAACCTGAAAGTGTATGTTTTTTATTGAGATAAATATACCGAAGGAAACTAAGAAGAAACAACTTACTGTCACCGATAATAATCAACTTCGGTCACATAATATCAATAATATATGAAATACTATCTCTATCATTTGCGGTTCTAATCTTAAGATGTTTTATCATGTGTAGCTGGTCTTGGACTATATTTAATCAAGATGAGTATGGTAATGTTCACGATTCTCATAACAAGGACAACTTTAAAGGGTGTCTGCCCTGCTGCAGTAGGCCCCTGTCTAGGCATTTCGGATGCACTAACACCTAGACAACTAGTATTTTGGCTGTGAGATCCTGAGGTGCCATCCTTCGAATGGGAGGCAACCACTACCTTGACCTGTTGTCACTAACCATTGTGTCATCCTTCCTTACTAGAGAATAAATAAGCAACCTGAAAGTGTATGTTTTTTATTGAGATAAATATACCGAAGGAAACTAAGAAGAAACAACTTACTGTCACCGATAATAATCAACTTCGGTCACATAATATCAATAATATATGAAATACTATCTCTATCATTTGCGGTTCTAATCTTAAGATGTTTTATCATGTGTAGCTGGTCTTGGACTATATTTAATCAAGATGAGTATGGTAATGGTCACGATTCTCATAGCAAGGACAACCATGCAAAACAAAATATTCTTCGAGGATAAACAGTGTTTTAAAGGGTGTCTGCCCTGCTGCAGTAGGTCCCTGTCTAGGCATTTCGGATGCACTAACGCCTAGACAACTAGTATTTTGGCTGTGAGATCCTGAGGTGCCATCCTTCGAATGGGAGGCAACCACTACCTTGAACTACCTCGGAGCGTCTCACCCGTGTTAGGTCGCCTCAAGCGCTTTGACGTGCATTGTCTTAAATGTGATGCGGCCTAAGCCATTTTTTGAATTTTAAATCTGGGCCATGCCAAATAAAATATATAAATATTATTGATAATTTATTACATGTATTAGAGAATTTTTTATGAACAATAGTTTTTTCTCTTATGGTTTCTTTCTCCTATGTGTTTGTCCTAACCTACTGCACCCCAATATCTGTTTTCCACTCCAAAAGAGCACTCCACAAACCAGTAGGTAGTTCTCTCTCTCTTGCTTCTTCTCTTAAATATAGACTTTGTTTTTCTCCTATGCCAAGATCCAAGGATTTCGACGCTAGCGATGACTTATGACCGTTGTTGATCTCTATGATAAAAAATCCTTTTCGTATTATTAAATGATGAAGGATTAGTACATCATGATCTTTAACTTAAAATCACCTTCAACGACTCAGTGTTGATTGCTAATTCATGGAACATGGCTCTTTAATCTCTTCTCATAGTGCTTCTATCTAGAGCCGTGATGTATGCAAATAAGACTAGTTGAATACCAAGCCTTAAGCATCTTTATTTGCCTACACCACCTACAATTTTTATATCTTTAACAAACTATATTGCGAGCTTCTGATACTGCCTAGAGCCCAATTAGGCCAGGGAGGGTCTGGTTGGATCAAGTTAAACTAGCTTGCATGCATGGGGTGGAAGCTTCGTTGTCTTGTCTGTCAATATGATTAACATGTGTTTTTTTACAATTGTCACGACACAAGCTGCATAACAAGGCACAAGGTTTACACACCGCCTCGAGGTGCAAGGCACATGGCGAGGCGGATGCCTCATTGAAGTGAGACACAATTTTATTATTTTAAAACTCAACAAAGTACAATAAGATTGAAATATCCTAATCAATTTATTGTGTAGATAGCTTAAATGGAAACAAAATGGAAAATAATTTAGAAAAATTACAAATTCTCACCTGATGGGTTGTTGGATTCGATAATGGTCTCGGGTTGTTGGATTAGATAACGGTGGGCAGTCCGTAAACGTAAGATCGATGTCGGTGCTTACTATGAACTGTTTGATCTAGGGATGAAAAAAGTATAAAATAATCCATAAGAAATAAGTTGCAAAATGAAAGAGTCCACTTGAGGAGGATTACTAGATTTTGGTAGCGAAATTTCATCGGTGTAGGAAATCAACGACAAAGGTTAAAGCTTAAATGGAAGCTATGAAAAAAAGACAAGTAGACCATGAATTTTTTTTCTTTTCTGAAAGTCGCAAGTTAGAATCCTTTTGGTGACACGTTGTTGGAAATCGAAGGACGAGGGTCAACAAGGATTGATGAATAACTGAAAGAGGGTTGAGAGATAAAGTAAGTGGGGAGAGAATTGTGAAAATAAAGAGTTAAAGATAACATACCAACGGATTTATGATTGAGAAAACAAAGTAAAACCTAATATATCTTCTCAGGCTTCATGCACCGGTGCCTCAATGTGCTATGTGCCTCGCGCCATGGTGTGTCTTTGGCGTGCACCTTGCTGCGCCACGCTGTGCCTCGCGCCTCGCTGCGCCATTGACAACACTTGTTTTTCTTGTCCAAACTAGGGCCAAGTTTAGTGAGATAGGTTATCATTGTGTGTTTTGGTGAGTACACGAGTCTTGTTGATCTTTCTTGTGTACAAGTGTATATGTAATGGTGCACGAGTTTGTATGCATGTGTGTATGTGCTTGTCTGCCATGGTGCATGTGTGTGTGCATTGCATGTAGACACTAGCCTGTATTACGTCAGAACACGATCAACACTTGCATGAGGTTGGACCTCAAAGTTTTTATAGGAAATCGTTCATTTTCTTGCCAGGTGCTGCATTTCCGTGACCCCTTGCACCTTTCACGATCTTTTGCGAATCTGGCGACCCTTCTGCACCTCGATCATCTGGATTATCACTCTCATTTCCATCTCATTGGTTACTTAGAATAAAAATAGGTTTGATGTACATCACACTAGCCTGCAACTATCTAAGACAACCCTCTTAATCACATTAACTCCTGTCAACTCATCATTATTGTGGTCTATTGATTGCTGAAAAATAAAATAAGGTGACTCATCAGCCTTGGCACTTGTAACTATATATATATATATATATATATATATATATATATATATATATATATATATATATATATGAGTTTTTCATACTTTATCATTTTGACATTTGGCAACCTTAACATTTATAAAAAAATAGAATAAAAAATAGAAAAAATGTTAAAAAATATAAAAATTTAAAATTTAAATTTTTTTAAAAACAATAAAAAAGGAAAATTTAAAAAATTAAAATAATTTTTTTAAAAACAATAAAAAAAGAAAAAAGGAAAAAAAAAGTAATTTATAAGTTGTAATGTAATTGGGATTATACGAGTTTTATGATGTGATTGGTTGTAAAAGAAAGTGGTGTAAAGTAATCAAGCTTGTAATGGCCATTACATTAAATCTTAATGTTTTTTGCCTAACCAATCACCGATACAATGTAATGTCAAATACTGTCCAATCCTGCAAACCAAATGCACCCTAACTTGTTGAAGAGACCATAGGCAAAGAGTAAAAGCGAAGCATCATCTTGTCTTTCATGAATGCTAATGAAAATCAAGTCAAAGTAGAAAATTCGCAAAAGCCCTTCAATTCCAAACATAGCAGAGTAAGCAAACATTCTAATATGGTCAGAGTATATATGGAAATTAGCCATTGCCTATATTGATGCTAAGTCTTAATCCATAAGGATTAGGGTAAATTGTCAAAAAAAAAAAAGACATTCCAACTCAACAAATAACCTCTCAAATATTTGTTCTTGAACCATTTGTGCTCTGTTCCATTGGATCAATCTCTTAAAATTTGACAGGGACAAAATTACCCCTGCTATTTACTATAATATTCAAAAAACAGAAAAAGACAAAGAAAACAACCTATCTTTCTCCTCTTATCTTCTACTTTCATAGACACTAACGACCACAACAGAGTCCTACTTCCTTCTAAAATTTACTTGATCGTCTTGGTCCTGTATGGGGATCGACCCCTACGAATCAATCATCCATTTTAATGCAAGGAGACATTCGAGATGCCACAATAGCAAGCTGATGTTCTCGATATTCACATGGACCACTTAGGAAATGGAATGTGGGAGTCGAAGTAGGTGATTCTTTTGGCGGACGATACGAGCCATTAGTCAATACAGCAATTCCAGTAAGAGGGTGTTTTGAAGGAGAATGATGCCATTGTTAATTTTGAACTTTTGATTGAAAAGATTTATGTGAAAGGGAATCGAGCAACATTCACAGTATCAATATTGGAGTTGTTTTTGGACCTTCTTATGAGTATTGGTGCAATTTCAACGTTGGAATTGTTTTCGGACCTTATGAAAATTGTTGTAGTGGTTTCAATAGTTTTGGCGGTTTCAGGATCGAAGTTTCGGAGTTCTTTGTTTCAATAACTAAAAATTATTAAAAGCTAGAAAAACATTTGACACATTTAGGCATACTTGTATGTACTATTTGCAGTTTACTATTTCTCGTTGTGAATGGAATGATAGTTATCATTGATAAATCATCTAATCCAAAATAGATAGTCTTAAATGGAACAATATTAAGATGGATGAATGTTGTGAATTTAATAAATTTATAGATCTACCAACTTTGACAAATGGTAATTTATGCCTTGTGTCGTTAAAGGATATTATCGGCACATTATAGTGTAGGACCGTTGAGCACCTCTAGAGGGGGGGTGAATTGAGTGAGTGCGAGTGCAGCGGAAAATAACCAATTTTAAAAATTATGAACAGATAACTATGGCAGTAAATAAGAGAGTAAATAAATATAGCAAGAGATAGAGAGATCAAACTCAGTGACACAACGATGTATACTGGTATCCCTCTGAGAGGACTAATCTAGTCTCGAGTACTCTTGCTCGATGTTAATCCACTAAGGCACAAGCTAATTGAGAGCTTGCAGTCTCTTACAACACCTTGCTTGGTGACAAGTGCACGACCAATTTCACAACACCGTGCTTGGTGACGAGCGCACGACCGGCTCCACAACATAGATAATTTTTGTACTTTGCACAACCTCTTTACAACTCTTGAGAACCAAAAGACTCTAGATCAAAATAGATATTACTGGCTTTTGGCTAAGAGGAGAGTATGTGTGATATGAAAACTTTTGATCGGATGAAAACACTTATTGAATAGAGAAGAGAAGATGAAAATGATTGAGTGATTTGGAATGAGAATTTCTCTTCTATTTATAGGTGTTTTCTGGGACCGAACTCGGGCAGAGTTCTGATGCAAAGATTTCGCATATGAATGTTGCATGCAGATTTGGAGGCAACAAATATTTTAATTTAAACTGACCGAGCTCGGGCCGAACTCGGTTTGAGTTTTGTCTAGGTAAAAATGTTAAACATTTGTAAAATATTGTTGCAGAAAGGAATATAACTTTTTGGTAGATGGAATATGGATATGTAGGCTGTATAAAAAAGTGGACTAAGATTAACCTAAGCCAGTATTATCCAGTCGATCTTACAATTTATATCCTAGACTCAATAAAGATAAAATACATAATAAATTGTAAAATGACTCGGACTAGATTCTAATGAAAGTAAGCTTGAGACTGATGATTTACGTGCTTGATGATGCAGTAGTACGCTTGTTGATATTGATTTCACAAGACCTGAAATGATTAGCAGCAGTTCGTATATTTTGTGTATTGGCTTAAGTTTATGTCGATTATTAAAATCGGGTGTGACTATGGAATGGGCCAACAATCTCCCCCATTTTGATAATTGACAAACTTGAGTCTATACCAAAATATATCTGAAATAGAACAAATAAAATTACTTGAAATTTTTTTTGGTAGTCTTTCTTTGAATGTTGTTTTTGGTATTGCGCTCTTTCTCCCGTCAATGAAAAAATGGTTTTTGCTCCCCCGTAATGTGTGAAGCCAACAATGTTCATCAAACAGACAAGGTAATACTAGAGAGATAACAACATTTCCACAAATAACAAGTGCATAAAAAGAAATAACTAGTAGTGAAATACTGAAAAATGTCATACATAATAGAAAGATACAACCATCATCATTATCACAAAATGCTAATAAATGTCTAACTGAAAAGTTTAGACAAAAAAAAAAAACTACATCATAGATCATCATCTATCAGCCCTATCCAAAATCCACTAGCTCAAGTCCTCATCACATCGGAGTGTCGTCACCTCCAGGAGCATCCGATGGAAAATATGCAGCAGTAGGATCGAAGTGAGGAAATATCGCCTCATCGTCGAACCTGGGTCCAGGGAAGCTCGGGTGAGGAAGTATGGTAAGTGGATGTGATGGGTCATGAGAGAGACTCCAGTGAAGATCAGCAATGCTGTTCCGCAACACCTGAGCCTGGGTGATATGGCGAAACTCTGAGTCAAGATAGCCCTGATGACGTTGCGCAGAGAGGGCAACGAAATCATCAAAACGCTGATAGAAGCCAGGGTCAAAACCTGGAGCAGGGGCTGGAGCAGCAGCAGGAGGAGCCTCGGGGTCAGCATCTGGAACAGGCTCAGCACCAGGAGGCAGAGGAGGAGTAGGGTATAACTTAGACCTACTAAGCTCTATGGCAGTGGAGGAGTAAGAACATGTTTGAAGATCGATTTCAAACCCTTCTAAAGATAGAAGCCAAATGCATGGGATAGACGAGGTTGCGTCCTGCATTTCTGCAGTTGAGCATCCAGGCCATCATAGTCTTGGGAACAGAGAATGAAATGCCAAAGTGAATATGGTACATGGCTGGCAATTCCAAGAAGGTAATCTCATCAGAGGATCCCTTCTTCGGAAGAAGAACAGAGAATACAAACCTATGGAGTTCATAGAAGTTTTGGTTGAGATGCTAAACTCTTCTAGGAACAGGTTTGGGATGGCACAAAAGTTCTTTGAAGGAATCAAGAGTGACACCTTCAGGGAATTGAATGTGATGAATATCCACTAAAGCTTCACCTACATCAGGAACATGGAAGTATTCACTGATGTCGGTGGCGCTGAATTCTAGTTCTTGTCCAGCAACGCAATAATAGAAATTTCCGTTATCTTTTACTTGCAGGTTGCAGTAAAACATACGGACAACATTATCATAAATATTCTCAGCTACTTCGAAAAAGTCACGAAAGCCGAGACGGTCGAAAGTGGGAGCATATTTAAAAGATAGTAAAGTTTACACGTGCTCCAGCACAAATTCTACGACCAGAAAAAGAGTCAAACCAAAGGTCCAAAAATTCCTTGTCAGAAAAAAGATCGGAATCATAATCATCGGATCCCATAGGTCTAGCTGGACTAAAGACATTAGTGGGAACATAGTCAGAGGAGGATGATCCTGCATGTGAGGAATCAACCTTTCTCTTTTGGTTCTTGGGTGCCATAGATGAGAAGAAGAGGATAATGGAATACCTTAGAAGAGGACGAAGATGATGGAGAAGAATAGCCCACTAGACTCCTGAGAAGCTTGAAAGGAAGGAGGAGGAAGAGTTCTTGGGAGTAATGGAGGGTTTTTCTCGGTTGAGAGATGAGAAAAAGTGGAAGGAAGAAGAGGTTTAAATAGAGCTAGGGCCGGCTGTTCGGTTCTGGAATCTGAACAGCGCCGACTGAACTCGGTCCGAACTCGGGCAGAGTTCGGTCCGAGTTCGGCTGCTTGTATTTCCAATGCCATAAATGCAGTATTTGTTTAAAAAATTTGAATTTATAACGGTTGACTTCTTCATTTAATAACTTCTATTACTTTGGGTTAGCTATAGGGGCTGGATCCCAGCTAGCGGTAGTCCGAAGACTAGTGCACCGTGTCGCTTCGTGCTATTTACACCTGTATGACAGGAGGACCCTTTCGGCTTGTACCCAAAATAATTTCTGTTAAATAAATTACGAAGTTTCGAGTTATAAAAGTAAATTTAATAAACATACTACATTATGAATCTGAAAATTCAAGGATGCCGAGCTCTCGCCTCATAATGTTAAATCGGTCTTCAGCCATTGGTTTTGTGAAAATGTCTGCTAGTTGATGATCTGTGTCAATAAACTCCAGGCAGATGTTCCCGTGTTGGTGACCACGTAAAAAGTGATGACGAATCTCAATGTGTTTTGTGCGTGAGTGACATATGGGGTTCTTAGTCAGGTTAATAGTGCTAGTGTTATCACAATAAATAGGAATCTTAGTGTAGTGCAGATTGTAGTCGTCTAGGGTTTGCTTCATCAACAAAATTTGCCCACAGCAACATCCTGTGGCGATATACTCGTCCTCAGTAGTTGATAATGCTACAGAATTTTGTTTCTTGCTAAACCATGAGACTAAGGCTTTTCTAGGAAATGACACGTACCGCTGGTACTTTTACGGTCTACTTTGCATCCTGCAAAATCCGCATCCGAGTAACCTATCAGATCAAAGGATTTGGTTTTAGGATACCACAAGCTGACTGTAGAAGTTCCCTTAAGGTATCGGAAGATACGCTTAACGGCACTTAGGTGTGATTCCTTAGGATTTGTCTGGTATCGTGCACAGATGCAAACACTGAACATAATATCAGGACGACTAGCAGTTAAATATAATAAGCTACCAATCATACCTCGATACTTACGCTGGTCGACAGGTTTTCCACTTTCATCAGTGTCAAGCTTTGTAGAAGTAGCCATTGGAGTTCCGATAGGCTTTACATTATCGAAGTCGTACTTTTTCAGTATATCCTTCGTATACTTGGTTTGATTGATGAATGTTTTCTTTGAGTGTTGTTTGATCTAGAGTCCTAGGAAGAAGTTCAGCTCTCCCATGATACTCATCTCAAATTCACTCTGCATACACTTAGCAAACTCGTGACAGAGTTTTTCATTTGTAGAACCGAATATAATGCCATCAACGTATATTTGCACAAGAAGAATGTCATCATCTAAAGATTTGATAAACAAAGTTGTATCAACTCTTCCTTTTGAAAAACCATTATCAAGTAAGAAGACACTTAGACGTTCATACCAAGCACGAGGTGCCTGTTTGAGTCCATAGAGTGCTTTCTTAAGCTTGAAGGCGTGATCAGGTTTTTGAAAATCTTCAAAGCCAGGGGGTTGTTTCACAAAAACTTCTTCTTTTAGAAATCCGTTCAAAAATGCACTTTTCACGTCCATTCGAAATAGTTTAAAATCATTAAAACATGCAAATGCACAAAACATGCGGATAGCTTCTAGTCTAGCAACAGGAGCATGTCTTGTCATAATCAATACCTTCTTCTTGATTATAACCTTGTGCCACTAGACGTGCTTTGTTGCGTAGAACTTGTCAATCTTCACTTAGTTTATTTCGGAACACCCATTTGGTACCAATTATCGATTGACCAATAGGTTTAGGAACAAGTTCCCAAACTTGGTTTCTCTCAAATTGATTAAGTTCCTCTTGCATGACATTAATCCAAAACTCATCAGTAAAGACATCTTCTATATTCTTAGGCTCTATTTGAGAAATGAAAGCTACATTTGCTGCTATTTCAGAATCTCTAAGAGAGGAGCGTGTACTTACACCTTTTGATACATCACCTATAATGAGTGTCTCTGGATGATCTCGTAAAAACTTCAATGATTCAAATTTATGAGTCAGATCTTCCACATGACTCTTATCGGTTTTTGCTTGTACACCTTCATCATCACTGTTGCTAGATCTGTGACTATTAAGCTCATCAAAAGTAACGTTAATAGATTCTTTAACAATCATAGACCTTTTATTGAAAATTCTATCTCCCTTACTCTTAGCAGCATATCCGAGAAATATTCCTTCATCTGCTTTAGAGTCGAACTTACCCAAGTTGTCCTTGGTGTTCAGGATAAAACAGCGACATCCAAAAACTTTGAAATAAGAAATGTTTGGAATCATTCCAAACCAAAGTTCATAAGATATTTTCTTCGAGATGGGTCGAATTAACACCATATTTAAAACATGACAGGCTGTGCTAACAGCTTCTGCCCAAAAATATTTAGGAAGATTATGCTGATTCAGCATGACTCTAGCCATCTCGCTTAGAGTACGGTTCTTCCGCTCCACAACACCATTCCGTTGAGGAGTTCTAGGACAAGAAAATTCGTGGTAGTACCCACTATCATCAAAAACTTTTTGAAATCAGTATTTACGAATTCGCCACTATGATCACTTCGGATACGAGTAATCATGAAGCCTTTTTCGTTTTGTACCTTTTTGTAAAATAACTGAAATTCAAAAATAGCATCACTTTTGTTTGATAAAAAGTAAATTCAAGTAAAACGAGAGAAATTATCAACAATGACAAAAGCGTAGAGCTTACCGCCAAGACTAGCGACTCTACTAGGACCAAATAAATCCATATGTATCAACTGCAAAGGTCTAAAAGTACTTACAGCGTTGATGGATTTAAATGTAGACCTATGTGCTTCGTTCTTTTCACAGTCAGCACATACCATATCTCTCTTGAATGGAATCTCGGGGTCCTTTTACCAACTTCTTAGTGCTCAGTCGTGAGATAGTGTCCATATATGCATGTCCTAGTCTCAAATGTCATAGCCAGCTTTCATCTAGATTAGCTATTAGGCATCTTTCTGCATTATTAGTACTCTCCAGAAAGAAAACATAAATATTATCTTCTCTAATCCCTTCATATACGGAATTACCAGATGACATATCATATATGGTACATTTGTCTTTTACAAAATTGATACCATAACCATTATCAGCCAAATGACTTATGCTTAGTAGGTTATGTTTCAATTCTGTAACTAGACAAACGTCTTTTATTACAGGATAAGGAGATATACCAACAGTGCCATTGCCAATGATATCACCTCTCAGATTATTTTCGAAGGAGACGTATCCTTCTTTCTTCATCGATAGCGTGACGAACAAAGATGCATCACCAGTCATGTGCCGCGAACATCGGCTATCGAGGATCCACTTGCTTTTAGCATGAGAGGGTTGAGGGTTCACCTACAAAACAAGTAGATGAATCCTTTGGTACCCATTTACTGAAGGGTGCATATTGATTAGTCTTAGGTCTCCAAAATAAAGTGCGATTGTCAACAAGTTTCCTTGCTAAACAATACTGTGATATGTCCTTGAGTACCACAATATGTGCAAGTGAGTTTAGAAACAGTGGTAGTTGAAATTGTGTTGACATGCCTATTTGGTTTCTTTGAAAACCTATAAGTGAAAGCATGGTGATAATCGTGTTTCTTTCGTGCTTTCTGAGTTTTAGTCCTCTTAGGTGTATGCTTAGCATTAGGACTAAACTTAGGTTGTGTCACAGGTTTTGCCTGTTTGCCTAACTTGATTTCTAACTTTTTAGAAACCGCAAAAGACTCTTCATATTTAGCAGTCATGTCTGAGAGTCTTTGTTCTGTGACTAAGTGCTTCTTCTTCTCTATGTCATATAACTCTTGTATTTTGACATAGTCTCTTTCTTTCTTATCAACTTTGAGGATAGCCTCATGATAGTCTACTTTGAGTTTGGCTATCTTTTCCATGTTACCGGTAGTAGACGTCTCTTTAATGTCTTCAATAAGACTGGACAGTCTAGCTATCTCGGTTGTGTATGCCTTAATCTTTTTTCGAGATTGCTTATACTTGTCAAGCACATTTTTGTGTTCTTCAAGTAGTTCGCTAAAGGCATTTTCTAATTCATCGAAAGTAAAGTTATCATACAAAGGGTTTGAGGATACCTTATCAAAAGCCATAAGACAGACATTGGCATTTCCGCAGGGTCTGTCTTCTTCCTCTGTATCACTGGCATCACTTTCATGCCAGATACTTGTGTTAGCATACTTTCGACTAGTTGTTGCTTTTCTGCTTGATCTTGATCTATCATATGGACTGCTTTTCTTCGAAGTTGGACAGTCCTTCATGTGCCCTGATTTTTTGCATCCAAAGCATATTGTTTCATCTTCATTGCTTTCTTGGATATCTCTCTTCCTTCTGTTTGATTTCTCAAACTTTAGGAATTTTTTGAAGTTATTCACTAGTAGGGCTTGTTCCTCACCACTTGATGATTCTTCCTCAGAATCATTGCATGTAGATTTTCTGGCTTGAGCTTTGAAGGTGATAGACTTTTCTTTTGGGGTTGCTTCTTCAAAATCTTGCAGATCAAGCTCATGGGTCATGAGCTTGCCCATCAGTATTTCCAGAGACATGGTGGTGAGATCGTTTCCTTCAATGATTGCCGTTGTCTTTGGGTTCCAGTTCTTGGTTAGAGCCCGTAGCACTTTTCTGTTCTTCCCATGATTACTGTAATCCTTACCAAGAGATTGCAAATGATTAGTAATATCAAGGAAACATGTGAACATCTGTGTAATTGACTTACCGGATTTTATCTTAAAAGATTCATACTGCTGTGTTAATCTACTGATTTTGGATTCCTTCACTTGGGAAGTACCTTCATGAGTTACCTCAAGAAGTTTTTAAATCTCGTGAGACGTTTTACATGTTGAAACTCTGTTGAATTTCGCTTTGTCAATTGCACAGAACAATACGTTGATGGCACGAGCATCTAGACTAGCCTTTGCTTTTTCAGCCTCTGTATATTTGTCATGACGCTTGTCTACAAGCAGGCCATCAACTACTGTAGGTGCCGGTTTCTTATAACCGTCAACAACTATAGACCAAAGATCAAAGTCAAGAGACTTTAAGAAGAAAGTCATCCGTGTTTTCCAGTAGGCATAATTTGTACCATCAAATAGTGGGGGTCTATTTGTAGATTGCCCTTCACCATTGAATATTTTGATTTCACGGCTACCATATATACTCTCTGAGGTTTGTTATATTAGAATATAACCTGCTCTGATACCAATTGTAGGACCATTGAGCACCTCTAGAGGGAGGGTGAATAGAGTGAGTGCGAGTTGCAGCGGAAAATAATCACCAATTTTAAAAATTATAAACATATAACTATGGCAGTAAATAAGAGACAGTAAATAAATATAGCAAGAGATAGAGAGATCAAACTCAGTGACACATCGATGTATACTGGTATCCCTCTGAGAGGACTAATCCAGTCTCGAGTACTCTTGTTCGATGTTATTCCACTAAGGCACAAGCTAATTGAGAGCTTGCAGTCTCTTACAACGCCGTGCTTGGTGACAAGTGCACGACCAACTTCACAACACCGTGCTTGGTAACGAGCGCACGACCGGCTCCACAACAGAGATAATTTTTGTACTTTGAACAACCTCTTTACAACTCTTGAGAACCAAAAGACTCTAGATCGAAATAGATATTACTGGCTTTTGGCTAAGAGGAGTGTAGGTGTAATATGAAAACTTTTGATCGGATGAAAACACTTATTGAATAGAGAAGAGAAGATAAAAATGATTGAGTGATTTGGAATGTGAAATTCTCTTCTATTTATAGGTGTTTTATGGGACCGAACTCGGGCAGAGTTTTGATGCAAAGATTTCGCATATGAACGTTGCATGCAAATTTGGAGGCAACAAATATTTAAATTTAAATTGACCGAACTCGGGCAGAGTTCGGACCGAACTCGGGCCGAACTCGGTTTGAGTTATGTCTAGGTAAAAATGTTAAACATTTGTAAAATATTGTTGCAGAAAAGAATAGAACTTTTTGGTAGATGGAATATGGATAGGTAGGCTGTATAAAAAAGTGGACTAAGATTAACCTAAGCCAGTATTACCCAGTCGATCTTACAATTTATATCCCAGACTCAATAAAGATAAAATACATAATAAATTGTAAAATGACTCGAACTAGATTCCAATGAAAGTAAGCTTCAGACTGATGATTTACGTGCTTGATGATGCAGTAGTACGCTTGTTGATATTGATTTCACAAGACCTGAAATGATTAGCAGTAGTTCGTATATTTTGTGTATTGACTTAAGTTCATGTCGATTATTAAAATCGGGTGTGACCATGGAATGAGCCAACATATAGCACGTTGATCTTTGGCACAACCAAATAATCGTGTTGAAACCGTTTTTTTCCCATACTTCTCTCTATTTTTTTGTATATTTTTTGCTGAAGTGACCAAGATAGAAGACTCGATTGTTGGTATCAGTCAATATCAACTGGTATCGCTGGGGTCAATGAGGATGTATAAGAGTTTGAGAGAATTTGCATAGGGATGATCATGTTGCCGCTAGTCTCCTCTTATTCCGAGGGTGGCTCTTCTCCTTGTGTGTCTAGTAAATTGTAGTCGCAGTTGTTGCCGCCGGGACATGAAGAGGGAAGAGGGTGAAGAGAATTTACATTTTATTTTAAGTTTTATGGAATACTATTATGTTGGAGAAGGATATTTTTGTCCTTTATTTTGAATGTAATTTTTAAACAGCAGGGACAAAAGGTAAAGAACCAAATAATAGGATGGTTTTTGTTTACTTGAGAAGTTAGAGAATTTACAATAATTTATCCTCATCATCATATCATGATTAGGTCTAGCATCTAGTAAATTTTGAGAGAGATGGAGATATTTTCTAATAGACATAGAGCCCTCCATGTGAAATCAGGTTGATCTCCCAAAATGAATGCGTGGTTGTTGTTTCTTAGTTAGACTTAACTCAAAGTTTGTATTAATAGAACTTAATTGAAAGTTTGTATTAATAGAACAAGTATAATGTTTTATCTATTGGGATTACCTATGAGGTACTTCTTAATGAAGCTCAAGGACTAATTCTTTTAAAAGTAGGTGTAATTGAGCGTTGTATTTCTCTTCATTAATGGAGTGGTATAAATAGGAATACAATTGAACTAACTTCCTAACTAATAGCATAAATAGATAAACAGAGAAGATAACTAATCCTAGGAAATAGGAACTAATATAGTTACAGTAACTAATCCTAAGAAATAGGAACTAACATAGTTACAGTAACTAATTTAGACTAATTCTAACACTCCCCCTCAAGTTGGTGCAAAAATATCTTTCATGCCCAACTTGCTGAGACAATTATCGAACTTCTGCCTGTATAGGCCCTTTGTGAGTACGTCTGTAAGCTGTTCTGTTGTTGGAATGAATGGCATGCAGATTTCTCCTTTCTCGAGCTTCTCCTTTATGAAATGGCGATCTATCTCCACGTGCTTGGTCCTGTCGTGTTGGACCGGGTTGTGAGCAATGCTGATTGCGGATTTATTGTCACAAAAAAGTTTCATAGGTGAGCTTGATTCGATTTGTAGTTCCTCCAGGATGCCTCTTATCCAAATGACTTCGCATATTTCTTGTTCCATCGCTCGAAATTCAGCTTCCGCACTGCTTCGAGTCACTACCTGCTGCTTCTTACTTCTCCACGTCACCAAGTTACCCCAAACAAAGGTACAATATGCTAAGGTTGATCTTCTGTCATCTAAGCACCCGGCCCAGTCTGCATCGGTATAAACCTCAATCTGCCTGCTCTCGTTTTTCTGCAAGAGTATTCCTTTTCCTGGACTGCCCTTGAGGTAGTGTAATATTCTGTACACAGCCTCGAGATGACTTTCAGATGGACTATGCATGTATTGACTTACAAGAATCACGGCATAAGCAATGTCGGGGCGAGTGTGAGCCAAATAAATCAATTTTCCAACGAGTTTTTGATACCTGGTTTTGTTCGCCGGCACATCTCCTTATTTCTTGTTGAGCCGGTGGTTGGGATCAATCGGTGTTGAAGCCGGTTTGCACCCGAGGAGACCAGTTTCAGACAGGAGGTCCAACACATACTTCCGTTGTGAAATTGCAATTTCCTTTGGTGATCTTGCGACTTCCATTCCCAGAAAATACTTGAGGTTTCCTAAGTCTTTTATCTCGAATTATTTAGCCAAGAAACGCTTTAGTTTTCTGAGTTCAGCCTCGTCGTCTTCTGTCATAACCATGTCATCTACGTAAACAATTAGTATGGCCATTTTACCCACCAGAGTGTGCTTGTAGAACATGGTGTGATCAGACTGAGCCTGTTTGTAGTGCTGATCCTTCATCGCTTTAGAAAACCTTCCGAACCAGGCCCGAAGAGACTGTTTAAGGCCGTATAAAGCCTTCTTCAACCTGCACACCTTTCCATCGGAGTTCCTATTAAAACCAGGTGGAACTTGCATGAATACTTCTTCTTCTAACTCCCCATTTAAGAACGTGTTCTTGACATCAAATTGTAACAATGGCCAATCGAGATTCACTGCTAAGGAGAGCAAAACTCTAATTGTGTTAAGTTTGGAACTGGGACAAATATTTCCTCGTAGTCTAGACCGTAGGTTTGAGTGAACCCACGAGCGACTAGTCTTGCTTTGTATCTTTCCACGTTACCATCAGCTTTGTATTTTACTGTAAATATCCACTTGCAGTTAACCGTGCGTTTGCCCCTCGGCAATTCAGTCATTTCCTACGTCTCATTTTTCTTTAGGGCCCTCATTTCTTCTAAGACTACCTCCTTCCACTTAGGAATACTTAGAGCTTCGTGTATAGAGTTAGGAACCTCATCATTAGTTATACTGGTCGTGAATGTCCTAAAATTTGGAGATAGGTTTTGATAGGAAACATAGTTTGACAACAGATATAAAGAAAATTTCGTGCAGGTTTGGGTTCCTTTTCTTAGGGCTATGGGTTCATTTAGGCTACTGTGGGATAATTCTACTGATTCAAGGTTGACCGACTCTTCTTGGGATTCAATGACTTGAGATAAATCAGGAAATGGAGAAATGTTACCTGAACTGGTGCTCGGTTCGGATGTTGGCAGCACCGGAGAGTCTTGTGCAGCTCTCGTGTGCCCTCTCGAGTGAACCCGGAATTCAGTATATTGGTCTTCAATGAGACTCGTTTCATTAAGAGATGAAATACTATTACTGTTATACTCAGCCCGATGCACATCATGTGATTGGTGGTGGGTATTTTCAATGTTTTCACATAAAGGTAAGGTTTGTAATTCCCAAAACTGATCTTCATTATGAATGTTCTCCCCCTGAAGAGAAGTTTTCTCAAAAAAAGGTTTTGTTTCAAAAAAATGTGACATCCATACTTACGAAAAATTTACCCGAGCTAGGGTCAAAGCATTTGAAACCTTTTTGTGTTGGACAAAATCCTAAAAAAAATACATTTAGTAGCTCTTGGATCCAATTTTCCTCTTTTATGATCATGAATTTGAACAAAAACAGTACAACCAAATATTTTTGGAGATAGATTAGTAAAACATTTATTTTTCGGAAAATGATTTTGAAGTGATTGTAACGGGGTTTGATAGTTAAGTACTTTGCTTGGCATTCTATTAATTAGATATGAAGCAGTTAGTATAGCATCTCCCCAAAAATGCTTGGAAACATTCATAGAAAACATTAAAGCTCGGGTGACTTCAAGTAGGTGTCTATTTTTTTTCTTTCGGCAATACCATTCTGTTGAGGTGTATCAACACAAGAACTGTGATGGATGATGCCTTTTTCAGTTAAGAATTGTCCAAAGATTCCATTAAAATATTCCCTACCATTATCAGTTCTCAAAATTTGAATCTTTGTTTGAAATTGAGTTTCAATCATAGTGTAGAAATTTTTGAATGTATTAGCTGCCTCAGATTTTTCTTTCAACAAATAGATCCATGTGTTCCTAGTGTGGTCATCAACGAAAGTGATGAACCATCTCGTTCCTGAAGTATTTTTGATTCGAGATGGTCCCTACATATCGCTGTGTATTTGTGAAAATGGTTTAGATGGATTATATTTAACATAAGGAAAAACAACTCTTTTATGCTTGGCTAACTGACAAATTTTACATTGTAAAGAATCAACACTTTTATTTTGAAATAATGTAGGAAACAAATGTTTTAAATACCTGAAGCTAGGATGGCCTAAGCGAAAATGCCATAACATTATTTTATCAGATAAGGAAACGAAACTAGAACATTGAGGTTTCTGAATTTGTTTACTCGAGTTGACCTCTGAGAGATAGTAAAGTCCCCCGTGCGCTTTAGCATTGCCAATCATCTTCTCCGATTATAGGTCCTGAAAGACAACCAGTAGGTGAAAAAATGAGTCTACATTGGAAATCAGAGGCTAATTTATTGACATATAATAGATTACATGTTAGATTAGGAACATGTAAGACATTGTTTAGAGTGATGGATTGTGAGATAATGATGGAACCTTTTTCGGCGATAGTTGAGAGATCCATATGCAATTTTTACTTTTTATACCCAGAACATGGAAAATATGAGTTGAATAGATAAGAGGACCCAGTCATATGGTCAGTGGCCCCTGAATCTATGATCCAGGGGTTGGAGATTTTTGTAGAGACACTTAGGGCTGTTTTAAAGCTACCTTTCTGGGCAAGTGAGGATGAGGAAGGTGAGGATGATGACTTATGTGATGTCCATAGCTTATACATTTGCTCTAAGTCTTCTTTGTTGAAGAATGTCTGCTCAGATAATGAAGTTTGGGCTCCTTGCTCGTTGGAAACGGTTTGAGACGCTTGATAAGCACTTTTGTTGTCGCGGGAGGATCACTGAGATGGCTGAAAATCGGCTGGCTTGCCATAGAGCTTCCAACATTTGGCCTTGATATGTCCTAGCTTGTTGCAGTAGTCGTAGATCGGGCGATCAGGTTTATTCGGAAAGCGGTGGTTGGAGATAAAATTCGATCCACCAGATCAAGAAGATTCACCACTGGAACCGGTGCTATTAATACTTGGATTAGCCATCTAGAATTGGCAGAATCCTATATAGGTGTTTTTAGGTATTTTATGGCTCTGATACCATAAAAGCAGGTGTAATTGAGCGTTGTATTTCTCTTCATTAATGGAGTAGTATAAATAGGAATACAATTGAACTAACTTCCTAACTAATAGCATAAATAGATAAATAGAGCAGATAACTAATCCTAAGAAATAAGAACTAATATAGTTACAGTAACTAATCCTAAGAAATAGGAACCAACATAGTTACAGTAACTAATTTAGACTAATTCTAACATCTTTAATTAGTGCCTTGAAAACGTGTTCCATAGTACTTTATCTCTACCTTTTTCCAAATTTTGCTAATCTTTTAGATTCTCTATCCCAGAATCCACGGTTAGATTGGTTCTATATATGGCATGCTTGTAAAGACAGACTCAAGCTGGCATTTCTTTGGTGGGCGGTCACCAAGATACTTTTGTAAAAACGAGTGCAAACAGTTTGTCACCAGGAAATTAATGGCGAAGGAGTGTACTCAAAGCGAGCTCTCCACATACAGTCATCCAGTTGTATACTGTGTTTAAAGTTTAGTTTGTCTGCTAGAGATCTATTGTT
Organism: Iris pallida; assembly: GCA_029216955.1. Taxonomy (NCBI): domain Eukaryota; kingdom Viridiplantae; phylum Streptophyta; class Magnoliopsida; order Asparagales; family Iridaceae; genus Iris; species Iris pallida. The sequence goes on from JANAVB010033017.1 coordinate 2,559,960, forward strand.
ACCTTGAGTGCATCAATGATTCAAACTGTGTGTATTATCAGTTTCTATTGTTACATATGGTAGAGTTTTAACTTCTTTTTGTATTTGGTTCTGCCATCTTATTCTATGGTAACAATATATTTGATCAAAAATTGAAGTTTGCACATGTTCACTTGTCTCATTCTTTTTGGTGGTGCGCTTTTTGCTTGTTTATTAGGACGAGGTGATCTCCTTTCCGCTCTATACAGAAGCAATAAAATTTGCTTTCCATGACGAGAGTATGGTTCGTATTGCAGTACGTGCTTTGACACTTAATGTCTATCATGGTAAGTTGGTAAGGTCTCAATTCCTTTTGATACTCGTCTCTTTTGTGTACTCTTTTGCATCAACATAAGAACCATTAATCTAATTGGGTCCTTTACGTCTTTTTCAGTTGGAGATGAATGTGTAAGCAGATACATCTCATGCCCCCCACTATCAGATTATTTTGTGAATTTGGTTAATTATTTCAGGAAGCAGTGTACCAACCTGGATGGATTGGTGTCAGAAGCTACTATGTAAGGCTTCGAATTTTTCTAAAATAAGTGCTTGGCCAATGTTATGCTTAAAAATAAACCGACTTTTCTGATCTCAACACACTTCTATGCCTTTATATCATAAGTGGGTAAATTTCAGAGAACTTGTGTTTGCATTTACAAGAACAGTCCCCCACCATCACCTGACTGCAGTGCCTTATTTTTCTGTGCAACCCATTGAACCTGGAAGGTATATTGACTACCAGTACAACCTTCATTAGGTAAGAACATAGAAAAACGAAGTCTTGCTAAAGAAAGAAATCAGAAGAAAGAAACTCTGTATTAATTTTTTTTTTCCTATCAACTACCGACATTTTGCTTCCTAATGGAGAAGGAGCTTGGTCGTCCAGTGAGTGATGATTACTGAGGTTGACAATGTACCTGCCCCCACTTTTTCTTGATCTGCAGCAATGGCAGCAATGTAAGTGTGGGCGATCAGATTGCTGCCCAGCATTTATATCTGATATGCTTCCAGTCTGAGTGACCGGCTGATCTACCCCAGCAGATCAGGCCCATGGAAAATTTGATGCAGGCCAATGGGGCAGGTTGCCAATGTGGTTGTTTGTCAAACAAACGTGGTTTAGGGGAGAAGGGGGGGGGGGGGGGGGGGGGGGGGGGGGTTGTTCAATGCCAGCCTTGGTAGCAAAGCTGCTTGTGGTTGACTTGCTATAATCTCTTGACTGGAGGATTTCTGGCGCATATCCGCTCGCGGCGTTAATGGCTGCTCACGATCATTGGAAGGAGAAGGGAGAGGGAGTTACCTAACATGCCCCTTCTATACAACACCATTTTGTTTGATTTTTTTAGAATAACATATATTCAACTTAGAGAAGGGTAAAATGGTCATTGCTCTTTGGATTAATGATTATGATTGAGATGGAGTTAAGTGATGAAAAGATCAGGATAGGTGGCTGTCCTTTCCATGCAAATAGTTGGTGCTTTCTCGAAATTCATGCTTTATATATGCACAAACTTTCCATGTACATTATTTTTGAAGGAAATATTGTGTACATGAACCATGGCACCTTGACGTTCACCATCCTCATTTTCTCTCCAGTTTGCTAATTTGGTACTAGCTAAATCCAATTTGTCGTGATGAACATCACCACCAACTCCATCCCCACCGCTGCATTCGCTTTCATCAGAACTGCCAGCCTGCCACCCCTTTACCAGCTCTTTTGTGTTCACCATCCAATATCATATATCCACTGTTCTAGTTTCAACTGCTCCACCCTTGTATAATTGACACCATACTTGATCTTTTTGGCTCCACTGCCCCTGGGTGGGTCCTTCACTGCTTTTGTATTTTATTTTTTATTCTTCTCTTTTATCCTAATTTCACTCTTTTTAACTGTAGTGAGATCCCGACTCTTTTTGCCTTCTTAGATCATCTACTGTGCAGTAGCTAAAGTTTGAACGCTTAGCAAAGTATCACACCTACATCGTGATTCAGCTTCTTTTTAGTGTCTGTGTGTGGGCACGCATGAGCATGTATTGAGATTAGACATTTGCTTTTTGTTTGTAACATATTCTCTTATATAATTTTTGGTTTCCTTTAAAGACGATTGTGCTTCTAACTAGTCTAATTTGATTCTGAGGCAGGACTCCAGATTCATCTGATTATCCTTCACGAATTCTTGGTGCAGTTGAAGAAATAGAAGACAACTTGTATTACTTTAGTGATGTTATATCTGCTGGAATTCCTCCTCTCGGAAGATTGATAAGTGATAATGTTTTGCAGCTTTTGGTATTCCCGTTGCTTCTGCCATCATTAAAAAAAAAGAATGCTGTGAGTAATTTTTGTCTTACATGCAGGCAACAAGTACATATACTTAATTTTTTTTTTCTTCTAATTTGCTGAAGGTTTTTCTGCTGCAGGGTGCTGAAATTGGCATCACAACTTCCTTATATCTACTTTCATGTATATTACGTATTGTAAAAACCAAGGATCTGGCAAGTGTTATTGCTGCCACTCTCTTCTATCCCCTCGAGGCATTTACCCCAAAATCTGAAACCACATGTAATGGTGCTTGCTCTAAGCACGTTTCTCGAGAGCTTAATGGAGAACACCCTCCTCTTGATGTGCAAACCAATAATGGAAGTTCAGGATGTATGCTGACTTTGCCAGACCATTCAAATTCTGAATCCCATGATTCACATATTACATTGAGGTACTTCCCCTCTGATTCTGTTAGAATGAAGTCTGTTGTTTTCACTTATTCATAATCAATAGGATTTAGTCGTCCTTAGTTAATTAGTCATGCAGGCAACTTGGGCTATTTAATTATTGGTACAATAAGGTCCATAAAAGTGATAACAGGGGGAAATCTTAGTAACATTGTGTAATCAATTTGCTTACAAATTTGTTATCAGAGTCAGAAAAATGAATTGACATTTAGCCTTTTGCTTTCGTAGTGGCAGCATTCATATATTCAACCTTTTAATGTCTCACTTCCTATTAACCAAAATATGTTTATTCAAATTCCCCGTCATAGTCAAATACTCAGGGTTGATGGGATGAACTCTGAAAATACAAACTATGTTTAAAGGAAGTCAATGTAGAGATCTTCCTTTAGTCTTTACTTTCCTCTAGGATATAACTTTTCATGTTGAAGTACATTGAATCAAATTATGTTAGTATAGAATCCAAGGTTTGGTCTATACCAATATTGGGGCTCTCTTTCAGGTTCAATCCAACAAAGAAAAAAGAGAGAAGTATCAAGAAAATAGGTCATAATGATAATCGAGAGGTAGAGTTATTTTCACTGTTTATTTTACAAGAGCAACCTAGAGTAGCTTGGTTTAGACACGGTGTGTTCAAATTGTCGTAAAATTAGAGCATTTGATGTTAAAAAGCTTTAAACAAAAAAAAAGGGGGAAACAGTAGGACTTGCTCATATTCCTATTGAGGTTTGGAAATATTTAGGAAGAATGGATTGATGTGACTTACTGATTTATTCAACCAAATCCTAAAGACTAAGAAGATTATCGATGAATGAAGAAACAATATTACAATACCCATATATACAAACGAGGGAGATACACAAAGTTGTAATAACTATCGAGAAATTAAGTTTGTGAGTCATACAATGAATCTATGAGAGCAATTGAACAATGATTAAGTAAATATATTAGAATTTTAGAGAATCAATTTGGCTTTACGCCGGAGATATCTACAATGGAAGCCATTTGCTTATTAAGAAGGTTAGTAGAAAGATTTAGAGAAGAAAAAGTTGAGATTTACATATGTTTTAATTGATTTATAGAAATCTTACATCCAAGTTCGTAGGTAGATAATATGGTGGGCTTTGAAGAGAAACAATTTTCGAGTAGTTATATTATTACTATTAAAGATATGTATAATAGAGTTAGCATGACCGTGAGACCTATTGGAGGAGATAGTAAAATATTTTCTATTACTATTGATTTATACCAAGGATCAACCTCAAGTCTTTACCTCTTTGTGGTAGTTATGAATGAAATTATCAGACATATATAGGAGGTGGTTTTATAATGTATGATTTTTGCTGATAATATTGTATTGGTTGATGAAAGTAGATAAGGGTTGGATGCTAAAATAAAAGCATGTATAGGAATCCAAGAGATCTAAAATTAGTAGAACAAAAACAAAATGTATTAAATATAATTTTAACTAGAAGTCAAAGAGAAATGAGGATGGAGTCTATATAGATAGGACAAGGGACACCTAAGAATGATAGTTTTGAATCTTGATGTTTAGGATCAATCATTCATCATGATGGAGAGATTGAAAATGATGCCATACATGGGGTCAAAATAGTATGGTTAAATTGGAGGAGTGCTTTTATAGTACTCTGTGATCACAAGATATCTTTGAAGTTGAAAGAAAAAAAATTCTACAAGACTTTTATAAGATCAATCATGCTTTATGGATAAGAAACATGTCCAGAAAATTAGTGTAGCTGAAACGAGAATACTAGATTAGGGATAGAATAAAAAAGGAGTGTAACCGTGAGAAGTTAGATGTGGCGTCAGTTTAGGACAAGATATGAGAAAATCGTCTTAGGTGATTGGACATGTCAATGCAGATCAATACATGCTCCCGTAGAATAAGGATATAGTAGTTAATGGAACCGCTATGACTAGAGGTAGGGCTAGACGAACATGATTTGAAGTGTTAAAGTAGGATATAGTTTTTCTTAACGTTATAGAGGACATGACCCCTAAAAGAGCCGAATGGGAGAAGAGGATTGAGATTGCCCACCCCAAAATTTGGGACAAGCTTGTTATTTTTCTGCCAAAGAACAACATGCTACAATGCGTCAAGAAGATTTCTTATTGGCACACTATAACGACCGTTCACATTTCTTGAAGTTGTATATCTATAAATTCAAATCATTCATCCATTTTGATATTCCATTCAAAAAGTATCTTTGTGGGTGTACTTTATTTAAAAGCAAGTATATAAACAACAATTTCTGTTACTGGAATATTTTTGCACTCAAAAGTCATAACTAAGGGAAAAAACATAACAAGTGCATAAAATTATGCCTAATAATATCAATCCATTTTCTAGTTTTTCATTTAAATTATCTTTTTCCGTAACAAAAAACTCGAACTCCGAACCGAAACCGTCAAAATCATCAATACTACTACTCATAACAATGGTCCAAAATTGATTCTGGCACCTATATTAAATCGATCCTGGTACATATATTGCGAACGTTGGTATAATTGTATCTCCAAACTTGTGCTCATTTATTGAATATTTTCTCCCCCGTCTCTAGTATTTACTTATGAATTCTTACATTTTCTGTTACTTGTAAGTGATAAGTTCTATTATCTTGTAAGTGACAATATTAGCTCTGTTAATTTTCTTTTTCTCATGATCTTTTTGGTAAAAAGTTCAATGAAAGAGTGAAACCAACTACTAGGACGTAATTATTCATCTTTGGTATCTTATATTCCAAATAAAACAAAATGTCTATTTATAGTAAGTGTTCCTGATACTCATGTAAATTACAATTTCAAAGCAGTTACAAGCTGTATTGTCAGTATCTTATTATGATAGATGATACCTATCTTATGATACGATACAACTTATAAACGATGCAATCCATTGAATGATGTGAAAGGGGCAATTAATTTATCTTATTATACACTTACTGTATCGAACAATAGAATACGATATGTATCACCTGATACAGTCTATCATCCAAATGAATTATTGGATTAACATGAATTTAAGCCGACTTTTAACTTGATTAAAGTTAATGCTCTTTCAAGGTAATGCTACAACTCTAGAACTCGATCCAAATACCCATATAATCTTTCAAAACAAACCATAACTTTTTTGTTCAACCTCTTTGATGAACTCTATGGGCGAGTGTCATTTTTTCTGGTGTCCCTCATTGACTTTCGGCACTCTAATGACAACATCTAATATTGTCAGGGATGACATCTAGCATATCTGGAGATTTCAACGACTCAGACAACTTATATTCTCCAAAAGCGAATGTTTTGTCTTCTATTTTTCCTAAAAATATTTCTCTGTTTTTTAGATTTCTTGAACCTTCTCTATGTATATTGTTTTAGGTTTTTGCTTGGAGGGTTTTTCCATCTCCCTTTTTTAGGATTGTAGGATTTTTACAAGCTATATATTTTTGAATGTCAACATATTGACTCCTAGGTGTCAAAGTTCTTATTGAATATACTCATGAATAATGTTATCGTGTATATTGATCATATATATATTTTCCTTTAACCATCGGCTTTACGTTAACTTGTTATTTATTGCGTAACAATGCTTCTTATTATTGCTCAACGTGTTATATATGTAAGGTTGTAATAGTTTCCAATTAAATTTTCTGTGAAACAATGTACTTTACGATATTCAATACGATAAGTAATTCAATACAATGGTACATATCTCGATCTGAAAACCTAGGTAACGAGTATTATTGGGTATTTTCTGCTGTTTATAGAACAAGACAACAAATATTCTTTTGCTAGTGTATTCTGAATGTGTATCATATTAACCTTTCGCCGTTTACAGTCTTTATCTTTCTATGATATGTGAAGCTATATGTGCAGCTATACTTCCATAGCTAGCTAGCTATTGCCTTCCACATCTTCTTCCCTCAAAACTAATTACTTTGAACAAATTTGTAACTGTTTCCTCCAGTTCTTAATTTATATTTTATGCCATCAATTAGTCTTATAATAGCACTTTTCTTTTAAGCATTGTGAATTTTTCTGCCAATTCCAGGGAATTATTGCTATCATATATCACAAATGGAGATGACATTCATGTTTTGGGTTGTTTGAGTTTACTGGCTACTTTGCTGCAGACCAAAGGTCATAACTGAACCATTTTCTTTATTATTTCTACAGATCAGGTTTTCCTTTAACTTTATCGTTCAACTAAACTATTCTTTTTATTGTAGAATTGGATGAATCCATGCTAGATGGACTCGGAATCCTTCCTCAAAGGAAGCAACATAAGAAGCTCTTACTGGTGCGTGCTATTTATATCTTTGAATTGTTCATGGTTTTATGCACTCGTATGTTTACTTCATCTTATCATTTATTAATTGGTTATTTGTTATGATTTATGGGAAATTCATTCCTTGGCTTAATCTGCCATATAGATGAACACAATTCCCTAGAGAAAATTGTATCTTACCTCTTTGTCTAGACTCCTTATAGTCTATGGGAGCTTGGAGTTGGAATGTGCTCCTTGGTTGCATAAGCTTAACCAGCATACCAAAAATGTAGGTCTACCTTCCAGCCAGGCCGTCTTGGTTTTACAGAGGGCTATCTGGCGGATTAAATTGATAAATTTCTTTCTAGCCTTGGTTACTTTTACTAAATTGGACTGTGAATCCTTCAAGGTAACCTTTTATATGAAGTTCAATTGTTAGGTATGTTTTGTTGGTTGTTTATTTTGGCATATATGCTGAGACCTACATTATATATATATATATATATATATATATATATATATATATATATATACACACACACACACACACACACACACACACACACACACACACACGGATTGGAAGCCCCGCCCGCAGAGCCCCATCGCCCGCTACCGTTGGATCGAGCGGGCGCGCGGGCCCCCCGATCCGATGGTGAAGGGGGGGGGGGGGGGGGGGGGTTGGCGGGGCTCCCCCCACGGGGCTTTTGATCTGCGCCCATATATATATATATATATTCAAGGTAACCTTTTATTTGAAGTTCAATTGTTAGGTATCTTATATGTAACGTAGGTCTCAGAAGACCAAAATAAGCACCCAACAAAAGATACCTAACAATAGAACTTCAAATAAAAGGTTACCTTGAATATATATATATATATATATATAGACTCCCACCATTAAATGGAAGGAATAATACGCTTCCCCGTGGGGATCGAACCCCAGCTATGAGGCTTAGGTCTCCACCTCCTTGCACTTGAGCTAGGAGACTTCGGCATGGAGACAACACTAAAAATTTGAAAAGTCTAGGATGCACTAATAAATAAATGTAAGATAACATCTTAAGTTTACTTTTATCTATTTGAAATAAAGAAGTAATAAATATAAGGTTTGAAAATATCTGCGGGATCGTTCGTCCTCGCTAAGGCGTGATGCCGTACAAGCCTAATTGCGCTTGCACAAGGTAGTTAGGTATCTTATATGTAACGTAGGTCTCGGAAGACCAAAATAAGCAACCAACAAAAGATACCTAGCAATTGAACTTCAAATAAAAGGTTACCTTGAATATATATATATATATATATATATATATATATATAACTCCCACCATTAAATGGAAGGAATAATACGCTTCGTTGTGGGATCGAGCCCCAGCCATGAGGCTTAGGTCTCCACCTCCTTGCACTTGAGCTAGGAGACTTCGGTACGGAGACAACACAGAAAATTTGAAAAGTCTAGGATGCACTAATAAATAAATGTAAGATAACATCTTAACCTTACTTTATCTATTTGAAATAAAGAAGTAATAAATATAAGGTTTGAAAATATCTGCGGGATATTTCGTCCTCGCTAAGACGTGATGCCGTACAAGCCTAATTGCGCTTGGACAAGGCCAGTACCTGTACAATACAAGTAGACAAGACAAAACATAATGTAAGCAGAACATGTAATTGCAGAAAATCAAATTTGTCTCAGTGATATGAAATAGCAACACTTCTTTTTATTGATTACTTGATAGGAATACAAGCACATTGCTTTGCGACTCAGAATGCCATAGCTTGGCTTACATATTTCTCTTTGGAACTCTTTTTGAAAATAACCACAATGTCCATACATCATATCCCTTTATTACATAGACTTAAAAGTAAAAACACCTTCAAAAGAAAACTTGCAAACTGGACATAAAATGAAAACAGCTTCGAGGCGATCAAACAAGCTCTACCGGGCTGGACGAGCTTTAGCGCCTCACCAAAAGTCCCCCTGTCTCGTGCTTACCTGAAATGGTGCCCACAACGTGGGTCAGTACATAACACGTACTGGCGAGTGGCTATTGGCCAAACTTACATAAATCTGCACTAAGTAGACAGTGAAGTTAGCATTCATTATTATGTGGTCTTTCAACTTATCTAGGTTCTTTTTAACAATTCATAAGAAGCATAAACAGTAGAGAACACTTGCATAAAAAATCTTACCCATCGTCGACAGTCATCCCTGCACAAGATAAGGTTAGCATAATTTGCATATGCGAATAACTTATGTTCCATTCTTGCAGATATTGAAGTTTATAACATAATACATGTAGCCTATCTACATGATGGTCCACGGGTCATTTTCCATGATTAGCCGGTGTGACTCTTTTGGTTCAGCTCGTCGCTAAGGAAACAGATATCGACACTCCTTGTACGCGAGGTCTCATTTATCCTAGGGTGCCCTAATCTCTTCTAGGCCGAGTGGTTGGCAGCGCCCTAATCTCTTCGGACAATTCCTGACAACATGATCCTGTTGGCCACAACCGAAGCAAGCTTTGTTAGCGGCACGACAATCTTCCTTAGTGTGCCCACAAATGCCACAGTAACTGCATTCCACCCCATTCGCATAGCGACGGTCTTCTTTAATATGCCCTCGTTGACCGCAGTAGGTACATATTGTTTCATTGCGGGGTTCACCATCGGCCTTTCTTTCACCATCATGGTATTTTTTTGCAGAATGACTACGTCCCGTCTGAACTTTTGCCGATGCGTCCCCCAAGCTAAATTGTTCCATTTGTACCGCCGCCTCAAAGGCCTTGGTATATGATTCATACTCTCGGTTCAGAACATCTTTTTGAATGTCATCGTTCAAACCTTTTATGAACCGATTCATGTGAGCCCTCTCATTAGGTAACATCGAGCCGACAAATTTTGCGAGTTTGGGAAATTCTGACTCACAGTCTTTAACGGACATGTTCCTTTGTTTCAGTGTCATAAATTCGTCTTCCTTCTTCTAACTGACTGCAGGAGGAAGATATTGTTCCAGAAAGGCGTGCTTTAACATAGCCCATGTGATCTTTTCGTCTCTAGTCCTGACGCACAGTTCCGGCTTCTTAGCCTCCCACTAGTCATCCATACGCAATCGCAGCTGTAGAGCGGCGCATGCCACCCTTTTGCTGCTAGGAACTCCGATAAAAGAGAACAGACGTTCCATCTTTTTAATCCAATCCATCACCTTATCTTGCGATGTTCTGCCCTCAAACTCTGGCGGTTTAGCACTCAGGAAATCCGATGGCTCAAATGGTTTCTTGCGAGTCTACTGCGGCTTGTCCGCATCTACGGGCCCAATCTCGGAAGTTCCAGTTGGATTGGTCGTTGCGGTGGTATCATGATTGCCTGCAAGCGAAGATACGATTCGGGTCAAGGCATCCAGCTGCCTTTGCGGGGCCATGCTACGATCCTCAGCTTGTTTCTGCTGAGTTTCTATTAGGGCCAAAATCCGTTCCACCGGGTTGGTCGAGCCCGATGCTCGAGGAGGGTCCTGACTACCTCCTCTTGTCATTCCTCTACAAAAGAGAGTAACTTTTGTCAGTCTCATAAAATATTATGGACTTTATGGGACATTGGTTTTCGTAACTCAAAAATCGGGACCATTGAAAACCATCAAAATACTTTATATACTTTTCGAAAATGATATTTGAAAGAGGCTAAGGACTTAAAGCCGTGCTCTGATACCACTTTGTCACGTCCCGATCCCGCATGGTCGTTCGTCCTCGCTTTGATCTCTGCGGGATCGTTCGTCCTCGCTGAGGCGTGATGACGTACAAGCCTAAGTTACGCTTGCACAAGGCCAGTACCTGCACAATACAACTAGACAAGACAAAACATAACGCAAGCAGAACTGTAATTGCAGAAAACCAAATTTGTCACAGAGATTTGAAATAGCAATACTTCTTTTTATTGATAACTTGATAGGAATACAAGTACATTGCTTTGCGACTCAGAATGCCATAGCTTGACTTACATATTTCTCTTTGGAACTCTTTTTGAAAATAGTCACAATGCCCATACATCATATCCCTTTATTACATAGACTCAAAAATAAAGACACCTTCAAAAGAAAACTTGTAAACTGAACTTGAAATGAAAACAACTTCGAGGCGATCAAACAAGCTCCACTGGGTTGGACGAGCTTTAGCACCTCACCAAAAGTCCTCGTCTCGTGCTTACCTGAAATGGTGCCCACAACGCTGGTCAGTACATAACACATACTGGCGAGCGGCTATTGGCCAAACTCACATAACCAAGTAGACAGTAAATCTAGCATTTATTATTATGTGGTCTTTCTATTTGTCTAGGTTCTTTTTAACAATTCATAAGAAGCATAAATAGTAGAGAACACTTGCATAGTAAATCCTATCCATCGCCGACAGTCATTCCTGTACAAGACAAGGTTAGCACAATTTGCATATGCGAATAACTTATGTTCCATTATTGCAGATATTGAAGTTCATAACATAATGCATGTAGCCTATCTACATAATGGTTCATGGGTCATTTTCCATGATTAGCCGGTGTGACTCTTTTGGTTCAGCTCGTCGTTAAAGACACATATATTGACACCCCTTGTACGTGAGGTCTCATTTATCCCAGGGTGCCCCAATCTCTCCTAGGCCGAGTGGTTCCCAACGTCCCAGGAATCCACCCGAGAGAAATTTTATCTTGTGCATAAGTTGTCCGAGACCGATGCATGCTGTATCAGTTCTATCAGATAAAACAGATTTATGCACAGATATATACGACACGTTCATTTCGTGCCTTGCCTCTTATTCATCTCAACATGTACAAGTTCATCTGTACATGTCTACATTTTAAAGCATACAAGTAACAGAGCAGGTGATCATTCATATAGAAGCAGATTGAGCATCAGTACAATATCTAACATTTGATTCAGTTCATTTATCTTCTCTTATCTTGTTGTTATGGTATCGTTGATCATAGGGACGCAACAAGAAAGTGGACTAGAGATCATTTTGTTAAGGCGTGGAGATAAATGGTAGTTCGGTCAAAGCAACTCACCAAAATGAATCTTATTCGAGAGGAGGAGGAACTTCCTGCACCGCCTATGCGTCCTACATTGGCACCAACATTTGATTAGCATACTTAGGTCTCTTTCTCTCAATATTCGGAATGAATGCGAAATGCGATGCAAGCGAACAATGAAAACCAACACAAAAACGTATTCATCAAAATCATGCAGCGAAAGAAAACATCCAACGAAAACTATTGGACTCATTTCAATAGAAGTCGATCTATCAGTTGGAAATGTTCGTTGCATTTCGTCCATGATCCAACGATACCGGCAAAGGTTTTCTCAATACTCAGTCAAGACTGAGTAAGCAAGCCGTGGCTATTACATAGTGGACTGCGAGGAGCGGAGCACTACAGAAACAAATACGGATAAGGACATGATACAAATATAAATTTTCAAATAGGTACAACGTAGTCACCTATGTCGCACAAGTATGGACACGGGTATGGATACGTACACCATTTTGTCGTGTCCGTGTAACATAGGTTTCACCAAAGAGAAGTTAAATTAATCTCCCTAATGCCCATGGATGTCTCCAGGTGTCATTGGTGCTGGTGGGAGAAAGAAAAGGATAGCAGTGCTGTGATATACAAATTTCTTCACAGTGAGAAGAATAATCAAGATAAGGTGTAGGGCCCTTGCTATATTAGAAAAACAAAACTCTCCTGGTGGTTGCCGGTGTTTCTCATGCCAGCAATAGCGGCCGCTGAAAGACTAGAGGAGGAGATGAGAGGAAAAAAAAACACTAGTGCTTCAGCCATTCAAATTTCAACTTTCAACTTTCAACTTTCAAACCACATCCGGTTCAAACTTGATATATCAGCTTATATTGATTGAAAAGTACACTGAATCAGTGAGCTCAAACCGACACAGAGCTAATGTTTCAGACCAGATGGTTTGATAAAGTTGAACACAAGAAAATTATCCATGCAGCTTACCTGAAAAATATGGATAGATGCTTTCTTGTCATGCAGACCAGAGCATCTTGAGCATTTTTCATCATGTGTAGAGCCATAAAGGTTTGATACAATATTTAGACAGTTTGAAACTATACTTTAGGTACTGTCATAGAGAATAATGGTGGAAAGTCTGGCAACTGTCATATTATTACGTGTATTGAATTAGTAACGTATTTTAATTTTTTCATATATGGATGTTGTCTGACAAGCTTTTTATCCACAGTTTTCTGCCTTGTTAATCTAGTGAGAAACGTCTAATGTACCTTTCTGAGCAAGCATGTTACTTTTGTAAAAGAAAACTTGTATTGTTTCTCTCTCCCCTTCAGTTATCACCTTGCCTTCTCATTAGCATCAGAACACATTAGTTTGGGACCATCGTGTATTATTTGTTACATGGAGATTTATATCTGTTGTGCACGCAGCAAGCTTTGGTGGGTGAAGGTTCAGGTGAAGAGCAACTTTTTGCTTCTGAGAGCAGCACAATGAAGGATATCATAGATACCGAGCTAGAAAGATACTTGCAGAAACCTAAGGTATTCAGTTCATCTTTTAGTTTATATGGATCCTTGTTGTTTTGATTATGAACTTTATCAAGGTATGGCATTATGTTTCTTAGTTTCTCCTATAGGTTATGTTGTATGATAACAAACAAGTATTGTCTGTTTGCACAAGAGAGTTCATCTAAACAAATTGTGGTGTAGTTTAAGTGTTTCTTTGGTTCATT
>JANAVB010033017.1:2576221-2873721 GCA_029216955.1 Iris pallida
CTAAAATTTGCTATGCGGATTTGGTGGCGCTGTACTGAAATTTTGTTTTTTTTGAAATTTGATATCCATAATACAAATTTGAAATCCAAACATGTTCTAAATCCATAATACAATTCATAGTTTTTTGAAATTTGAAATTCATATTTCAAATTTGAAATTCATAATACAAATTTGAAATTTCAATGTTCTAAATCCAAATCCAAACAACATACCCACAATACAACTAAGCATAAAAAATATATCAAAAAAGCTCAATTCGAATAGCTGCACATGGCCGAACAGGCCCGAATAGATGCACCGCATAGGCTGATTTTTAAAACACTGCACATTTACATGTACAATCATATTCCAGAACAGATGAAAATAGATACATTGAATGAAATAAGGTTCTACAGAACTAGAATAAGTACAAACTAAGAGAATCTTGAAATATATAAGCCCAACAAAGCAATATGTACATGAACTGAAATGAAAAGCGGGAAAGTCTCTCTCACTCCCAAGTCGATCGATAAGGTTCAAGACTGATCTTCGATGTCAGCGTAGTATACCCGTATAACGACAACTCTGATCCTTGATCTTCCTTCAAACCTGGACACGCAAGTCAAGGTTCTTTAGAAAACGGGTTAGTAAATTGTAATTGAAGGATCGTGTAGAAGTAAAGTGTGTGAGCATGAATATAACTAATATTATCATGTGAAAACAATACCATAAGGGCTAGGAGCTACATTACCTATTATTAATGGTTCTTATTTTATTATATGGGTCTGGAGTTACAATTTATTATGGTATTTGAAAACTGGTCATGTCACATGATATCTATCCTTGAAAGCATCCCGTACATACCCTGGATCTTGCCACATGATATGTCATGGTTCTTACTATTGGACATGCCGCTAGGCTATAGAATAACAAACAAACATTACAGGGTCCTGAGCGTGCATGCTCTCAGTATATGTTGTAGCTAAAACACTACGAATCCCCAACGGGCTTATTGAATTATCAACCTTTAGAATATGTAAAATCGTCAAAATCAGGTGAAGTAGATGGGAAGATGAGGGATCCAATAATTGAAGTTGGAGGAGACGAGGGGGTCGGTGCTAGGCTTGTAAGTAGGGCTCTGAGTGTCGGGGGTCAGGGTTGGAGCAGCGAGGCGGTCTTAGGCGAGTGGTGAGGTCGGCTAGAAGTCGATGGAGGGATGGCGAGGAAGATGGATGATGGGCGGTTGAGATCGACGCAGATTTCGGTCATGAGAGGTCAGACGGTTGGAGGAGTCGGAGGACAATGATATAGAGGCGAGGAGGTGAAATCAGTGTCGTGGAGGCATGTAGTGTTGAGTTTGGTAGTAGATGCGCAAGACCGACATTGGTTCAGTAGGTGGTGGCCGAGCAATCAGGAAGGTTCGGGCTCAGTTGTGACGTCAGTTACTCATAGTGGTGGAGGTGATAGAATGTTGATGGTGATGGTATATGGTTGGGGGTATTGATGTTTTCGCAGGAGCTTTAAATCTGGTTTAGTCTGGAATGAAGGAGGGGGTGAGGAAGATGACGATGACGATGGGTGACCTGCTGTTGATGTGGAGAATGAGAAGATGAAGTAACATAAGTTCAGAGAGGAAAGGAGAAGGAATCTGGATAAGTGAATTTCGGTTGAGGGTTGTGTGCAGAAAGTGGAGAAAAGCCGTTTTGGTGAGAATTAGGTATTCCAAGGGAATTAAGCAAATAAACCCCTAATAATACAATAATTGTATTAAATCATATTAATTACAACTAATCTAAATTGTCACGGAACATGGTAATTACAAAGGGTCTTGGAGGAGCATTAGTAAGGATATCTGCCAGTTGTATAGAAGCAGACACATGGTGGGGAACTTCATTTTGAGTGACTTTGTCATGGACAAAGTGACAATTTGTTTCAATATGCTTGTGGGGCTAATCAAAAATGGATTCTGAGCTATGTGAATTGTAGGTTTGTTGTCTCTAGTATAAAGAAACCCGGTGGTATATATATTATATAGAGGACATTGAGATCAAAGATGAGGATTTTGAGCCATATAAGCTTAAGATAGCAGGATATTCTGCTTCTACGGGAGAACGAATAATGACCTTTTTGTTTTTTCACCAAGTAACCAAGTTGCTGCCAAAGAACATAGCAGTAGCCATGGGTACATCAACAGTAGCCATTGGTACATTGACTGGTAAAGATTTCCCACGACAGCTTCATGTTGTTGCTTCTGTGTGGTCAGACAGTAGTGAAAGGTTGATGGAGAGTATACTCTTCAAGAAGGCCACTGTACTTTGCTGCGAAATTAGGGAGATTACTGCGACGATAAGGAGTGGTGAGCTTGTGGAATGTCAATTTATCATTGGACGTTATCTTTGAGGACTCGAGTAATTTGATTGTTCCTATAGTTGGTAAATACATATGCAAGAATCATCCATAGAATTTGTTATCCATGTGCGTACCTTGTTATCCTCTGATCCCATAAGGTTAGCTTTGTTGCATTCATAGGAGGTGTGTACACAAGGCTAGCTTTGTGGCACCCGTTGGAGGTGTGTAGGTGAGATGATGAGAGATGCCGCAAGGGTGCTGTGGATAGTCTGCACCAGTCGACCTTAGATGATATCGAGGTCCATACACCCTCAATAAAGCATCCCATTATTCTCTCCCTCCTTATTGCTACAATAGGCAACCTATCCCCAAATTTATGGCGAGTCATTCTCCTCGACTTGAACCCCGATTCTCCAGGATGCAAGCGCCAAGCCTTCTTGTCGTGCCAGGTGACACCCTCTTCTTTTGGAAGCCCTTATAGGGGTGAAATTAGGTGAGCCTTTTCCATGGCTTAGACATCTGACTATTGTGCTTAAACTAATTCTTTATCAAGACTTGGTCCCTCTACGAAATCAACTCATGTAGAGATTAAGCTACAAGGAATGAAATGTAGAGTGCGAACTTTAACTAAGATTGGTTTCTCAGCATCATATACCTTCTCTATATTGAAGGGTTTTTATATTGAAGGATTGTAATGGAAAAAACATTACATTCTAAGGATCATTCTGTCCTGAAATGTTACTTATTAGGTAGGCGTTAAAATGGTTATCTTTCTTAAGTTGTGACTTCACTGGAATTGGGCATCATTTGGATCTTCACATTCCAACTCCAACCCTCCTTATTGTTCCTGGGGCTATTTCGGGTTTTGTAACCGTGAAATTGTAGGAGTGAAGGTAGTGGTGGAGTCAAAGCATACTACTTGGGTTGATGGAGGCTACCATGAGGGTTCTCTACTCTCGGAATGGGCACCCTCAGGGCCTATTACCTAATGGCTTGAAGAATCACCCGTCGAGCAGGTGAAAGTTGGCCGACGTTGCTGTGTAGAAGGGCTGTAAGAATTATTCTAGGTATAATAGGCTCATCTTTCCCTAGAGTTTCACTTCAACGGGAATATTTTGAAATCCCATCTTTTTTGTGGGTTCCTAGGCCGGCTGATAAAGGCGCGGCTAGCATATGCCCCAGGCTAACTATGGTGCATGTATACTAAGTACTCATGCAGCTTGTGTACACGATCCAAGAAGTTAAAATAAACATGAATGTATGACCAAAATGCACGTGCTATTGTTAACGTAAAATCAAGGTTCACAGTATCGGTATCAGACTATTCCTATGAGTATTGGTATCGGCGATATCGGTAGTATCGGCGGTTTCGGATCGGAGTATCGGATTTTTTGGTATCGGAAAACAAATAATTATTAATATATTATTTACATTTAAAAACATATATTTTATACATTTAGTCATAATTTTAAGTATTTTCAGTATTATATCTTAGTAGTTTTGAAATTAAATGAAATAATACTCACCTTTAGCGATTAGTTTACATACAATAGATTGATTTTCTTCTTTTACATGCCTTTACAACCTTATTATGCTTTAAACCCTTGCTGATTTGTCTTTTTCGTTTAATTTTCTTTGCCGAATTGACTGGAAAAGAGACCTCCAATGTCGGTATCGGTCAGTATCGGGTATCGGTCGGTATCGGATCGAGACATGCCAAACCGTATCGGTATCGGCCGTATCGGATCGGTATCGGCCGTATCGGATCGGTATCGGCCGATACTTTAAACCATGCGTAAAACAATAACAACACACCATTATCATCATTATCATCAAGAACAGTGACAAGTCTACTATACTACTTCAAATTTTTTTTTTTTTTTGTATTGTGTTTTTTGCAGGATAAGTATGGGGTTTTCTTTTGCTGTGGGGAACAAGGAGTAAGCCCTCAGAAACATAGATACCAGGTATAGCTTGGATAACTTTTATCTGTTTATTTCTTTTCTTATTAAGCGACATGTTTGAGGAAAAAATGTTCTTTTTCGTACTTTATCAATTCTGATATAGGAACAAACTGATATCACGATAACCTTCACTTGGTGTTCTTAAAGTATTAATTAAGCAAGGTTCGCAGTATCGTGTATCGGAATCAGTATCGGACCCTTCCAATGAGTATTGGGATCGGCGGTTTCGGAAGGAAGTATCGGATTTTTTGGTATCGAAAAACAAATAATTATTAATACATTATTAAAATTTTAGAAAAAATATTTTATATATTTAGGCATAATTTTAAGTATTAGTAATTTTGTAATTAAATGAAATAGTAGTCACCTTTGCTGATTGGTTAACTGCAATAAATAAGTTTTATTCTTTTACAACCTTACTGTGATTTTATGCACTTGATGATTTGTCCTTTCATTCAATTTTCTTTGCCAAATTGACTCAAAAAGAGACCCCGATGTCTCTATCAGCTAGTATCGGTATTGGTCGGTATAGAATCGGGACATGCCAAACCATATCGGTATCAGACGTTTCGGATCAGTATCGTCCGATACTGCAAACTATGGATTTAAGTTGAAGATCAGATATTTGCATGCTCTCTTTTATAAGAACAAAAAAGCTAGCATTTGCTTATAATTCTGAAGGTCAAGACCAGGATATTTCTTGATTTCCAACTATATGTATGAAGTGCTGATTTGTAGGAGATTATTACTGTAGTTGCTTACTCTCGCTTCAGAAAACTCCCCCCACCCCTGTTTTGGAAGCTTGACCACATACTTTTTTTAGAACCGATGTATTGGAAGATGTTATTGTCTAACATCTTCCTGTTGCATTGCAGGACATTGTTAAGTTACGAAAGAAAAAAGAAGACAGGTTTGACATATTTACTTTGGTGTTTTCTCAGGTTCTTGATGCATTAGTCAGTCTATTCTGCAGCTCGAGTTTATCTTCGGAGACACTATGGACTGGTGGCTGGCTTTTACGCCAGCTGCTCCCGCACGGCGAAGAAGAATTTATTGCTAATCATCTTAAACAGCTCAAGGTATATAGCATTAAGTGTGATTTGTTTTTCACATGCATTCACAACGCCCTTGTTCATTCTTATGCTGCTTATATATGATCTATATCAATAGTTTTCATAGGGTACGCATCACACATATGAGGAGTTAATATTAAGTAATATAGTGACGTTGGCGGCTAATACCTCACGAAAGACTACAATGGTTGTTATAATTACAATCATGTTCTGGTTCCGCAAAACCGAAAGTCGCCACTGGACTTGATGTCGTTCAAGTCTAAATTGTATTTGTACATGGCGAGAACATACACGGTCGATAAAACATCTTAGAAACAAAGTTAATGCAGCGGAATAAACAGAAAAGTTGATAGACACAAGATATATGAAAAATGATTCTCTTTGCAGCGGAATTACAACATCTCTGGGCCAAAAGAAACAACTAGATTACAAACACTTCAACTCTTTACAATAAACGATGCCGCGAAGCTTACAAGTCGAGAAACTATACAATCAACTATGTTATATACATTATGTACTTTATAAACAAAAGAAAACGTATCAGTTGAATAGCTTCAAGTTACCAAACGAGCTCCGACGCCTCAGCACGTCCAAGCGACTTTTCTAACCTGTAGAGGAGGGGGTCATCACATTGGGGTACGTACTGGTGAGCGATCTCTAGCCGACTCACTTAAACTAATACGGTAGACATGTAAGAGCAGATAAAGTTATTAAGTGATTTTTCTATTCTTGTCTTAGGATCAATTAATAATTTATAACATAAAAATAAAGCATAAATGCATCTTTTTATACGATGAATCTTACCCAAGGCTACCATCCTTTTATGCAAACAATGATATCATTCATAAAATTAAAATGTGTCATAAGTGTGTCCCTGCATCAATTGTTATCTTTCATAAAATATATTATAAATGTATTGTGAGTTCGTCCCTACAAACAATCAGATAGGCATGCAAGCAGATTGACATTAGCATGCAGCCTAACTATATGAAGGTCACTGACACCACGAGCCATCTTGGACTAACTCTGGTAAGACGATAATCTTTCGTGTGCAGGTAATGAGCTCCACCGAAGGTCCCAAATACCCGTATTATGACACGTGGTTCTAGTCCGAGTAGCTACCACCACTGAAAGACTTGCAATATCTTACGTTCCACATAATTTTCTTCTAGGCCGAATCGATCTCGGTGTCCGGACGATTGTTCGAGGAAAGACAAACCTTGTACACAAGTTGTCCATGACCATGCAAATGTGTGAACAATTTAACTATAAAATATATGCATGGTACAAAAACATAAATGAAATAATGAACACCTCTACATACTCATTTGATGTTCCTATCGGCGACCCATTGGTCCCAAACATTCCGTTGTACCGCACCACAT
Organism: Iris pallida; assembly: GCA_029216955.1. Classification (NCBI taxonomy): domain Eukaryota; kingdom Viridiplantae; phylum Streptophyta; class Magnoliopsida; order Asparagales; family Iridaceae; genus Iris; species Iris pallida. The sequence continues at coordinate 2,582,972 of JANAVB010033017.1, forward strand.
TCAAACAGTTTCGGGTGCCACACCCCTTTCAAATAGTTTCGAAACCTTTCTCTACACTTCCATCTCCTTGCAACAACAATACAATACAATATTTCACATGTTCACAACAACAATACTTTATCCACATTTTTATAACAACAGTATAATAATCCACATCTCTAAACAAGAAGTTAACAACAATATGATTAATCTCTTTTATCTTGGTTCTATTACTTGGCATTAACAGTCATATGAACATAGAAACACATGCTAAAAAAATATATTTTTGTTAAGTGTGAAGATAAATAAGAGAAGGACCATCCACCATAAAAAAATAGTCTTATGCTTTGACCGAGCACATACCGAACGATTCCTCCAAAGACGATTTGATGTGATGTACGAACTTCTTAATTGGTATAATCATACGAGCAATTCCTACTCCAAAAACCATCCAATCCGACCAATTTAAGCAAGTCTGCATCACCATTCGAATATCGCGATTTCTCGCATAGGTTGAAGCCAACTAGTTTGCTCAACCCGAGAAGGCAACACTACACTGAGTACATCGATCTCTGACTGATTCTTCTGTATGAAATATGAATCCAAGTCCAACTAGGCCTTTTGAGCCAACAAACCTGCCCAATATACCACACAGAGCGGGGCATTACAGTTACTACCTAAAAATGAACATATTTAGGTGCATTTTCATGTCGAGTAGTATATTTGTCTGGTCTAATACTTGAAGGTTGGAATAAATTTCTTACCATTAAGAGTATAATGTGAGTTATACGAGTATCATGTACCATGGTTTGCAGTATCCGGAATGTATAGGCCTTAACCTACTGGTTTCCGCATGTCCGAGCCGATACTCATGCCTACTGAAACGACTTTTGTTGTCAATTTTGCAAAGAAAAAAACTGAAAGAAAGAAAGTACGACAAAAAAAATGTCAACAAAATGTTCATGCTAAAGATCAACATGCATGAGTCTGTCGATAAAGTTCCCTTATTGACACAATTTTACAATTACATTGTCGAAGGTGTATATTATGAATTCACAACGTTCATACATCTTTGTAGTATTCCGTTCAAAATGATCTATTGTGAGGCACTTTGTATAAGAGCAACTAAGGTAAACTACCATATCTTTTGTGGGTTAATAATTCAACAATGTTGAATATTAATTAATCCATTCAAAACTAACGGAAGCAACAAATAATATATAAGATTTACATAAATGTATACTTTTCTAGTTTTTGAAACAATATCTTTTTTTTTTTTGGCTTTCGAAACCAAGAACTCCAAAACCCCGATCCTGTTGAAACTGGCGAAACTGCTGATACCGATACTCGTAAAATGGTCGAAACCGATTCCAAAACCGATACTGTGAACTTTGTTATGTACATGGCATCCTGTTCTAATTGTAAATCTCCCTTTGTATAATGGACATATTTCTTAGGAGCCTTTATTTGGCTTTATTCTGAATATGATTGTCATTGTTTTGGCATGCTGTTTATTGTACCATAGGACCTGGAGCTACTATTTGTATTTCTAATTTTCTACACATACCCATGTATGAGTGATGCTCAGGATGATACGTCTCTATTTGCGATACACCTTCCATGCTTTAGGCTTACAAAAGATGGTTGCTTTTCTTATCTATGTGCATATGTTTCTGATGTAGATCAATCTCTGCATACAGGATTCACACAAGTTCACTACCGATATTCTGTGTGAAGAAATTAAAGGAAGCTGGTGTGATTTGCTTCTAGCAGTTCTTAATGATGAGTGGAGGAACTGCAAGAGAGGTACTGTTTGAAATATGTGAAATTTGAGTGATGGATGCCTTACTACATGCATTTGGCTGATGCTTGGATAGCTTTACTTCTAAACAGCAATTGAGGCTTCATCACCTCAAAGAGACCCAAAATTTACACTCTTACCCTCACGAACATGCTCTTTTGGAGGTTAGATCTACGATTCTTCCACCTATGAATGTCTTTGGACACCCTTCTTTTATGTAAACTGGATTTTGTTGATGATAACGTAATGTAGGTGAACAATAATATATCTGATTAGTGTTCCAGGTGAATCATCTTTTGCTGCTGGCGAAATAATGCGTGAGAGGGTTAAGGTGGGTTATCTTCCGATAAAACTTCCTTTTTCTTGTTGCCCCTACATGTTAATTCATCTGTTTGTCTTCTCTTTTTAGTATACAAGCATATAGAAGCCAGTAATATCATGGATTTTGCTGCTATGTATACCTTTGGTTGTCATATTAGATACTCTCTTCTGACTGACAGCATGGTTACAGTTTTATCCAAGTAGGAAGTATATGAGATGTTGAAACAATATATAGTTGAGCTCTCTTGAAGGGTATTCTGCAGGTCAGTTACCTACGTTGCATGGAGGCAAATAAACATGACTCGATACAGTTTGTTTCATGTCCGGAGTGCGTGTGACGCTACCCAACACGGAACTGGCACCAATTTTTGACTTGTCCGTGCTTCTTAGCATATAACTAGTACTTTAATTTTTTTTTCTTTTCTTTTACCATATTAGTTCCTCCTATATATCTGATTATCTGTGTCATTTTCTCTGGTCTTCATCAAGCGCAAGGTTCAGACTTCTCCCACTAAGGAATTGGATAGTTTTTGCTTTACCACATGCCTTATGATGTTGGGTGCTGCCGATGTGTGGCTTTTTGTGTATGAGGGATAAATCTCAGATTGGCTTTCCAAAGACTATAAGTTGAGACTTTGATATGAGAGCAAGAAAAATAATTACATTATAATTTGTTGGAGGATAAACTGGAAAAACTCCCTAGATGATTACCTGATCACAAATCATCCCCAGTTTGTGGGTAGTTCTTCACTTTGCCCATTGCATCGTAGTTGACACACATTCTTCGTTGGGCTTAGTATCGAAGCATCAAACATAGCAATCACATCACAATATTATTGTTGATATAAGTTTGAAGGTTTCTCACATCTGTTGAAGAAGCTAAAATTAATACCTTGGTTAAAGAATTTCTACAAAATATCTCCCTTGTTTCTTTTCCTTCTTATGTCTCTCCTGATGTAAAAGCATTGAGAGGGACTCTCCACCTAACGCTAGTTTCCTAGCTTCTCATTCAAGTCCATAGCAGAGGAGCTGATGAATGTTGGGGGAGGGAGTGCGGAATAATTAGATGTGCCAATGGATGCAATGCTTATTTTAACTATCTTGCATGAATATGGATAAGGACATGATACAGATACGAGATATGAGCATTTGCAAATAGGTACAAGGCAAGGTGATCACCTGCATTGCACGAATACAGATACGGGTACAGCCACCATTTTCCAGTGCCCATGCAACATAGTCAATTAGCCTTTATGCAGAAGTCTTGTGTCAAGGTTTGACAAATCATCTTAGAAGAGCTAGTTTCGTATTGAGATGCATATCGTGTATCGATTTGCTTGATTATCTTATTGTATCATGTATCCTAAGATACATTGTCCCGTAATAAGTTTGATATGAAATTGATATAACCCGTCATATATGGATAAATTTCACATATTGAACAATATTATCGTCTTTCATCAGATGTTTTCTTCTGTATATGAATCCTAATAGAACCTGTTCTGTAAATGACTCCTCATAGGAGCATTCAGATGGACGATTACTCTCTTACTTACAGAAGAAGCACTTAAGGTCATTACTACTAGGCTCAGATGACTCACTATTAGTTTGATCCAAACTGATGGTGCTCCATCACATGGAAGAAAAGGATTTGGGTACCGGCCCTGAATATTATTGTAAAGGCTATAACTGTAGATGTCATCAGACAATATGTCGGTTCCATCGGTAAAACCACACGATTTTACAAACACATCGTTTATGTCATTTTACAATATATTGGTCGACACAATTTTTTCAAGTTAATCTGATTTTTGATGAGATTTTGTTGAGATCAAGGGTTTAGGTGTTAAATTAGTTAGATTTTTAAATTACTTGTATATTGTAAATATTGAGTTACTTAAGACACTCAAACTATTTAGACTCCTAAAGAATGTTTGTTTTAGGACATTTAATATACTTAACTAGGATATTTAGTATATATAGTATACATTTAAGTGGCCTAAAATGGATATCAGACATTTTAATGTCCCTGATATCCAACATCCGGCATTTGAAAACCCAATCCTGACATGAACCCAACATATGACATCTATAACCTTGTTAAAAGGCTTTATTATTGTATTCTTTTGGTTACATCATTGTTCTATTTATTTGTGTGCATTTTTTTCTCTCAAGAACGTGAGTTAGTTGTTTAAGCCTCACAATTCAGCTTATCGAAGTAATTCATTATTGTTTGTAATTTTCAGGTTTTTGTACTTCAACGTCAACTTCTAATTGTCGCATGTGGAGAGTTTCTTCCTGATCAGCCTCCTTTATCTTCTCCAATCAGTTCTCCTGCACCCTCTAGAGCGAAATCTGTTAGCTTGGATGTTTTGGCTCCTAAAGCTGGCAGCGAACTAAACATAGGTTTGATACTTAAACTTATTGAATAGTGGCTGGATATTTATATATATGAGCTTTATGTCTGATGATGATTAACTAATAAGCTTTATGGGGGTTGATATATGCCAGATAAAGCAGTACCTTGTAGAATAGCATTCGAACGTGGAAAAGAACGCCATTTTAGCTTTTTAGCTATCTCCAGGGGAACATCTGGCTGGATTCTTCTTTTGGAAGAATTGCCCCTCAAGCAGCAACGCGGAGTTGTTCGTGTCCCTGCACCTTTGGCTGGTTCAGATGTATGTACCTTTTTGTTTTCACCTTTTATTGTTGCATTAATGAAGTATGAACCTAGAGGTCCTAGACACACACTTGTGATGGTTTTTCAAGAGTTGACGCCGAATGTTTTCCCGTAGAATCTTTTTTCTTTCGTTTCATGAAACTCAAATTCAATCGTATCTGCATTGTTCTTGTTCCTAATCAAATTTGTGACCCTGAACTACATATAAAATTTAAGAAGGAAATGATATAGTATGAAACATGGTGCCTTATAATAATATTGATAAAATTTCAAGGTCTATGCAACTTAAGTCTTACGTTACAATTTGTACATGGGAATGGTACTTGTGAATGCCAGATTTGCACGAGAATTCTCACGTTTGGCGCAAGCACCATAATCAATGTTAGGAATGTTACAAATCTGCGGTATCAAATTCCCGTTGTTCATGGACATATGATCAAGATTTAAGTTTTGGTTGAAACCAGTACATTTTGCCCATTTCTTATGGGTTTGGTACTGCTCTTAAACCCAACGTGAAACTCGATTTTTGTCTATACTTAGGAAATATTCGTAAAAAAACATCCATGTCATAAATAACTTGGTTGTTGTTGTTTCCATGTTGGAGTTATAATTGTTTTGCATCTACTTGTGGATTTCAAGTTTTCAAATATAGAAGGAACTTCGATCTATAAGTTAGAAATTTATATATACTTATATAACTTTGAAATAAATTATGTAACTTTAAATTATTTAACTTGGATAGCAGCGACAATAACGATGAAGTCTTTTTTCCCCAAATTTTCAATAACTTAGATATGGAGATATGTAAAATTGTATTGCTTAGATAAAAATTAGGTTTAGATACTTGGATAACTTAGTAATTTTTGGTTAGTATTAATAAATAATCGTATTAGGTATTAACAATGTTATCTGCTTTATAGTCAGTAAATTCGGAGATGTAATGGATTCAATAGCGTTCTTGCGTTTCAGAAAATGTCAAGAAATATTGTCGTGTTCTAAAAAGCATATAATACACTAGGATCTCATGATTCGATACCGACCAATATTAGTACTGGTCCGATATTGGCTCGCTTTCCTGGTCTATTCGGTAGAGAAAAATTAAACAAAAAAGAAACGTATGGAAGAAAAGTGTCAACAGTTTGGTTGTGCTGAAGATCGGTAATGTTACATTATGGTGATATGATTCCTTATTAACAAATTGTATCCATTAGCCTTTGTCGAAGTAGAATATCATAAATTTACGACACTAGTCCATATTAATCTTATTCCATTCAAAACTATGTATTGTGATTGTACTATGTTTAAATGCAAGTAAATAAACAATTATATCTATTGTGAGTGAAGGATTCAATTTAAAACTAAAAGAAACATGTAAGATATAAAATTGTGTCTAAATGTATCAATTTTTTCTTCTTCTAGTTTTTAAAAATACTTCTTATATTTTTTGGCTATCCAACACGAAAACCCAATACTCCTATTCAGAACAACCAAAACTGCCTGTAGTGATAGTCATAGGAAGGGTCCGAAACCGATTCTGAAAGTGATCCTGCGAGTCTAATCTTGCTAAAAAGGAGTCAATGAAAAATATTATTTATTGTTGATATGTGATACAACAATGTTGATCACTGTTTCATTTGAAACTAACTTGAAGTTACATATAATACTACGGAGGGGGTGGGGAGGGGATCTTGGCATGAAGGTGGCGGGATGGGCACTAAGTGCTGATGACAAAGGGGGCAAGGGGGTGGGGTGGAGAAGGAAGGTGGGTGTTAGGATTTGTAGGTCGAGGAAGATGAAGTTTTTTAATTATTTAATAATTATTTTTTGTCTCTTACAAAATTAAAATAGTGTTTTGTTTGTTTGTTTGTTTTGTTTAGAGGCAATAGTGTCCAAGATGGACATTGGAGCGCATGATCGTTAAGGACCGATGGAAGGGGTAAATTGAAAAAACTTACAAAGTTGAATGTATTTAAGTGCTCAAAAAAATAGTTTAGTGTACCAATTATTAAAGTGCCAAAACTGGATGGTTGAGGTATTTAAGTACAATTTTTGACTAAATTAAAGCAATTGAGTTTAAAAGTCTATTAGAAAATAATACCAAGGAGTTGTAGACTTTGACTTGACCCTCGACCGATACTAGGATTGGCTACTTGACCACACGTGAATTTAAAATGTCTGTTAGAAAATAACACCAAGGAGTTGTAGACTTTTCTAATGTCTATGATTACTATGAAGAAAATAAACCCAATGTTGATTATTTTCATTTTAACTCAGAATCAGGCATAAATAAAAAGTTCAGAAGTAGAAGATTTAACTATATAAATGATCCATGAAGAGGTAGTAGTAGCAAGGTTACCTAAATTCACATATAAGAAGTACTTTTTTTGGGGTTATTTTCACTAAACTTTTAGGGCCTATTACTTGTTTTCCTTTGGTAAGACATTATTGTTAGCATTGTTCGGAACTTGTGGATATATTTTACAGTTTTGAATTTTTGATGATGCTATATTATGGTACTTGATTAACTTTGAATCTTAATGTAAATTATTATTATATTTTATATATTTGTTGCTTAAAAATATTCCGGAATCACATCCGGATGAACGCATTCAGAGGAAAATAAACCCAATGTTGATTATTTTCATTTTAACTCAGAATCAGACATAAATAAAAAGTTCAGAAGTAGAAGATTTAACTCTATAAATGATCCATGAAGAGGTAGTAGTAGCAAGGTTACCTAAATTCACATATAAGAAGTACTTTTTTGGGGTTATTTTCACTAAACTTTTAGGGCCTATTACTTGTTTTCCTTTGGTAAGACATTATTGTTAGCATTGTTCGGAACTTGTGGATATATTTTACAGTTTTGAATTTTTGATGATGCTATATTATGGTACTTGATTAACTTTGAATCTTAATGTAAATTAATATTATATTTTATATATTTGTTGCTTAAAAATATTCCGGAATCACATCCGGATGAACGCATTCAGAGGAAGCCTACCCCCAACTTAGCACACGTAGTGGGACCCCCCGTGTACTGCGTTCCCCTTTTTTGTTCCGAAGCGTTCCACGTTTCCGGTAACCATGACTAGCAGTACTACAACTGTTAGTAATCCACCAACTAAAACTGTTAAATCCACCAGACTAATATATGTTAGATGCTTACAAAAGATATAATGTACTAGCAAGAGAAAATCCAAATTTAGATCTCCTATGTATACTGCTACATGAAACAAATAAGATACCATTGGAAACAGTTGGAGACACTTTCAATGAGCATGCTACAACCCATCAGCAGCCTGGACAAATAAGAATTTATGTTAACATAGATAAATTAACATATGAAATATAATGGGTTCAACATATGAGTCACATTTTGAATCTGTATGATGATCTTTCAGTACAGCAATACATCTACTTTATTTCTGGTATTTACTATTTAAATCAAGCGACTGTACAAGTATGACAATTTGGTAGTTTAATACGGGCCAAATTGCGAATATTTTTGTTGAAACTGTTTAGGATTTGATTTTCTCTTGCATTAATTTACTGCACGTATATTGGTGGGAGTCTTCTAGAGGTTATATAAGAAGAGCCTACATCAGTTCTGATAATTAAATTTATTTTCTTTGAGTCTGTACTCTTCATTCTGGTGTATTCTTGCCGTGGTGGAAAAGGTTTTTGCTTGGTGGATTCTGGATTTATCCCTAAGATTTAATGCTTCATGCCCTATCTTCACTATGCCAATTTCTCTGTCTTCAATCCAATACATTAACCTGTCTACTTTTTCATACACCTGATAGTTTAGTTTCAGTCACATGGCACCTGTGGGTATGCTTTATTTTTACCTTGTACTAGATCTATGGTGAATTTGCCTTTAGGAGTCCCAAGCCTAGAGATTTGATGAGATGATTTTAATCATTTCCTCCAATTTAAGTATCTTTCTCGTAAATTTGAACCCATATGACATCCATGTTTAAGACAAAGGACTAACTAATTCTATCTTTTTGTTATCAGCCCGTAATAGACCAGAAGCACCCAAAGTGGTTACACTTACGGATTCGTCCAACTACTCTTCCCTCTCTAGACCCCTCAAAGTACGAAGCTATTGCGAAAGGAAAAGCAAAGGTTTTGGTTGATGGGAGATGGACCCTGGCCTTCAGGGATGAGGAATCATGCAGGGTAGCAGAGTCTATGGTTCTTGAACAAATGGAGCTGCAGCGTAGCCAGGTTGAGCTGAAATTGAAGCCTCTTCTAGACCAAGACATTATGCTACCTGGGTGTGTCCCAAATTCTTGGGGCACACCTCCGGAGGTCCCAACTATGAAGGCTCTCCAGACAAACATGGGTCAATTGACAATTTCTTAAAAAGTTTTTTTAAGTGGAGGAATTGTTAAATGACAGCGGCTTACAGTTTGGGGAAAGTCACGACAGGCTGTGTTATGACAGTTTTTCACCACCATTTGTATATTATTATCATTATTATGTCATCATAATATTAGCACCAAAAGTGTAGTAGAGTTGGAGATAGTTCAGTTGGTGGTGGCTGCTGAATACCTATTCTTTGTATATTAGTTGTAATTCACCACTTTTTGGTCTTTGTTCTTGTAATCTTGTATTTGTTTCAAATCATTGTTCGTTAAACATGCTTTAGTCCAAAAATGATTTTGTAGAGAAATAAATGGAGTGACTGGTGATGTAATGTCTCATGGAAAAAGATCTAATTCTCAGTTCCATCAGTTTTAGTCTATAGTGGGTACTGCTGGTGATTACATAACACTAACATTTCTTGCTCAATGCGTTTTTTTTCTTGAGGCTACAAGGAAACCATATTTGTTTCATGGTGTTGTGTGGACCGGGCGGCCTCAGCCAAACTCAGGCCGGGATGACCTAGGCTCGGTTGTATAACGGAAAAAAATCGGGACGGCAAAAGTACGAGTATAAATCGGCTCAGTGCAAATAAAATACGTTCAAAAATTCGGTCAAATGTTCGAAAAATGAAAATATTGAGGTTAGAAACTTTACATTCTTAAATATGTTATTAAATTTGGTTAATTAAACCGGTTCCTAGCATGTTTATTACACCAAATTTGTCAATGGGTAATTGTGGCTCTAGTCTAGTGGTTAAGAGAGAGGCATGCGGCTCAAGTGGTCGAAGTTTGAGCTCAAGTGGAGGTGAGTTCGCCACAATTATATATATATATATATATATATATATATATATATATATATATATATATATATAGGATCCGGAGTCCCGCGGGTGCCCTATTGCCCTTGACTTGGATCGAGCGAGCGCGTGCATGCGGGCCCCCGGATCTGATAGTGCAGGGGGGTGGGGCTTTGGCGGTGGTCCCCCGCGGGGCTTTTGATCCGTGCCCTCGCCCCCGGTTTACCCGCTAGGCCAGGCGGGTGCATCGGGGGCTCCCTAGCACCTAGCGGGTGCGCTGGGGCTCCCTAGCACAGTGGCACGGGTTCGAGCCCCCCTTGGGCTGGCTAGGTGGCTTCGGCTACGGGCGGTCCAATGTTAAAAAATCTGAGACACAAATATATATATATATATATATATATATATATATATATATGGAGAGAGAGAGAGAGAGAGAGAGAGAGAGAGAGAGAGAGAATCTTGAACTTTTAAGTCTTCAAACTTCACTAGCTAATCACAAATCCTATGTTATTTAGTTGTTATAAATATGTATATTATATATACTAAATTTTATTATTTTTCAATAATTGGGCCAACTGGGATTTGGATTGCATCCGAATCAGGCCGAGTTAGGTCTAGATCGACCAGGCTTAGACCAATACTATGAAATATTTAAATAGTCCGAATGATGGTTAGATTGGTCTATAAATATCCTCTTGAACCGTTGTAGAAAAGAGGGAGGGTCAAAGTGTATCTTTGCAAGGAACGGTCTTGAATTCAATTTTCCTAAAGAACATGCTTGGCAAAGCGTATTGGAACACATAAGATCCTTATTGCTGGCAAGATGATGCCCTTTGTAGATTTATGGATATGGCGTATCAAGTCTCTACCCAAGTGACCAAACGGTTATGCCAAATCATAAATGTGCTCATTTTTCGCTAGAGAAGGATTAGTCATGTAATGGGCCTTTAAAATGGACAATTTTGTGCCCCTCTATTAGGTTTAATAGTGTTGATTGGGTTATCAGTGTTTTGCTGGACGAAGTTAGAAAAATATTCATGCTCACGGAGAATAATGTGCGTATTCGCAGTCTATCAGACATCTAACTTTCTCAATTATCATAACTGAGAAAAATTAATTGAATTTGGTCACATGTAAGTAAAAATATAAAATTCAATTAATAATCCAAAAACTTTATTTAAAAATAATATTTGATTCAAAAAGAAACTGCAATTCATTATTTATTAATCCTAAAACATAAGAGGCCATTAATGTCTATTATTCTTTCATCTGTTGGTGAAATTGTCCAACTTCAAAAGTAGTGTCTAATGGATCATCTACTTGAGCCGAATTGTTCTCTCTCTCTCTCTGATGCAATCATGAATGATACTCTTTTACTATGTGGGCAGGTACACGACATGTGCAAGACGAATGGTCTTTCCTGCCACAACGATAACACGTGTGTGTGCCTTGGGGTGGGGTGGGGGGGGGGGGGGGGGGGGGGGGGGGGGGTGGACATTATCGGGGCTGTGAGTCAACCGGTATTCTTGTTGCCATAGTTTTCCTTTTTACGTAATGATTTCTCCCTCTTTCCGCGTAGTTGGGTTTCCCCATCATGTTGCAGTCCTATTCTAACATCGTCGGTTTTGACATCTGAATACAATGTGTTGGCTTTAGGCAACAATATGACATTTGCACCAATGGGGCGGGCCTAATGGTTTTTTTTTATCAGGAGTTTGTTATTCTTTGCAGCGAATAACATAAGAGAAATTAGATCCGAGATCTTTGAAAAATTCATTTCTCTACATTGCTGTTGTAGGAGCATATTAGAGGCATGGAAAGTTAAGAAAGTCTTCTCCAGGAGATTGGCCTCAGTCAAGTCTTCCTTACAAAATTTAAGGATTAATCGTCGAAAAATCGGAGTTTTGGCCAATCATGTCTTGCGTCATGCAAGCAATTCATCCCCTGATTGTCAAAACGTTCTTCAAGAGCCAACTAAAGAGTCCTAGGATCCTCTTTAGCAAGGTATTTCATTTACATTCCTTCAGACATATTCTTATAGATAAATATCATAGAGAGTGCTTTGCTAGCTTCATCTGCATGATAATCGACCTTAATTATTGCTTTCAATTTCTTTGCATTAAGGTGGAACTTGACATATTGTACCCTCTTAGGTAGTTTCTTCTGAAAACATTAAGTGTTGTGTAGTCGAGTTTGTTTAGGTTCTACATGTAGTGGAGGGTACTGAAAACATTAAGTGTTGTGTAGTCGAGTTTGTTTAGGTTCTACATGTAGTGGAGGGTATGGTAATAGAACTTTGGGTTTTAAGAAAAATGGATTAATTATGTGAAACTTCATGTTCACAATAGGTAATGATGGATTTGCTTCTCAATTTTATTTGCGTATTACGAACTTCAAGTTCTTATGAACTTCTGGTTCAAAATGGACTTCAGGTTCAAGATGACTTCGAGTTCAAGATGAACTTCAGGTTCATTATGAACTCAAAAGATGAGTTGTAGGTTCTTATGAACTTTGGGTTTGATATGATTCGTACAAGCTTTGACGATAATTCCCTCCTCCTCCCCCCGCAGACGTATGTCACCAAATAAACTTACTAAGGACCACACCAAGTGCACTGTTTGAAGGATTATAGCTTCCATTTGGCTTGTTAGGATGTGCATATAGTACTTTCCTGCAAATATTTTAGCAAATTATTGACTTGCTAGGGATGTGTACAAAATGCGTTCCCTATTAATGCCAGATTTAGCAACATTCACCAAATGCAATGTCTACATGAAGAGCAAAGCTCGTTACTGTAGTATATCACTCAAATTAGTAAAACTACAAGTTCAAGTTTGAACTCTAGGTTCAAGTTATACTTCGGGTTCATGGAGTGTGAAGCATCTGATGGTGTTCCTGCTGCCCAGTCAATGTGCATGGGTCGAGGGAGAAGCGCTGCTCGTGGGGGTTCGGGGGCAAAGTTCCTGAAACCTATAAGGTTTTTAGTGATGGTTTGTTGTAGGCAAATAGTTTCTTTGTGAAGTTATGCGAATCTACTTTAGGTAGACTGCTTTCCTTGATGCTACTTCAGGCAGTTTCTCGTGGTGCTGCTTCAAGAAGATGTCTTCCCACAATGTTGCTTCAGATAGATTTCTTTCCACGGTGCTACTTCAGGAAGACTTCTTCCTATTGTACTCATTCAGGAAATTTTTTCGATGTTGCTTTAAGCAATTTTATTGCTGCAAAGGGCTGTGATAACTCCCAAGGAGCCGCGTGGCCACGAAGAGAAATATTATTAAGGGGCATATTAGTTCTTTAGGAAATTAGTGTGTCATATAAAGCATTATCAGCTCCTGAGAAATGTGACACACTATAGGGTCGCGAGGCTTAGAAAGTCATGAGGTTGCGTGGGTGCTGGTTTTCTTCTTCTGATCGCGAATGATGGTTTTGTAGCATCTTCTTGTGGAAGATTTGTAAAGTTTTGCTAAGCATGTGCTGTGGACACACATAAAAAAGAAGAAGAAAATGCTGTCTTTTCTTTATTGGCGTAAGGCACCACAAATCGAGTACGCCTGAGAGATCCTGCGCTGAGGATCCCCGAGTACAAAAAAGAATTCTGGGGAATGGGACGATGGAGATCGAGCGGCAGTTGCTCCTTTACTCCGTTGACACTCCGATTACAAAAGTGGGAGAAAACCTAAAAAAATTGCTAACTCTCGGCTCACTGGCAAGAAGTGCAGCAATTTGGCTCTTGAAAATGCTCTCCGTTTTGTATTTTGAAGAGGGATGAGGCCCCCCTTTTATAGTCGTTCTTGAGCTGGAATGATGTTATGCGCCCACATGAGGAAACATGCTGGTTTTTATGTGGACACATAGTCCTGCCTTGGGCTAGAGTGTAGGCGCATACAGGCTGCGAGATCGTGGGCTGGTCGTGGTATTGACGTGGTCGCATGCTTCGGTGCACGATTGCTCGTGGAGACTGACGTGGCCGTGTGCTTCGATGTACGTTTTGATCATGGCTTTGACTGAGTCAGGCTTGGGTGCATAGCCATGTCTCAGGCTATGCGCCCTCCTTTTGGGGAAGCTAGTCTTGGGCGCATGGAGCTTCACTGGCTGGGCGCATAGAGCTTCACTGGCTGGACGTATGGAGCTTCTCTGGCTGGGCGCATAGAGCTTCACTGGCTGGGCGCATAGAGCTTTTACTAGCTTGGGCGCATGGGACTTCATTGCTAAATTTTTTTTATGCTTCTACAAGACCCCCTTCAAAGTTTTCGATATTTGAACGAGTTTGAAATACTTTGAAAGAACCATGGATCGTCTTCTCGTGATGCAATGGGCGCATAGCACGACTCTCTCTTTGTGCGAATAGTGTTTGGCCAGCCTGTCAGAGAGATACGACTGTTGAGATCTTCCTCGAAATCTGAACTGACAGATTCATCGGGGTAGAATTTGAAGCGGTCCATCCTTCATACGTGGTCCACGTCAGCAAGTGGCAGTCGTATAGTGTGCAAGGGACTGGTTCTTCACGTGGACGCATAGGCCATTGTGGGCGCATACTGCACAATGGACTCATAGGTACATAAAGCCAGTGGGCGCATAGGAAGGGGCCTGTGCCTATAAATAGGCCCTGAAGGAGAGAGAAAGCCCATTATTCCCCTCTCTTAGAATTTTTCAGAAACTCTTCATCTTCTTTCTTTGAGAACCATTCTCCCAAGGTCGCCAAGAGATCCGCGAAGGGCAAGGGGGCTGCGCCGAGTGGCTCTCCTCCTGCGGCAGCGTCCTCGGCAGTCCAGGACCCGATTCTGGGTGAGGGCATGCTTCAAAAACGAAGTCTCGAGCGTTAATTTGCGATGCTCGGACTTTTCTTCTGTCGGGGTGCTTGCGCCTAAGGTAACATACTTCTGTGAGCATTATTATGCGCCCACAGAAGTCATGCGCCAACACTGTGGTGTGCCAGGCGCCCACGTGTTGCCATGTTATGCACCCTCTAACTGTGGCATGTTATGCGCCCACGTACTGTTCGTGTGTCATGCGCCCACATGTTTGTTTTGGGCGCATATCCCTTTGGGCGCATAGCCCCTTGGGCGCATAGCCATTTGGGCACATAAAAGCCTTTCAGAACTTAGTTTTTCCTGCGGATTTCTGAGTCTGACTTTCCTTCTGTCCCTTTTCATATTTTGTAGGGATCTGGCTAGCAAATTTCTCCAGGACCGGTATCAGCAACTTTGGGCATGGTGAAGATGCAACACTTGACACACACATCAAAGAGTTCAGGACTCTTCGTGTTTTGGAAGGATTTTCCTCAGATGGTAGGAAGAACCTTTATACATCGAAGAGTCGGACGGTAGTTGGGCGTCATCGTGAAAGTTCTGTTTTTACGGTTCTTCAAGTAGGCAAAAGCAACACTAGCGATGTTGTTTTGAAGGTATGGTCTCTTGGAGGAATGAGCCTAGGACGTCCGCAATATAGAGGAGAGAAGATCACTATTTGTAGATGCTTTTAGCATGCTATATTTGCCCTCCTCCGTGTAGCTTCTCGAAGGTTCAACAACTTTGTTTGCTTCTCAACAGTAAAACATGACTTCCTTCGAGGGCCACAAAACGGCTTTTCGACGAAGGCGTAGTGCTGCCAAGCTGACCAAACTATGTGTTGCTGTTGAGTGGCAGATTTTACCTTCTTTTGGACATCAATGTAATCTTTTACTTCTTATCCAGATGAAGAGATGAAGAACCTTTTGTTTTGCTCATGAGATGTAGTCCTGTGAATGTAACTGATTTTGAATAAACAGAATATATTCGCTCCACTCTTTGCTCGTGGTATCTGTGGTGCTTGTTTTAGAGATCTTAATACATCATTTGTGTAAAGGGTATCCCGCTGGGGGACCCCCCTCTCCCTTTTTTTTGGTTTGGACCTATTGCCCCTTTCTGCATCTGGAAATGCGAGCAAATAGATTTGAAACAAAACCCAACAGAGGTAATATGGTCGTGATAGGTTTTGTGGTCTTGACACCGTGTCTTTTATCCCGGGTTGGGTACAGGTGTCAAGTCGGAAGACTATCGGTATCAGAGGTAATGTGGACGTGACACATGATAATCAGGAGTGATTTTTGGTGGAATGGATTTTCTTGTCAAGTTTAGCTTTTTGTTAGGTGTTCCTTCCTGGAGCGGAAGAGACTTTCCAAGCCTCCTTCCCGATGACCTCCACTGAAGATGACGAGATGGCCCAGGAAGTCGTCAAAGCTTTCTACTCTGTGCTGAAAGTGAAGCTTCCTGGAGTCTTGAATCGGAATGCTGCCTTCGGCCCTGTGAAGGCTGTTGTCGAATGTCAAGTGGCGGCCCTCGAGAGCATTGCTGGCTATGAAGAGCGGGCCAACGCTCTGAGGAAAGTTTTGAACGACCTGGAGGGTCAGGTGGTGTAAAACCGCTAATTTCTACTACGATTTTTTTTAAAAATATGGTATTGATTTTTGTACTTCGTATTTATACGTGGCGTACGAGTTTGCGTTTCGTAAATTTCTCGTCAAGTGCGAATAAGTACGAAGTACATATTTTTATAAAACGTTTTAATTATATAGATGTAGAAAATATTTCAAAATAATAGACGATAAATATTTTATATTGCTTGAAGTTGTAAATGCGTCGTGTCGAGGATTGCCAAACTTTATTTTTATTTAAAAAAGGTCATTTTATTTTATGGTAAAAGTATAACTAGTAATTTAGAAAAACTGTATTTTATGTAAGTATTATTTTTGCATGCGAGTGTATATATATTTGTATTTTCTAAATTAATTATTATCATTAATATATTATTTCGAAAAACATATATTAAATATGGGTTGATTTAATATGCAATTAATTATGGTGATTTAAATTGGAAATTTTTTTTAAGTTATTTAAATATAGTTTAAATTAGAGGTAGAATCTATCGACATTGGATTATATTTGATTGAGTTACTTTTAAATCAATTTGAATTAAATAGTGAAAAATTCAAGGGAAATTAAAACTCTTCTTAGTTCCTATCTAGATAAGACTTTTGTAAACCCCCTGATTTTTCAAAATAAATATTTATGAAATTTTTGGATTTTTAAATAACTATTTATTGACTTATTATATAATTTATATTATTTTACATATATTTAGTATAGTACTCATTAGTGAATTTAGTATAAAAATATATAAAGCTATTTTTCTAGTACATTAAGGATCTAAACTATATTATACAACTTTTCTCAAAATTTTAGGATTTATTTCATAACTTTTATTACTTTTTACATGTTACTTATATTGTACACTATTTACATAATATAGAATAAATGTCAATTTAGTATTAAATATTTCAGCTTGTATAAATGAGATTAGATGAAGGTTGTTTAAATAAATATTAACTCTATTTATTATCTATAGTAATTTTAAATAATGTTATAGATAATTTAGATAAATATGAATTATATTTTAAGTTAATCATAATCCTAAGTCTAATAGGAAAGCATCTCAATCTATATCCTATCCTAACGAAGCAAAATCCAATTTATTTAAATCATATCCTATCTAATTTAGGATATAAATCTGAAATAAATACATATATAAACCCAATACATCTCCTTTTTATCAGCCATAATTCGAAAGTATTTTTAGTCCAATAGAAACTCTAAAGTTCGTCATTAGAATTCACCCCCACTTTTTAGCAGCAAGAGCAACTTGGAACGACTATTGCCCTTAGCTCCGAACTCCGTTTTGCCTCCAATTTTTTATAAAAGAAGCGTATCGAGGTAAGGTTTCCAAAAACATATTTTAATAGACAAAATTCATTCTATAAATTTTGCAAAACTGTTTGAGTATCTAGTGTCCAAAAAAATAAACGTGTTTTGGTATTTTTGCGATTTCGGAAGATTTCGGAAACGAAAATGCGATCCGTTTAGTTTTTCGGAAAGCTGATACGAAAACCTATACAATATCCTAACTTTAGAATTTATTAAATAAATGTAATAGGTGCAGTATTAATTATAATTAGATAATAGACTATTTTCAGCATCCGAAGTTGTTCCTACACCTTCCTCTTTGTGCGCTGTTATTGATTCGTCGCCAGGACATCATCTTACCTCACTCGGACATCAGGTAAGACATATTGCCTTTATTGTTTAATTTTTTGTTCAATATCATGCATGTTTTATTTCTTATAAGTTGTTCTTTTAAAACCATATGTTGTTGCAAATTACTATACTTTAGTTTTCTTTATGCATTTGGCCTAGAGTTAAGGGACCACCTTTGTTTGTGCCACATTCATTGGCCCGACACCTGCATGCCACGATGTCATGTGTCTCATATAGATTTGGACTTGCGTACCGACCGTACATCGGTGCGTACAGGACGAGCATAAGGATATAACTGCTAATATAATTGTCTAGAAGACTTAGCGGTTATTAGAAATATCGTGGTGTGGATTCAGTACGAGTAATGCATGGGAAGGAAAAAGACAGTTATTAGGCACAGGGGCTTTCACAGATTTACTTTTTTTTTAGCTGCCATTGGTGACTCAGTCGAGTGCTAGTGTGCCGTGCATTTATTTACTTTTTTCTAGATGCCACTAGTGCCTCGGTTGAAACACAAATGTGCCGTGCATTTACTTTCCTCTAGCTGCCGTTAGTGACTCACTTGAGAGACTAGTGTACCGTGTATTTATTTATTTTCCTCTATATGCCACTAGTACCTCGGTTGAAACGCTAACGCGCCGTGTTTCTAGTCTTGGAAGCCCTTGTGTGGAACGTTGTCTTCAAAATGCATTTTCACATAGAATGGTTAAGGGCCTTTATCTGTTTAGTCATATATACTTTTCTGTTGAGATTTTATTATTCAGTTTAGGGCATGATATTATGTGTCTTGTTACGTCCCTCTTAGGACCTGGTTATTCTCCAGGTGTGTGTTCATGTCTTCCGCAGGTATCCTAGCCGGGATCGTGGTCTTCTCCATTTATTCGAAGATGACGTGACTTGGTTCCTCCTTCTACTTCCACTTAGTCCTTTTATATATCATGTACTTCTTCCTTTTTATTTTGGTTGGTAGTGGATGTGTCTCCACCCAACATATTGTATCAGAACAATTCATTATATGATATCTTTTATTCTATTATTTTGTGGATGAGATCAGTTAGTTGTGGTTTACTGTATTTTACAGCTTATGTATACATACAAGGCCCCTGTACTTCGTATGTATACAACTGGCATGTCTACGTACTTAGTCCTACGTATTTTGGGACTGGGGCGTTACATGTTTTTGTGGTGGCCCATGCAGGTCAAGTTTATCACTTCGGTTACGTTATTGTACCGATGTGAGCCTGCATATAGGATTAGAGTCTAGAATCTCATCCATCTACTTGACATCCTTTGTTGACTTTAAATTCCGAACTCTCGTTCGACCTCCTTGATTTACATCTTGCTTGACTCCTTCTATCGTAAATTCTTAGTTTCGTGCTTAGTGACAACTAGAAAAATGACTACACTAGTATATGCTCATAGGTTAAACACATGGATATAAGGATTATATTGACAATTAGTATGCATTAAGGTCTTATTTGTGTATAAAAGCATTTATGTTTCCTAAAAGTATGATCTTAAGAGTTAGTAAATTCTAAGTTGGGTAGTAGAGATGGATTTTATCTTGATACTACTAAAGGATTGATAAATTATGAAAACAAAATATTGATTTTTGTGAAATAGTTACGATTTATTTGAGTATGAAATCGATATAAGAAATAGCTTAAGATTTTTAAATTTAGTGGTACGATTTACAAGTTTATTTTTGAAGGATGATAGTAAAAATTTTGGTTTAAAATATTTTGGAAGATATGAAATTGATTGAAGGAAATTTTAAATTTTAAATTTATATTTGATGATTGATTGATAAGATTATTTTGAGTTTAAAGTTGGATTGATAACATTAAAAATTTGATGAACAATTTATTGGTGCAATGATAAAGGTTAATTTGAGAGTGTTGGAAGGTATTCACGAAAGGACCGATAAATCCTGTAAGATGGAGAAAACAAAATTTTATTTGAAGGTTTTAGAAATACTTATGATATATGGAGATGTTAAAAAGAAAAATAATATATATCTTAAGTTTTTCGTGTCATGTGATTTAAAAATAAAGTTATTTAAATTTTGAGTTTAAGGTTTCGATTTGTGTATTAAATGTTGGTAAAAAAATGAGGAGAGGAAAGGTGTTGACAATAATCTAAAGGGATACCTCGAGATTTATTGAAGGAATTAAAATTTTAAAGTATGATTATACTTGGCGACATAAAATAATTTTTGGTAAATTAATTTGAGAATCCCATTGAGAATTGTTAAGGAAGCTTAAAAAATTAGAAGTTTAGACTTGTATTGATAAGAAACAAAGATAGACATGGGGTCACCTTAATGAGATGGAAGTATACCCCATTAATTGCCATATCATCCATGATCATTGCACATACACAAGTGAAGTTAGTCATCTACCAAACCAAGTGATTATATCTCAATTTTGACTTACTCGACATTTCCCCAAATCCAGATATTTTATTGTGACCTTCTAACCGTTTGAAATTTGAGAAATGAATTAATCGTTCCTTGACTGTATCCACCTAGGAGACTATCTTCTCTCTGAAAACTGTCCCTAAATTATTTTACTAGATTGCTTAATTAATTTTATTTCATGCTTCAACTTGATCTTCTTTAATATTTGTGCATTAATTGTCACTTCATGAACTCCCACTTTCTATTTTAGATCCTTTTGTGTCCTTTACCGTGACTTTGATATTTGGAGTGTAATACTAGATGTTACCTTCCAACAAATTTTATATGTAACACCTAGACGAGCTCACCTTCATGTAAGTATATCACGTGCCCACTAAAACACGTCTTTTTGTACTCTATTTTTATGATATGACTTTTGGGCCAAAAAGACTAAACTGTAACCTTTACCATGATACCGATATATTTTTTGACCAAGGATAGGGATTCAATCTCGACTCAATTCTTTCGATCCGATATATGATTTTTTTCTACTTAATTCTTTAAATGCTTAACTTTGTGCTTTATCTTGATTGTTTGACCCATTGTCCCATCATACTACTAGTTTAACTCTTGTAAGTTGGATAGAATACCTCATGACCTAACAAACCTTTGTCCTTGTGACCCATATTGATAAGTTTACTTAGACTATAGAATTCAGAGGACCCTAACTTATCTAGTCAACCAAGCCATAGATAAGAAAACACTAGGACGACTGCATAAGCCCAAACTTCGGGCAAGACTTAGATTTTAATGGATCTTCAACTATTTAATTTCTTTCATTAGGATTCCTTATATTTTGACTATCTTATGATGCTAATTTAGCCTTAGTTTTGCAAGCTTATTCTTTTATCGAGCTTGTTCACGACAGATGTGTTATTGGGGATGCCCACTAATACATTGTTTAATTAGAACCGGTGCATGATGGTCTGATCAACCTAGTGTACTTTGGTTCGCTTTTCATATATTTTTCGACGTAGATGGAGACATAGTTAAACTTGGCCTCTAGAATTCCATCCGCGATTGTCTTGGCAATTCTTTTTGAAAATTTTCAATCGTCTTTGAACCACTTATTCATATTCGATAATATCTTCTTCGAACTCTTTATTATTTTCGTTTTTCGCCTATATTAGAAAGACAAACACTCGTACTTGATATCCCTTAGTTGCCCACTATCTATTGCCAAGATAGTTAACCACTGACCAACCAATGTGACAATATCTCCGTCTTGAGTTACCTTTTTCCTCTACCCTAGATTCATTATCGCAACCTTCTAATCGTTCGTGAAACTTGAAAATGATTCAAATCATTTCCTTAACAATACCTTAAACCTAGACGACTATATTCGCTCAAGAAGCCATCTCTCCTAAATGTCTAAATTATTCTCTTTGACCTACTCAATTCCTTTTTATTCTCTAATTCGATTTATCATAATTTTATTACCTTAACTAGCGACCCTTCTTCAATTCCATAACCATCATGTATTTTTGCAAATATCAAAATCACGATATTCCAATGCATGTTTGTGTCGGACGTCATTTTTTTGCCTCATCCAAAAATTTAATCGTATTTCGGTATTGATGAACTCTTTCTATCTCCCCTACCCTAGCTATCCCTAGATTTCGAGGACGAAATTCTTGTAAGTTGGGTAGGATGTAAAACCGCTAATTTTTACTACGATTTTTTTTAAAAATATGGTATTGATTTTTGTACTTCGTATTTATACGTGACGTACGAGTTTGCGTTTCATAAATTTCTCGTCAAGTACGAATAAGTGCGAAGTACATATTTTTATAAAACGTTTTAATTATATAGATGTAGAAAATATTTCAAAATAATAGACGATAAATATTTTATATTGCTTGAAGTTGTAAATGCATCGTGTCGATGATTGCCAAACTTTATTTTTATTTTAAAAAAGGCCATTTTATTTTATGGTACAAGTATAACTAGTAATTTAGAAAAACTGTATTTTATGTAAGTATTATTTTTGCATGCGAGTGTATATATATTTGTATTTTTGAAATTAATTATTATCATTAATATATTATTTCAAAAAACGGATATTAAATATGGGTTGATTTAATATGTAATTAATTATGGTGATTTAAGTTGGAAAAAAAATTAAGTTATTTAAATACAGTTTAAATTAGAGGTAGAATTTATCTACATTGGATTATATTTGATTGAGTTACTTTTAAATCAATTTGAATTAAATAGTGAAAAATCCAAGGGGAATTAAAACTCTTCTTAATCCCTATCTAGATAAGACTTTTGTAAACCCCCTGATTTTTCAAAATAAATATTTGTGGAATTTTTGGATTTTTAAATAACTATTTATTGACTTATTATATAATTTGTATTATTTTACATATATTTAGTATAGTGCTCATTAGTGAATTTAGTATAAAAATACATAAAGCTATTTTTCTAGTACATTAAGGATCTAAACTATATTATACAACTTTTTTCAAAATTTTAGGATTTATTTCATAACTTTTATTACTTTTTACATGTTACTTATATTGTACACTATTTACATAATATAGAATAAATGTCAATTTAGTATTAAATATTTCAGCTTGTATAAATGAGATTAGATGAAGGTTGTTTAAATAAATATTAACTCTATTTATTATCTATAGTAATTTTAAATAATATTATAGATAATTTAGATAAATATGAATTATATTTTAAGTTAATCATAATCCTAAGTCTAATAGGAAAGCATCTCTATCTATATCCTATCCTAACGAAGCAAAATCCAATTTATTTACATAATATCCTATCTAATTTAGGATATAAATATGAAATAAATACCTATATAAACCCAATACATCTCCCTTCTATCAGCCATAGTTCAAAATTATTTTTAGTCCAATAGAAACTCTAAAATTCGTCATTAGAATTCAGCCCCGCTTTTTAGCAGCAAGAGCAACTTGGAACGACGATATCTCTTAGCTCCGAACTCCGTTTTGCCTCCAGTTTTTTTTAAAAGAAGCGTATCGAGGTAAGGTTTCCAAAAACATATTTTAATAGACAAAATTTGTTCTTTAAATTTTTGCAAAACTGTTTGAGTATCTAGTGTCTAAAAAAATAAACGTATTTCGGTATTTTTGCGATTTCGGGAGATTCCGGAAACGAAAATACGATCCGTTTAGTTTTTCGGAAAGCTGATACGAAAACCTATACCATACCCTAACTTCAAAATTTATTAAATAAATATAATAGATGTAATATTAATTATAATTAGATAATAGACTATTTTCAGCATCCGAAGTTGTTCCTACACCTTCCTCTTTGTGCGCTGTTGTTGATTCATCGCCAGGACATTATCTTACCTCACTCGGACATCAGGCAAGACACATTGCCTTTACTGTTTAATTTCTTCCTCAATATTATACATGTTTTATTTCTTATAAGTTGTTATTTTAAAACCATATGTAGTTGCAAATTACTATACTTTAGTTTTTTTATGCATTTGGCCTAGAGTTAAGGGACCACCTTTGTTTGTGTCACATTTATTGGCCCGACACCTGCGTACCACGATGTCACGTGTCTCATATAGATTCAGACTTGCGTACCGACCGTACATCGGTGCGTACAGGACGAGCATAAGGATATAACTGCTAATATAATTGTCTAGAAGACTTAGCGGTTATTAGAAATATCATGGTGTGGATTCAGCACGAGTAGTGCATGGGGAGGGGAAAGACAGTTATTAGGCACAGGGGCAATCACACATTTACTTTTCTCTAGCTGCCCTTAGTGACTCAGCCGAGATCTAGTGTGCCGTGCATTTATTTACTTTTCTCTAGATGCCACTAGTGCCTCGGTTGAAACACAAATGTGCCGTGCATTTACTTTCCTCTAGCTGTTGTTAGTGACTCACCCAAGAGACTAGTGTGCCGTGCATTTATTTATTTTTCTCTAGATGCCACTAGTACCTCGGTTGAAACGCTAACGTGCCGTATTTCTAGTCTCGGGAGCCCTTATGTGGAACGTTGTCTTCAAAATACATTTTCACATAGAATGGTTAAGGACCTTTATCTGTTTAGTTATATATACTTTTCTGTTGAGCTTTTATTATTCAGTTTAGGGCATGATATTATGTGTCTTGTTACGTCCCTCTGAGGACCTTGTTATTCCCCAGGTGTGTGTTCATGTCTTTCGCAGGTATCCTAGCCGGGATCGTGGTCTTCTCCATTTATTCGAAGATGACATGACTTGGTTCCTCCTTGCTACTTTCACTTAGTCCTTTTATATATCATGTACTTCTTTATTTTTATTTTGGTTAGTAATGGTTGTGTCTCCATCCAACATATTGTATCAGAACAATTCATTATATGATATCTTTTATTCCCTTATTTTGTGGATGAGATTAGTTAGTTGTGGTTTACTGCATTTTACAGCTTATGTATACATTTTTTTTACAGCTTATGTATACATACAAGGCCCCTGTACTTCATATATATACAGCTGGCATGTCTACGTACTTAGTCCTGCGTATTTTGGGACTGGGGCGTTACATGTAGCTAGGTTCCGGGATACCGAACAGCGGAGTCCGACGTCGCTATTCCGCACAGAGGACGAGGCTTTGATGACGGATCTTGCGGAGGAGAAGGCTACTTACCAGGCGAAGAAGGATGCCCTTGTTCGAGAGATCGGCGAGCTGGCTGACTAGTTTGGCCAGTTCAATTCTGCAAGTGAGGTACGTGCTGCCTCGAAGAACAGGCTCTGGCTGCGCAAATCACTAAGAAGTA
Organism: Iris pallida; assembly: GCA_029216955.1. Taxonomy (NCBI): domain Eukaryota; kingdom Viridiplantae; phylum Streptophyta; class Magnoliopsida; order Asparagales; family Iridaceae; genus Iris; species Iris pallida. The sequence goes on from JANAVB010033017.1 coordinate 2,608,213, forward strand.
TAATCATATTGCACAGATCAAGAACGAGATCGCCCAGCTGGAAGCTGACTTGAGGGCAGTGACATATATACAGGAGGATTACTTGGCCCAGGCTGCCATAACTGCCACCACTTTTGCCCATTTAGAAGAACAGCTGGCGAAGTTGGAGGGGGAGCATCTGAGTCTGATCCTCTTCGAGGATGAAGCCGCTCGTCAAGAAGAGGCACGACATCGAGCTACTGTGAAGTCTGAAGCCGAGATTGCAGCTCTGAGGGATAACATAAACCACCTATGTAACCCATAGATTTTTGTAACCCTTTTTTTTATAGTCGTCACGGCTCTTGTACCTTTTTTCTGTCTCTTGATAGACGTTAAAGTACAAAATAAAGAATCTTTTCAAAATGAATGTGGTTTTGTGAAATATCGGTGCTAGAGGTAATGTGGACGTAGTAGGGATATTTCTGGTAGGTATTTCGCTGGGGAATTTTGATGTGGACCTATTATCCGTTTTATATTCAAGTTATTTGAATATAGATAATAAGTTGAATGAAGCTGCTATTAGAGGTAATATGGACGTAATAGCAGAGGATGTTCTATCTCTGACCAGAGGTAATATGGACGTGGAAAGATATGTAATGTTAGGTAGGAGTAGATAATTCAGAGGTAATAGGGACATGATTATCCTTGATGAATGCTTTGCTCAAAGGTTATATGGACGTGGCAAAATATAATCATTTCACTGGGGAAATAATTATCAGAAAATAATTCAGAGGTAATAGGAACGTGACTTGTTTTCGTCAAACCGAGTTTGGACAGAGTCAAAAACAGGAATGATTCTACTGGAGAAGTATTTAGAGGACCTATTATCCAGGGCGTATTTAAGACTCTTGAAATACGGATAATAGTTAGATAGTTTTTCGAATCATATAAGCATCACACTGTACATTTACATGACTGAACACATGTGAACAAAAAAGGTTATACATAGTATTTCTTCAGGAACTTGCCGTTGATAGGCATCACGAGCAAGTCACCATTAGGCTTGGTTAGCCGGTAGCACCGTTAGAATACACTGATTTTATGATGTAAGGACCTTCCCATTTAGGCTGAAAATTTTCTTTTGTTTTGTGCGTCATGACCATTGATCTTCTCACTGCTAAGACCAGATCGCCGACTTGGAAGATCCTTTTCTTCACTTTTTATTGAAGGCTCTGAAAAGGTGTGCTTGGTATAGCTCAATACGCTGTTGAGCTAACAAGCATTTTTCGTCAAGCACTTAAAGCTCATGGAGTCGCAGACGGTAGCTTTCTTCGGTAGTTAGCTCGCTGGCTAGGGCTACTCGAAGAGAAGGAATCTGAATTTCTAGGAGAAGAACTGCTTCACTCCCATAAACCAGAGGGAATGGCGTGCTGCCTTTTGGAGTCCGGACCGTTGTACGATAGACCCATAGATATTTGTCGAGCTTTTCATTCCAATCGTGCTTGCTTGAGGACACGAACTTCTTAAGAAGTTTTATGATGGTTGTTGAAGGCTTCTGCCAGCCCGTTAGCCGCTGGATTGTAGGTAGTAGAGGCTACATTCTAGATTCGGTTCTTATCGCAGAACCGATAGAATGCATGGCTTGCGAATTATGGACCATTATCATGGATGATCCTGAGAGGTAGGCCGAAGTGGTAGATAACGTAATGTTTGATGAAACTGATCATGTTTGACGCCTTCACTTCGGTGAGCAGTATAGCTTCCGTCCATTTGGAGAAGTAATCAGTTATGGATAGGATAAACTGATGTCCTTTGGAGGATGGCAGGCTGATTGGTCTTATGACGTCCATGCCCCAGGCTTTAAACGGCCAAGATGCTGCCGTCGGGTGTAGAAACTCCGAAGGTTGATGAATGAAATCGACGTAGAACTGACAAGCTCTACACTTCTTTGAATATTCAACAACATCTGCTATCATTATGGGCCAGTAATAACCCATTCGTTTGAGGCAATCTTGTAATTTGGGACCTGGTTGATGTGCACCACAAACTCCATCGTAAGCCTCCCGGAGTGCATGTTTGGCTTCTGTGTCTGATAAGCATCGTAACAGTAGCCCGTCGTAAGAGCGACGGTACAGCATCTTGGTAGCTGTGTTGTAGTAAAATATGAAGGATTACCTTTGGATGGATACTGCTTCCTTCGGGTCCTCAGGAAGGATTCCATAGACGGCATAATCTATGAAGGGAAATCTCCAGTCTTTAGCATCGATACTTGTTTCCGTTGCATAACTGTGATGAATATGCAAGGCATCTTTTACACAGAATAATTCTCGACTAGACACTGTGATCGACTGCTGAGTATTATTAGGAACGGTCAAGGAAGCAGGGAGGCCGGCTAGAGCATCTGTTTCTATATTCTATAGTCGAGGCACGTGATCGATGAAGAATCCAGCGAAAGTAGACGCCAACTCGATTGTTGCTCTGTAGTAGGGAATGAGATCCCCGTGGTGAACTTCATAATCTCCTCGGACCTGACTGACTATTAGCTTGGAATCGCCGTAAGCTTTTAGATAGTCAACTCCCAGTTGCTTCGCCAGTTGTAGGCCGATTAATAGGGCATTATATTCGGCCACGTTGTTGGTGCATGGTTCCACAAGAAAATACGCACGATGTATAACCAGATGATCACGCGACACGAGCACGACACCTACTCCAGCTATGATATTTCTTTTAGGTCCTGTTCTTGATGCGCCGTCAAAGAACATTCGCCAAATAGGGATTTCTTCAGTTGCAGTGTTAGACTCCACCACTTCGTCGTAGAGTTTGGACAATTCTGGCACTGGATGAGTTGCTAGGAAATCTGCTAATGCTTGGCCTTTTACTGCCTTATGAGGAATAAAGAGCATATCATATGGAGTCAACAGCATTGCCCATGTAGCTAAACGGGAATTGAGGGAGCCCGGTTTAGTCATGAGTATTCTAAGAGGGTTGACTTTAGATATAATGTGGATAGTCTGCCCGGACACATAGTGGCGTGTCTTCTGGATGGAAAAACTAGTACAAGGCATTCCTTCTCCACCGATGTGTATCTGTGCTCGGCACCCACCATTGTGCAGCTGAGGTAGTAGATTGCCTGTTCATGGCCGCCTTCATTCTTCTGAGCTAATAGGGCACCAAGAGAATGGTCCATAGCACAGACATATAGTAAGAAGGGCTTCACCATTAATGGAGCTACCAATACTGGAGGGCTTGTAAGGTACGCCTTGATGTCATCGAATGTGCATTGACATTGTTCAGTCCAGACGAAAGATACGCCTTTCTTCATGAGCTGAGTGAATGGTTGACACCTTCCAAAGAGGTTCGAAATAAATTGTTTGATGTAGGCTAGCCTTCCTTGTAGTCCGTGTAGCTCTTTGAGGTTTCTTGGAGGATGCATGCCGAGGATAGCCTTCACTTTCTTCGGGTCAAGGTGTATACCCTTTGAAGTAACGACGAAACCAAGGAACTTGCCGCTGGAGACTCCCAAAAAACACTTGGTTGGATTCATCTTGAGTTGGTGTGCACGCATTAGTTCGAACTCCATTCTCAAGTCTTGGAGGTGGTTGCCCTTGAGACGACTTTTGACTGCGATATCTTCTACGTAGCACTCCACAGTTTTGTGCAAATGATCACGAAAAATTATGTTCATGGCTCGCTGGTATGTCGCCTCTATATTTTTTAATCCGAAAGGAATAACCGTATAACAGTATACCCTCAACGGTGTTCGAAAAAATGTGTGCTTCTCGTCGTCAGAGAACATCTTGATCTGGTTGTAGTCTGAGAACCCATCCATAAAGGACATCCACTCAAAGTCGCAAGTATTGTCGATCATTACGTCAGTGATCGGTAGAGGGAACTCGTCTTTCGGGCATGCAGAGTTCAAATCACGGTTGTCGATACAGACTCGAACTTTACCGTTCTTTTTCATAACTGGAACGATGTTGGCAACCCAGTCAGGGTGTTGTTCTTCGCGAATGAATCCTCTGGCAATGAGGTTCTTGACTTCATTCTCGATGGCCTCCATGACATCTGGTTGGAATCGTCATTGTTGCTGCTTCACGGGCTTAGCTTTAGACAAAATATTCAGGCGGTGCATGGCAACTTTAGGGTCCAAGCATAGCATATCTTCATAGCTGCATGCGAAGACGTCGATGTATTCTCTTATAAGCTGTATAAGTGATTGGCGTTCATCGCTAGATAAACTTTTGCTGATGAAGATTGGTTTGAAAGATGATTCGTCTCCTAAGTTGACTTAGATGACTTCGTCTTCAGTAGGTGGTTCACGTTGTTCGAAGCGTAGCTCCCATCTAGTGTCCATCTTTTGAGCCTATTGTTTAAGCTCGATCGATTGGACGTCATCCATAATTTGGTCAACAGAAACCATGTTGACGGACTGAGTTGTCTTGAACATGTCGCCAATGCTGGAGTTTGAGTCCCAGAGGGAGGAATCAGAAGAATGAGAACAACGATCTGCTTCATTATCTGATCTTTCAGGAGTTGTCGGAGGAGTGACATAACCCAAACCAACACTGCTTCGTTGATAGTAGTTCTTAGGTTTGCCAGGAGGAGCAAAGTGTCGTATTGGCAACCGTCGTCCTCGACCGTAATTTAGCCCCTGGTCATTTTTGATGTCATATCCCATGTTATGAATGATATTCTTGGCCTGCCAACTATACCAAAAAAGTTATATTTTTCCAGAGTCATAGTCAGCTTCTGTATTGTGCTTGGAAGAAGTAGAGTCTGGAACAAACTTTCTCTCACCAATTATACGACCAAAGATGATTAGTTCTTCATCATTCTTTCTGGCTGGAACGATGAAGTAGAGGATATCTTCAGGGTAAACTTTTTCCCGCAGATGAGGCATCGTGACCGGCATACAGAGGTGTGGTCCTATGCCGTACTCTAGAGTGTATATCGTATCTATGTAGTGGTTCAAAGATAAACCTTTACTAAGAAAATATGCAAGTTCTTCTTCAGGAATAATATCATCCACTGAAGGTACATTATTATAAGTATTGATATACTCATTGAGAGGATCATCATCTGGAAGAGAAGCCACAGCCTTGGCCGAGTTCACCACGTATGGTAGTTCTTCAAGATTGGAAGGACGGGCATCAGTAGGTTCCTTCCGGGGTGTCTTGCTGAGAGTGATGGTCAATGGTTTGACCTTGTCAGGATTCTTCTTTTTTACCCCGATTATGAGAGGCTTTGGAGTACTTTTTGGAGTAGTACGTCCTTTTACTCGGATAATCAAGGGACCATCATTGGAGGATGGACTTGCTTCAGCTTTATTGTCAGCTTCGTTGCCATCATCCTTGGGGGGCTTAGATTGATAAAGTACCGAATCTCCATAGTAAGCTTCGATGCCCTTAAAAGGATCGACATCGGCAAACTCCGTCTTCACGACACCGTCGCTGTTGACGTATTTGAGGCACTGGTGAAGTATGAAAGGAACGATCATGTTCTCGTGTATCCATGGACGTCCCAATAAGATGTTGTAGGATACGTTGGCATCGATCACATAGCAAAAAACCTCCGTTCGGAGATCACCGATCTGGCATTTAAGACGGATCTTGCCCAGCGGATGGCTTCGACCAGCATTGAAAGCCATAATAGTTGTATTGGTTGCAGAAATCTTGTGCAAAGGGATTTCCAGAATTTGAAGCAAACTTCTAGAAATGATGCTGAGGGAGGATCCTGGATCGATGTGTATGCGGTCCACCTTGATCGCCCCGATATACCCTGTATAGTACAGGGGTCTATCATGATGATTATTTTTGAGTAGCATATCCTCCTGTAAAAAGGTGATATTGGGCACCACTTCCATAGTACTGTGGCAGTGGGGACAAGAGACAGGGTCTTCAACAGGGACTTTGACTTCAGCGAGGTAAGAGTCGGCATGTAGTAATACCTCACTTAAAGTCTTCCGTATTTCTTTGGAGAGTCGTATTATATCGAACAGAGACAACCTGACAGGTGTATTGGCTAGCTGTGCCAGTATGTCAAAGTTGTAGGGCCGATTTATGCCTTCGGGAGTTGGCACCTTCAGAGATTTATCAAACCGCGTCTCCTTCTGCTTGGCTTTGTCCGTAGTTGGAGGCTTAGACGGGCCGGCTTCTGAGCTTGTAGGGGCAGCAGGAGCTTGAGAAGGTACTGCTTCTTCTTATACGGGATCGTACGTCCAAAGATAAGTCTTCCCCGATCGCGTCTCGCCAGATAGAACCTCGTAGATGGAAGAGGATACCATATGGCATGACTTATACTTCATGCCCTTTTTTGCTTTGAGAGGTACTACCCCCTACGTCACTTCTTGCATAAGGTCCGGATGGACCCACATGATCTTACCATGTTCAGTCGTGAGTGGCACCAAGGTAGGGTTGCGAGCTGGTGGTAGGTTGACGACTTCCATTATTGCCTTGGAAATCGGGACCACGTCGTCTGGGACTTCTGTGGAAGAAAAGTCCCCAAACTGAAAAGAGATCATGTTAGAAGATATGACCTTATCTTCAGCTTCAAGGTTGATCACTTGGTTGTCGATAAGCTGTTGTATCTTCTTCTTCAGGATGATGCAATCCTTGGTGGAGTGATGCACGTACTGATGATAGAGACAGTACTTGGGATCGTTGAGTTGGCTCACCTCTGCAGGACGTCGTAGTGGAGGAAATGTTAACTTATTACCCTTCGTCAATGTGTGAAAGATGGTAATGACATCGTCTTCGTCAAAGGAGAAGGTCTCCTCAGGCTTGTCGGAGGTGCCTTGAGAATTGGAAGCTCCTTTGGATGTGTCAACCTTCAGGACTTCTTTTCCTTTATCTCCACGAACATGGATAGTTTGAGGATGCTTGCCTTTGTCTTCGGGTTTGGGTGTTTTCAACCCCAGTAGTTCCAAGTTAGGAACGTCGTTTTCAGCAGCATCAACGGCCCCAATAAAAGCGGGCCATGTATCATACTTATGTATACCTAGACAAAACTTCACCGTAGGAAGGAAGTTATGTCGACAAGTATCCATAAATTCTGAGTCTGGTATGCCGAAGGGCATCTTCAGTGCTAGCCGCCTGAAGCATTCGATGAAGGCGATGATAGTCTCAGTCCTTCTTTGCTTGGTCTCGATGAGGGTGGACATACTAACATGCATGCCACTCTCGTAAAACCTGTTGCGGAACAACCTCTCCAAGTCTTTGAATGAATTGATACATCCATCAGGCAGACTGCAGAACCATTCAAAAGCTACCCCCTGTAAAGTGCTAATAAACAGCTTCGATAAGAATGGACCGTCTCTGGGCAAGTGTAGAGTCTGCGTGTTGAAGTACGTCATGTGCTGACGAGGAAAAGTCAACTCGTCAAATGAATTCAGCATCAGCGGCTTGTAGTTAGGAGGGCAAGCAGCATTCTCCCATTCAGAGGAATATGGCTGAGATATCCCCATCTTCTGAAGCTCGTCTTTGTGTGAGATGGTGTCGAGACGAGCGACCAGGAAATCAATTGCATCCTGTTGATTGAGCAGGTGTTGGAAAACGGCTGCGGAACGGTTGTCAGGCATCGTTGGCGAAGGACCACCCCCGATATTTGCAAGGTTTAGGGAAGGCGCAACGGAATGATACTCCTTTTGTATTGAAGGAGGGTTGTTGTTGTGAGCCAGACTAGCGTAGGCCTAGACGTTTTATTGAGGTAGAGGAACAGCCCCAGCAGCTTGAATCGCTATGATACTGGTAAGCATATCAGTAATCTTGGCGTATGCTGTTTCCAGACCCTCTAGTCATTTTCTGGTCTGATCACTGGCTTCTTCAGGTCTTTTTCTGTCCGCCATGTATGTAGATAACATACGAGTATGAACAGAGAAAATAGTACAACTGGTGCTGATACTGTCTATCTCAGAGTGGACGAGTCCTTCATCTTCAGGTAGAGGAGGTAGATAGTCGCCATCAAATTCGGAGGGATCATCGTCCTATGGAAGGCTACCCGCAGTACGGAGGTCATCCGCTTCAGACTCTGAGGGAATACTACCCCCAGCTTAGGATTCTTCGTCGTCCATACGAAACCTTGCCTTTGATCGAGTACCCATATAGACTCCTTCATATATGACAACTTGCTGGCTATCTGTTGGTGGACTTCTTCTCCTTCTTCTCGCAGAACTGAGAGAGAAAGTTGGGTTCGTAGTCCACCGTCTTTGATTGGGGCTTCCGTAAGGGGGACCCCATGAAGCCATGTTGGATGAAACACACAGTGGCTTCTCATCGTCAGAGAAGTACAACCGTCGAAACACGGACTTTCTCTGAGGCACTCTTGTTGCTTTGGAGCAACAACAGTTGATAATAATACTGGTGCACGGATGTGCACTATGAATTATTATGTCCTTCCTCGCTTTACGCTTATGATTTATTATGTCGTGCAAGTCAGCGGAAGGGAGTTTTGCCTTACAACCCATGTTGCATGCATTGCCGAGCTTTGTATACGGGTTCGTAAGGAGAGTTGGCACATCCAGACTTAGTTCATGTGTAGGGACGACCCCCATACCTAAGTTCTGTGATGTCCTTGAAGGCAGCCCCGTGCTATACGCGTTGGGACCTGTCTTTTTGTTGTGGGCGTATAGGCCTTAGAGACTAGCCTTGGGCGCATGCTCCTTGACAGCATGTCTGAGCCTCCTTGATGTGGGCGCATACTATGGATCCAGTGAGCCTGGGTGCATAGCCTTGGGCGTATGACCCTGGATGCCCAGCCTGTTGAAGATAGAAGTGTTCTGGTTGGGGTTATGCGCCCAAACACTCCCTTGGGCCCATGACTTTGGGCGCATGCTTGGTGGAGCAGCACTGTTTTCTCTCTGTTTCACCTCCTTCATTTGTGAGCCTCGTCGGGTTTGGCCAGAGTGTCGTACACCCCGATTCTTGGCATCATAGTATTTTTCTTTGCCAAATCTCGGGTATTGAACACCCTGTTGTTGGCTGTGCAGGAAAGAAGTTACTGGTCTAGTAGAGCCCGGAACGGTATGAGTCTTCTCTATTTGGGGAACTTCTGTGGCAGAGTCATGCGCCCATGTGACAGAGTCCTCCAGTTGCATATCTGTTATGACACTAGCAGGATATGCACAGCGAGCCTTCGGAAGCCAAGTCTTGCGAGACTTGTTCGGCTTCGCTGATTTTGAGGGAGTAGAGCCATCCCTCGAGAGCATCTCTTCGAATGCCTGCTGATCGAACTTTACGATCAACATCTTCTGAGTGCTTCCCACTTTGTCAGTATCAGATTGTGGCACCACCTTCTTGTTAGAAAAAAAGGTAGTCCCCAGTAGAGTCGCCATTTTTGTGGACACACACAAAAAAGAAGAAAATGCTGTCTTTTCTTTATTGGCAAAAGGCACCACAAATCGAGTACGCCTGAGAGATCCTGTGCTGAGGTTGCCCGAGTACAAAAAAGAATTCTGGGGAATGGGATGATAGAGATCGAGCGGCAGTTGCTCCTTTACTCTGTTGACACTCCGATTACAAAAGTGGGAGAAAACCTAAGAAAATTGCTAACTTTCGGCTCACTGGCAAGAAGTGCAGCAATTTGGCTCTTGAAAATGCTCTTCGTTCTGTATTTTGAAGAGGGATTAGGCCCCCCTTTTATAGTTGTTCTTGAGCTGGAATGATCTTATGCGCCCACATGAGGAAACACGCTGGTTTTTATGTGGGTGTATAGTCCTGCCTTGGGCGCATAGAGTGTAGGCACATGCAGGCTGCGAGATCGTGGGCTGGTTGTGGTGTTGACGTGACGCATGCTTCGGTGCACGACTGCTCGTGGAGACTGACATGGCCGTGTGCTTTGGTACACGTTTTGATCATGGCTTTGACTGATTCAGGCTTGGGCGCATAGCCATGTCTCAGGCTATGCGCCCTCCTTTTGGGGAAGCTAGTCTTGGGCGCATGGAGCTTCACTGACTGGGCGCATGGAGCTTCTCTGGCTGGGCGCATAGAGCTTCACTGGCTGGGTGCATAGAGCTTTTACTGGCTTGGGCGCATGGGGCTTCATTGCTGAAAAATTTTCATGCTTCTACATGTGCTTCTATTGACGGCCACATCAGTTCTCAAAGAACTTTGTTTGCCTTCATGAACGTCTTTGCTGTCATACGCGACCATATTAGTTCTCAAAGAAGTTTGTGTGCTGCCATAGATGACTTTGTTGCCATTATAGGACGGATTTTACTGTTTCCATAGGCGACCACGTTAGTCTTAAAGAACTTTGTGTCGCCATGAAAAGATTTACGATGGTTGCAGAATACAAGATCATATCTAAGAAAAAAGATCTAATTACTCTTTCATTCGAAGTGCGATCGTAAATTATTATCCCTTGTGGTAGAGCATGTTGATAACATGTTGTAGTCTAATCTCTTAGGTTATGAGAAGGGAGAGAGAGAGAGAGAGAGAGAGAGAGAGAGAGAGAGAGAGAGAGAGAGAGAGGATAACTATCTTGTTTATTTGGAATATGCAAACAGTTAACCCTAGAATGGGTATGCTGATAGCTATATATATATGGTACAATTGGTTAGCAACCATCATATCTCTAAGAAATAGACATTAATAGGCACAATCATATTTAGTAGTTGGATATAACTAACTACAACCAGATCTAACTAATTTTATTGATATGAGGAGGCTATAACTTAATATCGGTGTAGTTACAAAAATATTATTTTGTCTTAGTTATTCTTAGGATCTGTTTGGTAGGAGAAAGTTGGCTTGAAAGGAAGGTTTTACTAGAAAGTGGGGTTGGGAGCATTTTAACTTCATTTCCACTACGCTTTTCCTCTCTTCCACTTCCTCCCTTCGAGAGTGGATGTGGAAGGAAATGCAAAAGGGACACCTTTGGACTGTCCCTCCCTCTTTTTCCTACATGATTTAGGTGGATCTACGCGCAGTTGTGGTCACAACTACTTCCTTCGCGTATTCCCGAACTGTAAGAACTTCAAGAATATTTCCATAGTTGATATTTTTGAAGAAATCTTACAAGAAAATGGTTTTATTTGTTTTTATTTTGTAGAAATCAAAGCTTGCATGATGATTTCTAGTTCTACGAATTTTTGCATATGAGAAGTTAAAATTTTCTTGAAGTAATCTTAAACCTATGGGTTCTGATCTTGTTTTCTATTGAGAAATAAAAGTTTTCATAATGATTTTTAGATATATGAATTTTTGGGGAACAGAAATTTTGAAGTAATTTTCTGTTGTAGAAATCAAAAGATTGCATGTTGATTTTGGTGAAAATGTCATATTTCTTCCTCCTCTGGTGTAGAAATCAATGCTTGCATGTTTATTTTTTGGAAGAAATCTTCCATATACGTGGGTTCAATTTGGTTTTCGGTTGTAGAAATCAAAGCTTTCATATGACTTCTAGATCTACGAATTTTTGGAGATGAGAAGTTGAGAAATTTTATGGGACAATATTGAGCCTACGTGATTTTATCTTGTTTTTTGCTTGAGAAATCAAAGGTTATGTTGCATTTTTAGGAGAAATTGTGATCTTTTTGAAGCTTTTTTTTACTAATTCTATATCTACGGTTTCAATATGTGAATATTTTTATACATTATTTTTGGAAGAAAACTTACTTGGGGTTCGATCTTCTCTTTGTTGTAGAAACAGAAATATTGTTTCTAGATAAAGAATTTTTGGAGATGAGAAGTTGAGAATTTTTATGGGAAAATCTTGAGCCTATATGGTCTGATATTGTTTTCTGTTGAGAAATCAAAGTTACGATCATGATTTTTATATATATGAATTTTTTGGGAAGAGAAATTGTGAATTTCTGAAGCAATTTATTCAAGTAGGGATTCAGTCACTTTTTTTGTAAGCAATCTTTTAATCTTGAGTCCATAGTTTATGTTGAATTCTTCTCTATTTTGTTATATTTAACAACTTTTATGACTGTTGCTTGCTGGTGTTTTTACCTTTAGGGTAGTGTAAAATAGTCCCACATCAGCTACACCACCAAGTGGGTATCTCAATATAATTCTTAGCATGTATTGAGGTGTACACACGGGGTGTAGTGGGACACATGTGGCTGCCATGTGGGGGCATTTTCCTAGAAGGAAAAAAGAATTAACTCCAACAAGGAAGCAAGTTGTTTTTTGTCGTTCGGACTCGGACTTGGACTCGAACACGGGCTCCAAGATGCTTCTTGCACGGGCGTGTTTGGGGGGTAGACATGGACTGGCACACGACTACGCTGCTTGCGGGATAATCTAAAATATCAAACTCTATTTTTGAGTATTGGTATTTTAGTCCCACATCGGATAGGAGAAAAAGTGAAGTCTCACTTCACTCTATATATAGAGCCCCATGGCCTCCTTTGTAAGATGTACCAAAGAAGAAAGCAAAGGGAGCTCGCTGAGTCCAAGGAGCCTGTTCAAGTCTCAAAAAGTTGACTAACAAGCATTCCAGTAGTTCTTTGAGAATTTTCTGGTTCCTGGGAGCAGATCGCGGTGGATGAATCTTGCTTTGAGCAACGGTGGTCTTCACCACCCCAACAAGAATAATAATTTGTTAATATTTCTTCGTCTCCTTTCTTCCTTTATTTGTAATATGTTCTGCCCCAATTACAACACGTTTGCAAGGAAGAACACTCACTTTCTGTCAGTTTGTATTTGAGAGAGGAAGTTGTAATCTGAAATGATAGTAGTATTCTGTGGCTTCAGGTACTTTTGGAGAGCAACTCGTTTGCAGGAATCTTCGAAGTCCTAAAACTCAGTTCAGGTGGCAAACTCGTTTGTCGGAATCTCCAAAGTCCTAAAACTGGCTTAAGAAAATTTGTAGAGCAAATTTATTTGCAAGTGGTCTCCAAAATCTTACAAAGTCAGAACTTAGAGCAAATTTATTTGCAAGAGATCTCTGCGTCTGACGGTTGCTATATCAGAATAGAGAGCAAATTTATTTGCAAGTGATCTCTAGATTCTGTTCGTTCTTTCATTTAGATCTATTTTGGGAATAACAATCTCAAAGATTTAGATCAGATGGAGAACTGTCGTACAATCCTTCTCGATACAAGTTTTAACAAACGTGAGAAGATTGACGGGCAACAATTCCAACATTTGGATGAGGAAATATTCTTTGTCAAATAGTTGGATGAGTGTTGGGCGTAACTATCTAAGGAGGATGATGCACATTACATGGCAGATCGGATTTGCCGATAGCGCATGAAGATTACAACTTATGCTAGAGCAGACGAGAAGTCTCTCAAGAAGCATCTCAAGATAAATGAGAAGAAGACCAAGGTTGAGTCGTCTAGCGTGGTAGCTGACTAGTGGGTGGACATTGATGCATCTTGCCGTACGTGCTCTAGAAGGAGTTATGTACGTAGGACGAGCCTAGGTGTGACAAAGGTCTCATTGGTGAACATATTACTAGTAGAAGATCTGAGGATCATGATAGTGGTTCAGGACCACCAGCATGGAGTGCGAGTATCATGTTCCAGAGATTTCCTAGGACATGTTCTCAGGAAGTCTATTGTCCGATATAAACTTGAATACAGAAATTTGTACTAACCAGATGGTGATTTTTTGGCCCAGGAACATGCTTCAGATAGTTATTCAGTACTGAAGGGATGTTCGAACTTCTGCTTATGTAAATAAAGTTTTCTTATTGAGTTGCGAAAGAATGGACTGAGAGTTGTGCTATATAATAGTAGTCTCAAGATGTCTAGTCTAGGCCTTATCTCCAGTATGTAGGGTAAGGAGGTGGAGGGATATAAAGTTTGTACAGAGACAAAAATTGTCAGGAAGATGCTCAAGAGATTGAACCAAAGTATAAATCTTCTGGAGTTAGTACACTCAGATATCTGTGACTTTTATCAATTCTCCACTGAGGCCGGATTGAAGTGTTTCTCGAAGGACGGAACGTTTGAGGAGTTCAAGGACTTCAGGGATGAAACTGAATGTCTAGCCGCTCAACAACTCAAGAAACTCAGAAGTGGTTGAGATGTAGAGTATTATTTTCTTTGATTCGCATCGTTCTGCAATGAACATGGAATTGGCTATGAATTCGACTGCTCTATAGTGTCGTTATATACTCTGGATTGATCAAGGTGGAGAATATCATTTTTTTGATTCGTATCGTTCTGCTATGAACATGGAGTGGCTATGAAACGATTGCTCCGTAGTATCTCTAGTCCAATAGAGTCTCAAAGAGCAAGATCAGTGTACTGTTAGAGATGATGATATCTTTATTGTGGATCTTCCAATACACTTCTGGAGATAGATTGTGCTTATGGCTACGTTTATTTTCACGTAAAGTATCGTTCGCCACATCTATCATTGCTTCTCATAAATACTGGTTCAAGATTAGACCTGACTTGAATATCATTCAAGTGTGGGGGTGTCTGGTGCACATAAAGTTTCCGGATATTAAGATTCAGAAGCCAGGGATGAAGACCAAAAAGACCATATTTTTGGATAAGTTGTTGAAGGCTACGCTCGGAGATCCTTTGATATTCTATCATTCATATCGTTGAGTCTTGCGATGCAGAATTCTTTGAAGACAAGTTTACTAGGGACAAGAAATTTTTTCTCGCGAATGTTTCAGAAAACATTGTTGGTACCGAAGAAGCAAAGTACTCGAAAGAAGTAGTAGTCCAGAAGGTAGTTGTCATTGATGAGACAATACTTAAACCAGTATTCGCTAAGTAGTTAGCAAAGCGAGTGAGAATGCCAAAAGACTTCGGAGATGATTTTATCACCAATCACATGTTGGCTGATGAGACGATAAAGACCAGAGACGTAATCTTCTGGGGGAAGTGAGTCAATGGTAAGATTGACTCCATTATATCCAATTACAAGTGGGTGTTTGTTAATCTTCCTGAAGGAGCTAAACCTATTGAATCTTCAAAAAAGAAGAAGACGAAAGCCAAAAGAACTGATGATGAGTTCGAGGCTAGGCTGGTTTCCAGAAGGGTTTGCTCAAGAATATGAGATTGATGAGGTTGACACATATGCTCTAATGGCTAAGATGTCAACTATCAGGATGACGATTGCCATGACTGCTATTTATAAGCTGTTCTATCATTAGATGGATATATAGACATTATTTTTGGATAAAGAAATGATAGAAGCGATTTACATACAAGAGCAAGATAGATTTGTTGTTCAGGGTCTTGAAGACAAAGTCTGCAAAGTTGGTGAATTCTATGTACAGTTTGAAGTACGCTTCCAATCCGTGGCTCGAGAAGTTTGACCAGGTTATTAGGTCAAAAGGCTAAAGGGTCGGCGAGACTGTTAAGTGGGATTACACAAAGTTTGCTGATGATAAATGAGTCATCGTTTATCTCTATGTGGATGACATAATGATGTGTCACTAGAACAAAGTTGTTTCTCACGTCCAGATTCAGAATGAAGGACATGGGAGATGCGGATGTCGTCCTGGAGATTTAAATAATCCAGACGAAAGTTGAGCTTGCTCTGTCACAAGCTTACTACGTGGAAAGTTGGTCACACGCTATGGATATCAGGATCTTCCAGGAATCGATACTCCTTGCAGGTGTAATCAAAAGCTGAAGCCAGATCCTGGAGAAGCGTCAGACAATTGGTGTACTCGAGCATCATCTGGATTTTGATATAGGCTATAAGTACCACCAGGCCTGACATAGCTTTTGTTGTAGGCATGCCGAGTCGGTTCACGCGCAATCAAAGTGTCGATCTTTGGAAAGCTATGAAGATAATAATATAATATCTCTCAGGGACTCAGAAGGATGTACTACAGCGGTAAACCTATAGGGATAAAAGGCTTCACTAATGCCAGTTAGTGCTCAGAAGGAGAGAAAAAAGAGGTTACATCTTTTACATGGGTAGTGCTACTATATCGAGGAAGTAAAAAAAGCAGATCCATGGGTAGTGCTGCTATATCGAGGAAGTCGAAGAAGCAGACCTTTCTCTCACTGTGGAACCTGAGTTCTGTTAGCTGCAACAGATGAAGTGGAATTGCTTCGGGTATGAAGTAGAACGTCTTCGGGAGCTCAGAAAGGATCTTCCTGTGGTTGGTGCACAAATTTGGGTGATACCGATGTATTGTGATAACCAGCTGGCTGCAGCAGTGGCATCAGATGAGCTCTTCAATAGTGATAAGAGAGTTATGCGTCTAGGGCACAAGGCACTGAATGAGCGCATCAAGCGTGGATCATTACAATGGATAATATTCGGAGTCAGAAGAATCTGACGGATCCGTTCATCAAGCCTTAAGTGCCAGCTGGTCGAGGACTCAGGAAGAAAATAGGCTTGACGAACCTCTGATGTTGTGTCTCTGCAATCCTATCATAATGTTTTATGCTATTGGTTCATAGAGAAATCTACCAGGCATCTAGCTTTTGGTTTAAGGGAGGACCATTGACTAGAAAAATATCAGGAACAGTAGACAATCCTTTTGGATATTGCAGTGTTATAGACCCAGAACCACTATTACCTATGATATTATGTCTTTGTAATTCTAGTTTTATGCTATTAGTTCAAAGAGATATCTACTAGGCATGTAGCTTTTAGTTCAAAGAAGGATCATTGAATGGAAGAATATCAGAAACAGTGGATAAACCTTTGGGAATTACGGGATTACGGACCCAGAACTGCTATTGACAGTGGATAACCCTTTGGGAAATATGAAGTTAGGGCCAGAACCAATGTTGTCTATTGTTTGTTCTTTGTATAGAACAAAGTCCTGTAAGAGGATGGCTTGGAAGCCTTAATGTGTTCTCGGGCATTTGGGATATCCGACGTGCTTTACAGGAAGCAGGGGCAATACGGTACTACAAAGGAGCGTACTACTCCATGCTATAGTGGGGTGACACCACATGAGGTACCTTGTAAGGATAAACCCTTAGCTTTGGGCCAAGTCACAACAGCGTAGCACCGCACATAGGCAAGCGACCATAATGTTGTACAATGAAGAGTGGTAGGCAGTACAGCAAAGAGGCTGGGCCTCATGTTACAATGGTGTAGCACCATATGAGGTACCTAGAAAGGGTAAAGCCTCGGCTTCGTGAGCCATGTCACGATGGCGTAATACCACAAAGAAGCGAAAGGCTTCATGCTGGGTAGTTTAACACTACAAAGAGGCTGGGCCTCATGCTACAGTGGTATGACACCACATGAGGTATTGCCTCGGCCTTGGGCTATGTCATAGTGGCGTAGCACCGCAAGAAGGCGAAAGGCTTCATGCCAAGACTCTTTAAAAGAACTCACATAGAGTGTATGGATAGAGATATAGGTCGTCTTTTGAGGGAAACCTTGTAGACACCCAATATACATATACCGAAACTATACTGGCACATGGCCTTTAATGTGCAGCCAGAAGCATAGTTGATGTCATTATGTGAGTGGAAAAAATTACAGTAATAGTACAGATTTCAAGGTTTAGTCTATTCTTGTATCATGTGTTGGCCCATTAGTCATGGTCGAACCTGATTTTAATAATTAATCTAACACTGTCTCGATATAAGGGCT
The DNA here is from genome assembly GCA_029216955.1 of Iris pallida. Taxonomy (NCBI): domain Eukaryota; kingdom Viridiplantae; phylum Streptophyta; class Magnoliopsida; order Asparagales; family Iridaceae; genus Iris; species Iris pallida. Next base: position 2,625,654 of record JANAVB010033017.1, read on the forward strand.
ACTTGGACGATTGCTGAGAACTACTATCGTTCCATTCAAGCTCAAAATTTTTGCCACATGTTTGTATCATATTCAATATAATTTTTATATTTATTGAGTTTGGAAATATGATGTACACCGAGTCGTACTGGCAAATAGGCTATCCCAAAACGTTTTCAAAATATCCTTTGTTATGAAAGTAGCCCATTTTACAAAAAGCTCTTGACTGCTTTTAAACTTTTCAAAAAGACCAAAAACCAATTTACAAAAATCCTAAAAATCTAACTTTGGACCTAGGAGAATTCGGTCCGAATTCTGCCCGAGTTCGGTTAGTGCCCGTTGGATTTTGAACTTGGTTATCCCGCAGTTACGGATGCAACGTCTATTTGCCGGGATTCTCTCAAAGAATTCTGTCCGAATTCTGCCTTTGGAAAAACTATAAATAGAGAAGAATTTTTCTCATTTGAACGCACCTCTCTCTTCCCTTCTCTCTAAGCCTACTATGGTATTCCAAACTGTTCTAAGCTCTTTCTTTTTCAAATACCAAGCCAGTTACAATCCTCTAGTCGATTTTCCAGTATGGTACGGTCTAGATATTTTAGAGTGATTGTAATTAAAGGCTTGATTGAAGAAAGACACTTCACAATTAAAGTTGGTCGAGTAATTCGGATCAAAGCTCGTGTTTTAGAAGTTGCAAGGACTTCGGATAAAAACTTACGGTATTTTTCCATAGTGGATTCAACTGGAAGCTAGAGTTCTTCCGACTGTAATAGTCCTCACAGGAGGGAAACTAGTATACATTGTCGTATTTGCGTTTGCTTTCTGATCTCTCCTTTTCATTTATATACTTGTGATGTATATTCTGTGATCTTGTTGCTAACATTTTTAAATAGCTAATTTTTTTGCTGCCTACTCTATTTACCCCCTCTAGAGTATAGCGCTTTATATTTCGTTCCTACAATTGGTATCAGAGCGGGTTACACAGGTAAAGCAAGGTAACACAGCTATTATATTCTTATCTATACTGCTGTTACATAGATCACTTTATATTACACATGGCAACTGTGAAATTCATATGTGAAGGCCAGGCCACAAACAGACCTCTACTGTTTGATGGTACAAATTACACATACTGGAAAACACGTATGAGTTTCTTCTTGAAATCTCTATATTTTGACTTATGGTCTATTGTGATTGATGGCTATAAAAATCATGCACGTATTCTTGTTGATAGAGAGTTGGTTAAGAAACCCCATGACAAGTATACTGAAGCTGAAAAGAAACATGCCAATCTTGACGCATGTGCTATTAACGCTTTATTTTGTGCCTTAGACATGACTGAATTTAACAAGGTATCTACATGCACGACATCAAATAAAGTGTGGAAACTTTTCAAAGTTACTCATGAAGGCACAACACAAGTCAAGGAGTCAAAGATCAGCAGACTTACTCAGGAGTATGTGGTATTCTAGATAAAGCCAAACGAATTTGTCACTCAGATGTTTACAAGATTTCTGGATATTATAAATCCTCTGTCTTCATTAGGCAAGGAATACAATAACCATGAGAAGATTCGCAAACTTCAACGAGCTCTCACGAAGAACTAGATTCCAAAGGCTACGACAATCATTGAAGGGAATGACCTCACTACTATGTCTCTTGAAACACTCATGGGTAAGTTACTCACTCACGAGCTGGAACTTCAAGGCTTTAAAGAAGTTGCACCAAAGAAGAAGTTGATCGCCCTCAAAGCTCAACACTGAAGATCTGTCGAAGATGATTTCGACGACAGTGACTCTAACTCTGAAGTTCAAGCTCTCATAGTAAGAAAGTTCAAGAAGTTCATGAGATTCAATAGAAGAACAAAAGAGCACAATAACAACAGTAACAACAAAGAAGAATATCCAATCTGCTATGGTTGCAAGAAGAAAAGACACATCAAGAAGGTTTGTCCAACAGCATCATCATCAACCAGGAAAAGCAACAAGTATGACAAGAGTTACCTGAAGAAATCAACATCCAGAAGGTATGCCAACACAAGCATATGGCATGAAAGTGAAGCCATCGAATCAGAAGATGGACAATCGATCGATGCTGTAAATGTATGCTTAATGGCATTTGATCAGGTAAATACTAACCCCCTGTTTGATATATATCATGATTTTACCTTTGAACAGTTAGGTGAAACCTTTAGTGACCTCTTAGGTGATTACAAAAAACTGTGTAGCAAATACCAAAAATCTAAGAAGGTACTCAAAGAGTACAAAGGTGAAATAGGAAGACTTACTGACCTACTAGTTGAGGTTAGAATTAATGATAATGTCACGCCCCAATTCCAAAATTATAGGAACTTGAGGCGCGAGCATGCCAACCGATACAATCTTAGGATAAGTTCCCAATTTAATGGACTTATCCCGAGACGTACTACGCTGTCAAGGGTACTAAAAGTAACTAATCATCTACATCTCAATCCACAGTAATAAAATAAATAACAAGAATGAACATAATATACTAAAGTTGGCCACCCAGTAATATACATGTTTGATCAAGCTTGAAAAAGGAATAAGCTTGATAATAATAGGCTACATAGCAGTATGAAGTAAATACATGTGAAAATATGTGTATGAAAGAGTAAAAGGAAATACTAAGAACACATATATAAATATATACCAGAGACCTCGGTGCATCATGCAGCACCTGCCCAACTACTCTGTACTAACTTCTTAGCAATACCTGGAGAGATCATCAGGTCCTCAGCGGAACGTAACAAGATACATAAATATATGCCATAGTACAAACTGAATAAAATGAACAAGTCGAATCATACATAGTCCAATATCCAGTCACCAATCAGTAAACCATATCCTTGACCAGTCCTGGTCAATGAATCGCATACCAGCTCATGATAAGATACTGTCCCATGATATGGTCCGATATAGGTACACTAACCATTCTATGTGAATGTATGTCGAAGATAGCCTTTGAGCGTATAGGTAGGTAAATTAGGGATTTACATCGAAACACGGGTCGACATCGGATCACGAGCCGATGTAAACATACAAACACTAGTATACCTCCCGACCCTACCTAGTGCGCAGCTAGTGGCCGCTGCCTGACATATCCCCAAGTGTATGTATGGCCCATAACCGGGTATCCACGCCCATAACCGGGTATCTACTGAGGCTAAAATAATGTAACTGTCTGTCCCATACGCCTACTGATTATCTTACCCGCCCCAAGAAATGTACAAGTCGTATCCATGACTCAGACAATCCATATCTCAATACGAGTCTCTAACCTAGACACCATCTAACTCTATATGTACCATCACACGAACCGCTCGTACCGATGATCACTCGAATGCGTAAGTTCATGCCAACACAATGAATTCTCACTCACAGTGCCGTGTAATATCTCATAACAAGTCATAGAAGTTATTCGGGATAACTTCACCATCTCGGGTATGTCAACTAACTCTAAGTTACACACATGCACACACCTATAACATTGATACCATCATCGATAAAACCCAAGCCATCCTTGGAAACACACTACCAGTGCCACCAACTAACAATACAAGAATACATATGAATAATATAAACAGAGCAAGTATGGCAAGGTATCTTGCCTTGGGTGAAGAAGTGATCCAAAGATGTCCTGCAGACAAATCGTCAAGTCCAAGAAAGGTAGCAACATAGGAGTATCCATGAACATCGCCGGATGCTAAAACAAACGTCATAAACATTCCCAGAATAAGGAAAATAGCTAGGATAGACTATCCATAAGTCCAATTCTGGACACATGAGCAAAATGGTAATTTTGGGTCAAAATGCGGTCCACCATTGGACCCACTTTACACCGAAAAATGTGTCAGGATCAAAATCATCAAAATCTAGCAAACTATATGTCCATGAGTCCAGAATGACTATACGAACCCAACGGTATATCCAAAAGTGGATTTCGATGAGTCGATCTCAAAATGGTTCGTTGACTCGGACGTTGGAATCCGGTTTGCACGAAAATGTGTGCCGGAGCCCAAGTCCACTAAATCTAGTAAAATATATGTCAATGAGTTCAGAATGATGATAAAACCCAACGGTATATCCGAAAGTGGATTCCGATGAGCCGATCTCAAAATCACCCGTTGACTCGGACCATAGGGCCCACTTAGCACCGAAATGCGTGTCAGGGTCCACGTTCTCCAAATCTAGCAAAATATATATGAATTCATGCTAGAATGACGCCACAAGTCCATTAGAGGCGTCAGAATTGGAATCTAGAGTCCCGGGTCCAAAATTAGAAATTTACAAGTTGGAAATTACGAATTCAGACGATCAATTTTGGCGTCAAATTCAACTAATCAAACGAGCTCACAATAAAACGAAACTTTAGGGACAAGAAGTTGGTTATACCGACTATGCACAAGAAATGGTGGCACATCAAACGGAGCTGCAATGGTAAAGATATGTATCCACAAAATTGGCTCCACAAAACTGTCAAAAATAAACACAATTATTCGGGCAACTTGGCGACCGATTTTGACATATCAGATGAACGAATTAATGGCTGAAACTTTAGATGGAGGTAGATCTATGTACCGAGACTACAACAGAGGAAGAGTTCGACGATCCAACGGTCGGATCGTCCTGAAAATATGCTTGAAGTTGCTGCCATAAAACGTGTATATTCTGTCTCCGCAATTCGTGTGTCTCGACGCAAACTATTCCATATCGCAGGAATAAACTACGACGACTGCCGGAAAGGACGGAGATAAGTCAGGAACATGCACAGAGGCACACACGACATCGGGGATGTTGCCACAGTCGAGGACGGAGCGCTGTGAGGCGTTGCCGCGTGCTACGTCGGGGCATGATCGTACGTGCGAGAATGGAGAGACGCCTACGGCCGAACTGCCGCAACATGGAAGGGGGGCATGCTGAGAGGCACGTGGTGGGGCTCACATGGACTACCAGAGATGGGCCACCACAGCAGTACCTGTGACAGTAGCAGCTGCTGCATACGGTAGGGCCGCGTAGGGGTTGCGACACATGGCTGCGGTTCGACGGTGGCCAAAATCCGTCGAGGAGGCAGTAGTAGCAGCTATGTTTAGTTGCTACATAGCAGGTTGGCCAAGCACTCTGCTGTCGCACAGTAGGCACAAAGCTGGGCAGCTAGTGCGTACGACACACGGTTGGCCGAGGAGGAGCTGTGCTGCGTCGCACGGTTGGTCAGGGTGGCTGGAAGGCCGCAGACAGCAGCAGCAGGAAATATGAAGGGAGGGAAGGAAGAGGATGAAGTGGAGGAGAAGAAGGATGAAGAGTGGGGATGATGGTGGAGGGGAAGAGCTGGAGGAGGAGAATGTTAGGGTTGAGGGGTAATAGAGTTTTTAGGGGAGGAAAAAGGGAGCTGTCGGCTGAGGTTTGAAAGGAGGAGGAAAATTTAATGTGTTTGTTGGTTTAGAATGTAGTTGGCTGTGAGTAGCTTTAGGAAGAGAGAGAGAGAGAGAGAGAGAGAGAGAGAGAGAGAGAGAGAGTTGTGTAAGCTTTACAAAAGTAAAATGTGTTGTTGTGTTGTGATTGTACAAGGGGTTTCGTGTGTCATAGGAAGCTTTCTAAAAAGATATCTTTGCTTGGCCAAAATAGGCTAATTTTGCATGAAGAGTGTTTGAATGAATTTAATTAGGAATCTCTCCCTAATTTATGGTTAGGAGTTGTTCATGGGATTAGGGTGAATGTTCTAGTGTGTTTGGTGTTTTGTAGGGATATGATAGTGTTGTGTGTGTAGGTATTCATAAAAGGAATGACCTGAAGCTTGGGTTGGGTTCAGTTGAGTTGGGTCGGGTCAAAATCGGGCTTGGTGCAATAAATGGCTTAATTTAGTCATTTGTGATCACGGATAAATAAGTAGCATGCAGGAGCTCCATTGAAGGGGACACAAGTGTCATGTGTGTAGTAGACTCAAAATAGGTCAAAATTAAATATTGGGTCAATTAGATTGGACCAATGTCGAGCCCCGAAATTAAATTAGAAGTTAGGTCAGGTTTTACGGTAGATGGTTAAATGGCCCAAATTGACCCGAAAGTTGTGCAATATAAATAGTATACAAGGGAACAAGTTTGAGTGGGACATGATATATCAACATGAAGATAAACTTGTCTAGATCAAAACTCATGAAGAACGTTTCGAGAGATTGACATCTCTGGCGCTCCAAAAATCAAAGTCACGAAAAAGTATATTTAATGATCAAAACTAATTATAATAAAATATTTATTAAAAATAATTCCTTTAATAAAATTTAAAATAATCTCTAAAATCTAGGGGCTTACAACCTACCCACCTTAGAGAATTTCATCCTCGAAATTACAATAAGACATAGTATAAGAAGATAGAAGATTAATATCTTAGAGGGGTCAAGTACGACTAGTCCCAACCAGAAGACCATGGTTGTGATTCTACTAGTAAGGTTTTGGAAAGGAATGTAAAAATTTAAGTATTACAGTCTACAATAATCCTTGGTACTATCATGGTACTATTGGTCAAGATTTTTATATGTTAGAAGGAATTGACTCGGTTGGCCAATAAATAGAGCGGGGTGGCAGATAGGGATTGGTAAATAAGTTCAAGTGAATCAAAGAAGTTGCAGATCATAGTATGAGAGTTTTAAAAAGTTCCAGAAGAAATTTTCCACAAGAATATGGTACGACTAAGTAGATTCTTGATCAGGAATTTGGAAAGAATGACGTTTAGGGTAATATGATCATTAGGCAGAAGAGGTATGAAATCAAGGTTTTGGATTTGAGATCAAGGCACGACTAAGGAAGAATAGGGTCTTCTCAATCGTATCTTGGAATCAAGAAATGGCTAAGTTACGCAACCGTGATTTACGAGCTTGGGAATAAGAATGAATATAATATGGATACGTCTAAAACAAATAAGAGAAAGCCACTTAGAATAATCTGAAAATCAAGCGGGCGAAGATAATTGCACACCAATTTATACTATGATTTAGCCTATCTATCAGGTTCCTAGGATAACATATGATCCATCAATTACGGCTAGTCACTTATTCCATGATCCAACTCATAATATTCGAAAGTCCTTGATATCATCCAATTTTTTTTTCCATTAGTATACTCCATTCTACGTCTTATCCTTTTCAATTGCAACTTCAGCTAATACAATATCAAGATGCTTATAATGTCATATGCCAAGGTCTTCAAATGTATTCGATTCTTGAATATTTAATTCTTAACTTATCCTCTTTGAAATATCTCCATCTTCAAGAAATTTGCCATCCACTATGTACTTACTCAGCTCTAGATTATATTTATCAAACTATTTAGGATTACTCTACCTCTCTATCTTGAAATCTTTTCTTCTCATATTATGCCATAATCTCGTTCAAGTGCTAAAATTTTTCATGTCAATACCCTCGTATTTTATTATCATTTTTCTAATCTTACCTCTGTGAGTTATTGATGTGTATCGTCTATCTCCCTGAGATAATCCCCTCGTTCTTTATTAGATCTAAATTTCAAGATCTTGCTTAAGGTATAGTTCTCTCTGTAATCATCGTTATGTCATCTTAGATAATCATGGTCATAAACCTCGTCTTGATAACTTTTTCTAAAATTCTATCTTATTCATCTATATTTATTCAGCCAAAACGTAATGTTCCTTATAATTATCTCCTCATGTATATCGACTACTTATCCTCAAACTAATACAATGTTCCAGTTGTAATTTCTCTAGGGTCTTTAACTAACTTGCATTAACAAGGGTTTACTAGTCTGCCTTGAGGTACGGTTCTAACTCTACTCCTATATTCTTTGCTACGATTAAACATCGAAGATCACGGTCAATTCTTAAACTTAATTAGCCCTGAACTCCAAGCTATACCTTCACAAGCCTTAAGTCATATCCAATAATAGCCTAACCAATGTTCTACCTTATCTATCCATAAACAATTATATGTTTCTCACAAGCACGCCTAACTATCTGCTAATAAAATCTGAGACTTGGTCTAATAAGTACTTATATCTAATACCTCTATCATAGTCTAACCCTATTGATCCTAGTCCCTATCTTCAATAGTTCATTCAAGGTTGGACTCGACCAATATAGAGTTGATGGACTAGTCTAACTTAGTCTTTCTTAATCGTATATCACATTTCTCTCTGATGCATAATCTTCCGAGGATAGTTCCTCATTATTCAAGAAAATTTATTTTCCCATTATACCATATTCCTGATTTTCTATATCCTCTACGTGAATTTTTTTCAATTTTTACTACAACTTTCAAAGCTTATATCTAGTCATGATCATCACGTTTCATCAATTCGTTCATCCTGACGGGTCCTCGAACTTTAGTTGCTATCAACCCTTGAAACTTTCAAGTTGTCTTCCTTCAAGTTCAATCCTTACGATAGAAGAATTTTTTTGTACCTTCCCTAGTCAACCTGTATGGTTTTATGATAATTCTCTGTAGTACTCTATCTAACTCAAGCAGAAGGTGGCATAGTTTGGCCTAATGGTCCCTATGTCTCGTGTTATAGTCAAACACTGCACTATTGTCTATTCCACATCCTGTCTTAGAGGGATGTCTTTATAGTCTACCCACCTTAGCTAATCACCTAGTCCTGTTAAGCATGTGTTACTTTATCCTTTCAGGTAAACTTTCTAGCTCAATGTGATAATTTACATGATGTTGTCGCATCACTAATTTGCAATTCGGCAATCATTCAACCAGGGAGATTTTTTTATAAAAAAATTTAAACCTCGATAGAAATGCCATTCTTATCATATCTGTCTATCTAGTAAAGATGTCTATCCAAACCTCTACATACCCCAAATAATTACCTATATGATATTCTATCAACCTTAGTCACAATCAATAATAAGATAATGACGAAGTGATCGTCAACACAGGTGTTCGTCCTTCCGAAAGAGGGAAAGACGAGAATTCATAAATAGTAATTCAAGAATGGTATGATTGAGCACAAATGCAAAATTTTAAGGGCGATAGTAGAAGTTAAAAGAATTTTCAATAGTAGTAGTAGATTGAGATTCTAATATATATCCTAACGTAGGCTCGTTCGGTACAGTAACATAACCGAAACGATTTATCTCGACCTGCATAGGCCACCACTAAAACATTCACGCCCCAATTCCAAAATTATAGGAACTTGAGGCACGAGCATGCCAGCTGATACGATCTTAGAATAAGTTTGCAATTTAATGGGCTTATCCCGAGATGTACTACACTGTTATGGGTACTAAAAGTAACTAATCATCTACATCTCAATCCACAGTAATAAAATGAATACCAAGAATGAACATAATATACTAAAGTTGTCCATCCAGTAATATACATATTTGAGCAAGCTCGAGAAAGGAATAAGCTTGGTTATAATAGGCTACATAGCAGCATAGAGTAAATACAGGTGAAAAATATATGCATAAAAGAGTAAAAGGAAATACTAAGAACACATATATAAATATAAACTAGAGACCTCGATGCATCATGCAGCACCTGTCCAGCTACTCTGTACTAACTTCTCAGCAATACCTGGAGAGATCACCAGGTCCTCAGCGGGACGTAACAAGATACATAAATACATGCCATAGTATGAACTGAATAAAATGAACAACCCGAATCATACATGGTCCAATATCTAGTCACCAATCAGTAACCATATCCCTGACCAGTCCTGGTCAATGAATGGCATACCAGCCCATGGTAAGATACTGTCCCATGATACGGTCCGATATAGGTACACTAACCATTCTACGTGAATGCATGTTGAAGACGACCTTTGAGCGTATAGGTAGGTAAATTAGGGACTTGCGTCGAAACACGGGTCACATCGGATCACGAGCCGATGTAAACATACAAGCACCAGTATACCTCCCGACCGACCTAGCGCACAGCTAGTAGCCGTTGCCGAATATATCCCCTAGTGTATGTATAGCCCATAACCGGGTATCCATGCCCATAACCGGGTATCCACTGAGGCTAAAATAATGTAACTGTCTGTCCCATACGCCTACTGATTGTCTTCTCCGCCCCAAGAAATGTACAAGTCATATCTATGACTCAGAAAATCTATATCTTAATGCGAGTCTTTAACCTAGACACCATCTAACTCTATATGTACCGACACACAAACTTCTCGCATCGATGATCAGTCGAATACGTAAGTTTATGCCAACACAATGAATCCTCACTCACAGTGCCGTGTAATATCTCGTGACAAGTCATAGAAGTTATTCGGGATAACTTCACCATCTCGGGTATGTCTACTAACTCTAAGTTACACACACGCATACACCCATAACATTGATGCCATCATCGATAAAACCTAAGTCATCCTTGGATACACACTACCAGTATTACCAACTAACAATACAAGAATAAATATGAATAATATAAACAGAACAAGTATGGCAAGGTATCTTGCCTGGGGTGAAGCAGTAATCCAAAGATGTCCTGCAAACAAATTATCAAGTCCAAGAAAGGTAACAACATAGAAGTCTCCATGAACGTCGCCAGATGCTGAAACAAACATCATCGACGTTTCCAGAATAAGGAAAGTAGCTAGAATAGACTATCCATAAGTCCAATTCTGGACACAGGGGCAAAATGATAATTTTGGGTCAAAATGTGGTCCACCGTTGGACCCACTTTGTACCAAAAATATGCCAGGATCAAAGTCATCAAAATCTAGCAAACTATATGTCCACGAGTCCAAAATGATGATACAAACAGAACGGTATATCCGTAAGTGGATTTCGATAAGTCGATCTCAAAATGGTCCGTTGACTCGGACTTTAGAATCCGGTTTGCATGAAAATGCATACCGGAGCTCAAGTCCACTAAATCTAGCAAAGTATATGTCAACGAGTCGATAATGATGATACGAACCCAACAGTATATTTGAAATTAGATTTCGATAAACCGATCTCAAAATGACCCGTTGACTCGGACCGTAGTGACCGCCTTACATCAAAATACGTGCTGGGGCCCACATCCTCCAATTCTAACAAACTATATATGTATTCATGCTAAAATGACACCACAAGTCCATTGGTGGTGTCAGAATTGGAATCTGGAGTCCCGGGTCTAAAATTAAAATTTTACAAGTTAGAAATTACGAATTTGGACGACTAACTTTGGCATCAAATTCAACTAATCAAACGAGCTCACAATGAAACAAAACTTTAGGGACAAGAAGTTGGTTATACCGACTACGCATAGGAACTTGTGGCATATAAACAGAGCTGCAACGGCGAAGATATGAATCGACGAAGTTGGCTCCACAAAACTGTCCAAACTAAACACAATTATTCGGACAACTTGGCGGACGATTTTGACATATCAAATGAATGAATTAACGACTGAAATTGTAGGTGGAGGTAGAGCTATATACCGAGACTTCAACAGAGAAAAGATTTCAATGATCCAACGGTCGGATCGCCCAAAAAATATGTTCGAAGTTGCTGCCTTAAAACGTGCATATTCCGACTCCGCAATTTGTGTGCCTCGACAGAAACTATTCTATACCTCAGGAATAGACTGTAATGAATGCCGGAAAGGATGGAGATAAGTTAGGAACATGCACAGCGATGCACACGACAGTGGGGCTTGTTTGCCATTAATTGTAAAAGAACAGAACAGTTTTATAGGAGGACTGAACTTAGACTCACAATACAAACTCGCTCGTACAAAGAAAGCCTAAGAATGAAAACCTAAGTACAAAAATCTAAGTACGATTGTTTATTTTTGATTTTGGGAGGTGACGGTAGAGGCTCGGAAGAGTGCTATCAACTCTGCCTTACTCCTTGGACGATCGGACGTAGCCTTGGCTCTGATGAAGAAATGCTATCGGAATGTGTGGGGAGATTCTTCTATTCGCCGCCGCTCTCTCTGCGCCTTTTTCTCTCTGTGTGTCCAGCTTCTCTCCTTTTGCAAGGGAATGACACCTTGCTATCTATAGGAGTGGAATGGGATAAGTAGGGTTTGTAATGATTGCCCCTTAAACAGTGGGTGGTTAAGGATTGGTTAAGATTTACCTTAATCTTATTTTTATGTTGATTGCAACAAATCTGCATCATTTATTGGAAATTGATCCGGATAATTATGATGATTGTAATAAATCTGCTTGTTGTGATTTGTTGATAGCAACGAATCCGGGTGGGTAAATCTTGGTTGATCTTGTGCCACGTGTCTAACCGTCATTATGCTGCGAGCCGTAGGAACGCGGGGGATTAAGTCTTAACTGATCTTCTGTCACGTGTCCTATCCGCGAGCCATATGGACAGGGTGTCCTCACAGAGCCGCATGCATGTGGTCTGGTAGTTGAGCCGTATGATGGTACCCCCCATGATCCGAACCGCATGAGGGTGGTAGCCGCATAGGCGTGACCTCCAAAATCTGAGCCGCATGAGGGTGGCTCTCCATGATCCGAACTGCATGGAAGTAATAGCCGCATGGGGGTGGCCTCCAACTGAACCGCATAAGGATGGCCACGTGTTCAGAGCCGCATGGGTGTGGCCTTCCAGAATCTGAGCCGCATGAGGATGGCCACGTGTCAAAGCCGCATGGGTGTGGTCTCCCAGAATCTGAGCCGCATGAGGATGGCCCCCATGCTCTGAGCCGCATGAGAATAGCAGCCGCATGGGGGTGGCCTCCAACTGAACCGCATAAGGATGGCCACGTGTTCAGAGCCGTATGGAAGACCTTGAAGCAATCCGCTTGAAGAGCTTTGGAATTTGGTGGATTGTGTCAACTATAGAGATTTTCTTTGTTTCCCTAGGAGCACGCCATTATGTCAGAATCATCATTGCAGCTTTATGTCAGAGCTATCATTTCTCCTTTATGTTAGAGCTGCCTTGTTGCGTCAGAGCATTAAATGAGGTCGCTGCTTGATGGACAGCTGTAGAAGCGAACCGTATAAGGCCACATGGCTTTTACTCGAGCCGCATGGCTATGTTGGATACTTTTGAGCCGCATAAAGCTTTAGGGGACTCTTGAGCCGCATAAAGCTATGAGAGATTCTTTGAACCGCATGAGCCTCCCTTTGTTTTGAGCCACATGGACTTTTCTGTTTTTTTTCATGCTTCTACAAGACCCCCTTCAAAGTTTTCAATTTATAAAATTGAAATACTTTGAATAAGAAGCATAGCTATGTTCACATAAGCTCTTCTGGCCGCATAAGATATTCTGGCCGCATGGACATCCTAGCCGTATGGCCTTCCTGGCCGCATGGACCGCTCTGGCCGCATGCTGTCCTTTCTGCCACGTATACGTCTCATTTAATGGCCCTTGATTTTGTCTTGATTTGTTTCGGATTTGAAGCCACTTTTTTTGGGGCAGGATCCCAATGGTCAGTTTTAAATATCCAGATTTGCCTCGATGACCGAAGCGTCGATTTTAGGTGGCAGACGGATCGAAGCATCCCTCGGTCTATGAGCCTCCTGTCCGCCTATAAATAAGAGTAATCTTTTTAGAGAAACTCTTTACTTTCTTCTTTTATTCGAACCTCTCTTGCCCTAGGCTGCCGTCTTCTTCTTCTTCTTCTTCTTCTTCTTCTTCTTCTTCTTCTTCTTCTTCTTCTTTTTCGATCATTCGATGGCCCCCAAGACTTCCAAGGCTGCGACGAAGGGTAAGGGAGTGGCTTCTACGTCGACTGCGGTGCCTAAAGTTCATCCCGACATCCAACCTTCCATTGCTGGTAAGAATTATGAAAGAAATTGCATGAACTCAGATCCTAACCATCATGGCTATGTCGTATATTTTATGCGTGGGCCTTCTTTGTCTTCATGAATCTGCATACTGTGCTATGTGTGCCGCATGTACATCCCATGTCCAAGCCGTATGGGGGTATACCCCATGTCCGAGCCGTATGAGAGTCGTCTTGCGGCCGCATAAGCACTTCGTAATTTGAACCACATAAAGGCTCATCGAATCAGAACCACATAAGTCCCTCTGAATCGAACCGCATGAAGCCCCATCAAACAGGACCGCATAAGTTCATCTGGACTGGGCCGCATAATGCCCTACTAAGTAGAACCGCATAAACTCATCTGAACTGGGCCGCATGAGGCTGCGCTAAACCGAGCCGCATGAGGCTGCGCTAAATCGAGTCGCATAAGCTCCTCTGAATTGGGCCGCATAATGCTCCGCTAAGCAGAACCGCATAAGCTCATCTGAACTGGGCCGTATGAGGCTCCATCAAATCAGAACCGCATAAGCTCACGCTAAACAGAGCTGCATAAGCTTACGCTAATTAGTGCCGCATAAGCTCATTTTCAAACAGAGCCGCATGAGCTCTTTTAAACAGAACCGCAAAAGCTCACGCTAAACAGAGCTGCATAAGCTCATGCTAAACAGAGCCGCATAAGCTCATCTAAAAAAATAGGCCGCCTGGGACCCCCACCAAATCAGATCCGTATAAGCTCATGTGGACTGGGCCACATAAGCCTAAAAACACTAAGTGGTTTTTGTTTAGCCATCTTTTAACTTGTTTCTTTTGTCTTTCTCCAGTGAATATGCCAGTCAATCCAGCGGGAGAACCCCTGGTGGGTTCGGCCCAATCTGCTGTGGGTGTGCGATTCGACCACTTAGTCCAATATATGGCGAACCAGCTTCCTACAGACGAGCCTTTGGAGAGGCTGAATGCTATCAAGAACCAGCCCTTCTACTTTCTCTGCGCCATGATGAACTCGGGGCAATTGGAGGGGAAATACCTGAAGCCGGCGTTCATCTTTGGGGATGCTTTGACTGTGAAGAACCCCCGAGTGCTGGATATATCTGAGAGTTGGGACTTTACTCTTGATGAGATGGCGATCCATATCCCTCCAATGGAGCGTCATTTTCCTCTGTCATGGTTCAACATGTTACCGCTGGACAAAAAGATGGTGGACACCTTGACCCCAAGCAAGTTGGGGATGATTGTGGGTAACATCCATTATAACAGGAATTTGGGGTCAGCGTATGCGGAAAGGGAACCGGTTAGTCGGTACGTGATGGGACTGGCCCCGGGTACCTTCATAAATGTATCGGGTCCCAACTTCACGTTCTCTCAAGCTGACACCTTCCTGAACCAGCTTGCTCGGAAGGGGTCTTATACCGTCGGACGGTTGGTGCTGCTGAACTGGATAAACCCCATCCTTGCGTAGGCCAACTTGACCACATGGATTTTGCGGAGGTATGAGACACCCCTGCGTGAGATCGGCCTCTACCACGCTATTCGGGGCACCTGTCATGGTCTATCCATAAATAAGCCATTGTTCATGGCTCTCTTGGAGATGGACAACCGGCGGACGGGAACCTTCTTCACACCTGGAGGGGAGCTGGGACTCGCCCTCCACGAGATGTACGTCATTTCCAAGCTGTCCTGGGGGGATGAAGTCTTTGAAGTATACACCCCTATGAACGAAGAGTTTGAGGATTTGGATCGGCAGTTCCCGGTCTTTGTTGCTGTATACCGGGAATTGTTATGTCACGACAGTACCTGTCACCAGGCATCCATCAAGAAGGATGGTAGCTCGAAAGGGAGCATTCCTCATACCACGTCCTGGGCCTCCTACCTTTTTACACTAGGCGCCTCAGGCTGGGTTTCTTTCCGAGATCCTCAAAACCAGGAGGAGGTATAAAAACTAGCGTCGACTGCCAAGAGATCGAGGTCCACGGGCGACACTTTTGGGAGTCAAACTGACTCCTCTAGTTATTTTTATCATGGTACTCAACGGCTGTCAGAGAAGGCACTCCTGGCAGGATTTCTGATGGTGTGGCTACAGAATTGCGTGGTCTCAGGAGGGACAGGTTCCATTGAGAGGATCAGATGCCACTTTATCCTCCCTGCCGTAAAGCTGGTTTTTGGGGCCAGACTGGCCCTTCTTCCGGCCATGGTGTGCAGCATACACCATGGCCTTCGTGCCTTCTCTACCAAGGTCATCGCCCGTGACACAGCGATGGATTTTGAGCTCATAGAGCTGTCCTATCATTATTTGATGGGGTGGCTGTTGATGCACTGCCAGTCTTTGATGATGCTTGGAGCAGAAGACGGCGTTACGGCTGATGATGCTTTCATTTTCCAATACCACCATCAGCCCTGGGAGTGCAGCACTATGCCAGCCTATCGGAGGGCGCTGGCGAGAGTGGACGAATACGACTTTTTTGTGTCTATTCCTTATTTTACTGCTGAAGAAGTGAGGGGCGTACATATTGATGGTACCAGACCTCCTTACCTCTTGTCTGAGAAGATGCTCCTTTGGCTGCGTAATATCCGTCCAGCGTACCTAGTATACCGTAATCGCAACAATGTCTACCTGGAGCTCTACTTGCCCAGTAGGTTCTCCCACCAGTTCGGGTATAGCCAACTATTCTTTGACAGTCCCAGCTCTTGCTTGGGCTTTAAGGTAGCGTCCTTGACGGTATCAGGGCATGGCATTACTATGACGCGGTTCATACCCGAACCAGCTTTTCGGTTCATGAGGCTGAGACGCCAGGGGAGATTTTGTATATGGCGGCCCTATACCATGTTACGGTGAGCAAGCCTCCCGTTAATTTTGACCCGAGTACCAGCTTTATTGTGGGTACTGGCTTGGCAGAGAAGCCCAAGGGGTCTAAGACGAGAAAGAAGAGGGCGAACCGGGTTCCTATGCCTGACTCAGAGTCCACCAATGCGGACGAAGAGGATGATGAGCATGATGTCGATAACTCTCTCCCTCCTGCGGAGGAGAAGATGACGGATCGGCCGCCTGTTGTACCAGATGAGGTAGTGGCAGATCAGCCGCCTGTTGCGTCCGCTCCTTCACGCAAGCGAGGCAAACGTGAGTCTATTGGCGGCATAACCTTCTTCGTAAAGTGGGCTGCGGTAAGACGCCACGGGCTGCTCATTAAGGAGAGAGGCGAAGGTAATGACATCGTTTTGGAGGTGAATTGAATTGCGACCCTCTCCTTCTTTAGCCCTTTCTCTTCCTGAACTATGATCTAATTATTTTTCTCTTCTCTGTAGGCGTCAGAAGAGTCAGACTCTCGAGAACCGGTTGCTGTTTCTGAAGTCAATACGGCCCATACCACTTTGATTAGTGACATGTGTGCCGAGATTATTTCTACCAGGGTTCTCTCGGCGGCGGGTGAGGGATCTCACGTTGCTGAGGTCCCGACCCAGGGCGACGGGGGCTCCGCTGAACCCATCCCTGAGACTGCTGAATTTTGGCAGGATGACGCTGACCCAGTCGTATCTCCTTCCGGGGCGATTGGGGCAGAGGAACCAGCTGAATTCGGCTTGGAAGTCGCTGGTGAGGGGACTATGGGGGCTGTGAGCGAACCTCAGCCTCCATAACCCTCCCCTGGTAAGATAAGCCAAATCTTGACTAGTGAGGAGGCTCATTTGCTCTATCATCACATCCTTCGGGTTAGGCTGATTGATGGTTGCTCTGGACATACAGGTCCTGCCTCTTCACTGCCAATGACGGACGTTGTCAGGGTAGGCTCTGCCAGCGGGGATCTGGTGGAGGGGAGTGTGCCCCCTCCCCTTCCAACTTATATTGAGGAGCCTCCCGCTGGATCGAGTTTGGTAGATCGGATGGCGGCACAGTCGGGACAAGGAGCAATGGTCCCTACGTCATCCTCTGCTCATGTTGCTTCGGGGGTCGACCTCTCCGCCTTGCCGAGTATCCAGGTTCTTCGGGCCGCGGATGAGGAGTTAGCTGCTATCCAAGCGTCTTTTCGCTCAGAATTTATTTTCCTGGTGGCAAGTTCTGGTGCGTCTCCTTTGATACTGCCAGCTACACTTCCTTTGACGCCGTCCTCTGCAGAAGTTCTGGATGAGGCGTCAAAGGATGTGGTTGACAGTTTCTACCGCCACTTGAAGAGAGGGGTCGAAGCTGCTGTGGTGTCACGCCCCAGAACCAGAATACTGGAAAGCGGGGGCAGACATGGCCAGCTACGTATATTGAAATGGAAACCACCTCGATATACGATCACGACTGTCTAAAAATATGAGGGTTTTCTACAAGCCAACAGTCTCTTATGGTCATGAACAAGCCTAATGTCTCAATCGCAAGCAAGTAAGTTAGGTCGCAAGATGTATGATCATTAAATATATAATAATAAGGCGTCCCAAATATCACATATTCAGCTGATCATGAAGCTAGTCATTACAAAATGTTAGGACTAGCAAGAGTTAAGTCATACATGATCAACCCTAGGATTTGTTAATCATGTTTACAGCCCGTAGGCAGACAGTAAGTAAAGTGCATCGAGCTAACAGGTGCTCGTCGGCTAAATGCCTCAAAAGAATAAATTTACAATAGAGTGAGCGAAACAAAATAGAAAACCCACTCGTAGCCCGGGTTCCTTCTAGTCGCCACCATTGGGCTGGAAGCTTGGTAGATCCTCGGGAGCTGCTCCAAAATCTGGCCACACAAAACCAGCTGGGACAACCCCAGAAAGAGCAAGTGCCACAAGGGGGCCACGAAATAAGAACAAAAGCCAGCAATCAGCACAAGAAAATCTAATATTAAAACTAGAATTACGAAAACATGGCAGGATGATATACGACGAGATAACCATGGAACTATTCCGATAGCCAGGTTACAACCCATAAACCAAACAAGGACCGGGGTTGTAACCCTTCGTCTGAACAGAACTTCGTTTCCCACCATTTATCGGCAAGATAATAATGCAAGAAATCAAGACAGGGAGCAAATCTGTACTGGATCAAGACATGACTAGACTGGTTATACCTCATTCAATCAATCACGGCCAAGCAGATACTACGGCTTACTACTTTAACTAACTAGGGTTATCACATGCCTAATTACTAACAAGATGCAGTGAGATTGTTCCACAGCCACAAGCCCTGCAGACCATCCAGGTTACCCAGGTCGAAAGTTAGGGGTTGAATTCTGGTGGGTACATCGCCCGGGAGACAATGTACCCTTAGGTGACTTAGAGGGTGCAACACGCGACGGTGTGCTGGAAATGTGCCCTACTCGACGGCAGGCTACAGATCCCAAGAGCGCCCAGGTAACGGGATTGCCTGTAGCTGTGTCATCTCTTCATGACTACTGAGTTATTCTAGTTATTAACCTTAATCCATTTTAGTAGGTGCTTCTGACCGTGGTACTCAGGAGTCCCATCCTAGACATGATGCAAGACAGGACAAGTGGATTTGATAATCAAGCAAGAAAGAACTACCCACGATGTCAAGGCAGGTCAAGTTAACTTATCAAGATAAATCATGTCAGGGTACTTGCCGAGAGTGCGCCACGACGGGCCACTATTATGTCAGGTTGGTCATGTCAGGAGTGCACCACTACGGGTCACTGTCGTGTTATGCTAGTTCCTTGTCATACCATGCCATGTACAATAGTCATTCCAAACATATTAAGTAAAATCAAGTTCATGACAAAAGGCGTAAGGATATAAAAGGGGCGTAAAATATCTAATAAAATATCAATATACAGGGCTATAGAAGAGCCAAGCTTAAAGAAATAAGACCAAAACTCCAAGAGCTAATGGGTTAAGCAAGGGGTTCAGGGTGCAGCGTACGCACAAGACACGCACGCAGGAGAGCTGTATACGTGAAAAAGTCACGCACGCAGGAGAGCTGCATACGTGAAAAGTCACGCACGCCAGAGAGCTGCATACGTGAAAAGTCACGCACGCAGGAGAGGAAAAGTCACGCACGCAGGAGAGGAAAAGTCACGCACGCAAGAGAGGAAAAGTCACGCACGCAGGACAGGAAAAGTCACGCACGCAGGAGAGGAAAAGTCACACACGCAAGAGAGGAAAAGTCACGCACGCAAGGGAGCTGCATACGTGAAAAGTCACGCACGCAGGAGAGCTGCATACGTGAAAAGTCACACACGCAGGAGAGCTGCATACATGAAAAGTCACGCACACAGGAGAGCAGCATACGTGAAAAGTCACGCACGCAGGAGAGCGGCATACGTGAAAAGTCACGCACACAGGAGAGCGGCATACGTGAAAAGTCACGCACGCCAGAGAGCAGCGTACGCGAAAAGTCACACACGCCAGAGAACTGCGTACGTGCAAAAGCACGCAAGCAGAGAGCTGCGTACGCGTAAAAACACGCACGCAGGGTCTGGGTCTTCTTCTCCATGGCTGAGAAGAAGCTCCAATGGCTCCAAAACTTCAAGGCATCAGAACTTGGTCATCCGAGCTCCAAATCCGGATTTTCAAAGTTCTAACCAGGATGGAATTGAACTCTCTTCCACATGAAAATATCAAAACCCATAAAAATCCAACTTCAATAGATCAAAACCATGTAAAACTGAAAATGGAGAAAGCTTAGATCTAGAATAATGGAGACTCCAAATCACAAAATGCTAAGTTCTAATGTTGATCACCATGTCCTAATCTAGCAAATGGACAAATAAAAGAGGGTTCTCATGTGGTGGCAAGGTGCACTTGCCTAAGGGTTGGTGTTGTGTAGAGGAAGGAGAAGAGTGTTGTGTAGAGGAAGGAGAAGAAGAAATTAATGGAGGTTTATGAGGAGAGAGAAAAAGTTAGTGGAGTTTTAAAGAGGGTGGGATGTGGTGTGTTGAGGGTGGAGCATAGGCTAAGGTGTTCCAATACATAATAAACCAAACCAAACCAAACCATCCCAATTAAAACTGAACCATGACAAAACCTAAAATACGAGAAATACCGCAATTCCACAAGTTAAGAAAAATAAAAATACATGCCAAAATCCAGATACGAGTATAAATACGAAATACGGGAAATACGGGAAATGAGGGTGACATGTGGAGCGGGGGACCCCCTTTGCCTTGGCCCAAAAATGCGCTCGTGGCCAAATTAAAATTCTAAAAACCCTCCCTGGTGGGGCAGAGATAGTTGCACTTCTAGAGCCCAAATTGCTGGAGGCTGATCAGCTCGTGACCCAGTTTCAAGTGCTGCGGCAAGCTGATCTGTCTGCAGCAATAGATCAAGGTGTGACTTCCTCACCACTATCCTGGAGAAGATAAGGGCTGCACGAGATAAGTCTAAGTCGGTTATAATGAAGGACCTCGGCGACCTATCTCTCCAGTATGACCAGCTGAGCTGCAGGAGCGAGGATTACATGGCTCGGGAAGCGGCCGCCTCCCACGGAATAGTCGATACAAGGGAGCAGATCCTCGAGCTCTATAGAAAGCTGGCTTTCTTGGAATCTGAGCTCGAAGCTTCCCGTACGGATAAAGAGCTGATCGTTCAGGAGGCCGAAAAGGTCACTCGAGCTTCTGCTAGCCTGGAGCGTGCTATGAAGAAGCTTGAGGATGGCTGGCGGGCTCATGTGCACTTGGAAGATGCGGAGCGGCTATTTCAGAAGGCCGAGCACCCGGCCAAGCAGCGATTTGAGCGGTCGACTATCTTGCTGAGGGACCGTCTCATGGAATTATGTATCGTCGAACCATAGTCGACCTTTTTCCTTCTTTTGTTTTCGTTCTTTTCCTTTCTTGAGAGGGACGTGGTCCCATAACATGTAGTACCTTTGACTTTCAAATAAAAGAGTATATTTTATTTTACCCTTCATTTGTATTGCTTATTGCGTTTGTGGTATTGTGGTATTTGTCCCATTGGGGGACTGTTTGTGGACTTTCTACCCTTGGTATACCTTGGTTTTAGGTACGGATAACAAGTTTGATGAGGATACTTAGAACAATTCCACAGTAAGGTGGCCATGGAAGTTCCTGGTATCGGGAAAAAGAATGCCATGGAGCAGCTGGGCTCCCAGGGTATGATGAGAAATGAGGCACATGTACTAGGAAACTTAGTACATCATTTGTGGTCCACAGAGGACATTTGTGGTCAACAGAGGATATTTGTGGGCCTATTATCCTTGGCGTACTCCGGTCTTGGGTACGGATAATAAGTCGAGAGAAAAACCAACATACTTACTCAAAGGTAATGAGGACATGGTAAATATGAGGGTTTGTTCGATGGAGCCTTCCCACTCAGAGGTAATAAGGACGTGGCAGGAGTGGGCTCCATGAAGGGTACATAGAACAACTCAGAGGTAAAAAGGACGTAGAAGTTCTACGTGAGGGGTTACAGCTCAGAGGTAACATCGACATGGTTGTTTCAGGAAATTTGTGGATCTGTTACCCTGTTTATGTACTGAAAGTGCGGATATTGGATCATGAGGAGGGAGCTCTTTTAGGAGGAAAGTTCATAGGTATGATCATACATGACTTACTACCTAAAAGATGTGATATAAATTTATCTGTAGTGACCAGAGTGTGAGTTCAGCGGTACTTGCGGGTACATAACTCAACACTCTGGGAGTTTTAGAGTTTGAATATACGTTCAGTGGTACCAGAGGGTATATAACTCAACAATCAGGGAGATTTGGAGTCAGAATGTAAGTTCAGCGGTACCAGAGGGTACATAACTCATCACCCTGGGAGATTTTGAGTCAGAATGTAAGTTCATCGGTACCAGAGGGTACATAACTCAACAATCTGGGAAATTTAGATGATGTCGTTTCAGACATAATACTTCTTCAGGAACTTGCTATTGTTGGGCAACATGAGCAAGTCTCCGTTTTGTTTTGCGAGGCGGTAAGCACCATTGGAGAATATAGCCTCGATGACAAATGGGCCTTCCCACTTTGGCTGGAATTTGCCGGCGGTTTTGTGAGTCATAACCATCGGCCTCCGAACTGCCAGAACGAGATCGCCAACTTCGAAAGTTCTGATTTTAACCTTCTTATTAAAAGCTCCAGAGATTCAGGCTTGATACAGCTCAATTCGTTGTTGAGCTAACAGGCGCTTCTCATCTAGGCCTCCAACTCTTGTAGTCGATGATGGAGATTATCATCTATCGTCAGTCGGTAGGTGAGTGCAACGCAGAGTGAGGGGATTTAAGTTTCTAATGGGAGAACAGCCTCACTTCCATATACCAGAGAGAATAGTGTGTTCCCAGTGACCGTTCGTACTGTAGTACGGTATGTCCATAAGCATTCGCCAAGCTTCTCATTCCAGTCGCGTTTGTTGGAAGACACGAACTTCTTGAGTAGCTTAATTATAGTTTTGTTGAATGCATCTGCCAAACCATTCGCCGCCGGATTGTATGGCGTTGAAGCAATATTCTGGATTCGGTGTTTGTCGCAGAATCGATAGAAGGCGTGGCTTGCGAACTGTGGACCGTTGTCGTGGATGATCCTTCGGGACAGTCCAAAGCGATAGATGACGTGATGCTTGAGGAAGCTGATCACGTTTGAAGTCTTCACTTCTACCAGCGGAATAGCCTCCGCCCATTTGGAGAAGTAATCTATGATTGCGAGTATGAAGCGATGTCCTCGGGATGAAGGCGGAGTGATCGGACCAATGATGTCCATTCCCCATGCTTCGAATGGCCAGGATTCCACCGTTGGATGTAGAAACTCGAATGGCTGGTGGATGAAATCTGCATGGACTTGACAGGCTTTATACTTTCGTACATAATCTATTGTATCTGCAACCATCGTGGGCCAGTAATAGCCCATTCGGCGAAGGCGATCTTGTAGTTTCGGGCCAATCTGATGGGCTCCACAGATGCCATCGTGAGCTTCACGTACGGCTTCTTTAGCTTCTGTATTTGACAAACATCAAAGCAGTAATCCATCGTATGATCGTCGATACAATATTTTCGTCTCCGTATCATAAAAGAAGCTGAGGGAACGCCTTCTGATGGAAGTGGCTTCTTTCGGATTATCTGGCAAGATGTGGTAGACTACGAAGTCAATGAATGGCTGTCTCCAGTCGGGTGCTTTGTCGACCGTCTGAGCGAAGTAACTCTCGACACATTGAACATTATTCCTGGGACAGACCAACTCACGGCCTATTATATCAACCAGATGATGAGCATAATTCGGTACCGCTAGAGAAGCGGCCAGGCCTGCTAGGGCATCGGCTTTAATATTCTGGAGTCTGGGAACATATTCTATAAAGAATCCTTCCAAGGATTAGATGATGTCGATCGCTATTTGGTGATAAGGGATCATATCTTCATGGCGAACCTCGTATGAACTCCGGATCTGATTGACGATTAACTGCGAATCGCCGTATGCTTCTAGATACTCTACTCCAGCTCCTTTTTAAGTCGGAGGCCAATGACCAAAGTGTTGTACTCGGCCATATTGTTTGAACAGTGCTCCGTGAGGGAGTAGGCTCGATTGATCACCAGCCCAGAGGGAGAAATTAGCACCACTCTGACTCCAGCGACGATGTTGCCTTTGGGCCCAGTTTTGTAAGCGCTATCGAAGAACATTCGCCAGATAGCATCATGGGAAACCGTATTTGAATTGGCGACCTCATCTGGAATCTCTTCGTCTAGTCTGGTTGACTCCGAACCTGGATGAGGTGCTAAAAAGGCTGCCAGAGCTTGACCTTTAACCGCCTTCTGCGGGACGAAGATCATGTGGTAGAGAGACAATAATATCACCCACGTAGCGAGGCGAGAGCTGAGTGCACCCGGCTTAGTCATGAGGACCCTGAGAGGGTTGACTCTTGATACGACATGGATGGTTTATCCCGTGACGTAGTGTCGCGTCTTCTGAATGGCGAAGACCAGAGCAAGGCACTCTTTCTCCACGGCAGTGTATCGATGCTCCGGTCCCATCATCATTTAGCTGAGATAATATATAGCTTGCTCATGACCTGTATCGTTGTTTTGTGCTTGCAGAGCACCGAGAGAATGCTCCATTGCTCGTACATAGAGCAAGAATAGTTTTCCAGCGATTGGGGCCACTAGGACTGGTGGATTCGTCAGATATTCTTTGATGCTGTCGAAGGCGCGTTGGCATTCCTCATCCCATATGAATGAAATGTCCTTTTTCATGAGGTGGGTGAATGGCTGACATCGTCCAGAGAGGTTAGAGATAAATCTCCTGATGTAGGCCAGCCTCCCTTGAAGGCCTCAGAGTTCACAGAGATTTCTCGGGGGACCCATCTCCATGATTGCCTTCGTCTTCTCAGGGTCTATGTGGATACCCTGGAAAGTAATAATGAAACCCAAGAATTTCTCGCTGGATACACCCAAGAAGGATTTTATGGGATTCATCTTCAAATTGTGCGGTCGTATCAAGTCGAACACTGTCCCCAGATCATGCAGATGATCTTCCTTTGAGCGGCTTTTGACGGCGATGTCGTCGACGTAGCATTCCACTGTCTTATGCAGGTGGTCTCTAAAGATGACGCTCATAGCTCTTTGATAGGTGGCGCCAGCATTCTTTAAACCGAAAGGCATGACTGTGTAGCAGTATGTGCCAATTGGTGTTCGAAATGATATATGCTTTTCGTCATTAGGGAACATCTTGATTTGGTTGTACCCCGAGAAACCATCCATGAATGACATACGCTCGAAGCCGCAGGTGTTGTCAATCATGATATCTGCGATAGGGAGGGGGAACTCATCCTTAGGACCCGCCTCATTCAGGTTCTGGAAGTCGATGCAGATTCGGATCTTTCCGTTCTTTTTGAGGACTGGTACTATATTGGCTACCCAGTCTGGATGCTGTTCCTCGCAGATGAAGTCGCTAGCTATCAGTTTGTTGACCTCAGCTTCGATAGAGTTCATGATGTCCGGGCGAAACTGTCATTGTTGTTGCTTGACCGATTTTGCGTCCGGACGAATGTTGAGCTTGTGAAGTACAACTTTGGGGTTCAGTCCTGGCATGTCTTCGTACCTCCAGGCGAACACGTCGATGTATTCTCTGACGAGTTACAGTAGCGATTCTCGCTCTTCGTCTGTCAGATTCTTGCTGACGAAGATGGGCTTTGGAGAGGACTCATCACCGAGGTCAACTTACATAACCTCATCCTCGGTAGGAGGCTCTCTTTGTTCGAACCACTTCTTCCATTACGCATCTAGTTGTTATGCCCACGGCTCTAACTCAAGAAGTTTATGAATGTCTTCATCTTCTTCATAGGCGTCGACAAATGCCATATTGACGGACAAGACTTGCCTGAATACGTCCTCGATGCTGACATCCAAATCGAAAGTGGGTGATCCGCTTGAGTGTGAATGCCAGTCGCATTCCTCGTCTGAGCTTTCAGGGGTCATTGTCGGTGTAACATAACCTAGCCCACATCTGGTCTTGTTGTAGTAATCCCATGGTTTCCCAGCTGGGACATGCAATTGTAAGGGTAATCGCCGTCCAGTGTCGTAGTTCAAGCCTGGTGTAGTTTCCAGATCATATCCCTATTTTTGCATGAGGTACTTAGACCGGGAACTATATAGATAAAGGGGCAGTCTCCCGGTGTCGGGTTCGAGATCAACTTCTTCTATCCTGAAGGGTTGTGGATCATTCTTCCGGCCGAAGATGATTGGATGATCCTCTCCCTCGACTATACGGTAAGCGTCTTCCACTGGAGTAAGTTGGTTTGCGGTGTAGACATTTATCACCTGTGTGTGTAGGTGAGTGCCTATACCGTGTTCCATAGCATACATTGTACAAAGCTTATTAAGCTCGAGGTAGTTCAAAGATAGCCCTTTATTGATGAAGTAATGCATCTTTTCCAGTGGGATTACATCATCTGCGGATGGAACATCAGTGTGAGCAGCCACATACTTGGCCAGTTCTGACTCTTCTTCAGCCACCCCTTGTGTCAATGAAGACTGGGAGGATGACTTGGGCAGCTTAATCATCAGGGGCTCCACTGGTAGAGCAGAATATGGAGTCGTTGGCATACTAGCGACCCCCAGTTTGGTGCTTGGTACTGGGCGAGGAGTTGTTGGCTGGCTAGCAGTCCCCGGCTTAGCGTTCGGCTGCCGATTCATTCTGGGAAGGCGAATCGTCATCGGCTTGACGGAGCGATTGAGCTCCTCTGTTTGTTGCTGACTAGTTCTAGGCAGCCTGATTGTCAGTGACTCTGTCGTGGGTCTTGGTACTTGGCCAGACCTTGGTAGTTGGATTATCATCTGTCCCTCTTATGCAGAGAGGCTGATTGCATTCTTACGCAGAGTGGCTGTAAGTGGGGCATTCCTGCCAGGTTTGCGGGCTTGAAGGTGGATTGTCAAAGGTTCTTCCAATCTAATTGTCGCCTCAGTTTGAGCTTGAGTACCTCCTTCGACAAGGTGCCTTTTTGACTTCTCGTACAAGCATGAGTCTGAGTAGTAGGATTCGACCCCTTTAAAGGGATCGACGTCGGCAAATTCTGTCCTCACGAAGCCATGCTTATCGACGTACTTGAAGTATTGGTACAGTATGGAAGGCACGATCATGTAATCGTATATCCGAGGACGCCTAGGAGAATATTATAGGAAGTGTCCATATCTATAACATAACAAGTCACTTCTGACTGAAGGTCGCCGATTTGGAACTTTAAGCAAATTTTCCTGATCGGATAGCTTCTGCCTGAATTGAAACTGCTGATGGTGGTGCTTGTCGGCGTCAGACGATGCATTGGGATGTGCAGATGGTGTAGCAGGCTCTTCGGAATGATGCTTATGGAAGAACCAGGATCAATATGCATCCGATCTACCTTGATATCGCCAATGTATCCAGTATAATACAAAGGGCGATCGTGCAGGTTAGTCTTGATAAGCATATCCTGCGGAGTGAAGACGATGTTAGGCATTGCGCCTGTGAAAGCGCTATCCTGGAGATCTGCAGGCAAGCTCTCTCCAGTGAGATTGGACTGAGCCAGATATGCATCGACGTTCTGGAGTGCCTCGCTCAGTGCGATACGAACATCTTTGGAGAGTCTCAGAAGCTCGTATAGCGACAATTTGGCTGGTGTGTTAGCCATTTGTGCCAAGATGTCAAGGTTGTAGGGCCTCTCCAGCCCATGAGGCATCTCTCTTCGGAGCGGCTTATCAAAGCGAGTCTCCTTCGGCCTAGGCTTGTCGGTCGTTGAAGGCTGAGAAGGTCCTGGGGCATCAGCAGCTGTCGGCTGATGATCTTCAGCCGAGTTACCCGGTGGAGGTTGGGTTTGTGCGTCGGATCGGGTAACAACAGCAGTAGCTTCTTCGACCTCTGTCGAGATTGTACGACATGATTTGACTTTCCCACTCTTTTTCTTGCTGGTGGAGGGTGGTGCGGACTGAGTCACTTTAGGTACCAGGTCCGGATGGACCCATATGACCTCTCCTCGTGATGTGGTAAGGGGCACTAGACCAGCAGCCTAGTCTCGGGGAGGTGGAAGGTTAGCGACCTCCATCCTTGCTCTTGGGACGGGCACTACCCCATCTTGAGTTTTTGTCAGAGGGAAGCTGCCAAATTGTACTGACACCATGTTGGCTGCTACGGTCACCTCTTCGAAATCAATGGCCAAGGCCTTAGAATCGATGAGATGCTGGATGTATCGCTTCAGTTGGTAGCAGTCTTGTGTAGCATAGTGCACATAGCGATGGTAGTGGCAGTACTTGGGGCTCTCCATTTCTGTAGGACAAGGTTCACGCCTTGGAGGAGGGAGCTGAATTCGACCTCCTTGTATGAGCATGTCCAAGATGGACTTGACATGGCCGTCCTCGAAGGAATAGGTCATCTGAGGCCACTGCTTCTCTGCCGACTTCGGTTCAGGCTTCGGAGCTGTGTCGGCCACCATAGTTTGTTTGCCCTTGTTGTCTCGATTATTGGAAGGGTTACCACCATTATTGCTGTTGGTGTTCCCTTGTCCTCTCCTTTCGATACGTGCAATCCCAGTTGGCGAGCTTTCTTCAACTTGTCTTCTGCGCTAGTGGCGCTGATAATGAAAGTCTTCCAATCGTTAAACTGACTTTCGCCCATCCAGAGGCTGATTGTGAGAAGCAGCCTCTTTTGGTAAATTTCAATTAAGGAGGAATCAGGGTTACCGGAAGGCAACTTCATCGCGGTTTGATAAAACCGTTCGATATAGTTCCTTGTCAGCTCCTTTTCTCCCTGAACAACGTCCATGAGGGTAGACATTGTCACGTCTTATCCTACTTCGTAGAACCTCTCCAGGAACATACGTTTGAAGCCAGCGAAGGAATGGATGCAGTTGTCCGATAAGTTGCGGTACCAGTCGAAGGCGACCCCTTCCAATGCTCCAATGAACAACCGTGTAAGGATGGCGTCATCATGAGGCAGATGGTCGGTTGTGACTTTGAAGTAGGCGATGTACCTGCTTGCGGATGTCTTTCCATCATACGGATTGATGTTGAATGGTTTATATCTTGGTGGATAGGGAACATCTCTTCATGCAGTCGGATACGGTTGTCGTATCCTGAGGTCCTGGCAAGTTTCTCGGGCGTGGAACATGGCCCGGAGCTCCAGGACCTCTCGTCTTGTCTCCCTGGCCTCGTCTACAGCAGTGGGAGCCGATGTTGTCGGAGGATTGTTGCCCGGGTTTGGTACAGCCGAGTTAGAGTCCGCATTGACCGCGGGACCCAAGCTTGTTTGGCCAGGCGTCCTTTCTTACGGAGTTAGAAGGGCCGCTTTGATCTCGTCCACGGACTTGACCAAGGTATACAGTATGGCCTCCAGAGTGTTGATTCGTTGGTGATCACTAGGACCGTCTTGGTTGCTGTCCGTCATGAACACCATCCTCACATGAGAAGAGATGGAAGGAACAGTTGAGGACGTGCCCTCTGAGTCATACCCTTGTACAGAGAAGTCGTCAGGGTATGTGAAAATGTTCTCCTCTGGTTCGGACTCAGAAGGAGTGGTACCCCCAGCTTCAGAGCTTGCCTTGTCTTGAGAGTTGTGGACATCCACGGGGACGTCGGAACCTGTTGCATCGGTTGGGGGAATCATTTCCCCTGAATTATCTTCTTGGAACACCGAATTGTCGTGGATGTTTGGAGGAGTGCTACCCCTGGCTCCAGCACCTCCCAGAGATGTGGACGACGAATCTCTAAGTGTGGCAGATTTCGTCTTTGAGCGAGTACCTTGGAAAACTCCTTCCGTAACGGTCGTGGACAACCGCTTAGAAGAGAGTTTCTTGGTTGAGATTTTTAGGCTGGAGACGTTTGTTTTCTTCCCTCTCCCGCTGCCAGGGATCTTGTGAGCAGAATTGCAGAAGGCGACGAGAAGTGCCTCGTCTTCTGAGCTTGGGTGTTGCAGTCGTTGGAAGACGGATCGCCGGTCTTTTTGTGTGGCCGCCTTGCTGCAGCAGCAGTTGACAATGACTTGAGTGCAGTGATGTCCATGGAAGGACTTTCTGTACACCAAGTCCTCGTCTCTTTCCTTGTGTTTGTGAAGAATCACGTTGCGCAAGTCACTCGTTTTGTGGGCCCGAGAGTCCTGAGCACATGACTGTGTTGGCATCCTGCCTGCTCCCTGATGTGGGGGTAGTACGTGTACTTTTCCTTGATTATTATTGGAAGATTCTTGACAACTATTCTGTCCGTTGGCCGCCGGGGGTTGGACACGAATAGTTCTCTACAACTTTTTGCCAGGGGCCCGCGTAATAGCCAGCGGGACGCCCTGATAGTCGGAAGTTGGGACAGCTGACTGAGCTTGGCGAGTCCGCGCTGCCCGAGACTTTTTCCTTCTAGCACCTGAGAGTGCATAGTAGGAAGAGTCTACAGAGACTGGCACATGAGAGCATCTGGGGTCAGGACCGCCTGAGAGGCGGTCGAAGACTGAGCCCGAGCCGCATGAAGTAGATGGCCTGCGGCTGAGGTTTTTAACCGCATAGCCAGCCTACATGTGGCTGGCATTTGTGACCGTATAAGCCGTCCGCATGCAGCTGGCAGTTTGTATGCGACTGGGAGCTGTAGTGGTCACGTGGGCCTCTTCCATGCAGCTGAAAGTCATGGTGGCCGTATGAGCCTCCTCCATGCGGATGGCAGTTCTGGCCGCATGAGCCTTCTACCTGCGGCTGACTTTTGTGGCTGCATGAGTCTTCATGCGGCTAGCGCCCTTCTGCGGCTTCTTCCTGGACCGTGTAGAGTTATCCTTTGCCTCTATAAGTCTAGCATCGTAGTGTTTTCCTCTGCCGGACTTGTGGACAACAGAGTCCTCTATGGTCTGAAGTGGGGTCGCCTACGATATTTCTCTGCCGACTTGGGCAATAGAGAGTACTCCTTCGAGAGCTTGGGGTGGGGCGAATGATTTGGGCCTCTACTTTCTGCGGGTCTTTTCCGTGCGGGCTCGCCGCTGGACCGGGCCAGCGCTCCCGTCGGAGAGCATTTCTTCAAACGCCTGCTGGTCGAACCGGGCGACCAGCATTTGTTGAGTGGAGCCAAGTTTGGCTGCGTTCGATTGCATCACCAACTCCTCAGCCGTGGAGAAGTTAGTCCCCAGCAGAGTCGCCATCGTATTTGCCATTGATTGTAAAAAAACAGAATAGTTTTATAGGAGGACTGAACTTAGACTCACAATACAAACTCGCTCATACAAAAAAAGCCTAGGAATAAAAACCTAGGTACAACAATCTAAGTACGATTGTTTATTTTTGATTATGGGGGGTGACGGTAGAGGCTCGGGAGAGTGCTATCAACTCTGCCTTACTCTTTGGACGATCGGACGTAGCCTTGGCTCTGATGAAGAAATGCTCTCGAAATGTGTGGGGAGATTCTTCTATGCGCCGCCGCTCTCTCTGCGTCTTTTTTTCTCTGTGTGTCCAGCTTCTCTCCTTTTGCAAGGGAATGGCACCTTGCTATTTATAGGAGTGGAATGGGATAAGTAGGATTTGCAATGATTGTCCCTTAAACAATGGGCGGTTAAGGATTGGTTAAGATTTGCCTTAATCTTGTTTTTATGTTGATTACAACAAATCTGTATCATTTATTGGAAATTGATCCAGGTAATTATGATGATTGCAATAAATCTGCTTGTTGTGATTTGTTGATAGCAACAAATCCGGGTGGGTAAATCTTGGTTGATCTTGTGCCACGTGTCTAACCGTCATTATGCTGCGAGCCGTATGAACGCGGGGGATTAAGTCTTAACTGATCTTCTGCCATGTGTCCTATCTGCGAGCTGCATGGACAGGGTGTCCTCACAGAGCCGCATACGTGTGGTCTGGTAGTTGAGCCACATGATGGTACCCCCCATGATCCAAACCGTATGAGGGTGGCAGCCGCATAGGCGTGACCTCCAAAATCTGAGCCGCATGAGGGTGGCTCCCCATGATCCGAACCGCATGGAAGTAATTACCGCATTGGGGTGGCCTCCAACTGAACCGCATAAGAATGGCCACGTGTTCAGAGCCGCATGGGTGTGGCCTTCTAGAATCTGAGCCGTGTGAGGATGGCTACGTGTCAAAGCCGCATGGGTGTGGCCTCCCAGAATCTGAGCCGCATGAGGATGCCCCCATGCTCCGAGCCGCATGAGAATAGCAGCCGTATGGGGGTGGCCTCCAACTGAACCGCATAAGGATGGCCACGTGTTCAGAGCCGTATGGAAGTCCTTGAAGCAATCCGCATGAAGAGCTTTGGAATTTGGTAG
Source organism: Iris pallida (assembly GCA_029216955.1). Taxonomy (NCBI): domain Eukaryota; kingdom Viridiplantae; phylum Streptophyta; class Magnoliopsida; order Asparagales; family Iridaceae; genus Iris; species Iris pallida. The sequence continues at coordinate 2,657,989 of JANAVB010033017.1, forward strand.
ATCGTGTCAGCTATAGAGATTTTTTTGTTTCCCTAGGAGCACGCCATTATGTCAGAGTCATCATTGCAGTTTTATGTCAGAGCTGTCATTTCTCCTTTATGTCAGAGCTGCCTTGTTGCGTCAAAGCATTAAATGAGGCCGCTGCTTGATGGCCAGCTGTAGAGGCGAACCACATAAGGCCACGTGGCTTTTACTCGAGCCGCATGGCTATGTTGGGGACTTTTGAGCCGAATGAAGCTCTAGGGGACTCTTGAGCCGCATGAAGCTCTGAGAGATTCTTTGAACCGCATGAGACTCCCTTTGTTTTGAGCCGCATGGACTTTCCTGTTTTTTTCCATGCTTCTACAGGGCTGTCGCCACAACCGAGGATGGAGCGTCGGAAGGCGTTGTCGCGTGCTACGTCGGGGCGTGATCGCGCATATGGGAACCGGTATTCGCCTACGGTCGAACTGCCGCAACATGGAGGGCCACGCTGAGAGGCGCGCGATGGGGCTCACGTGGACTGCCAGGCAGGGGGACGCGTTGGACCGCTCGTGAGGGCCATCGGCCGGAGGTGGGCTACCACAGTAGTACCTGCGACGACAGTAGGTACTGCACATGGTAGAGGCGGGCGGGGGCTGCGACACATGGCTGCGGCATGACGGCAGCCAAAATATACCGAGGAGGCAGTAGCAGCAGCTGTGCTTAGCTGCTACACAGCAGGTTGGCCGGGCATGCTGCTGCCGTAGGGTAGGCACGAGGCTGGGCAGCCAGTACGTACGACGCACGGTTGGCTGGAGAGGAGCTGTGTTGCATCGCGCGATAGATCAGGGTGGCCAGAAGGTCATGGACAGCAGCAGCAGGAAATATAAAGGGAGGAGAGGAAGAAGATGAAGTTGAGGAGAAGAAGGGTGAAGAGTGGGGATGATGATGGAGGAGGAGAGCTGGTGGGGGATAATGTTAGGGTTGAGGGGTGATGGAGTTTTTAGGGAAAGGAAGAAAGGAGCTGTCGACTGAGGTTTGAAAGAAGGAGAAAAATATGAAGTGTGTGTTGGTTTAGAATGTTGTTGGCTGTGAGTAGCTTTAGAAAAAGAGAGAGAGAGAGAGAGAGAGAGAGAGAGAGTTGTGTAAGCTTTACAAAAGTAAAAATGTGTTGTTGTGTTGTGATTGGACAAGGGGTTATGTATGTCATAGGAAGCTTTCTAAAAAGATATCTTTGCTTGGCCAAAATAGGCTAATTTTGCATGAAGAGTGTTTGAATGAAATTAATTAGGAATCTCTCCCTAATTTATTGTTAGGAGTTGTTCATGGGATTCGGGTGAATGGTGCTAGGGTGTTTGGTGTTTTGTAGGGATGTGATGGTGTTGTTTGTGTAGGTATTCATAAGAGAAATGACATGGAGCTTGGGTTGGGTTTAGTTGAGTCGGGTTGGGTCAAAATCAGGCTTGGTGCAATAAATAGCTTAATTTAGTCATTTATCATCACAGATAAATAAGTAGCATACGGGAGCTCCATTGAATGGGACACAAGTGTCATGTGTATAGTAGGCTCAAAATAGGTTAAAATTATATATTGGGTCAATTAGATTGGGCCAATGTCGAGCCCCGAAATTAAATTGGAAGTTAGGTCATGTTTTACGGTAGATGGTCAATTGGCCTAAATTGACCCAAAAGTTGTGCGATGTGAATAGAATATAAGGGAACAAGTTTGAGTAGGATATGGTATGTCAACATAAAGATAAACTTGTCTAGATCAAAACTCATGAAGAACGTTTCGAGAGATTGACATCTCTGGCGCTCCAAAAATCAAAGTCACAAAAAAGTATATTTAATGATCAAAACTAATTATAATAAAATATTTATTAAAAATAATTCTTTTAATAAAATTTAAAATAATCCCTAAAATCGAGGGGGCTTACAGATAATTCTAGTGAGGTAGGTGAGCTTTCTTATGTTAAGTTGCAGTTACATGAGACGACATGACTATCCGAAGAGAAAGACAAAACCATTACCAAATTAAAGGAAGACCTACTCAAAGAGAAAAAAAGTCTTCAACAAGCACTAGTCAGAAATGATGCACTCATTGCTGACCACAATACATTGTATGACACTTCCAAAAAGTTAGAAATTAGGTTAAGAAAATAGCCTAAGGTTGTTGCTTCCTACCCTAACACGTGTCACCTATCGAAACATCGGAACACTGTTAAACCCAACACTGTCAGACGAAACCCAACCAAACCTTTGCCCAAGAAGACTAATAGGCATGCATTTTATTATCAATATCCAACTAGAAAACCAAGTCCTACCAGTCATGCACAACATACTGCATCTAACATTCAATATGCCAGATGTCATTATTATGGCACCATTGGTCACATCTCTCCTGCATGTAGAGTTAGAAAGCTTGTTGATTTAAAGATATGTGCATAGATACCGAAAACTAACATCTCAGGACCCTACAAGAAATAGGTACCAAAAGTTTCATCTATAAAAACTTTTGTGGGTGGAACACCCAACGCATGCTAGAAGCAAGTGGATCCACGACAGCGGTTGCTCACGGCAGATGACTGGTGACACTTCATTATTTGCAACATTGTCGAAGAAGAAAGAAGGATATGTCTCCTTCAGTAATAATCTTAAAGGGTATATAGTAGGTATCGACAATATTGGTAAGACTCCCTATCCTGTGATTAAAGATGTCTGTCTAGTAAACGAGTTAAAACATAACCTACTCAGCATAAGACATTTAGCTGACCATGGTTATGGTATTAACTTTGTCAAAAAAATGTACTATAGTTGATAGCTCAACTGGTAGTACTATATTTGAAGGTATTTGGGAAGACAATATATATGTTTTCTATCTATTAGAAGAGGCAAACTAAGCAGGTAGATGCTTAATCGCCAAGAATGATGAGAGTCAACTATATCATATGAGACTCGGTATAGACACAATTTTAAGACTATCCACAAAGAAGTTGGTACGAGGCTTACCGAATATCAGTTTCAAGAAGGATACATTATGTAGTGAAAGTGAAAAGAACAAAGCTATCCGATCCACATTTAAGTCCAAAAACGCTATAAGTACTACTAGACCTCTACAGTTACTGCATATGGATTTATTTGGGCCTAGTAGAATTGCTAGCGTAGGTGGTAAGTTATATGCTTTCGTAATAGTAGATGATTTCTTTAGATATATGTGAGTATATTTTCTTGCACGCAAAAATGATATATTATCCGAATTCGTCTCCTTTTGTAAGAAAGTTTAGAATGAAAAATGATTCATGATCACTCGTATTCGAAGCGATCATGGAGGCAAATTTGAGAATGTAGAGTTTGAGCAATTTTATGACACACACGGTTATCTGCATGAGTTCTCCTACCCTAGGACTCCGCAACAAAGTGGAGTTGTGGAACGTAAGAACATGACTCTATCTGAAATGGCTAGAGTTATGTTAAACCAGTTAGTCTACCTAAATACTTTTGGGCTGAAGTTATCAATACAGCTTGTTATGTTTTCAATAGGGTTCTAATTCGACCTAAATCGAAGAAGACTCCCTATGAGTTATGGTTTGATAAGATACCATATGTTTCTTATTTCAAAATATTTGGTTGCAAATGTTTTCTTCTTAATACTAAAGATAATTTGGGAAAATTTAACGAAAAGGCTGATGAAGGTATATTTTCAGGTTATGCGGCAAAAAACAAAGGGTACCGAGTCTTCAACAAAAGGACCATGATCATCGAAGAGTCAATAAATATTACCTTTGATGAACTGAATCAACAGACAATCGACGATGATGATGAAGACATTAGTACACCAAGTACAACACCTGCAAAACCTTTAAGCATGGCACCAGCTGATCCTTCCAGGCAGATCATGTACAGAACCAAAAGCCGGAACCAGCTACCTTGAGAGTCTGCTAAAAAGAATAAAGTTTTTGGCTGACCATCCCAAGGACTTGATAATAGGTGAGATTATCAGGGGTGTAAATACTCGTTCCTCAAGTAGAGATAATTTTTGGTTAGATGCTATGCAAAAGGAATTAAACCAATTTCACTCAGATGATGGGTCGTTACATTTATTTCACAGCTAGAACCCAAATATATTGAAGAAGCATGTAGTGATAATTTTTGATTAGTTTCCTGTATTGCATTTATTTCACAGCTAGAACCCAAATAAACTTAATGAGAATGGTTTAGTTACTCGTAACAAGGCTCGACTCGTAGCTCAAGGATACAACCAAGAGGAAGTTGTCGACTATGATGAAACCTAGGCCCTAGTTGCAAGATTAGAATCCATTCGCATGTTATGTGCATTCATATTTTCATAATTTTAAGGTTTTTCAAATGGACGTTGAAAGTGCTTTTCTTAACGGTTTTATTAAAGAAGAAGTTTATATAGCTCAACCTCCAGGTTTTACTGATTTTAAAAACCCTGATCATATTTTCAAGTTGAAGAAAGCCTTATACGGTTTGAACAAGCCCCTCGTGCTTGGTATGATCGTTTAAGTGCTTTTCTACTTGATAACGGTTTTACAAAAGGCAAGGTTGACACTACACTGTTTATAAAATCTTTTAATGGAAATCTTCTTTTAATTTAGATTTACGTTGGCGATATTATCTTTGGATCTACTGATGAATCTCTTTGTCAAGAATTTTTTAAAGTGTATGCAGAATGAGTTTGAGATGAGCATGATGGGATAACTCAAATTCTTCCTTGGACTGCAAATCAAACAAATCAACAATGGGACGTTCATTAATCAAGCCAAGTACACAAAAGAATTACTAAAGAAGTTCGATTTGGAAACCGTCAAACCTATTGGCACTCCGATGACAACTTCAACCAAGCTTGATACTGATGAACAAGGCAAATTAGTCGACCTACGTAAGTATCGAGGTATGATTGGTAGTTTACTTTATTTAACTGCTAGTCGCCCTGATATAATGTTTAGTGTTTGCTTGTGTGCACGTTTCCAAGCTAATCCTAAGGAATCACACTTGTGCACAGTTAACGTATCTTTCAATACCTTAAAGGCACTTCTTCTGTCGGCTTATGGTATCCCAAAACCACGTCCTTTGACCTAACCGATTATTCGGATGCAGATTTTGCGGGATGCAAAGTAGATAGAAAAAGTACTAGCGGCATGTGTTATTTTCTAGGTAAGGCTCTAGTCTCTTGGTTTAGCAAGAAGCAAAATTCTGTCGCATTATCAACTACTAAGGCTAAGTATATCACCGCAGGACGTTGTTGTGCACAAATTTTGTCGATGAATCAAACCTTAGAAGACTTTGGTTTACAGTATTCACACATACCCATTTTTTATGACAACACTAGTACTATTAATTTAACTAAGAATCATGTATGTCACTCTCGCACTAAGCCTATTGAGATTCGGCATCATTTTCTTAGAGATCATCAAACAAATGGAGATATAAACCTTGTATATGTAGACACAGAGAACCAATTAGCTGACATCTTTATGAAACTATTAGCGGAAGATCATTTCAATTATTTACGTTGAGAATTAGGAATTTTAGATGTCAATAATATTAATTTATTTTATTTTATTGATTACTTTTTAATATGCAAAACTGTTTTCGATATAAGCCTACAAAGGGTCTGTCTGTCACCACGGCTACGGCTAAAGCGAAATAGTAGTGATGAACCTCCGTTACCTGGGATAACCCCTACAGCTAATCTGAGACAGTAGATGCGTAACAAAATTTAATTCGTAAAATAACATTAATTATGTTAAATAAAATTTAAAATAACTAAACTTGGAAATAAATAATTGAAAAGGATTGATGAATATAAAGTGGCATTGTATTTAATTTTGCTCAAAAAACCTCAACAGAACCCCAGGCGAACTCTGACCGAATTCGGCTCGAGTTCGGCCCGAGTTCTGTTGGTGTCGGGTACTTTTAAGTCAGAATCAAGTGGGCCCTTCCTATTCATCTCCTCCAAAACCCTTAAAACACAGCAAGCAGCCACGCCCGAGCTCCAAAACCTTAGTTTTTCTCCAACCCATTGTTCTCAACTCTTTTGGAGATATCAATCCAAATTTTGGATTCGTGCGGAGTATCTCGTTCTCTTCCACATACTCAAATCTCAAAAGGTATAACCTCCTCCTTCTTTCGTTATTAATTTCATAAATTTCTATATTTTTCTATAGAAATAATGCCTAAGAACTTCTACCCCTTCAAGAGAAATAAGACGACAACTAGTGAAAAAGTCTCGTCTTCGGATCCAATCCATGAATCCCTCTTTTCATCCGTCTAAACGGAAGACGGGGCATTCAATGGGTTTTTCTTCCAAACCCATGATCAATCACTTTTATGGTATACAGATTCTCGATTCGCAATATATGCCCCAGCTCTCCAATTAAATGGTCTATCTTTCCGTCCCATCGGACATACTTTGAAGCATTAGGATTGCATAACATTGTTACTCATTCATATCCGATTGCAATTAATGTGTTTATTTTATTGCAATTTCACTCTTAACACTTACACTATTAAAAGTCGTCTCGTCGGAACCGATATTCAATTCAATGATGTCGACTTAGCAAAAATCCTTGATATTCTAAATGAAGGTGCCCCGCTAGACGATATCACATAATTTGAATTTCCCATAGGCACGACCTTAAACAGCTTCAAGAACGAACTTTGTTCTCCTGATCGTGTTCGTTCTAGTAAGTTCAAAGCTGCTAATTTGAACATATTTTTCTATGAATTGCATTGCATCGTCTACTCCACTATATTGCCCAAATCCACTTCAAAGGACGATGTGACTACCCTTAAAATGTCTGCTCTTTACCATATTCATAAGGGGATTCCTTTTTCTGTCCCCAAGACTATCATTCAGATGATGGATCATTGTCGCAAAAGGAACAGAAACCTTGCTTACGCGATGATCCACCCAATCATCTATCAGTATTTTGATATTGATTTATCCACTTGTGCTCGTGATTCTGAGCCCAAGTATCTTTAGCTTTTTCGTCACAATATATCTGTTCCTCCTGTTCACCCTACTGCTCCACCTCCACCTCTACCTCCACAGTGTTATGCCCTAATTTCGTAGAATCGATAACGTGACATAATGGTATCAAAGCCAAAGGACAAGTGCGGCATGACAAACAGAGCAACGGGATGTCTCTTCCGACTCAGCCGCAAAGTCTATCCTTGAGGCGCAACCCACTGAATATGGAACTTGATTCCGAAGCTTTTCCATAACGAGAAAAAGATCTTAATTCAACTATTTTCGTTCGACCGATTCAACCGATCCTACTCTATCGGTTCCGATTCAATCGGTAGCGACAGTATTCCTTTCTTGCACACCCCGTGGATGAAAACGGGGACGATGTAGTGATGTGGCACTACATCATAACCAACTAAGAAAAATTTTTGTCCTCAAAACTTAAGAGGAGAGCCTACCGCTAGGAAACAATGAATGGAACTTCTCCTTCATCTTGGATTCGAGCTCCCAGGTCGACTCTTCGACTGCATGGTTCTTTCAGAGTACGCGAACCAGAGGAATGGTACAATTTTGAAGCAGTTTGTCCTTATGCTCCAAGATTTACACCGCTCTTCTATATATGATAAGTCTGCCTTCAGATCTATCTATCCCAAATCTACCACATGGCTCGGATCGTGAACATACTTTTGTAGTTGCGAGTTATAAAAGATGTCATGCACATCTGACAATGCTGGTGGCAATGCGATTTGATAAGCTACTTGGGCGACTCGTTTCAATATCTCGAAGGGACCAACAAATCTTGGACTCAACTTCCCCTTTGCTCCAAATCTGGTGACTCCTCGTATTGGCATAACTTTCAGAAATATATAGTCGCCTTCTAAGAACTCGAGGGATATTCGGAGGGTATCGGCGTAGCTCTTCTGTCAACTCTGTACAATCTTTAGTCTTTCCCGAATGAGCTTTACCTTCTCCACGGTCTGTTCCACCAGCTCCGGGCCGAGTATATGCCGTTCCCCGACTTCATCCCAACAAATGGATGATCTACACTTCCGACCGTACAAGGCTTCATACGGCACCATTTGGATGCTGGACTGATAGCTATTATTATATGCAAATTCGGCCAATGGTAGATGAACGTCCTAGCTTGACTTCAAGTCGATTGCACAGAGGCGTAACATGTCTTCGAGAATCTGGTTCACCCGTTCTGTTTGGCCATCAGTTTGAGGATGGTAAACTGAGCTAAACTTCAACTTGGTTTCCATTATTGACTAAAGACTACACCAAAAGCGTGATACAAACTGCCCATCCCAATCTGAGACGATAGATACCGGTATCCCGTACGGTCGAACTATTTCATCAAGGTAGATCTGAGCAAGACGATCGACGCTCCAAGTGACTTTAATAGCAATAAAGTGTGTTGACTTGGTTAACCGATCGACGATAACCCAGACGACATCGTTCCCCGTGGCATCTTTGGCAGGCTAACAACAAAGTTGTCACGACCCGCACCCACTGTGAGGGTACGAGCACGTAACAACGTCCAGCCTACGCCGCAGTATCGGCGGTAGAACGCTGTTCTAGGTCACTATCTAACCAACAAATCACGCAATTATAAAATATACTTGTCAAAATATCAACTCCGAACGGAGGACAAGTATAGATATAATGTAATCTCAATCACAGTCTAAGCACGATATGATAACACAGAAGATTATAACTAAGACTAAATAACAACAATAAACTAACTACTAAATAATATAATCTCAGACAATCTCAAACTACATATCTCAACTTATTTACAACTCAAGTTCTAAAGCATGAAAGCTAAAACAAGACAACCAGCTAATCTTTCGATCACTCCTAAGTGTCGGGGCCATAGGTAGCTAAGCCATCTCATGGTCCATAATATGTAGGGCATGTGTCCTCAGGGCAATCATCTATAAAATTTTCAATAGGTCCAGTCAGGACAGGAACGAGTACAACTCATCAAGAAAACCCAAGTAAATGACAGAGAACTATAAAGCAGTTATAGACAGTTTTATTGATGAACATGGTGGTTTATATTCAGGTGATGGTATAGAGAAACAAATAAGATACAAGAAAGTAAAGTAACTAAAACAAGAGTAGAATCATGGCAATGAAGACTGTAAATATAAACTAGCTGAACTAGAGTAACATGGTATAAGTTCAGACATTAAATGTAACAAGTATAAAACCTATGTAAATCCAGTACAGGACAAATCTAATACAAGATGAATCCAGTACAAGACGATTCTAGTCAGTGATCAAGAATCCAGGTGAGACCAGCTATAATCTAATAGTATGTTTTAAAATACTGAGATCGACATGTAAACGGCTGTAGGTATCAGGCACATCTCTCACTGATCAGACGAGAGACGGCTATGCTTCCAGTAGATTCCAGTAGGGAGATTCCAGATTTGGGGTATGTCTACATGCCTTACTCAATATTTTCCCGTCCCATAATACAAGTGAATCCAGTACAAGATACGAGAATTGAGAAGAGTCCAGCCAAACACGATGATACTAGTAATGATTCCAGAATGATTCTAGTAATAGAGGCCAGACAATATGGTAGGTGTGTCGCATACATGAATCAAGAATATCCATACATGTGGTAACAGAGAATCACATAAAACTAACTAGAACTGAAGTACAGTAACTGACAAATAAATGAGAGAACTATCAGAGAATGTACTCACCTGACACTCTGAAAAGAGTAGTGTAATATCAGATGTCTGCAACAGAGTCACAATATCCTAAACAGAGAAATATAGGTTATAATGTGTTTAAAATATGTAAATGAAGTTTATGATGCAATCTACATAATTTCTAGGCCAATCTAGGTCAAAGTCAACTCTAAGTCAAACCTGGTCAACGGTCTAGGTCAAACTAGGTCCAAGTCAAACTTGGTCAACTATGGGTCAACCCAAGTCAACATCTAGTCAAACTAGGTCAACAACAAGGCTATCTTGGTCAACTATCAAACTTAGGCTAGCAAGGGTCAATTGGTCAACTTCAGTCAAGTTCTAGTCAAAACTAGGCTACGGTTGACTTTTGGTTGACTTTTGATCAAAATAGTCAACTATGGTCAACCGAGATCAAAACTAGTCTAAGTCCACTATTTCTAACCATTACCAACCATAAAATCCTAACTATAACTATATTTTAGGGTATTTAACTCATATGTTGAGAATTAGACATTATCTTAATTTACCCCGTTTACCCTTTCCAAGGTAAACCCTTATCTTAGCCTCTAACTTCGACTCTAGACTTCTCCACCTCCATTCTAAGTATTCCCCTACCCTCTAATATGGTATTCCAACCTTCCTCTAGTGTCTCAATACCGTACCATGGTATCTTGATACTAGGAAGTCCAAAAAGGTAATTTTACATTACCTTAAGGTAATGGCAATGAGATAATACCAAGTTGGAGTCCTTAGGAATACCACACGATCTATTCTCTAACTAAGAAGACCAACCCACCCTATCTATCCAAAACCAACTCTCTATCTATCTAAAATCACTAACCTACTAACTTATATCAAAATAACATATTTGCTAACATGCTAACTATAGTCTATTCACTAACAAACATGGGATCTAATCTATACCTTATATCTAACTAAACCCCCACTCACTGAACTCCCTGCACCCTCTGGTATACCTGGCACCAAAATGACCCATACATTAACATATATACATAACTATTCTCCTATGATACATATGTATATCTATATATCTATAACATAACATCACATTCGAAATTACCAAAGTCCTAATCCTATCAAAATCCCAACTAACTCTCAACCTCACTCACTCATCTACCAAATCAAGCTTACCCTTATTCACTCAGGAATCAGTCACCCTCTCAATATTCCAACATATTTCACTAGCTAACTCGCCACTCACTCACACACACAAAGGGTTAAGGGGCTGAATGGACTGAAACATAAGTGATATTAGGGACTGAATAGAACAAGTAATGTTCAAGGGTGACTGAGCAATTGATCCGGGATTAAACCCTCTAACATTAGCACACCCACACACTCTAACTCACACTATACACTGACACTAACCCCATATTCATTCGAACCCAAAATTGAAATCCCAATATTGAATATCAAGTTCAGTAAAAATCAGGGAAACGACAGGAAGATGCCAAATCAAGCTAAATCCCCATCTCTAAACTGAAACCTTCAATTTTAGTTTAGATATCCAATCTAAACATTCAACCAATTCCAAATCCAAACCCATAGAACCCAACATCTCAATTATATATATTGACAGAACTGGGAGTGATGTGTGTGTCACATGGTGTCAAGGTGTTCGAGTGTGTCCCAACTAAAAGAAGTGAAGTGTCAACTAAGTGTCAAGGCAATGATGTGAACATGTCAGTCTAGGGAAGTGTCAAACAGCAAGTGGTGTGTCGACCAGAAGGCCCAATCGAACAGTCAACAAAACTGAGAATCGAATAACTGTTCACATGAATATTCATTCAAAAACCTAAAATAACAACACAAAACTCTTAAAATTAAGTAGGAACATGTGTGCAATGATTTGGGACATACGTGACATGTCCACATGTCCATACGTGTCTAATTTATAGGACACAAAGTGTCCAAAAACACAATTTCAAACAGCCTCAAAAAAATAGGAAATCTATTCCTCATACAGCCATGTCAAGCCTTCATGGGCTCGACACACTGCTCGAGGCACCACGTGCTCTTGCACTTTTGTCTAGGGAACATAGGGCTAGGGACTTAACACCCTGCCCCATGTCCAAGTGTCATCGACGTGTCGATACGAGGCCGTATCAGTGGCTCGAAATCGCGTGTGTACGTGTCAGAGAATTTCAATGCGAGCTCGAGAGCTTCCTCGACTCGCAACCAAGTGCCACAAAACTTGGTGAGGGTCTAGTCAGACATGGGCCCCATCACCTCGTCAAATTTCACATGTCCTAGTGTTGTGTCGTGTCCTGTGTCAACCCCAAAATGTAGGGGATGCGTATAGCGTGCACGAGCAGTACAAAATCGGTGCGCGGTTGATTTCTCCGCGCAAACTGAACGAGAACCCATGAAATTTTGTGGGGGTGACATCAGTGGGTGCCCGCACGTCTCCACAAAATTTTGTGGTGTCTCGTGTCGTGTTGTGTCCGCTGGGACACTCGAACAGCAGGGGGGCTGCACGAGGCCTGGGCGCTGTGTCGTGCTTGCGGTGCGTATCCAATTTGGACACAAAAATCCACCCAAATCGTGCTCAGTCCTCAACATATTTAATCTACATATTAAGAGCTTCGAAAACATGTAATTAGTTTTGGAAAATACAAAAATTTATTTCATTGCGATATTTCGTCGAACACGTTAGCATACACATAGACACGTGTCCGATACGGACACCAAACGGATACAAAATCCTACAAAACTTGAGGGACAGCTAGGGGACACCTAGATCTAGCCCAATATGCAAAGAAATCAGAATAAAAATGCAATTAGAGGTGTTTTACCTATATGTGCAAATAGCAAAAAAAAAAGCTCCAAATGGGGAAATCTAAATAGCAACTCCCAAGCTCCAAATTGCACAAAAACTGAGATAATTCTCCAAAAATAGTAAATAAACAATAATTAGATCCTAATGCAAAAGACTAGAGTCAAAAAGGATTTAAAATGAAATTAATAGGAATTAGAGGAGATGGAGATTTACCTTTCCTTTCTCTAAGTGTTGGAATGACACAAAGAAGGCAAGAACCAAATGAAGAGAGTATTTATAGGGAGGGGAGCCCTAGTGGTTGGTCACTTATGGCTAAAATTAGGGTTAGGGTTCAAGTTATGGGCCATGGGCCAAGTCATAAGTCATTAAGTCATGAAATCATAAGTCATTGCATTAAACCATAAGTCATGATATGATTTCACTAAAACTAATCCTCCTATTCCAAAATTAGTTTCTAATGACTAAAAGAAGGTTAACCTAAGTTAGACTAGGGTCACCATGGCTAGGGTTAGCTTATAGACTAGTCTACAAGTCTCTATAAGTCAAAGCCCAAACTAGGAATCACCAATTCAATAAATTAAAAATTTTACTAAATGACAAAAATACCCTCAAGCTAAAATGATAATTAAATCATCCTAATGACATGGTTAGGCTCTAGGTCATGCAGTCTCTAGGGTTTCACTAGCAGCACATCAAAATCACAAGTCATAACTTAAAGCAGTTTTTAAATCATTTAAAAATAATTAAAAATCACCAAAAATCATAATGTGAACTAAATATCAGTAAATAATAATTAAAATTACAAAATTACCCTTATCTGGAAAACTGGGTGTTATAAAAGTCCATAGTGATGTGATCCTATTTTTATTCTGGAATGGCAAGGTTCTGTATCTCCCCGCCTGATGTCTGATGCTCAGCTTTCACCTTCTGACATGCCATGTATTACGACACGAAGAGTGCCATATCTCTCTTCATTCCGTGCCACCAGAAGGTCATGCAGAGGTCTTTGTACATCTTAGTGCTGTCGGAATGCAAGGTATATTTCGTATAATGAGCCTCCATCAATATCTTCTTTCTAAGTTCTAAGTCGTCTGGAACGCATAGTCGGCCTTTCAATTATAGCACGCCGGTGTCATCTTTCGCAAAGTCGGTCTCCTTTCTTGTTGAAATCAGCTCTCCCATCTTCTTCAGGTATGGATCGTCCTTCTGAGCGGTCTTGATCTTTTCTCGCAAGCTTGGCTCTAAATGTAATTGTACTACTAGAATAAGTCATATTAGCGACACAATTAGCGACGTTTTAGAAAAACGTTGCTACCTTTAAGGAATTAACGACATAATTTATAAACATCATAATACGTCACTATTACCGACGATCGGCAATGTTTTACGACTTGGTTTTGTATAAAGAAACAGACGTCACGGATAAGTCGATGAACGTCGCTAATATCACTAATATTAGCAATTTTTACCGACGTAACTAGTGTAACATTGCTAATATCACTAATATTAGCGACGTTTACCGACGTATAGTTAGTGACGTCTTTAGACGTTTTAGCGACGTCTTTAGGCATCGCTAAAATGACTTATTCTGGTAGTGTTGTGCTAACTGCACATCTCTGAATCGAACTTGAAGGTCGATGCCCATCTCTTCAAGGTCCCGTACTAGTCTGCTGTTGATGCACAATGAGGCAAGATATTTACGACCGCAGCATTGGCTAGAACTGATCAAAGACTATGACTTGACGATCGACTATACTCCGGGCAAGGGAATCGGGGTGTGACCTAATGGTATTAAAGCCAAAGGGCAAGTGCGGTATGAAAAATAGAGCAACAGAAGGTCTCTCCCGACTCAGCCGTAGAGTCTATCCTTGAGGTGCAACCCGTTGAATATGGGACTTGATTCAGAAGAAGCCTTTCCATAACGAGAAAAGTATCTTAATTCAATCGTTCCTGTTTGACCAATTCAACCGATCCCGATCTATCGGTTCTGATTCAATCTGTTGTGACAGTGTTCCTTTCTTGTGCACCTAGTGGACTAAAACGGGGACGATGTAGGGATGGGGCACTACACACAGGACAACCTTATATCTTATGGGGGTATTCACAAGCATTGTTTACAAAAATAAAAAAGTGTTTGATTATAAACTGTGAAGATTATGTACAAGCGTACAAGTTGATTTCGAGGAAAGTACAACTGTAGGGATCTGATTAGAAGACAATCACTTTATCCCTTGGACGATGCGATGTCGAAGAAGAAAGCCTTTAGAGAGTGCTGTAGCAAATGCTCAGGAGATTATGATCATTAGTGATGCTTGAGAAATGATTTGGAACTCTATTTATAGAGTTCTGAAGTAACTGTCAGCCAGTTATTCTGATTGGCGCAGACAACAATTGGTGCACCATGACCCTTCGTGCGAACGGTTAACTTAACTACATGGGACATGTGGCATTCTATAAGAAAGATGCACATGGTCATGGACAGTGTCGTATGCACGTTCTTCGAGATTAGTGGCATATGTGCCATGTCATCTAACTACTTTGGATGATAATTGATTAATTAGTGCCAACTTTTGAATGACGCCAGGCGCTATTTGCTGTTTAGGGCCATCTGCTTAATTCATTGATTACCTCGTACCAACTATGAGTGGTACGAGACAGCTGTCAGTCATTATGACGAATTTAACACAATCCCCTTGAGCGTCGCACGTTCGGGATTCGAAATGGATTTTCCTCGACTGTCATGTTGTCAGTCATGATGATGACTATTTTATTTCTCGGAGAAGATTTCTGGGTGTCATCCAGCACCATCTGATGCCAGCGCCATCAGATATTAGGTGCCATCTAATGACCAACGCCATTTGATGATTTGAGTCTTGGCGCCTGAGTAGCGCATGGTAATGTTTGATTCATATGGATCTTCTACAAGACCCCCTTCAAAGTTTTCAAATTTGAAAAGTTCAAAATTTGAAATACTTTGAATAAGAAGCGATCCTTTTGCACCATTGGCGCAGTACAAAATTGTAACTGACCCGCTTTTTGTGCGTGGATTATACAACTGCTACGACTTTTTTTGGCTATAAATAGCCGACTTCTCGTCTTCTAGAATTTGGACAGGTGCTGGCTGCTGCAGTCACTGGAAAACTGACTACCGATCTTCAGGTGCTGCTGATTTATCGCAGCAGCGGTTGCTGATGACTTGGGTGCAACGATGCCCCGATAGGGACTCATTGCATGCTGACGCTGCCGTCTTGCGTTTGTGAGTAATCACGTCACGTAAGTCTGTAGGAAGCTTCTCTACCTTTGCACCCAACTTGTGAACTCGGGAATCCCGAGCGCATGGGTGCTTAGGCATCATGTTTGCTCCCTGATCCATGGCTAGTAGAAGCATTTGCTCTGGATCTTTAGAGGGAGACTTTAAAGACCCACCCTGTCCGTTAGCCCTGGAGGACTGGACGCGGGTGGTTCTGTACAACTTTCCGTCAGGAGCCCGTGTAACAGTTAATGGGGCCCACTGACAGTCAGCAACTTGGACAGTTAACTGGGCTGGTTGGGCCCGCACTGCCCTTGACATTTTTGACTTAGCACCCGAAGACGCATAGTAAAAGGAGTCCAGATTGATACATCCCGCATCTTTAGTGAGCCACATAACGTCGGGCCCGCATGAGAGGCGGTCGAACACAGAGCTTCTGACAGGGCCGCATGAGACGTCCTGTTTGAAGCCAGGATTGGTCGTCGCATGGACCATCTTCTTACGGCTAGAGCTGGCTGCCGCATGGATCATCTTTCTATAGCTAGAGTTGGCTGCCGCATGAGTTGGCTGCCTGCGGCCAGAGTTGGCTGCCGCGTAGACAGATTGTCGATCTCCTCTATGCAGCCCCTTCTTCGTCCGTATGGATTTTCTTTGTGCCCCCAAAAACTCAGCATCGTAGTGTTTTCTTCTGCTGGATTTAGGGACAATGGGGTCCTCCGTGGTCGAAAACAAAGTCGCAGGAGAGTTCAGGTCACCGTCTTGGGTTGCAGAAGGAGCTTCTTCGAAAACTTGGTCGGGGGTAACATTTTTGTGCACCGACGCCTTGCGAGTCCTCTTTAGGTTGGCTTGCTTCTGAAATGGGCTGGCGCTCCCTTTAGAGAGCAATTCTTCGAATGCTTGTTGGTCAAAACGAACCGTAAGCATCTGCTGTGTAGAGCCGAGCTTGGACACGTCAGATTGCGTCACCAACTTCTCATCGGAAGAGAAGGATGTCTCCAGCAGAGTTGCCATCGTGTTTGCCATAAAAAATCAAAGACATGTATTACAGAACACTAAAATTGATTGCAAACTCGCTTGTACAAAGGAAAGCCTATAAAGAAATCCTAGGAAACAATCTAAGTACAATTGTTTAGTTTTGATTCTGGGTGGTGACGATGGAGGTTCGGGGAAGTGCTATCAACTCTGCCTTACTCCGTGGACTATCTGATGCAGTCTCTAGCTCGTGAAGAAATTGGTTTTCTCTTGAAGGTTGCCAGCCTTTGGCAGGGGTGTGGCACCCTGTTATTTATAATAGGATGTATTTTGAGCCGCATAGACGGCTTGCGGCTACGTGGCTGATTAGCACGCGAAGACCCGCCCTTTGGCTTCCATCTGTCGATTTGTTAAGATTTTGTTGCAGCAAATCTGGGTAGTTAAGGACTTGGTCAGATTGCCATGTGTCCTATTGCGTATAGTTTTCTCAGTCTTCGATCATGTAGAGTCGCATGAGACTCATGCGGCTTGGATCACAGTTGCTCTTGGCTGCATAAAGTTTGGAAACTTTAGGGCCGCGTAAGTTTGAGCCGCATTAGGTTTATGCGGCTTAGATGGCACTCTTAAGGCCGCATGGTGGCGTACGAACCCTGCTTTTGGGCGACGTCTCACGTCTTAGTTTTTTGGTCGAAGTGTCAGAACTGTCATGTTTTGCCAGGAATTGTCAGCTTTATCAGACGAACTGCTCCTCTTGGCCGCATATCCTCCTTCTACAGCTGTTTGTCGACGGGCCGCATATATCTTTGAATAGTCATACGGCTTTCCTTCATGCGGACCTGTTTGGCCCAAAGTACCTATACGGCAATTTGTAATCCGCATGAAGCCCATTTTTTATGCTTCTACACTTGCGTAGTCGGCTGGCCACCGATACGTGTGAGGCGTGCGACGGATAGGAGTAACTGCTAATAGAATTATATGCTAGTAGAATTGGCAGTACAAGAGATCTTATGAGTCGTGGATGTGACCCTACTAGGCATTGGGTGTGGAGAACTGTTCCTTAACGTATGAGCCACTTATGTACTTTCCTATTTCTGATCCTGCTGGCCTCTGACATTCGAGGAATGTTATGCTTTGATGTCCCTGGTATCCTGATGGAACCATACCTGAGTTACCTGCTCCTGAGCCAGATGCCTATGCGTTGAAGGTTTGTTCTTAACTGCATTTTCACCGTAGCACTGGTAGGCACCCTATTTCATGCATCCCCTTTTACTCTCTATTATATATCATAGATTATATGGCATATTCTTTATGTATCTTGTTACGTCCCCCTGAGCACCGGTTTATCTCTCCACGTGTGTGCTTTGTGACCTTTTCAGGGGTTCTAGCCAAGGCTGTGATCTTCTCTATTTTTTCGAGGATGAGTGCTCTTGGTTCGTCTTGCCATTTTATCATTCATTTTTTTGTATATTTTTTATTTAAAATGGTTGGTAGTGGATTTGTCTCCGCCCAACTACATATATAAGTGACAAATTCTTGAGTTGATTATAATATTATTCTATATTGTCATGGATGAGATTTAGTTATCATAGTTTACTGATTTTATAGCTTACGTATACATATGGGGTTCCATACCGTCACGACCCGTAACCCAAATTGTTGGGCCGGGCGGAGCCATGTCCAGCCTACTCTTGGTTAAAGCGTAGTAAGCTGTTCTAAGAATAGACAACAAAGGATCTAAGCTGCTAACAGTTCTAAAATCATATTTAAAGTTCATCATAACACAACATCTATAAGCGAAGGTAACATAAGCACAGACTTAATAATACACTTTATAAGTATCTAACTGGAGACAAAGTCCAGTATCCAAATATAAGTACAGACCAAAATCTAAGTCTCAAAACATATGAAAGATAACTAAGCAAGGTTCCCCGCTGGGGCCTCTTCTGGAGCTAAGGCCAGGTCCTCAAAATCAGTGCCATAATATGTAACACATAGCATTTCCTTCTCGAAAAGTGAACCTACAACGTTATCCTGTCAGGACGGGAGCAAGTACAACCTCTACAACTAAAGTACTGAATATATAATAAAAGAGATGTACAACAAGAAACATGGTGTGATAAGTCTATAAAACAGAAAATACTGGAAACATGGCCTGATGGTACAACTGGGATCACAGTATCATAGTAACATAGAAAACATGGCATATCTGGAATCATGGTATCTCATAATGTATCATGGCAAGGACACATATGTCATATAGACAGATGTATATGTAATGTTTAAAACTGTAGCAGGTACGTGATCGTCAATAGGTGTACAATGTGCTGTGGCACAATGTAAATTAAATGTACATATGTACAAGTGTACAGGCATAGGTGTACCTCCGTACAGAAATGTTGGATAATGGCCTACGGCACAGTATCATATAGAATGAAACTTTGCTCGGTACGAATAAGGGGGCATGATCACGTATGCTACTAACAGTTTCTTCATAACCCATATTCTAACGTGTGAGAGATATGAGAATGATATAAAACATGTAAGAGATACTGGGATCGGTATAAAGCACGGTAGGTACTGATAGCAGTATAAAGCATAGTAAAACATGTACTGAGAACCAGTAAGAAACATGTGAAGATATAAGAACTATCCTAAGCATGGTAGATACTGAAAATAATACAACATATGAAGATTTAACTTGCTACCTCAAGGATCAGTATTTTAACAGGATTAATACATGTTCTTGCATTAAAAGACAGTAAATGAGTTTATAGATGTACTTGCCTCGAGCAAAGCAAGAATACTAGTACGAAGATATAGATGTCTAGTATCCTGTCAATAATGATATACAAACTCAGTTCTAAGCTATGTTCAATATTACACTAGTGGTGTGACACGACTTCTAACTGGATACTAGCCAAGTAGGGACGTAGCATAAAAGTCTAATATGGAGTGCCACTATATCCAAACTAATTTTCTAGTGTCTTTACACTAGTGTAGGGTGAGGTCCAATACTACAATAACTCAAATAACACAAAACTTTCAAGTCGTAACTACTCAATAAATAAATCAAACTGTACACTAAGTTCCAACAATTTTTGAGATAGACAAAAAGTTTAAATATAAATAAAATAAAGTACCAAAATAATCCTTGTTAATTATATAAATTTATACTAATTTTTCTGGAATTTATAAACCTTCATAAATAATTATTAAAAATCAGCAAACATAAATATACTGAAAATGAGTTCTGTTTTCCCATTTTTATAAAATACCAAAAGCACTATTAAATACTGGAAAAATTATAATAAATTAGCTAAATTAACATAGTTTTTAAATACCATTTTTCTAGATTTTTACAGCAAATAAAATATATATAAAAATTCAAAAACAGAATGTAACAATTTCTGGAAAAATAATTAATTACAAATTAAGTATAATACATAAGAAAAATCTACAGATGTTGTTGGATGATAAAATAAATATCACCAACGTGTCCAGAACGGTCAAATTAGCTAGGGTAGCCTACCCATAAGTCCAATTTAGACACAGGGGCAAAACGGTAATTTTGGGTCAAAATGATGTCTGCCGTTGGACACACTTTGCACCGAAAAACGTGTCGGAATAGAAGTCTACAAAACCTAGCAAATTATATGTCCACGAATCCAGAATGATGATACGAACCCAAAGGTATGTCCGAAATGGAATTTCGATGTGCCGATCTCAAAATGATACGTTAACGCGGACACTTGGAATCCAGTTTGCACCGAAATGCGTGCCAGAGCAAATGTCTTCAAAACTCAACAAATTATATGTCAACGAGTCCAGAATGATGATACGAACTCAACTGTATATCCGGAATTGGATTCCGATGAGCCGATCTCAAAGTGACCCGTTGACTCGAAAAGTGGGACCCGCTTTCACCGAAATACGTGCCAGGGCCCACGTTCTCCAAATCAAGCAAACTTTATATGAAAACATGCCAGAATGACGCCACGAGTCTACTGGTGGTGTCAGAAATTGAATTCAGAGTCTCAGGTTCAAAAATGAAATTTAACAAGTGCAAATTAAAGAATTCGGTCGGCCAATTTTGGCGTCGAATTCGACCAACCGAACGTGCTTATAATGAAACGAGACCTAAAGGAGACAGGAAGATGGTTATACCAGCTGTGCACAGGAACTGGTGGCACACCAACCGGAGCTACGACGGCGGAGTTACAAGCTGACGAAGCCGGCATCACGAATCTGTCCAAAAACAGTTCAATTTAAAACGTCAACTTGGTGGCCAGTTTTGAGGTATCAAACGACGAAATTAACGGACGAAAATTGATTTGAGTGAAGTGCTATATACCGAGATTGCGACGGAGTAAGGAGTTCGCCGATCCAACGGTCGGATCGACTAGAAAATCTGCGCAAAGTCGCTGTCCCGACACGCGAATTCTGAAGTTTGAAATCGCGCGTCACGGCGGGATTTCGACGTAAATACACAAATAGCCTATTTGGATCATCGGGAAAGGTGGTGGTGGACTCGGGGGTGGTCGCCTGGGGGTCGCCGGGTTGTGGTGAGCTCGCGGGGAGGGGGGGCGGCCACGTGGTGGTGCACGGCATGCGCACATGCGCGCGTACGGGGTGGCACGGCAGCCACTGCTGCATGCTGTTGCCGCTGTTGCTGTGAGCTGCTGTTTACGGCACAGGGGCGGGCTAGATCAGCCTCGGCAGCCTGGCAGGACCGTGCGGAGTGGTGGTGGCTCGGGTGAAGGTGGTGGAGGTGTATGGTGATGATGGTGGAGGTGGTGGTTTCATGGTGATGGTGATGAAGATGATAATGGTGATGGAGTATGGAGGAGAAGGAGGAGAAGGTGGTGGAGTTCACAGTGGTGGTGGTGGTGTACGTGAGGGGGTGGGGAGCTGTCGGCCGAGAGAGGGTGGGGTGGTGAGTGTGTGTTGTGTTTTGTATGTGTGTGAGTGTGTTGAGAGAAAGAGAGAGAGTGATATGTGGGTGTATACATATTATATGTATAGAAAGAGTGAGAGAGAGAGAGAGAGAGATATTTGAGAGAGGGGGGAGAGAGAGAGGTCGGCCAAGGGGGGTGTGTGAGCTGGTGTGTGGGGAGTGAGGGAGTGTAGGTGTAGGTGGAATGGGAGAGAGAGATGTTTATATATATAATATATATATATGTAGGTATATATATATATATATATATATATATATATATATAAAAAAAAAAAAAATATATATATATATATATATATATATATATATATATATATATATATATATATATATATATATATATAAAGAGAGATAGAGAGATATTTTTAAATAGGAAAAAAAAGAGGATAATTAAGCGAGGTATTTGAGCAGTCATGAGAGGGCAACATGGAGCTTGGGTTTGGGTTCGGTCGAGCCGGGTCGGATCAAAATCGAATAGGGTGAAATAATTGAATTAAATATGGGTATTTATAATCATGGGTAAATAAATAACATACGGGGACTCCAATAAATGGGACACAAGCGTCATGTGGGTAGTAGGTTTTATGTGGGCCACGTCCATACTTTGGGTCGACTAGGTTGGATCGATGTCGGGTCCCAAAATTAAATTGAAAATTAAATCAGGTTTTACGGTAGAAAATAAATTGGCCTAAATTGACCTGAAAGTTGTGCGAAGAAAATAAAGCACAAAATGGAGTGTCTGAGTGGGACACGAAGGTCATGGGTGAAGAGCGTCTCGAGTAGATCATTCAGGAGAAGTTGGTTCTGAGAAAACGACTGGTCTGGTGCTCCTAAATTAAAAGTCACGGTGACGTGCAAACGATGATCAAAGATAAAAGTGGGAATAATTATTCAATGATTATTTGGTCTAAGTTGACCCGAAGTTGCGCGATACAAAAAGAGTACAAGGGAACGAATTCAAGTGGGACATGATATATCAAAACGAAGATAATCTTGTCTACTTCAAAATCCATAGAGAGAGTTTACAGAGATTGGCATCCCTGACGCTCCAGAAGTCAAAGTCACGGAAAGGTACATTAATGATCTAAACAATTAAATATAAAATATTTATCGAAAATAATTTATTCAGAAAAAAATAAAAATAAACCCTGAAATTCAGGGAGCTTACATCCTACCCACCTTACAAGAATTTTATTCTCGAAATTAAAAATCATCCAACAGGTCAAACTATAACATGTAGCTGCTCTGGCTACGATACTCAATCTGCTATCCTTGTAATCATCTCTTCTGTTTCTTCTTACAATCTTTTTGGTTCAGGTTCAACAAAGGTCCTTCTAACATAAACTACGCCATACATCCTTTAGAATCTTTCATACTAATATGAAATATTTATGTATACCCTAAACTATAGGTCATTTCTCTGGGTATGTCTATAAGCCTAAAATGCTTAATCATCAACCATATCTTCAACCTCAATTTGTAAATACTGGATTTCCTTATCGTATCCTAAGTATCCATATTCTATCAATCCACAGTTCCTTAGCATCATTTGTCATTAATCCTTTTCTACAGTTTCTCCTTGAAATCATACGTTCAATTTCTATCCTTGGCGTAGAGCCTTCTTCATTTTACTCAACAAGTCCTCCGAACATAAATCCTCGATTTCAAAACTCCCGATTTATTAATTACCAAGGTACATATGTCTTTATCTTGTTCCTTGTCTTTTTAACTGATATCTTCCCGATCTCGTACGCAATATTATAACTCATTCTAACTTATTCTATATCAATCCACATATCGATCTACCCTCTAATCACATGTAATTAGCTATAGATAACCAACCAAAATTCTACAAATGCTAAATCCTCAAATTCTAAGCACAAGATTCTAATCCTCAATCCATAGTCACAACAATATACTATCTCATTTCTCCATCTTAGATACCCTATAATCGAGTCATACTATCAATACAATCGTTCTTAATGGTTTCCAAGTCTACTATAGTCAGTCACCTATACTTGTCCTATAAGCTTAATCTAACCAATCCCTAGGAAAAGTACTTATCACAATCACACAATACATCTATAGTTATACTGCAGAATCAGTTAACAAGGTTTGGCTATTTCGGTCACCTATGAAATAGAAGATAACAAGGCCTAAGACTGGGTCAAGCAATCCATAACAGTGTCCAAACAAGTTAAAGGTCAAGCAAGACGGAAAAGTTTATCGAAATATCTCCAAGAATGGTACGAAGATAATGGAATACATAACGAGAAGAATTATCCAAGAGGTTAACGAAGAAGAGTTTAGTCAAGTCATAGGAAAGATGGAACACAAAAATAATTATGTCCAAAAAGATAACGCGAAAGCAATCCTATTGGAGAGTCCTAGAGAACCTGTAATCCTAGTTGTAGATGTAGATAGAACAGAGTTAATCAAGATGGGGAAGAATGATAATAAGAATTTATTCTTGCTCAATTGGTCATAACAAAGTGAACCAAGCGGAGATATGATCTGATAACCATACACGTCTTCCTGAAATCATGTTGCCAGAATTTTCGCCGCACCAGTAAGCTTATATGCAATAAACGAGGGAGTCCATAACTAAGGTATACACCCTATAGTCATATCATCTAGATTCCTTACCACGCCAACCGGTATGGCTGCAAGAAAATCTAAATTCTATGAATAAGATAGTATATCCAAAATCAGGCTCTATATTTTTGTCATACCAGCTAATATGGCTGCGTTAAATTCTAAACTCCATAAATAAAGCAGACGTTTATCTTATCAGGATATATCATAATTCAATCCATAAAATTTAGCACGATACAAGATTTAAAGTCAACAACGAAAATCAGAAATTATATTCAACAACGTATTTAAGGAAGATCAAATAGAAATAAGTGGAAACAGATTTCTAGATAAGATTAGAGTGAGATCCTCAGGGGTCATCCCAAGGGTACTATCCTGGTCAAAATTATAACCTACTAAATTTCAAACAAGATACTAAATACAGTTAACGCTCCTATGCTGTGATGAGTTCTCCTATGTTGCAATCCTAGAAATCCTCTAGGTGTTCTAAATGCCATCCCTAGTGTTATCAAGTTGTCCTAGATCCTAATTGTAGGCATGCTTGGTACAATAACGTAACCAAACAACTTAAGTCTGGACCTGCATGGGCCACCACTAAAAATATGTCACGACCCGTAACCCAAATTGTTGGGCCGGGCCGAGCCATGTCCAGCCTACGCTTGGTTAAAGCGTAGTAAGCTGTTCTAAGAATAGACAATAAAGGATCTAAGCTGCTAACAGTTCTAAAATCATATTTAAAGTTCATCACAATACAGCATCTATAAGCGAAGGTAACATAAGCACAGACTTAATAATACACTTTATAAGTATCTAACTGGAGACAAAGTCCAGTATCCAAATATAAGTACAGACCAAAATCTAAGTCTCAAAACACATGAAAGATAACTAAGCAAGGTTCCCCGTTGGGGCCTCTTCTGGAGCTAAGGCCAGGTCCTCAAAATCAGTGCCATAATATGTAACACATAGCATTTCTTTCTCGAAAAGTGAACCTATAATGTTATCCTGTCAGGACGGGAGCAAGTACAACCTTTACAACTAAAGTACTGAATATATAATGAAAGAGATGTGCAACAAGAAACATGATGTGATAAGTCTATAAAATAAGAAATACTGGAAACATGGCCTCATGGTACAACTGGGATCACAGTATCATAGTAACATAGAAAACATGGCATATCTGAAATCATGGTATCTCATAATCTATCATGGCAAGGACACATATGTCATATAGACAGATGTATATGTAATGTTTAAAACTGTAGCAGGTACGTGATCATCAATAGGTGTACAATGTGCTGTGGCACAATATAAATAAAATGTACATATGTACAAGTGTACAGGCATAGGTGTACCTCCGTACAGAAATGCTGGATAATGGCCTACGGTGTAGTATCATATAGAATAAAACTTTACTCGGTACGAATAAGGGGGCATGATCACGTACGCTACTAACAGTTTTCCCATAACCCATATTCTAACGTGTGAGAGATACGAGAACGATATAAAACATGTGAGAGATACTGGGATCGGTATGAAGCACGGTAGGTACTAATAGCAGTATAAAGCATAGTGAACATGTACTGAGAACCAGTAAGAAATATGTGAAGATATAAGAACTGTCCTAAGCATGGTAGGTACTAAAAGTAATACAACATGTGAAGATTTAACTTGCTACCTCAAGGATCAGTATTTTAACATGGTTAATACATGTTCTAGCATTAAAAGACAGTAAATGAGTTTGTAGATGTACTTGCCTCGAGCAAAGCAAGAATACTAGTACGAAGATATAGATGTCCAGTATCCTGTCAATAATGATATACAAACTCAGTTCTAAGCTATGTTCAATATTATACTAGTGGTGTGACACGACTCCTAACTGGATATTAGCCAAGTGGGGACCTAACATAAAAGTCTAATATGGAGTGCCACTATATCCAAACTAATTTTCTAGAGTCTTTACACTAGTGTAGGGTGAGATCCAATACTACAATAACTCAAATCAACACAAAACTTGCAAGAATAAATAAATCAAACTGTACACTAAGTTCCAACAATTTTTGAGATAGACAAAAAGTTCAAATATACATAAAATAAAGTACCAGAATAATCCTTGTTAATTATAGAAATTTATACTAATTATTTTGAAATTTATAAACCTTCATAAATAATTATTAAAAATCAGCAAACATAAATATACTGAAAATAAGTTCTGTTTTCCCATTTTTATAAAATACCAAAAGCACTTATTAAATACTGGAAAATTTATAATAAATTAGCTAAATTAACATAGTATTTAAATACCATTTTTTCTAGATTTTTACAGAAATAAAATATATATAAAAATTCAAAAACAGAAAGTAACAATTTCTGGAAAAATAATTAATTACAAATTAAGTATAATACATAAGCAAAATCTATAGATATTGTTGGATGATAAAATAAATATCACCAACATGTCCAGAACGGTCAAATTAGCTAGGATAGCCTATCCATAAGTCCAATTTAGACACAGGGACAAAACGGTAATTTTGGGTCAAAATGATGTCTGCCGTTGGACACACTTTGCACCGAAAAATGTGTCGGGTTAGAAGTCTACAAAACCTAGCAAATTATATGTTCACGAATCCAGAATGATGATACGAACCTAACGGTATGTCCGAAATAGAATTCCGATGTACCGATCTCAAAATGATACGTTAACGCGGACACTTGGAATCCAGTTTGCACCGAAATGCGTGCCGGAGCAAATGTCTTCAAAACTCAGCAAATTATATGTCAACGAGTCCAGACTGACGATACAAACTCAACGATATATCCGAAATTGGATTCCGCTGAGCCGATCTCAAAGTGACCGATTGACTCGAAAAGTGGGACCCGCTTTGCACCGAAATACGTGCCAGGGCCCACATTCTCCAAATCAAGCAAACTTTATATGAAAACATGCCAGAATGACGCCATGAGTCTACTGGTGGTTCAAAAATTGAATCCGAAGTCCCGGATTCAAAAATGGAATTTAACAAGTGCAAATTAAAGAATTCGGACGGCCAACTTTGGCGTCGAATTCGACCAACCAAACATGCTTATAATAAAACGAGACCTAAAGGAGACAGGAAGATGGTTATACCAGCTGCGCACAGGAACTGGTGGAGCGCCAACCGGAGCTGCGACGGCGGAGTTACGAGCTGACGAAGTCGGCGTCACGAAACTGTCCAAAAATAGTTCAATTTAAAACGTCAACTTGGTGGCCAGTTTTGAGGTATCAAACGACGAAATTAACGGACAAAAATTGATTTAAGTGAAGTGCTATATACCGAAATTGCGACGGAGCAAGGAGTTCGTCGATCCAAACATCGGATCGACCAGAAAATCTGTGCGAAGTCGCTGTCCCGAGACGCGAATTCTGAAGTTTAAAATCGCGCGTCACGGCGGGATTTTGACGTAAATGAACAAATAGCCTATTTGGCTCGTCGGGGATGGTGGCGGTGGACTCGGGGTGGTCGCCTGGAGGTTGCCGAGTTATGGGGAGCTCGCAGGGGCTGGCCGGCCACGTGGTGGCACACGGCATGCGCCCATACGCGTGCGCGGGATGGCGCAACAACCACTGCTAAATGCTGTTGCCACTGTTGCTGTGAGCTGCTGTTTGCGACACGAGGGCGGGCTAGATCGGCCACGGCAGCCAGGCAGGGCCGTGCAGAGTGGTGGTGGCTCGGGTGAAGGTGGTGGAGGTGTATGGTGATGATGGTGGAGGTGGTAGTTTCATGGTGATGGAGATGAAGATGATAATGGTGATGGAGTATGGAGGAGGAGGAGAAGGAGAAGGTGGTGGAGTTCACAGTGGTGGTGGTGGTGGTGTACGTAAGGGGGTGGGGAGCTGTCGGCCGAGAGAGGGTGGGGTGGTGAGTGTGTGTTGTGTTTTGTATGTGTATGAGTGTGTTGAGAGAAAGGGAGAGAGTGATATATGAGTGTATACATATCATACGTATAGAAAGAGTGAGAGAGAAAGATATTTGAGAGAGGGGGGAGAGAAAGAGGTCGGCCAAGGGGAGGTGTGTGCTGGTGTGTGGGGAGTGAGGGAGTGTAGGTGTAGGTGGAATGTGAGAGAGAGATGTTTATATATATAATATATATATATATATATATATATATATATATATATATATATATATAAATATATATATATATATATATATATATATATATATATATATATATATATATATATATAAAGAGAGATAGAGAGATAGAGAGAGATAGAGAGATATTTTTAAAAAAGAAAAAAGAAAAAAATTAAGCGGGGTATTTGAGCAGTCATGAGAGGGCAACAAGGAGCTTGGGTTCAGGTTCGGTCGAGCCGGGTCGGGTCAAAATCGAACAGGGTGAAATAATTGAATTAAATATGGGTATTTATAATCATGGGTAAATAAATAACATACAGGGACTCCAATAAATGGGACACAAGCATCATGTGGGTAGTAGGCTTCATGTGGGCCATGTCCATACTTTGGATCGACTAGGTTGGATCGATATCGGGTTCCGAAATTAAATTGGAAATTAAATCATGTTTTACGGTAGAAAATAAATTGGCCTAAATTGACCTGAAAGTTGTGCGAAGAAAATGAAGCACAAAATGGAGTGTCTGAGTGGGACACAAAGGTCATGGGTGAAGAACGTCTCGAGTAGATCATTCATGAGAAGTTGGTTCTGAGAAAACGACTAGTCTGGTGCTCCTAAATTAAAAGTCACGGTAACGTACAAACGATGATGAAAGATAAAAGTGGGAATAATTATTCAATGATTAATTGGTCTAAGTTGACCTGAAGTTGTGCAATACAAAACGAGCACAAGGTGACAAATTCAAGTGGGACATGATATATCAAAACGAAGATAATCTTGTCTACTTCAAAACCCATAAAGAGAGTTTACAGAGATTGGCATCCCTGACGCTCCAGAAGTCAAAGTCACGGAAAGGTACATTAATGATCAAAACAATTAAATAATAAAACATTTATCAAAAATAATTTATTCTGAAAAAAATAAAAATAAACCCTGAAATTCAGGGGGCTTACACATAAATTGGAGTATACTTCGTATGTATACAGCTGGCATGTCTATGTACTTAGTCCTAAGTATTTCGGGACTGGGGCATTACATCTCTGGCCACTGAAGAGGAACTGGTAGAAAAGATGGTCCGCTCAGAACTTTCACTATCGGCATCCAAGTCATACAAGGAACTACCCCCAGGACAAGGGATATGAAGGTTCCTTTGACTGAAGGAATCTTGGTCGAAGTCAGAAAGATTTCTTTGACCGATTGATTCTTGGTCAAAGGGAAGATTCCTTTGACCATTTGTTTCTCGGTCAGAAGGAAGATTTCTTTGATCGATTGTATCTCGGCTTCTTGACTTGGTGTGTCGGTAGACCCCTTTACTGGAATCATGGATCCGATCCAGGTATTGTTGACTGGGGTTGCGGGATGCATTACGTATTGGACACTTTCCACCCCTAGTGCTTCGGGATGTCATGTTGACCGAAGCGTACAACAATTTATCTTCGTCCACTATCACTGGTTCAGGCGTCTGAGCTTAGTTCAAACGGTCGAAGTCAGACCGCTTAGCTGACTGGTAGCAACATTTGATATCTACCTCGTAGTGATGGTTACAATAATGTTCTTGTTGTGGATCTATAAGTGGATGAGATGGCCTTACGATCTTCTGTTTCTGTGAAAGAAGTTCACGGAGATAAGTTACAACGACAGGACGAGAAAAATTCGGAGGGATATATTCCTTGATGACATTGGGATCATGATTCTGGTTCTTGAAGTGTCCTGTACCCTGAGTGTACAAGGAGGTGCTGAGCTGATTGGCATAGGTAAGAGGATTCTTGACTTCAGAAGTCATCCTCTGGTGCAAGTTGGCTGCAGGAGCAAACTGTTTATGCCATGCTGAAATTGATCCTGACTAGCACCTGTTGAGATAGACGCGCAAGTCAGATAGGTGAGCCACTTATGTGTATGTTTGAGACACCAGTAGTTTGCCTTGTTTGGATCTTGAGATGCGCAGGGTTGGCAAATCCTGACTTAAATTCTTGGGAGTAGGTAGAATGCCTTTTTGTGCTGTGCACCTTGTTCTTGTATGCTTGGCATAACGCAACTGGGTAGCAGAAAGTTCATTCTGAATAGAACTTACTCTCTTGCCAGAGATTTGATTATCTCTATCAAGATAAGTAGAGTTTCTGTCCAAAAGAACTTTTGTACTGATTGGCGCACGGGCGCAACCAGAAGTGTTTTCTGCCGAGTCAAGGACCGAAAAAGAATGAGAAGAGGCCAAAGGGTGCTTTCTTTTGTTCTGTGCCTGGGCAGAAATATGTGTATTCCCAGCAAGTTTCAGACTTGGGGAGGAAGAGGATTAGCCAAAAAGCATTTCCCTTTATTTTAAGCCAGGGCAGGAATAGGTGCAGCTTGCGCATAATAAAAAAAGGCCAAAGGGTGCTTTCCTTTGTTTTGATTAGTAGCCTTACTAGATAGGCTGTTCTCCGAGTTCAGAACTGGAGAATAAGAGGGAGTAGCCAAAGGGTGTTCCCCTTTGTTTTGTGCCAGAGAGGCAACATGCGCAGGTTGCACAGAGGCAGTAATTGGTGTTGTTGAGGACTTGGGAGTCCATATGTCGTACGCCTTATTCTTGGCAGCCACAATGGCGCACCTAGCACCCCCAACACTAATCATGACTTCGTAGACTGTTTGGTTGACTTGTACGATGAAGGTCTTCTGCGTCGTGCCGATCGATACAGTATCACATTGAGTTTTCACTTTCTCATATGAAGAAAAAGTCATCCTCGACAGAGTTGCCATTTTACAAACAGATACTGACTGGCACTCCATACAATCTGACTATCTACCTGAGGTATATCTCTGCTAGCTAATCTGTCGACTGACCAATCCTGAAAGGGAGAAAATGAGCTACCTTCATGAATCGGTCAACTATAACCCATATAACATCTCTCCCAGCTAGGGATTTTGGTAATCCAGTTACAAAATCCATGGTAATATGCTCCTATTTCTATTCTGGGATCGGTAAAGGTTGAAGAAGTTCTGCTGGTATCTGATGTTCAGCCTTGACTTGTTGGCAAACTAAACAATTTGAGACAAACCGAATTATCTTCCTCTTTATGCCATTCTACCAGAAATGCTGACGGATATCACGATACATCTTCGTGCTACCAGGATGAATTGAATACTGCAAATTGTGAGCTTCTGCCATGATCTCTTGCCTGATGTCACCACTAGGCACACAAAGATGCCTTCCATGTCGGAGTGTGCCGTCTTTGCGAATATATAACTTTTCTCTTCGTCATGCCTCACATTCTGCCCTAAGCTGCTGAAGCTTAGAATCCGCTGACTGAGCTATCTTGATCCTCTCAACTATATTAGACTGAACTTGCATACTGGCCATCAATGCCACATTGGTAGAAAGAACTACCTCTATTCCCATCTTCTAAAAATATGCTAACAACTCTAGCTGTGCTGTTAAGAAATAAGCGCTTGCTCTTCTGCTCAATGCATCTACAACAACGCCTTCCCAAGATGATACTGCAGGTTGATGTTGTAATCTACCAATAGCTCTAACGACCTTCTCTGACGGATGTTAAGATCCTTCTGAGTAAACACATACTTAAGACTCTTGTGGTCGGTAAAAATCTTTACCCGATCCCCATACAAGTAATACCTCCAAAGCTTAAGTGCAAAACCACCGCTGCTGACTCCAAGTCATGGGTTGGGTAATTTCTCTCATGATCACGAAGCTGACATGATGTATAGGCTACTACCTTGCCATGCAGCATTAAAATGCATCCTAATTCTCTGCCTCAAGCGTCACAATAAACTGAGAATCCTCCAGTCCCATCTGGAAGCGTGAGAATGGGTACCATCATTAATCCTTGCTTCAACTTCTCGAATGAACTCTGACACTCTGTTGTCCAAGCAAACTACACATCGCCAGTAATAGCTTGCTAATCCTAGAAAACTGTGAACCTCTGCAACGGTACTGGGTACTGGCCATGTCCCTATAGATACTATCTTCTGGAGATCCACTTCCACTCTACCTTTGGTAATGATGTGACCTAAGTACGAAATGCGATCAAGCCAAAATTCGTACTTGCTGAACTTCGCTGGCCTCGAAGACTAGTACTGCTCCTGCTATACTGGTGCTGGTGCCCTAACTGATGGACTGGTTATGGTTGATAAAGATGATCTGGCTCTATGCGGGCAGGACCCTATCATGTGGTCTGGTGCCCCACAAGCCAAGCACAACCCCTATGCTCTACGACACTCTGAAACCACGTGACTAGGCTTCCCACAATGAGAGCAACCAATTACGTAAGATTGCTTCTGCTTCTGTTGCTGAGGGTACGTCGGAGTCGAGTGCTGAACCGATGAAACTGTGGTCACCTTCCTAGGAGCTCCAATAGTCAAAGCCCTAGCTGCCGGGGTTGGGGCTGATGACTGAGACAACTGTCCATGAGGACTCTTCTGTCCTCCATTTCGATCTACTATCCTCTGTGAAGTATATTCAAGCCACCTTGCTGCTCGAAAATCTGCATCAAATGTTGTGGACACACACAAAAAAGAAGAAGAAAATGATGTCTTTTCTTTTATTGGCGTAAGGCACCACAAATCGAGTACGCCTGAGAGATCCTGTGCTGAGGATCCCCAAGTATAAAAAAGAATTCTGGAGAATGGGACGATGGAGATTGAGCGACAGTTGCTTCTTTACTCCGTTGACACTCCGATTACAAAAGTAGGAAAAAACCTAAAAAAATTGCTAACTCTCGGCTCACTGGTAAGAAGTACAGCAATTTGGCTCTTGAAAGTGCTCTCTGTTCTGTCATTTGAAGAGGGATGAGGCCCCCCTTTTATAGTTGTTCTTGAGCTAGAATGAAGTTATGCGCCCACATAAAGGAAACACACTGGTTTTCATGTGGGCGCATAGTCCTGCCTTGGGCGTATAGAGTGTAGGCCCATGCAGGCTGCGAGATCCTGGGTTGGTCGTGGTGTTGATGTGGCCGCATGCTTCGGTACACGACTGCTCGTGGAGACTGACGTGGCCGTGCGCTTTGGTACACGTTTTGATCATGGCTTTGATCGAGTCAGGCTTGGGCGCATAGCCATGTCTCAGTCTATACGCCCTTCTTTTGGGGAAGCTAGTCTTGGACGCATGGAGCTTCACTGGCTGGGCGCATGGACCTTCACTGGCTGGGCGCATAGAGCTTCACTGGCTGGGCGCATAGAGCTTCACTGGCTTGGGCGCATAGAGCTTCACTGGCTGGGCGTATAGAGCTTTCACTGGCTTGGGCGCATGGGGCTTCATTGCTAAAATTTTTTCATGCTTCTACAAGACCCCCTTCAAATTTTTTGATACTTGAACGAGTTCGAAATACTTTGAAAGAAGCATGGATCGTCTTCTCGTGATGCAATAGACGCATAACTTAGCTCTCTCCTTGGGCGCATAGTGTTTGGCCAGCCTGTCAGAGAGATACGACTGTTGAGATCTTTTTCGAAATCTGAACTGATAGATTCATCGAGGTGGAATTTGAAGCAGTCCATCCTTCATACGTTGTCCACGTCAGCAAGTGGCAGTCGTATAGTATACAAGGGGCTGGTTCTTTATGTGGGCACATAGGCCGTTGTGGGCGCATACTGCGCAATGGGCGCATAGGCGTATAAAGCTAGTGGGTGCATAGGAAATAGCCTATGCCTATAAATAGGCCCTGAAGGAGAGAGAGAGAGAAAGAGAGCTCATTATTCTCTTCTCTTAGAATTTTTCAGAAACTCTTCATCTTCTTTCTTTGAGAACTATGTCTCCCAAGGTCGCCAAGAGATCCGCGAAGGGCAAGGGGGCTGCGCCGAGTGTTTCTCCTCCTGCGGCAGCGTCTTCAGCAGTCCAGGACCCGATTCTGGCTGATGGCAAGAAATAAAGTCTCGAGCTTTAATTTGCGACGCTTATGCTTTTCTTCTTCCTGGGCGCTTGCGCCTAAGGCAACATACTTCTGTGAGCATCATTATGCGCCCACAGAAGTCATGTGCCAACACTGTGGTGTGCTATGCGCCCACGTGTTGCCATATTATGTGCCCTCTAACTGTGGCTTGTTATGCGCCTACGTATTGTTCGTGTGTTATGTGCCCACATGTTTGTTTTTGGGCGCATATCCCTTTGGACGCATAAAAGCCTTTCAGAACTTAGTTTTTTCTACAGTTTTTTGAGTCTAACTTTCTTTCTGTCCTTGCAGTAAACATGTTTGTCATGGAGCTTGGCGGTATCCCTTTCGGTTCTGCTTGCCACGTTCTCGGCACGAGCCTTATAACCAACATGGTCAGCGATGTTCAGGCAAAGATCAGTAATGACCAACCTACGGAACGGGTGATCACTATAATTTGAATAGGAAAAAACTTTTCTGAAGCAGATGATAAATGATGAAAAGCTCAGAGGGTCGCGCTGTTGGAAGAAGCCGTACTTCCTATTTGGTGACAGTGTAGGATTTGAGGACGATGCGATGATATGTCTGGAAGATTCTTTGGTAGTTACATTGAATGACCAAAGAATAGGGCTGCCATCGATGAAGCGCCAATACCCTCTGTCGGTATTTGCTGATCTAGCTGTGCAGAGGCAAATGAAATGGGACTTGACTCCTGAACTGCTTGGGATTGTTTCTGGCAGGATCCAGTTCAACTCAGGTAATCGGAAGAAGGACACATTCAAGTGTGTCAAGGGTTCCACATCCTACTCCGTGAGGGGGCTACAACCGGGTGTTATACTGAACGATGTCCCGACTGATCTTTATCCTTATGCTGCTGAGATTCTTTCCAACTTGATGCTGTCGAAGAAGGAGTCATATCCGGAAGGGAAGATGCGGATGGAAGGCTGGAGACATCCCGTTCCGTTCTGGAGTGACCTTACTGGATGGGTGCTCTCGACTTATGAGGCCACCCTAAAAGCTGCCAGTCTTCTTTATGCCGTCAGGGCCACTCAGTATTTCATCAAGGTTAACTAGCCGATGTTTGTCTCCTTGGCAGAGCTGTACAACCATCATACGTGCACCTTCTTCACTCCGGGCGGGGAGATGGGTTTGGCTCTTCATGAGATGCAGGCAGTATCCAAACTTCCCTAGGGGCAGAGCCGTATGCTGAATACGTCCCCAGTGATGCAGAGATCTTGGATTTGGAGAAGAAGAGCTCTGATATGATGAATGTGTACAAAGAGTTACTTTGTCACTTTTTCATTTGTCACCAGATTAGGAAGAAGGGTAAGACCGTGGGGTCCATCGCACATACGAGGTCTTGGACCAACTATGTTTTCACTAGAAGGGAGGAATGACCCAGTCTCCTTCTCATCGCCTAAGCCCTTGACAATCTTTGAAATAGATCGGCTGATGACAGATCACGAAGCTGCAGATACCGAAGATAGGGATGATCCTGAGGAAAATTCCCCTATTTATCATTTTTTCAGACAAGCAGAGTTCAAGATGCCGAAAAAGGCGGTGCTTGCCGCTTTCCTGATGATATGGCTTCGTGACTGCGTAGCCCCTGGCGGTTCAGGGACTGTTGAGAGAATCAGCCGAGGGATGATACTTCTGGCCGTAAGGCTGGCCTTTGGACACCGTCTTGTATTGCTTTCCGCGATGGTCTGTGCCGTCCAACGTGGCTTGTGTCATTTTGTTGTGCACACGATAACATCCGGAGGCAGGAAGGACTTCGCCAGGACTGAGTTATACTTCCACTATCTGATGGAGTGGCTGATACTGTACTGTCCCAGATTGATGAACGCTGGGATGATGGCAGATTCTTTGGCCGGAGACACCTTCATTCGGAGGTTCAGAGACACAGATTAGACCGTTACAGGGGTGCCTGCTTGCAGAAGGGCTTTGAGTTTTCTGCAGAATTAATTCTTCAGAGTATCGCCTCCATCTGGTAGTGGTCGTGCGGGAGACACCCTAGTAGATGAGGGAGCGCTCACTACTAGCCTTCCTATTGGAGCATTTCGTTGGCTCCAATCCATTAGGACTTTCCATCTGGTACTCAGGAACATGAACCACACTTTCCTGGAACCTTACTTGCCCAACCGCTTTGCACGACAATTCGGCTACAGCTAACTTTTTTTGGGCAATCCCAGTCCTCATCTTCAGTCGATAGGGAATCTGATCGACGGGGTGTGTGCATGGGGGTACTACAATGCTGGATATACAGGGGCAGTTTTTACCTTGCCCGAAGATAAACCTGACACCCTCATGCTCTTTGCCGCTGCTAAGTTTTATATTCAGGTCAATACCCTTCCTTCTAGGTATGACCGTGAGCATAGTTTTATATCCGGGACCAAGCTTGCCCCTACCCTTGCTGATATAGGACGAGCACGTGCAATGGAGAGTAGCAGAAAGGAAGGCGCCGCTCCCGTAGTTGAACCAGCTGCAGCACCGCAACAGAGAGTTGTTGTTGAAGAGCCTATTGTTACAGCGCCTCAGAGAGAGGGCCCTGAAGAAACCTTTCCTACCATTCCTCATAAGAGAAAGGCTCCCACCGAGCTGGTACCACGGCCAAAAAGGAAGAAGGTAGTTGTTTCCCGGGGGAGGAAGAAGGTTGCGAATGCAGGTGCCGACTCGCCTCCTCCCAGAAGGTCTTCTCGGCGGACGGCGTTGCAGGCCGTTGCCACTCGGAAGGTAGATCCCGTCCTAGACTCCATAGCTGTTCTGGTCAAGCCTTTAGAAGCATTTTCACCCTTGCGTTTGTCCTTTGCACAGGACACCGAAGTTGCAGCTGAGGTGGATGTCTCTTTGTCTGAGGAGGTGGAGGTGACGACAGTGTCCCCTACTTGTCCCCGACCGATGGATAAGGACGGATCTTCTTCAGCTGTAAAACTTGAGCGAAAAGATCGGGGTGGAGTCCCGGACCATGACGGCGATCAAAAGATTAGTTTCTCCTACGACATATCCGTGGGAGATGTCTGCAATAGGAACATCGATGAAAGAGATGGACGAGAACCAATTCCACTCGGCCCATCCTCCTGCGGATACGTTGCCTTTACGTCTCTCTTCGGATGAGATTTTTCGACTTTGATTTTGCGTGCTCCTCGTGAGACTGACCACGACTGTATGTTCGCTTGTAGACAAGGGGAATGAACCCCTCGCAAAGATAGTCTGTGCCATTGGAGAAGGGACAGATGTTGCTCCCGGCTTCTCCAAATCCGCTGCTGCGGAGGGTGCTACTAGTGAGCCAGTATCGGCTACAGAAAAAGAGGTCGAGCCGCCTGCTTAGGGGGCTGTTGCTGAATCTGATCCTGTTTTGGCTGAGCTTGGGGAAGATATCAGGCCTGATGCCGCTCAAGACCTTGTTATTGTTCTTCTTGCACAGTCTGGGCCTGCTCTTGGTTTTCTTGAAACCAAGGTTGATGGCGCAGCCTAGGTTGGAATTGAGCAAGTCGAAGGCACAAAATTACAACTCTTTCATCTTTCCTCCCACTTTTTCTGGTTACTGACGTATATATCATTTTTTCTTTTGTCAGGTTCGACTTTTTATCAGGTATTCCTTCCTGGAGCGGAAGAAACTCTCCAAGCCTCCTCTCCGATGACCTCCACCGAAGATGACAAGATAGCTCAGGAAGTTGTCAAAGCTTTCTACTCTGCATTGAAAGAAGCTTCCTGGAGTCCTGAATTGGAATGCTTGTAGAAGCAAAGAAAAGAATAAAGAAAGGCCTATGCGGCTCCGCCAGAAAGATCCCATGCGGCTCAGGATTCCACGCGGCTCAAGGGTCCATGGTGCTCGGATAGTTCTATGCGGCCCAGAAAGAAGCCACGTGGCCTTCAACAGTTCTTCTCTACATTCGGCTGCATTTAATGCCTTGACGGCTGCTCTGACAAATGACAGCTACGACAGCTCTGACATAAAGATGTAATAATAACTGATATGATGGCGTATTCCTAGGAAAGAGGAGAAAATCTCCTTACAGTTGGCAAAATCCAACAAGTCCCGAGGCCACTCCATGTGGCTGCTGCATTTATGCGGCCGCCCACTCCAAGCGGCTGCCTATCCCCATGCGGTTGCCCATCCTCATGCGGCTACCCATCTACATACGGCTGTCTATCCCCAAGCGGCTATCTATCCCCATGCGGCTGCCCATCCCCATACGGCTACCCATCCTCATGCGGCTGCATGCTTCATACGGCTGAGAGGACCACCCATATGCGGCTCTACCAGGACGGTCCAGTTGAGACACGTGGCGCACTTCCTAACAATTGAGACACGTGACAGTCTTATCTTCCCTGGAATTATGGGTGCTGACAAATCCTAACAAAAGCAGATTTGTTGCGATCGTCATAATTGCCCAGATCAAATCAAATCAAACAAATTGGACACGTGGCAGGCTATCACAAATCACAAATATTCATGGCAATCAACATTTATTGCCCACAAAGATTTGATGCAATCCACATTAATTACCTAGATTTGCTACAATCAGAATTAATGGCCCAGATTAATTGATCCTTAACCGCCGACTTCTCAACGAGGCAATCATTTGCAAACCCTAATGATCGTATCCTACTCCTATAAATAGCAATGTGCCATTCCCTTGCAAGAGAGTGGAGAAAAGAGAGAGCACCACAGAGACATCCAGAGATCTAGCAACCGAAGGCGCAAGGGAGTCTCCCCACACATCCAAGAGCATTTCTTCACCAGAGCCAAGGCTACGTCCGATCGTCCAAGGAGTAAGGCAGAGCTGCCGTCGCTTTCCCGAGCCTCTACCGTCACCCTCCAGAAAAACTAAACAATTGTACTTAGATTGCTGTACCTAGATTTTCGTCCCTAGGCTTTCTTTGTACGAGTGAGTTTGTATTGTGAAGTAAAAGTCCAGTCCTCCGATATAATTGTTATGTTCTTTTATAATCAATGGCAAACACGATGGCGACTCTGCTAGGGACAAACTTTTCTACGGCTGAGAAGTTGGTGACGCAATCGGATGCAGCCAAACTTGGCTCCACACAACAGAAGATGGTCGTCCACTTCGACCAACAGGCGTTTGAAGAAATACTCTCCGACGGGAGCGCTGGCCCGGTCCAGAAGCGAACCCCCACAAAGAAAGCTCGCAGGGAGAGGAGGCCAAAATCATTTGCTCCTCCCCAAGCTCTGGACGGAGTACTCTCTGCTGCCCAAGACGGCGAAGGCTACTCTCATGCGGCCCCACTTCAAGCCATAGAGGATTCTGCTGTCCCCAAGTTCGGCAAAGGAAAGTACTACGATGCTGGACTTGCAGGGGCAAAGAGTGATTCTATGTGCTCCAGGAAGAAGCCGAACAAAGGCACTAGCCGCAGGCTGAACATTCATGCGGCCAAGATTGCCAGCCGCATGCATGATGTCCATACGGCCGAAACTGCCAGCCGGACGCAGAATACCCGTACGGCTGAGATTTCCAGCCGCATGGAGAAGACTTATGCGTCCG
The DNA here is from genome assembly GCA_029216955.1 of Iris pallida. Lineage (NCBI taxonomy): Eukaryota > Viridiplantae > Streptophyta > Magnoliopsida > Asparagales > Iridaceae > Iris > Iris pallida. The sequence continues at coordinate 2,697,697 of JANAVB010033017.1, forward strand.
AGACTTCCAGCCGCATGAAGAAGGCCTATGCGACTACGATTGCCAGCCGCATGAAGACTGTTGATTCCAGCCGCACGCTGTCTGCTCCGTGCGGCTCAGGCTTAGTCTTTGATCGCCTCTCCTATGGTCCTGATCTCTCATGCTCCCGAGAAAATATGTCTGACTCTCTGCAGCACCACTTAGACTTTTCCTACTATGTACCCTCATGTACTAGAGTGAAGAAGTCTAGGGCAGCACGAGCTTGGCGAGCTCAGTCCGCTGTCCCGACCTCTGACCATCCGAGCGCTCCACATACTGTTATACGGGCCTCTGATGGGAAGTTGTAAAGAACCACTCGAGTCCAGCCCCCGGCGGCAAACGGACAGAGTGGTTCCCAAAAGTCTCCCAAAACCCAGGGAGCAAACATGGTCGTTCTAGACCCATCTGACTTGCGTGAGGTTATCCTCCACAAGCGCAAGGAAAGAGAAGAGGCCTCGGTGTGCAAAGAGTCCTCCCACGGACGTCACTGCACCTAAGTCATTGTCACCTGCTGTTGCAATAACGCGACGGTATGAGAAGACCGGCAGTCCATCTTCCAAAGATTACAACAGTCGAGCTCAGAGGATGGGGTGCCTCCCGTTGTCTCCTGTAACTCTACTCAGAAAATCTCCGCCGATGGGAGAGGGAAGAAGATAAACGTTTCCAGCCCGAAGATTTCAACCACTAGGACTAAGAAACTGTCGTCTAAACGGCTGTCCACCACCAGAGTTTTCCAAGGTACCCGTTCAAAGACGAAATCTGCTACAATGGAAGATTCATCATCCATATCACTGGGGGTCGCTGGAACTGGGGTAGCACTCCTCCGAACATCCACGACAATCCGATGTTCCAAGGAGACGAGCCCGGGGAAACAACTCTCCCGTCAGAAACAGCAGGTGCTGACGTCCCCGAGGACGTCCACGACTCTCAAGATGAAGCAAGCTCTGAAGCTGGGGGTACTATCCCTTCTGAATCCGAACCAGAGGAGAACATTCCCACATACGCCGATGACTTCTCTATACAAGGATATGATTCAGAGGGTACGTCCTCTACCGTTCCGTCCATCTCTCATCATGTAAGGACGGTGTTCATGACAGACAACAACCAAGAAGGTTCCATTGACCGCCAACGCATTAACACTCTGGAGGCCATACTACATGCTTTGGTCAAGTCTGTGGACGAGATCAAAGCAGCCCTTCCAACTCTGCAAGGAAGAACACCTGGCCAAATAAGCTTGGGTCCTGCGGTCAATGCGGACTCGAACTCAGCTGCACCAAACCCGGGCGATAGTCCTCCTGAAATATCGGCTCCTACTGCTGTAGACGAGGCCAGGGAGGCAAGAAAAGAGGTCTAGGAGCTCCGGGCCATGTTCCATGCCCGAGAAAACTGCCAAGACCTTTGAATACGGCAACCATATCCTGCTGCATGGAGGGATGTCCCTTTCCCACCAAGATATAAGCCGTTCAACATCAATCCCTATGATGGCAAGACCTCCGCAAGTTGATACATCACTTACTTCGAGGTCACCACCGACCATCTGCCCCATGACGATGCCATCCTTATACGATTATTCATCGGGGCATTGGAAGAGGTTGCCTTCGACTGGTACCGCAACCTGCCAGACAACTTCATCCACTTCTTCGCCAGCTTCAAGCGCATGTTCTTGGAGAGATTCTATGAAGTAGGATAGGACGTCACGATGTCCACCCTCATGGATGTTATCCAAGGGGAGAAGGAGCTGACAAGGAACTATATTGAGCGGTTTTGCCAAACCGCAATGAAGTTGCCGTCGGGTAATCCGGATTCCTCCTTGATTGAAATTTGCCAAAAGAGACTGCTCCCAACAATCAGCCTCTGGATGGGTGAAAGTCAATTCAAAGACTGGAAGACGTTCATCATCAGTGCCACTAGCGCCAAAGACAGGTTGAAGAAGGCTCGCCAACTGGGATTGCACATCTCGGAGGGAGAGGACAAGGGCAAGTGCCCTAATACCAATAACAACAATGGTGGTAACTCCTCCAACAATCGGGACAACAAGGGCAAGCAGGCTATGGTGGCCGACACAGCCCAGGTGCCTGAGTCAAAACCGGTAGACAAGCAATGGCCGCAAATGACCTACTCCTTCGAAGACGGCCATGTCAAGCCCATCTTGGACATACTCATACAAGGGGATAGAATTCAGCTCCCTCCACCAAGACGGGAACCTCGGCCAGCAGAAATGGAGAGCCCAAAGTACTGTCATTACCACCGCTACGTCCACCATGCTACACACGACTGCTACCAACTGAAGCGATACATCCAACATTTCATCGATTCGAAGGCTCTGGCAATTGATTTCGAGGAGGTAACCATGGCAGCCAATATGGTGTCCGTACAGTTGGGCAGCTTCCCTCCAACAGAGACTCAAGACGGTGTGGTACCCATCCCTCTAGCGACAATGGAGATTACTAATCTTCCACCTCCTAGAGATCAGGCTACTGGTCTAGTAACCCTTACCACGTCACGAGGGAAGATCATGTGGGTCCATCCAGACTTGGTACCTGAAGTGACTTAGTCCACACCACCCTCTATTGGCAAGAAGGAGAGTAGAAAGGTCAGATCCTACCGCACAATCTTGGCAGATGTCGAGGAAGCCGTAACAGTCGTTACTCGGTCTGGTGCTCAATCCCAACCTACACCAGATAACTCGACTGAAGAACATCAGTCGGCTACTGCTGACGCTCCGAGACCTTCTCAACTTCTGACGACCGACAAGCCTAGGCCGAAGGAGACTCGCTTTGATAAATCCCTCCGAAAAGAGGCACCTCATGGGCTGGAAAGGCCCTACAACTTTGACATCTTGGTACAATTGGCCAACATACTGGCCAAATTGTCATTATACGAGCTCCTGAGACTCTCCAAGGATGTTCGTGCGGCCTTGAGCGATGCACTCCAGAACGCCGACGCATATCTGTCTCAGGTCAACCTCACGGGAGAGAGCCCGCCTGCAAATCTCTAAGACAGCACTTGCATAAGAGCGATGCCCAACATTGTCTTTACGCCGTAGGATATGCTCATCAAAACAAATCTGCACGATCGTCCGTTATACTACACTGGATACATCGGTGACGTAAAGGTGGATCGGATGCACATTGATCCTGGTTTTTCCATAAGCATCATCCCTCAGGGTCCTCATGACTACACCAGGGGCAGTCAGCTCTCGCCTTGCTACATGGGCAATATTACTATCCCCCTACCATATGATCTTCGTCCCACAAAAGGATATTAAAGGTCAAGCTCTGGCAGACTTTTTAGCAGCCCACCCAGGCTCGGAGTCGGCCAGAATATACGAAGAAATCCCAGATGAGATTGCCGACTCGCATGCAACCTCTCACGATGATAAATGGCAAATGTTCTTCGACGGTGCTTCAAGGACCGGACCCAAGGGCAACATCGTCGTCAGAGTCGGAGGGGTGCTGATTTCTTCTTTCGGACTGGTGATCAATCACGCTTACACCCTCGCGGAACCCAACTCTAATAATGTGGCCGAGTACAACGCTTTAGTCATTGGCCTCCAACTTGCAAGAGAGCTGGAGGTAGAATATCTTGAAGCATACGGCGATTCACAGTTAATCGTCAATCAGATCCGGGGTTCATACGAAGTCTGCCATGAAGACATGATCTCCTATCACCAAATAGCGATCAACATCATCTCGTCATTTGAAGGGTTCTTCATCGAACACGTCCCCAGACTCCAAAATATCGAAGCCGATGCCCTAGCAGGCCTTGCCGCTTCCCTAGCGGTGTCGAACCATATTTATCATTTGGTGGACGTGATAGGCCATGAACTGGTCTGTCCCAAGAACAATGTTCAATTCGTGGCGAGTTATTCTGCTCAGACGTTCGATAAAGTACCAGATTGGAGAGAACCATTCATAGACTTCGTAGTCTACGACATCCTGCCTGAGAACCCAAAGGAAGCCACCTCTATCAGAAGGCGTTCTCTCAGATTCTTCTATGATACAGAGACGAAAATACTATATTGCCGATCTTACGATGGATTATTGCTTCGATGTCTGTCAAACGCAGAAGCCAAAGAAGCCGTACGCGAAGCTCATGACGGTGTCTACGGACCCCATCAGCCTGGCCCAAAATTGCAAGATCGTCTTCGTCGAATGGGCTACTACTGGCCCACGATGGTTGCAGATGCGATAGACTATGCAAGAAAGTGCAAAGCCTGCCAAGTCCACGCAGACTTCATCCACTAGCCATCCGAGTTTCTACATCCGACAGTGGCGTCCTGGCCATTCGAAGCATGGGGAATGGACATCATCGGTCCAATCACTCCACCTTCGTCCCGAGAACATCGCTTCATACTCGCCATCACAGATTACTTCTCCAAATGGGCGGAGGCTGTTCCGCTTGCGGAAGTAAAGACTTCAAATGTAATCAGCTTCCTCAAGCATCACGTCATCTATCGCTTTGGACTGCCCCGAAGGATCATCCACGATAATGGTCTACAGTTCACAAGCCATGCCTTCTATCGATTCTGCGACAAACACCGAATTCAGAACGTTGCTTCGACGCCATACAATCCGGCAGCGAATGGGTTGGCAGAAGCATTCAACAAAACCATCATCAAGTTGCTCAAAAAGTTCGTATCATCCAACAAACGCGACTGGAATGAGAAGCTTGGTGACTGCTTATGGACATACCGTACTACAGTCCGAACGGCCACTGGGAATACACCATTCTTCCTGGTGTACGGGAGTGAGGCAGTTCTCCCATTGGAGACTCAAATACCCTTGCTCCGCGTCGCTCTCACTTACCAATTGACGATGGACGATAACTACCGTTGCCGGCTACAAGAGTTAGAGGCCTTAGATGTAAAGCGCCTATTGGCTCAGCAACGAATCGAGCTATACCAAGCACGCATCTCCGGAGCCTTCAACAAGAAGGTTAAAATCAGAATATTCCAAGTGGGCGATCTCGTTCTGGCAGTTCGGATGCCGATGGTTATGACTCACAAAACCGCCGGCAAGTTCCTGCCAAAGTGGGAAGGTCCATTTATCATTGAGGCTGTATTCTCCAACGGTGCTTACAGCCTCGCAAAACAAAACAGAGACTTGCTCATGTTGCCCGTCAACGACAAGTTTCTGAAGAAATATTATGTCTAAGCGACATTCTCCAAATCCCAGAGTATGGAGTTATGTACCCTCCGGTACCGCTGAACTCACATTCACAAAACCCCAGATTATTGAGTTATGTACCCGCCGGTACCGCTGAACTCACATTCATAAAATCCTATATTATTAAGTTATGTACCCTCCGGTACCGCTGAACTCACATTCACAAAACTACAGATTATTGAGTTATGTACCCACCGGTACCGCTGAACTCACATTCACAAAATCCCAGATTATTGAGTTATGTACCCTCCAGTACCGCTGAACTCACATTCTTTCTACATATCCCAGATTGCTAAGTTATGTACCCTCTGGTACCCCTGAACTCACGCTTTTCCTCCAAATATCCCAGATTGCTGAGTTATGTACCTGTAGGTGCCTCTGAACTTACATTCCGGTTACTCTTTTAGGTAGTAAGTCATGTATGACCATACCTCTGAACTTATTCTTCTGAAAGAGCTCCTCCCTCATGATCCACTACCCGCACTCTCAGTGCACAAAAAGGGTAGCAGATCCATAAAATTTCCAAAACGACCACGTCGATGTTACCTCTGAGTCGTCTCATTTCCGCCAAAAACAAATCACCCCTCTACATAGAACTTCCATGTCCTCATTACCTCTGAGTCGTTCTATGTACCCCTTCATGGAGCCCACTCCTACCATGTCCTCATTACCTCTGAGTAGGAAGGCTCAATCGAAGAAACCCTCATATTTACCATGTCCTCATTACCTCTGAGTAAGTATGCTGGTTCCCTTTTGACTTATTATCCGTACCCAAAACTGGAGTACGCCAAGGATAATAGGTCCACAGATGTCCTTTGTTGACCACAAATATCCTCCTCTGAGTCCACTCCTACCACGTCCTCATTACCTATGAGTAGGAAGACTCCGCGGTAAAACCCCCATACTTTCCATGTCCTCAATACCTCTGAGTAAGTATGTTGGCTCTCTCCCAACTTATTATCCGTATCCAGAACCAGGGTACGCCAAGGATAATAGGTCTACAAAAAGTCTCCCATTGGGGCAACTACTACAAGCAAAGAACAGAGCGAATGTGTTCTGTTCAAAATCAGTTACATTTACATGACTACATTTCATGAGCAAGCCAGAAAAGTTCTCTATTATTTCATTCAGACAAGAAGAAAAAAGATTACATTGATGTCCAAAAGAAGCAAAACACAAACTGTAGTTAAAGACAGAGAAATATCAAGACAAAAGACTGACATTTGTGAGAGCCCACGAATCCTAGTTGCGAGGGCGCATATACCAATCCCTCAACCATTTTGCATATGAAGGATGTACTTGAGCAAAATCCTCGTTCGAAGTAGGAAGGTCAGGACTCCCAATACTACCGCCATTAGACTGGGGCTCCTCCTTTAACGCAATGGGCACCAGCTCTCCTTTTTGTTCCTCCGTTTTTGGTATTACCTCTTCCTTAATAAGCGATGACTATTGTTTGAAAGGGGGCGGCAGCTCTTCCTTCACAATGGCCTCAGCCTTCGGTAGGGTTGCTACAAGAATCAAAGATAAAAAGAAACAAAGTTAGGAAATGGTCAGAGCGTTCTGCGACTCAAATTCAGAGGAGCTTATGAGGTTTAGTATTCGCACAGCCTTATGCGGATGAATCCAGAGGGGGCTCCATGTGGTTTGGTTCAAAAGAGTCTATGCGGCTCTGATAAACAGGTCATAATGCGGTTCAATTTACGAAGTGTTCATGCGGCCCACTAAGACAACTTCCATGCGGTTCGGACATGGGGTATACCCCCATGCGGCTCGGTTATAGGACATATATGCGGCCCATACAATTCGAACAGTTTGCATTAAAGGCTTGTGCATAAAGCATGCAACAGAGCCGACGTTGTTAGGGTTTCGAAGCATATGACTTTTCCAAATCCTTACCCTCAACAGCAGGATGAACGTCAAAATGGGCTTTGGGTGCCGCAGCCGACGTCGAGGCCACGCCCTTACCCTTCGCCTTCGTTGCAACCTTGGAGGACTTGGGAGCCATTGCTGATGATCAGAGAAGGAAGACGAAGACAAAAAAGTTAGGACAAGAGCAGAAAGTAAAGAAGTCTCTTTTTTCCAAACACGCTGCTATTTATAGGCGGAGCCCATAGACCGACGCATCGAGCCATGTGCAGTGTAACCGACTCTTTGGTTATCAAGGCGATCCGACTATTCAAGGCTAAACTCTTGGGATCCTGCCCCAAAAAGCGGCTTTAAATCTGACAGTAAATCAAAGGCAATCAATGCAAAGATTTGTACACGTGGCATGAAGACGTGGCAAGGAGCCTATGCGGCTAGACAGCCCATGCGGTTGGAAAGCCCATGCGGCCCAGATGGCCATGCGGCTGAGGAGGCCATACGGCTGAGACATCCATACGGTCAGAACATCCTATACGGCCCGAAGAGTTTTTACATGGCCATGCTTCTTATTCAAAGTATTTTAATTTTACAAATTGAAAACTTTGAAGGAGGTCTTGTAGAAGCATGGAAAAGAATAAAGAAAGGCCTATGCGGCTCCGACAGAAAGATCCCCATACGGCTCAGGAGTCCATGCAGCTCAAGGGTCCATACGGCTCAGATAGTTCTATGCGGCCCAGAAAGAAGCCACGTGGCCTTCAACAGTTCTTCTCTACATTCGGCTGTATTTATGCCTTGACGGCTGCTCTGACAAATGACAGCTACGACAGCTCTGACATAAATATGTAATAATGACTGACTTGATGGCGTGTTCCTAGGAAAGAGGAAAAAAAATCTCCTTACAGCTGGCAAAATCCAACAAGTCCCGTGGCCACTCCATGCGGCTGCTGCATTTATGCGGCCGCCCACTTCATGCGGCTGCCTATCCCCATACGGTTGTCCATCCTCATGCGGCTGCCAATCTACATGCGGCTGCCTATCCCCATACGGCTGCCTATCCCCATGCGGCTACCCATCCTCATGCGGCTGCATGGTTCATACGGCTGAGAGGACCACCCATATGCGGCTCTGCCAGGACGGTCCACTTGAGACACGTGGCGCTCTTCGCGACAATTGAGACACGTGGCAGTCTTATCTTCCCAAGAATTATGGGTGCTGACAAATCCTAACAAAAGCAGATTTGTTGCGATCGTCATAATTGCCCAGATCAAATCAAATTAAGCAAATTGGACACGTGGCAGGCTATCACAAGTCACAAATATTCATGGCAATCAACATTTATTGCCCACAGAGATTTGATGCAATCCACATTAATTACCTAGATTTGCTACAATCAGAATTAATGGCCCAGATTAATTGATCCTTAACCGTCGACTTCTCAAGGAGGCAATCATTTGCAAACCCTAATGTTCGTATCCTACTCCTATAAATAGCAAGGTGCCATTCCCTTACAAGAGAGCGGAGAAAAGAGAGAGAGAGAGAGAGAGCACTACAGAGACATCCATAGATCTAGCAATCGAAGACGCAAGGGAGTCTCCCCACACATCCAAGAGCATTTCTTCACCAGAGCCAAGGCTACGTCCGATCGTCCAAGGAGTAAGGCAGAGCTGCCGTCGCTTTCTCGAGCCTCTACCGTCATACCCTAGAAAAATTAAACAATTGTACTTAGATTGCTGTACCTAGGTTTTCGTCCCTAGGCTTTCTTTGTACGAGCGAGTTTGTATTATGAAGTAAAAGTCCAGTCCTCCAATATAATTATTATGTTCTTTTATAATTAATGGCAAACACTCACATTCACAAAACCCCATATTATTGAGTTATGTACCCGCCGGTACCGCTGAACTCACATTCACAAAATCCCAGATTATTGAGTTATTTACCCTCCAGTACCGCTGAACTCACATTCTTCTCCCATATCCCAGATTGCTGAGTTATGTACCCTCTGGTACCCCCGAACTCACGCTTTTCCTCTAAATATCCTAGATTGCTGAGTTATGTACCCGCAGGTGCCTCTGAACTTACATTCCGGTCACTCTTTTAGGTAGTAAGTCATGTATGACTATACCTCTGAACTTATTCTTCTGAAAGAGCTCCTCCCTCATGATCCACTACCCGCACTCTCAGTACACAAAAAGGGTAGCAGATCCACAAAGTTCCCAAAACGACCACGTCGATGTTACCTCTGAGTCATCTTATTTCTGCCAAAAATAAATTACCCCTCTACATAGAACTTCCATGTCCTCATTACCTCTGAGTCATTCTATGTACCCCTTCATGGATCCCACTCCTACCACGTCCTTATTACCTCTGAGTAGGAAGGCTCCATCGAAGAAACCCTCATATTTACCATGTCCTCATTACCTCTGAGTAAGTATGCTGGTTTCCTTTTGACTTACTATCCGTACCCAAAATCGGAGTACGCCAAGGATAATAGGTCCATAAATGTCCTATGTTGACCACAAATATCCTCTTCTGAGTCCACTCCTACCACGTCCTCATTACCTCTGAGTAGAAAGTCTCCGTGGTAAAACCCCCATACTTGCCATATCCCCATTACCTCTGAGTAAGTACGTTGGTTTTCTCTCGTCTTATTATCCGTATCCTGAACCGGGGTACGCCAAGGATAATAGGCCCACAAATGTCCTCTACTGACTACAAGTGCTGTACTAAGTTTCCTAGTACATGCACATCGTTTCTCATCATGCCCCGGGAGCCCAGCTGCTCTATGGCATTCTTTCTCTCGATACCAGGAACGTCGATGACCACCTTACCATAGAATTGTCCTAGGTATCCCTCTCAAACTTTTTATCCGTACCTAAAACCAAGGTATGCCCAGGGTAACAGGTCTACAAATAGTCCTCCAGTGGGACAAAAATGTCACAAACACAACAAGTACAAGAAATAAAGGATGAGTCAAAACATGCTTATTTATTCAGAATCAAAAGTACTACATGTTCTGGGACTGCGTCCCTCTCAAAAAAAGGGGAAAGAACAGAAACAAAAGAAGGAAAAAAAAAGCCGCCTATGGTTTGGCGGTACATAATTCCATGAGACGGTTCTTCACAAAGGTGGTCCCCCGTTCAAGTCGCTGTTTAGCTCGGCGCTCGGCCTCCTGGGACAACCGCTCCGCATTATCCAAGTACATGTGTGCCAGCCAGCCATCTTCCAGCTTCTTTAGGGCAAGCTCCAGGCCAGCAGAAGCTCGATTAACTCTGTCAGCCTCCTGGATAATCAGCCCCCTTTCGGTGCGGACAGCTTCGAGCTCAGACTCTAGGAAAGCTAACTTCCTCTGAAGCTCAAGGATCTGCTCCCGCGTGTCAATGACCCCACGGGAGGCAGTCGCTTCCCGAGCCGTAACATCTTCACTCTCGCGGCTCAACTGATCATATAGCTGAGACAGATCGTGGAGGTCCTTCAGTATGACTGGCTTGGTCTTATCCCGAGCAGCCCTTATCTTCTCTACGACAGTTATGAGGAAACCGCGCTCTTGATCTATAGCAGCAGACAGATCAGCCTGCCGCAGCACCTGAAGCTGGGTCACCAGCTGATCAGCCTCCAGCAATTTCTCCTCCAGAAGCGCAGCTATCCCCGCCCCATCGGGAAGAGTCTTAAGAATATCAATATGACCCTGGGCGCATTATTGGGCCAAGGCAAAAAGGGGTCTCCCGTTCCACAGCAGCCGTAACCCCTCTCTTCAAGTGGCGATAGAAGCTGTCAACCACGTCCTGTGACGCTTCGTCCAGAACCTCCGTAGAGGACGGCGTCAAAGGAAGTATGGCCGGCAGTGTCGAAGGAAGCACGCTAGAACTTGCCACCAGAGAGACAAATTCCGAGTGGAAAGATGCGTGGATTGCGGCTAACTCCTCCTCCGCCACCCGAAGAGTCTGGACACTCGGCAAAGTAGAAAGGTCGACTCACGGAGCCGCCTGAGCAGAAAAGGACGTATGGACCATTGTCCCCTGCCCCGGCTGTGCCGCCAACTGACTTCCCGAACTCGAGCCAGAGGGAGGTCCTTCAATATGAGTCAGAAGAGGAGGGGGTACGCTCCTCTCCGCCAGTTTCCCTTCGGCAGAGCCCGTCCTGACAGTGTCCGTCATCGGCACTAGAGAGGCAGGACCTGTATGTCCAGAGCGACCATCAATCAGTCTAACCCGAAGGATGTGATGATATAGTAGATAGGCCTCCTCACAAGTTAAGATTTGGCTTATCTTACCAGGGGAGGAGCATGGAGGCTGCGATTCACTCGCTGCTGCCGTGGGCTCCTCACCAGCGACCTCCAAGTCAAGTTCAGCTGGTTCTTCTGCCCCAGCCACCCCGAAAAGGGATCCAGCTGGTTCAGCATCATCCCGCTGAAATTCAACTGTCTCAGAGACAGGTACAGTAGTGCCCCCGTCACCATGGATTGAGTCTTCAGTAAGGTGGGACTCCTCAGCCACTTTCGGGAGAACCCCAGAAGAGATGATCGTGGCACACATGTCACTGACCAAAGTGGTCAGGGCCGGATCAACCTCAGCGGTCGGTTCTCGAGAAACCGACTCCTCTGACGCCTGCGAGAGAAAAGAAAAATGATTAAGGTCAAAGTTCAGGAGAAAAGGAAGAACTGAATAAAGATGGTAGTAACTCAATTTACCTCCGAAGCAGGGTCAACGTCATTGCTTCTCTTCTTTATAGTAAGCTTGCGATGTCTGGTCGCAGCCCATTTCCGGGAGGAATGAATACCGCCAACAGGGGAGATTTGCCTGCTACGTTTTCGTACAGGACCAGGTACAACAGGCGGCTGATCCACCACCATCTTATTTGGAACAACAGACGGCTGATCCGCCACCATCTCATCTGACATAACAGGTGGCAGATTCGCTTTAACATCTTCCACCGAAATGGAAGAGTTATCTGTATCATGCTCATTATTCTTTTCGTCCGTAGTGGTGGACTCCGAGTCAGGCACGGGAACTGCGTTTGCCCTCTACTTCCTCGTCCTTGACCCCTGAGGCTTCTCCGCCAGGCCAGTACCTACGATAAAACTGATCCTCGGGTCAAAATTAACGGGAGGCTTATTCACCGTTACATGGTATAGGGCCACTATATACAGAATCTCTACTGGCACCTCGTCATTAGGGACAGAGAAGGTGGTTCAAGTATGAACTGCGTCATAATAATGCCATGCCCTGATACCATCCAGGACACTACCTTCAAAGCCCAGGCAAGGGCTAGGACTGTCAAAAGATAGCTGGCTGTACCCGAACTGGCAGAAGAACCTGCTAGGCAAATAGGGCTCCAGGTAAACGTTGTTGCGGTGACGATATACTAAGTGTGCTGGACGGATATTACGTAGCCAACAGAGTAGTCTCTCGGGCAAGAGAAGAGGAGGTTCAGTACCATCAACATAACCTCTCCTCACGTCTTCAGCGATAAAAGGAGGAACAGACACAAAAAAGTCATATCCGTCCACTCTCGCCAGCGCCCTTCGACAAGCTGGCATGGTGCTGTACTTCCAGGGCTGATGACAGAATCCGAAAATAAAGGCATCATCAGCCGTGACACCATCCTCTGGGCCAGGCCTCATCAAAGACCGGCAGTGCATTAACAGCCACCCCATTAAATAATGGTACGGCAGTTCCACGCGCTCAAAATTCATCACCGTATCACGGGCGATAACCTTGGACGAAAAGGTGCGAAGGCCGTGGTGTATGCTGCACACCATAGCCGGAAGAAGGGCCAGTCTGACCCCAAAAATGAGTTTTACAGCAGGAAGGATGAAGTGGAGACTAAGCCTCTCAATGGAGCCCGCCCCTCCTGAGACTACGCAGTTCCGTAGCCATACCATCAGAAATCCTGCAAGAACCGCCTTCTTCGACAGCTGCTGAGTACAATGATAAAAATAAATAAAGGTGTCGGATCGACCCCGAAATGTGTCGCTCGTAGACCCCGATCTCTTGGCGGACGATACTAGGGTTTGCACCTCTTCCTGGGTTTGAGGATCTCGGGAAGAAACCCGTCCTGAGGCGCCCAGCGTGAAAAGGTATGAGACCCAGGTCGTAGTGTGAGGAATCGTCCCTTCTGAGCTACCATCCTTCTTGATGGCCGTTTGGTGGCAAGGACTATGGTGACATATCAATTCTCGATATACGGCAACAAAACTCGGGAACTTCTGATCTAAACCCTCGAGCTCTTCACTCGTAGGGGTGTATACTTCGAAGACTTCTGTGCCCCAGGGCAGCTTAGAGATAACGTGCATCTCGTGAAGAGCAAGCCCTAACTCCCCGGCAGGCACGAAGAAATTTCCCGTCTGTCAGTTGTACATCTCCAAGAGGGCCACGAACAACGGCTTATTTATGGGTAAGCCATGACTGGTACCCCGAATGGCGTAGAAGAGTCCGATCTCACGCAGGGTAACCTCGTACTTCCGCAAAATCTATGAAGTCAAATTGGCCCACGTAGGGATAGGGTTTATCCAGTTCGGCAGTGCCAATCGGCCGACAGGATAGGACCCCTTCTGCGCAAGCTGGTTTATGAAGGTGTCAGCTTGAGAGAAAGTGAAGTTGGGGCCCGGTATATTTATGAAGGAACCCGAGGCCAATCCCGTCACGCACCGACTGGTCGGTTCCTTTCCTGCATACGCAGATCTCAACTGGCCGTTGTAATGGATGTCCCCCACAAAGATCCCTGACCTGCTTGGAGTCAGGGACTCCACCATCCTCCTCTCCAACGGTAACATGTTGAACCATGATAGGAGAAAATGGCGCTCCATCGTAGGGATGTGGATCTCCACCCCATCAAGAGTAAAATCCCAGCTCTCGGATACCTCAAGCACTAGGGTATTCTTTATAGACAAAGCATCCCCAAAGAGGAACGCCGGCTTCAGATATTTCACATCAAATTGCCCTGAGTTTATTATGGCGCAGAGAAAGTAGAAAGGCTGTTTCTTGGTGGCAGTCAACCTCTGCGAAGGATCTTTCGGAAGCTGCTTCGTCATATGCTCGACTATATAGTCATATCGATAGCCCATAGCAAATTGGGCCTGACCCACCAGAAGTTCCTCCGCTGCATTAACTGGCAGATTCTCTAAAAATAGACAAAAGAAACAAGTTAAAAGAGGGGCTTTTGGCTTATGTGGCCCGACCTACAAAAGAACTTATACGGTTCTATTGTTGAACATGAGCTTATGTGGCATTAATTAGTGTAAGCTTATGCGGCTCTGTTTCGTGTACGCTTATGCAATTATGCTTAACGAGGCGTTATGCGGCTCAAATCAGAAGAGCGTTATGCGATTCTATTCAGAGGAGCTTATGCGGTTCGGTTTTTGCACAACCCTATGCGGATGAATCCAGGGGGGCTCTATGCTGTTTGGTTCAAAAGAGCCCATGCGGCTCTGATAGACAGGTCATTATACGGTTCAGTTTATGAAGTGTTCATGCAGCCCATTAAGACAACTCCTATGCGGCTCGGACATGGGGTATACCCCCATACGGCTCGGTTATGGGACATGTATGCGGCCCATACAATTTGAACAGTTTACATTAAAGGCCTGTACATAAAGTATGCAACAGAGCCGACTTTTGTTAGGGTTTCGAAGCATATGACTTGCCCAAATCCATACCCTTAACGGCAGGATGAACATCGAAATGAGCTTTGGGGGCCGCAGCCGACGTCGAGGCCACGCCCTTACCTTTCGCCGCAGCCTTCGCCGCAACCTTGGAGGACTTGGGAGCCATTGCTGATGATCAGAGAAGGAAGACAAAGACAAGAAAGCTAGGGCAAGAACAGAAAGTAAAGATGTCTTTTTTCTAAACACGCTGCTATTTATAGGCGGAGCCCATAGACCGACGCAACGATCCATGTACAGTGTAACCGACTCTTCGGTTATCAAGGCGATCCGACTATTCAAGGCTAAACTCTTGGGATCCTGCCCCAAAAAGCGGCTTTAAATCTGACAGCAAAATCAAAGGCAATCAATGCAAAGATTTACACACGTGGCATGAAGACGTGGCAAGGAGCCTATGCGGCCAGACAGCCCATGCGGCTCAGATGGCCATGCGGCTGAGGAGGCCATGCGGCTGAGACATCCATGCGGCCAGAACATCCTATGCGGCCCGAAGATTTTTTATATGGCCATGCTTCTTATTCAAAGTATTTTAATTTTACAAATTGAAAACTTTAAAGGAGGTCTTGTAGAAGCATGGAAAAGAATAAAGAAAGGCCTATGCGACTCTGACAGAAAGATCCCCATGCGGCTCAGGATCCCCATGCGGCTCAGGAGTCCATGCGGCTCAAGGGTCCATGCGGCTCGGATAGTTCTATGCGGCCCAGAAAGAAGCCACGTGGCCTTCAACAGTTCTTCTCTACATTCAGTTGTATTTAATGCCTTGACGGCTGCTCTGACAAATGACAGCTACGACAGCTCTGACATAAAGATGTAATAATGACTGACATGATGGCGTATTCCTAGGAAAGAGGAGAAAATCTCCTTACAGCTAGCAAAATCCAACAAGTCCCGAGGCCACTCCATACGGCTGCTGCATTTATGCGGCCGCCCACTTCATGCGGCTGCCTATCCCCATGCGGTTGCCCATCCTCATACGGCTGCTCATCCACATGCGGCTGCCTATCCCCATGTGGCTGTCTATCCCCATACGGCTGCCCATCCTCATGCGGCTGCATGCTTCATACGGCTGAGAGGACCACCTATATGCTGCTATGCCAGGACGGTCCAGTTGAGACATGTGGCGCTCTTCGTGACAATTGAGACATGTGGCAGTCTTATCTACCCTGGAATTATGGGTGCTAACAAATCCTAACAAAAGCAAATTTGTTGCGATCGTCATAATTGTCTAGATCAAATCAAATCAAGCAAATTAGACACGTGGCAGGCTATCGCAAATCACAAATATTCATGATAATCAACATTTATTGCCCACAGAGATTTGATGCAATCCACATTAATTATCTAGATTTGCTACAATCAAAATTAATGGCCCAGATTAATTGATCCTTAACCGCCGACTTCTCAAGGAGGCAATCATTTGTAAACCCTAATGATCGCATCCCACTCCTATAAATAGCAAGGTGCCATTATCTTGCAAGTGAGCGGAGAAAAGAGAGAGAGCACTACAGAGACAGCCAGAGATCTAGCAACCGAAGGCGCAAGGGAGTCTCTCCACACATCCAAGAGCATTTCTTCACCAGAGCCAAGGCTACGTTCGATCGTCCAAGGAGTAAGGCAGAGCTGCCGTCACTTTTTCGAGCCTCTACCGTCACGCCCCAGAAAAACTAAACAATTGTACATAGATTGCTGTACCTAGGTTTTCGTCCCTAGGTTTTCTTTATACGAGCGAGTTTGTATTGTGAAGTAAAAGTCCAGTCCTCCGATATAATTGTTCTATTCTTTTATAATCAATGGCAAACACTGAGTACCTCCCGTTGATGCTACAGCAGCAGCCCGATAACCTACAACCTCTGGTGGACGATATGATCGGGCCACCGCCAGCAAATTTTTTGTTGCCTCTAGCTGAGTGCCAACGATGAAACTAGTCTCCCTGTCATATTCAGGGAACACAGTATTCATGGCGCAATACAGCTTAACAACCGAATACAATATCTGCGGTCGAGGGTTGTGAACTGGCGTAGTAAAACAAACTCCAGTGCATCCGGCGTTGTAATATTGCCAACCCCGGCCTCCATCTAGTAAACTCCCGACAAACCCCAGACTATTACTGGGGTTTCTTAACATTAGCTGGGTGTAACCAAACAGACGTGCAAACCGGCTTGGCAAATACGGCTCCAGATAACACTTATTCTTGTTGCGTTAGACCAAATGGGAAGGCTGAATACTCTGCAACCAGCGAAACCCCCATGTCGGCAGGGCGATCGCATCCTCATCAGAGTCTTCCAACTCTTGGTCAGCCTCGAAATCTATTAAGACGGGATTGACCTTGGTGATCTCCCACCCGTGAAGATAAGACAAAACCCTCCTACAGACAGGAACACCGGTGTGCAGCCACTTCCTCTTATAGAAGCGACAGATAAAGGCATCACCTACAACATGATCATCTTTAGGGCCCGGCCTCATCACATTTGGGTGATACAGAATCAACCATCCCATCAGATAATGGAACGATAGCTCAGTTCGGGGAAAGTTGTCTTTCTTATCCCTCTCATGGACCACATCGTCAGCAAAATCTGTCAAACCCCGCAGCAGGTTACACACCATCGCGGGAAGGAGAGCCAGAGGGCGAAAAAAACCAGTTTTACTGCTGGCAAAATGAGGTTCTTGCTTACTCTCTCTATAGATCCAGATCCGCCTGAGAACACATAGTCCCAGAGATATATCATCAAGTATGTAGTCAACACTGCCTTGGAAGACATCCGGTGCACGTAATGCCAGAAACAACTGTATACATTATCACCACTCTCATTTGAACGAGGAGTCTTCTCACCTAGTTGGCTCATTTCGGAGGTTACCTCCACGTGATTCAGTCCCTGCGGAGTCACAAACCGAATCTTGGAAGGGTCCGTCAGGTCCTGCTTGAAGACATAATCCCTCTAAGTAGTCACATGGGGCTGTGACCCACCCTTATCCTTCCGTTGCATCAGATAATGAGGGCTCGCCACCTCCTTGAAAATAGCCATCATCTCTGGGTCCTTGTCTTCCAGGACATGTATCTCTTTATTTGTCGGAAAATATTCCTTATACGGCTCCGAGCCCCATGGAAGCTTGGACACCTCATACATCTCATGGAGGGCCAGTCCCAACTCCCCCACTAGAGTAAAGAAAGTGCCAGTCTGGGTGTTGAACATTTCCAGGAGAGCAAGAAACATAGGCCCGATTAAGGTTGACACCTTCTTGGGTGGCACGAAGAGCGGTGGTCAGCCCAATCACTTGGAGCTCATTCTTGAACTTTGACAAAACCCAAAGGGTGAGCTCGTCCCACTTCGACACGTGGTGACACCAGCCCTCAACCCAAAAACCTCCTATCAGATATATAACCTTCGATGTTAGCATCCGACTTGCAAAGGTCGAAGCACCAAAGGCGAAGGTATCAGGAGGAACATCACTATAAAGGCTCCCAGGGCACAAAGTTCGACAATGGTACGAGGTCCCGGCTCGCGAGGTAGCCAAGGTATCCCTTTGATTCGAAGTAACATCAATACAAAGGGTACCCCCCACTGCCCCTCCTTGAGAAGGCGTAAGTTCCCATGGCATCCTCCTCTTGGAAGCCAAACGGTAGAAAGCCATCAGTGGCAATTGATGCTCAAACTGCCGTATGTACAGGGCCACGTCCCTCGCCGTGAAGAACCAGTCTTCCTTGATCTTCAGTATCTTGCCTCAGTGGAGGTCAAGCGGTCACCAAACAGAAAGGCAGGCTTCAAGAAAGTCATATTCTCGGATTCAACAGATTTTAGTTTACTGCTCTCCATCATACTTTGGAGAAAAATAGGCGAATGATCCCGGATATGCAACATTCTCTCGGAAGGCTGATTCAGCATGATAACAGCCTTCGCTCGGTTAATAACCTCCTCGTTGAAGTCAACCCCATTTGGCAAAGAGAAGTATCCAGAAGGACTTCGTTTAGCAAGGGGTAGTCGTCGACACTGACACAGCAAAAACAAAAGTCAGGCAGTAAGGAAAAATTTAGAGGCTTTAAAAAGACAAAGCATTTGGGGCACATCAGCAGCCTGGTGCATCATCAGGGCATAAGCCCATGCGCGTCAGCAGTGAAGCTTCGGCGCATAATTAGGGCCTAAACCCATGCGCATCAGCAGTGAAGCTTCAGCGCATAATCAGGGCCTAAACCCTTGTGCGTCAGCAGTGAAGCTTCGACGCATAATCAGGGCCCAAGCCCATGTGCGTCAACAGTGAAGCTTCGGCACATAATCACGGCCCATGCCCATGCGCGTCAGCAGTGAAGCTTTGGCGCATAATCAGGACCTAAGCCCATACGCGTCAGCAGTGAAGCCTCAGCACATAATCTGGGCCTAAGTCCATGTGCGTCAGCAATAAAGCCTTGATGCATAATCAGGGCCTAAACCCATATACGTTAGCAGAATAGCCTCAGCACATCATCAGGACAAAAGTCTATATGTGTCAGCAACAAGGAGTTAGGGCACAACAACAGGAAACAACTCATCCGTGTGCCCCAAACTCCTCTAAAATGTTGGAAACCACAAAGACAGAGAACACCCACCCGTCATCGCTGGCCGAACGTCGGCGGGAGTCACAGTGACGACGGAAGCGTCCTCCTCGTCAAACTCCATCGGCTTCTTACCCCGGCCTTATCCTCTGCCAGCGCCACTACGTAGGGTTTTGGGAGCCAGCTCTTAAAAGAAGTTAGGATTTTTTTGTAGAAGCATGGAAAAGAATAAAGAAAGACCTATGCGGCTCCAACAGAAGGATCCCTATACGGCTCAGGATCCGCATGCGGCTCAGAAGTCCATGCGGCTCAGGGGTCCATGCGGCTCGGATAGATCCATGCGGCTCAGAAAGAAGCCACGTGGCCTTCAAACAGTTCTTCTCTACATTCGGCGGTATTTAATGCCCTGACGGCTGCTCTGACAAAAAATAGCCATGACAGCTCTGACATAAAGACGCAATAAGGACTGATATGATGGCGTGTTCATGGAAAAGAGAAGAAAATCTCCTTACGGCTGGCAAATTCCAACAAGTCCCGAGGCCACTCCATGCGGCCACTCACTTCATGCGGCCGCCAACTTCATGCGGCTGCCCATCTGCATGCGGCTGTCTATCCTTATGCGGCTGCCCCTCTGCATGCGGCTGTCTATCTCCATGCGGCTGCACATCTGCATGCGGCTGCCTATCCCCATGCGGCTGCCCCTCTGCATGCGGTTGCCTATCCCCATGCGGCTGCCCCTCCCTATGCGGCTGCCCATCCACGTGCGGCTGCAGGTTTCATACGGCTGAGAGGACCCCCCCATATACGGCTCGGCCAGGACGATCCAATTGAGATACGTGGTGCTCTTCACTACAATTGAGATACATGGCAGTCCTATCTTCCCTGGAATTATGGGTTCTAACAAATCCTAACAAAATTAGATTTGTTGCAATCGTCATAATTGCCCTGATCAAATCAAATCAAGCAAATTGGACACGTAGCAGGCTATCACAAATCATGAAGATTCATAGCAATCAATATTTATTGCCCACAGAGATTTGATACAATCTACATTAATTACCTAGATTTGCTACAATCAGAATGAATGGCCCAGATTAATTGATCCTTAACCGCCGAATTCTGAAGGAGGCAATCATTTCTAAACCCTAATGATCACACCCCCACCTCTATAAATAGCAAGATGCCATTCCCTTGCAAACTCTGGAGAATTCAGGAGCGGAGAGCAGAGAAGAGAGAGAGAGAGAGAGCACTACAAAGACATCCAGAGATCCAGCAACCGATGGCGCAAGGGAGTCTCCCCACACGTCCAAGAGCATTTTTTCACCAGAGCCAAGGCTGCATCCGATCGTCCAAGGAGTAAGGCAGAGCTGCCGTCGCTTTCCCGAGCCTCTACCGTCACCCCAAAGAAAAACTAAACAATTGTACTTAGATTACTGTACCTAGGTTTTCGTCCCTAGGCTTTTTTTGTATGAGCGAGTTTGTATTGTAAAGTAAAAGTCCAGTCCTCCGATATAATTGTTCTGTTCTTTTATAATTCATGGCAAACAGGATGGCAACTCTGCTGGGGACAAACTTTTCTACGGCTGAGAAGTTGGTGACGCAATCGGATGCAGCCAAACTTGGCTCCATACAACAGAAGATAGTCGTCCGCTTCGACCAACAGGCATTTGAAGAAATGCTCTCCGACGGGAGCGCTGGCCTGGTCCAGAAGCGAACCCACACGAAGAAAGCTCGCAGAGAGTGGAGGCCAAAATCATTTGCTCCTCCCCAAGCTCTGGTCGGAGTACTCTCTGCTGCCCAAGACAGCGAAGGCAACTCTCATGCGGCTCCACCTTAAGCCATAGAGGACTCTGCTGTCCCCAAGTTCGGCAGAGGAAAGCACTACGATGCTAGACTTGTAGGGACAAAGAGTGATTCTATGTGCTCCAGGAAGAAGCCGAACAAAGGTACTAGCCGCAGACTGAACACTCATGCGGCCAAGATTGCCAGCCGTACGCATGATGTCCTTACGGCTGAAACTGCCAGCCGAATGCAGAATACCCATGCGGCTAAGATTTCCAGCCGTATGGAGAAGACTTATGCGGCCGAGATTTCCAGCCGCATGAAGAAAGCCCATGCGGCTACGCTTGCCAGCCGCATGAAGGCTGTTGATTCCAGCCGCATGCTGTCTGCTCCACGTGGCTCAGTCTTCGATCGCCTCTCTTATGGTCCTGATCTCTCATGCTTCCTAGAAAATATATCTGACTCTCTACAGCACCACTTAGACTCTTCCTACTATGTGCCCTCACGTACTAGAGTGAAGAAGTCTAGGGCAGTACGAGCTTGGCGAGCTCAGTTCGCTGTCCTGATCCCTGACCATCCGAGCGCTCCACATACTGTTATACGGGCCTCTGATAGGAAGTTGTACAGAACCACTCGAGTCCAGCCCTCGACGGCAAACGGACAGAGTGGTTCCCAAAAGTCTCCCAAAACCCAGGGAGCAAACATGGACGTTCCAGACCCATCTGACTTGCGTGAGGTTATCCTCCACAAGCGTTAGGAAAGAGAAGAGGCCTCGGCGTGCAAAGAGTCCTCCTACGGACGTCACTGCACCCAAGTCATCGTCAACTGCTGTTGTAACAATGCGACGGTACGAGAAGACCGGCAGTCCATCTTCCAAAGATTACAACAGTCGAGCTCAGAAGATGAGGCACCTCCTGTTGTCTCCTGCAACTCTACTCAGAAAATCCCCGACGATGGGATAGGGAAGAAGATAAATGTTTCCAGTCCGAAGATTTCAACCACTGTAACAAAGAAATTGTCGTTTAAATGGTTGTCCACCACCAGAGTTTTCCAAGGTACCCGTTCAAAGACGAAATCTGCTACAATGGGAGATTTATCATCTACCTCGCTGGGGGTCGCTGGAACTGGGGGTAGCACCCCTCAGAACATCCACGACAATCCGATGTTCCAAGAAGACAAGCCCGGGGAAACAACTCTCCCGTCAGATACAGCAGGTGCCGACGTCTCCGAGAACGTCCACGACTCTCAAAATGAAGCAAGCTCTGAAGCTGGGGGTACTATTCTTTCTGAGTCCGAACCAGAGGAGAACATTCCCACATACCCCGATGACTTCTCAGTACATGAGTATGATTCGGAGGGCACGTCATCCACCGTCCCTTCCACCTCTACTCACGTGAGGATGACATTCATGACAAACGACGAACAAGATGGTCCCAGTGATCGCCAACACATCAATACTCTGGAGGCCATACTGCGCACTTTGGTCAAATCGGTGGACGAGATCAAAGCGGCTCTTCCTACTCTGCAAGGAGGGACGCCTGGCCAAACAAACTTGGATCCCACGGTCAATGCGGACTAGAACTCAGTGACACCAAACCTGGGCAATAATCCTCCTGAAATGACGACACCCACCGCTGCGGATGAGGCCAGGGAAGCAAGGAGAGAGGTCCAGGAGCTCCGAGCTATGTTCCACGCCCGAGAAAACTGCCAAGACCTCAGGATCCGATAACCGTATCCCGCTGCGTGGAGAGATGTTCCCTTCCCACCAAAGTATAAACCATTCCATATCAATCCCTATGATGGGAAGACCTTCGCAAGTCGGTACATCACTTACTACGAGGTCACCACCGACCATCTGTTCCATGACGATGCCATCCTTACACGGTTATTCATCGGGGCATTGGAAGGGGTCGCCTTCGATTGGTACCGTAACCTGCCAGACAACTGCATCCACTCCTTCGCCAGCTTCAAGTGCATGTTCTTAGAGAGGTTCTACGAAGTAGGAATGGACATCACAATGTTCACCCTCATGGATGTCGTTCAAGGGGAGAAGGAGCTGACGAGGAACTATATTGAGCGGTTTCGCCAAACTGCAATGAAGTTGCCATATGGTAATCCGGATTCCTCCTTAATTGAAATTTGCCAAAAGAGACAGCTCCTAACAATCAGCCTCTGGATGGGCGAAAGTTAATTTAAGGACAGAAAGACATTTATCATCAGTTCCATTAGTGCCGAGGATAGGTTGAAGAAGGCTCGCCAACTGGGATTGCACATCTCGGAGGGAGAGGACAAGGGCAAGTGCCCTAATACCAATAACAACAATGGTGGTAACTCCTCCAACAATCGGGACAACAAGGGCAAGCAGGCTATGGTGGCCGACACAGCCCAGGTGCCTGAGTCAAAACCGGTAGACAAGCAATGGCCGCAAATGACCTACTCCTTCGAAGACGGCCATGTCAAGCCCATCTTGGACATACTCATACAAGGGGATAGAATTCAGCTCCCTCCACCAAGACGGGAACCTCGGCCAGCAGAAATGGAAAGCCCAAACTACTATCATTACCATCACTACGTCCACCATGCTACACACGACTGCTACCAACTAAAGCGATACATCCAACATCTCATCGATTCGAAGGCTCTGGCAATTGATTTCGAAGAGGTGACCGTGGCAGCCAACATGGTGTCCGTACAGTTTGACAGCTTCCGTCTGACTCAAGACGGCGTGGTACCCATCCCGCGGGCGACAATGGAGATTGCTAATCTTCTACCCCCTCGAGATCAGGCTACTGGTCTAGTACCCCTTACCACGTCACGAGGGGAAGTCATGTGGGTCCATCCTGACTTGGTACTTGAATAGACTCAGTCCGCACCACTCCCTATTGGCAGAAAGAAGGGTGGAAAGGTCAGATCCTGCCGTACAATCTCAGCAGATGTCGAGGAAGCCGCAGCTGTCGTTACTCGGTCTGGTGCTCAATCCCAACCTACACCAGATAACTCGACTGAAGAACATCAGCCGGCTACTGCTGACGCTCCGGGACCTTCTCAACCTCGACGACCGACAAGCCTACGCCGAAAGAGACTCGCTTTGACAAATCCCTACGAAAAGAGGCACCTCATGGGCTGGAAAGGCCCTACAACATTGACATCCTGGCACAATTGGCCAACACACCGGCCAAATTATCATTATACGAGCTCCTGAGACTCTCTAAAGATGTTCGCGCGGATTTGAGTGATGCACTCCAGAATGCCGACGCATATCTAGCTCAGGTCAACCTCACGGGAGAGAGCCCGCCTGTAAATCTCCAAGACAGCGCTTGCACGAAAGCGATGCCCAACCTTGTCTTCACTCCACAGGATATGCTCATCAAAACCAACCTGTACGATCATCCGTTATATTACACTGGATACATCGGCGACGTAAAGGTAGATCGGATGCACATTGATCCTGGTTCTTCCTTAAGCATCATCCCGAAGGGGTTGTTACATCATCTCCGCATTCCTATGCATCGTCTGACGCCAACAAGCACCGCCATCAGCGGTTTCAATTCGGGCATGAGCTACCCGATTGGAAAGATTCGCTTGAAGTGCCAAATCGGCGATCTTCAGTCAGAAGTAACCTCTTACGTCATAGATGCGGACACTTCCTGCAATATCCTCTTGGGGCACCCTTGGATACACGATTACATGATCGTGCCTTCCACGCTGCACCAGTGCTTCAAATATGTCGATAAATACGGCTTCGTGAGGACAGAATTTGCCGACATCGATCCCTTCAAAAGGGTCGAATCCTACTACTCAGACTCCTGCTTATACGAAAAGTCGAAGAGGTACCTTGGTGAAGGAGATGTACAAACTCGTACTGAGACGGCCACAGGATCAGAAGAACCTCTGACAATCCATCTCCAAGCTCGTAAACCTGGCAAGACCGCACCCCTTATGGCCGCTCAGCATAAGGACGCAATCAGCCTATCGGCACAAGAAGGGCAAATGATAATCCGGCTGCCAAGGTCCGGCCAAGCGCCAAGACCCACAATGGAGACACTGACAATCAGACTGCCTAGAGTCGGCCAGCCACAAACGGAGAAGCTCAATCCCTCCGACAAGCTAATGACGATACGTCTTCCCAAAAAGAATCGTCAGCCCGATACAAAGTCTGGGTCTTCTAGCGAGCCAACCACTCTCCGTCCAGCATCGAGTACCAAACTGGGGGTCGCTAGTTTGCCAACGACTCTACGTTCTGCTCCACTAGCGGAACCCCTCATGATCAAGTTGCCCAAGTCATTCTCTCAGTCTTCATTTATACAGGGGTGGCCGAAGAAGAACCAGAACTGGCCAAGTATGTGGCTGCTCATACCGATGTTCCATCCATAGATGATGTAATCCCGCTAGAAAAGATACCTTACTTTATCAATAAAGGGCTATCTTTGAACTACATCGAGCTTAATAAGCTTTGTACAATATATACTATGGAATATGGTATAGGCACTCACCTATATACACAGGTAACAAATGTTTACATCGCAAATCAACTTACTCCCGTGGAAGACGCTTACCGCATAATCGAGAGAGGGGACCATCCAATCATCTTCGGTCGGAAGAATAATCCATAGCCCTTCACCATAGAAGAAGTCGATCTCGAATAGGACGCTGGGAGACTGCCTCTCTATCTATATAGCCCCCAATCCAAATACCTCATACAAAAACATGGGTATGATCTGGAGACTACGCCAGGTTTGAAGTACGGTACTGGTCAACGATTACCTTTAAAGTTGTCGGTCCCGACTGGCAAACCACATGACTACTACAACAAGACCCGATACGGACTGGGATATGTTACGCCCACAACGACCCCTGAAAGCTCAGATGAGGAATGTGACTGGCATTCACACTCAACCGGATCACCAACTTCTGATTCAGATATCAGCATCGGGGATGTATTCAGGCAGGTCCTGTCGGTCAATATGGCACTCGCCGATGCTTATGAAGAAGGTACAGACTTTTCTGAACTCCTCGAATTAGAACCGTGGGCCAAATAGCTGGATGCGCAATGGGAGAAGCGGTTTGAACAAAGAGAGCCCCTACTAAAGATGAGGTCATGCAAGTGGATCTCGGCAGCGACTCTTCTCCAAAACCAATCTTCGTTAGTAAAAGCCTGACAGACGAAGAGCGAGAATCGCTACTAGAACTCGTCAAAGAATATATCGATGTGTTCGCCTGGAACTATGAAGACATGCCAGGACTAAACCCCGATGTTGCTCTTCACAAGCTCAACATTTAGCCAGATGCAAAGCCAGTCAAACAACAGCAACGACGCTTCCGTCCAGACATCATGGATGCGATCAAAACCGAAGTCAACAAACTGATAGCCAGCGGCTTCATTCGTGAGAAACAATATCTGGACTGGGTCGCCAACATAGTACCGGTCCTCAAGAAGAATGAGAAGATTCAAATCTGCATCAACTTCCGTAATCTGAACGAGGCGTGTCCCAAAGATGAGTTCCTCCTCCCTATCACAGACATCATGATTGAAAACACCTGCGGCTTCGAACGTATGTTGTTCATGGATGGTTTCTCGGGGTACAACCAAATTAAGATGTCTTCCGACGATGAAAAGCATACATCATTCCGAACACCAATAGGCACATTCTGCTACACAGTCATGCCTTTCGGTTTAAAGAACGCTGGCACCACCTATTAGAGAGCTATGAGCATTATCTTTAGAGACCACT
This sequence comes from Iris pallida, assembly GCA_029216955.1. Taxonomy (NCBI): domain Eukaryota; kingdom Viridiplantae; phylum Streptophyta; class Magnoliopsida; order Asparagales; family Iridaceae; genus Iris; species Iris pallida. The sequence goes on from JANAVB010033017.1 coordinate 2,724,445, forward strand.
TGCGCAAAAAAGTGGAATGCTATGTTGACGACATCGCCGTCAAAAGCCGCTCTAAGGAAGATCATCTGCATGATCTAAGGACAGTGTTCGACCTAATACGAGCGCACAATTTGAAAATGAATCCCACAAAATCCTTCTTGGGCGTATCTAGCAGAAAGTTCTTGGGTTTCATCATCACCTTCCCGGGTATCCACATAGATCCTGAGAAGACGAAGGCAATCATGGAGATGAGTCCTCCGAGAAATCTCCGAGAACTCTGAGGCCTCTAAGGGAGGTTAGCTTACATCAGGAGGTTCATTACCAACCTCTCCGTGCGATGTCAGCCATTCACCTATCTCATGAAGAAGGACATCTTATTTGTATGGGATGAAGAATGCCAGCGTGCCTTCGACAGCATCAAAGAATATTTGTCGAACCCTCCAGTCCTGGTGGCCCCGGTTGCTGGAAAACCATTCCTGCTCTATGTACGAGCAATGGAGCATTCCTTCAGCGCTCTGCTAGCACAAAACAATGATGCAGGCCATGAGCAAGCTATATATTATCTCAGTCGAATGATGATTGGGCCAGAGCACCGATGTACCGCCGTGGAGAAGGAATGCCTCGCCCTGGTGTTCGCCATTCAAAAGACGCGATACTATGTCACGGGGCAAACCATACATGTGATATCACGGGTCAACCCCCTCAGGGTCCTCATGACAAAACTAAGGGCACTCAGCTCTCGCCTCGCTACATGGGCAATATTACTGTCCCCCTACCATATGATCTTCGTCCCGCAAAAGGATGTTAAAGGTCAAGCTCTAGCAGACTTTCTAGCAGCCCACCCAGGCTCAGAGTCGGCCAGAATATATGAAGAAATCCCAGATGAGGTCGCCGACTCGCAAGCGGCCTCTCACGATGATATATGGCGAATGTTCTTCGACGGTACTTCAAGGACAGGACCCAAGGGCAACATCGTCGTCGGAGTCGGGGTAGTGTTGATTTCTCCTTCCGGATTGGTGATCAATCGAGCTTACTCCCTCACGGAACCTTGCTCTAACAATGTGGCCGAGTACAATGCTTTAGTCATCGGCCTCCAACTTGCAAGAGAGCTGGGCATAGAATATCTTGAAGCATACGATGATTCACAGTTAATCGTCAATCAGATCCGAGGTTCGTACGAAGTCCGCCATGAAGACATGATCCCCTATCACCAAATAGCGATCAACATCATCTCGTCATTTGAGGGGTTCTTCATCGAACACGTTCCCAGACTCCAAAATATCGAAGCCGATACCTTAGCAGGCCTTGCCGCTTCCCTAGCAGTGCCGAACCATATTCATTAATCGATAGATGTGACATGCCATGAACTGGTCTGTCCTACGAACAACATTCAAATCATGGCTAGTTATTCTGCTCAGACGATCGACGAAGCACCAGACTGGAGACAACCATTCATTGACTTCGTAGTCTACGACATTCTGCCGGAGGACCCAAAGGAAGCCACCTCTATCAGAAGGCGTTCTCTCAGATTCTTCTACGATATAGAGACGAAAATGCTGTATCACCGATCTTACGATGGATTATTGCTTCGATGTCTGTCAAACGCAGAAGCCAAAGAAGCCATATGTGAAGCCCATGACGGTGTCTGCGGGGTCCATCAGCCTGGCCCAAAATTGCAAGACTGTCTTCGCTGAATGGGCTACTACTGGCCCACGATGGTAGCAGATGCGATAGACTATACAAGAAAGTGCAAAGCCTGCCAAGTCCATGCGGACTTCATCCACCAGCCATCCGAATTTCTACATCCGACAGTGGCGTCCTGGCCATTCGAAGCATGGAGAATGGATATCATAGGTCCGATCACTCCATCTTCCTTTCGAGGACATCATTTCATTCTCGTAATCACGTATTACTTCTCCAAATGGGCGAAAGCTGTTTCGCTTGCAGAAGTGAAGACTTCAAACATGATCAGCTTCCTCAAGCATCACATCATCTATCGCTTTGGACTAGCCCGAAGGACCATCCATGATAATGGTCTACAGTTTGCAAGCCACGACTTCTGTCGGTTCTGCGATAAGCATCGAATTCAGAATATTACTTCGATGCCATACAATCCGGCAGCGAATGGGTTGGCAAAAGTATTCAATAAAATAATCATCAAACTTCTCAAAAAGTTCGTATCATCCAACAAACACGACTGGAACGAGAAGCTTGGTGAATGCTTATGGGCGTACCGTACTATAGTATGAACAGCCACAGGGAACACACCATTCTCCCTGGTGTACAGGAGTGAGGCAGTTCTCCCATTGGAGACTCAAATACCCTCGCTTTGCGTCGCTCTTACTTACCAATTGACGACGGACGATAACTACCGTCGCCGACTATAAGAGTTGGAGGCCTTAGATGAAAAGTGCTTCTTGGCTCAGCAATGAATCGAGCTATACCATGCACGCATCTCCGGAGCCTTCAACAAGAAGGTTAAAATCAGAACATTCCAAGTAGACGATCTCGTTCTGGCAGTTCGGAGGCCGATGGTTATGACTCACAAAACTGCCGACAAATTCCAGCCAAAGTGGGAAGGGCCATTCATCATTGAGGCTGTATTCTCCAATGGTGCTTACCACTTCGCTAAACAAAATGGCGACTTGCTCATGTTGCCCGTCAACGGCAAGTTCCTGAAGAAATATTATGTCTAAATGACATTATCTAAATATCCCAGAGTGTTGAGTTATGTACCCTCCGGTACCGCTGAACTCACATTCTCTAAATCCTAGATTATTGAGTTATGTACCCGCCGGTACCGATGAACTCGCATTCACAAAATTCTAGATTGCTGAGTTATGTACCCTCCGGTACCGCTGAACTCACATTCTCCAAATCCCAGATTATTGGGTTATGTATCCGCCGGTACCGCTGAACTCGCATTCACAAAATTCCAGATTATTGAGTTATGTACCCGCCGGTACCGCTGAACTCACATTCACAAAATCTCAGATTATTGAGTTTTGTACCTGCCGGTATCGCTGAACTCACATTCTCCAAATCCCAGAGTATTGAGTTATGTACCCACCGGTATCGCTGAACTCACATTCACAAAATCCCAAAGTATTGAGTTATGTACCCGCCGGTACCGCTGAACTCGTATTCATAAAATCTCAGATCGCTGAGTTATGTACCCTCCAGTACCGCTGAACTCACATTCTCCAAATTCCAGATTGCTGAGTTATGTACCCTCCAGTACCACTGAACTCACATTCTTCCTCCAAATATCCTAGATTGCTAAGTTATGTACCTGCAGGTGCCTCTGAACTTACATTCCGGTCACTCTTTTAGATAGTAAGTCATGTATGACCATACCTCTGAACTTATTCTTCTGAAAGGGCTCCTCCCTCATGATCCACTACCCGCACTCTCACTGCACAAAAAGGGTAACAGATCCATAAATTCCCAAAACGACCACGTCGATGTTACCTCTGAGTCGTCTCACTTCCGCCAAAAATAAATCACCCCTCTACATAGAACTTCCATGTCCTCATTACCTCTGAGTCGTTCTTTGTACCCCTTCATGGAGCCCACTCCTACCATGTCCTCCTTACCTCTGAGCGGGAAGGCTCCATCGAAGAAACCCTCATGCTTGCCATGTCCTCATTACCTCTGAGTAAGTATGTTGGTTTATCTCTCAACTTATTATTCGTATCCAGAATCAGGATATGCCAAGGATAATAGGTACACAAAAAGTCTCTCATTGGAGCAACTACTACAAAACAAAGGATAGAGCGAATGTATCCCAGTCATTCAAAGGCGGTGACATTCACATGACTACATCTCACGAGCAAGCCAAAAAAGTTCTCTATCATTTCATTCAGACAAAAGGGAAAGAGATTATATCGATGTCCAAAAGAAGCAAGACATAAACCGCAGCTAAAGACAGACAGAAGTATCAAAACAAAGACGGACATTTGTGAGAGCCAACGAATCCTAGTTGCGGGGACGCATATACCAATCCCTCAACCATTTTGCATATGAAGGATGTACTTGAGCAAGATTCTCGTCCGAAATAGGAGGATCAGAACTCCCAGTACTACCGCCGTCAAACTGGGGCTCCTCCTTTACAGCAATGGGCGCCAGCTCTCCTTTCTGTTCCTCCGCTTCTGGTGTTACCTCCTCCTTAACAAGCGATGATTCTTGTTTGAAAGGGGACATCAACTCTTCTTTCACAATAATCTCAGCCTTCGGCAGGATTGCTGTAAGAATCAAAGATAAAAAGAAATAAAGTTAAAAGATGGTCAGAGCCTTATGCAGCACAGTCTAAAAGGGGAGCTCATGCGGCTCGACGCATCACATCCTCAGGCGGCCTAATTTAGACGAGCTTATGAGGGCTTGATTCATAGGGACTCATGCGCATCTGATCGACAAGTCATTATACGATTCGGTTTACTAAGTGCTCATGCGGCCCACTAAGATAACTCCTATGTGGCTCGGACATGGGGTATACCCCCATGCGGTTCGGTTATGGGACATGTATGCAGCCCATACAATTCGAACAGTCTGCATTAAAGGCATATGCATAAAGCATGCAACAGAGCCGTTGTTAGGGTTTTTGAAGTATATGACTTTCCCAAATCCTTACCCTTAACAGCAGAATGAACGTAGGAGTGAGCTTCGGGTGCCGAAGCCGACGTCGAGGCCGCGCCCTTACCCTTCGCTGCAGCCTTCGCCACAACCTTTGAGGACTTGGAAGCCATTGCTGATGATCAGAAAAGAAAGATGAAGACAAAAAAGCTAGGGCAAGAGCAGAAAGTAAAGAAGTCTTCTTTCCAAAAATATGCTGCTATTTATAGACGAAGCCCATAGACCGACGCATCGATCTATATGCAATGAACCGACTCTTCGGTTATCAAGGCGATCCGACTATTCAAGGCTAAACTCTTGGGATCCTGCCCCAAAAAGCGGCTTTAAATCTGCCTGCAAATCAAAGGCAATCAATACAAAGATTTGCACACGCGGCATGAAGACGTGGTAAGGAGCCTATGCAGCCAGACAACCTATGCGGCTCAGATGGCCATGCAGCTGAGACATCCATGCGGCCTGAACATCCTATGCAGCCCGAAGAATTTTTACATGGCCATGCTTCTTATTCAAAGTATTTCAATTTTATAAATTAAAAACTTTGAAGGGAGACTTGTAGAAGCATGGAAAAGAATAAAGAAAGACCTATGCGGCTCCAACAGAAGGATCCCCATGCGGCTCAGGATCCCCATGCGACTCAGAAGTCCATGCGGCTCAGGGGTCCATAGGGCTCGGATAGATCCATGCGACTCAGAAAGAAGCCACGTGGCCTTCAAACAGTTCTTCTCTACATTCGGCTGCATTTAATGCCCTGACGGCTGCTCTGACAAAAAACAGCCATGACAGCTCTGACATAAAGACGCAATAATGACTGACATGATGGCGTGTTCATGGGAAAGAGGAGAAAATCTGCTTACGGTTGGCAAAATCCAACAAGTTCCGAGGCCACTCCATGCGGCCGCTCACTTCATGCGGCCGTCCATTTCATGCGGCTGCCCATTTGCATGCGGCTGCCTATCCTCATGCGGCTGCCTCTCTTCATGCGGCTCCCTATCTCCATGCGGCTGCCCATCTGCATGCGGCTGCCTATCCCCATGCGGCTGCCCCTCTGCATGCGGTTGCCTATCCCCATGCGGCTGCCCTTTTCTATGCGGCTGCCCATCTACGTGTGGCTGCAGGTTTCATACGGCTGAGAGGACCCCCATATGCGGCTCGACCAGGACGATCCAGTTGAGACATATGGTGCTCTTCGCTACAATTAAGATACGTGGCAGTCTTATCTTCCCTAGAATTATGGGTGCTAACAAATCCTAACAAAATCAGATTTGTTACAATTGTCGTAATTGTCCTAATCAAATCAAATCAAGCAAATTGGATACGTGGCAGGCTATCACAAATCACGAAGATTCATGGCAATTAACATTTATTGCCCACAGAGATTTGATGTAATCCACATTAATTACCTAGATTTGCTACAATCTGAATGAATGGCCCAGATTAATTGATACTTAACCGTCGACTTCTGAAGGAGGTAATTATTTGCAAACTCTAATGATCACACCCCCACCTCTATAAATAGCAAGGTGTCATTCCCTTGCAAACCCTGGAGAATTCAGGAGAGGAGAGCAGAGAAGAGAGAGAGCACTACAGAGACATCCAGAGATCCAGCAACCGAAGGCGCAAGGGAGTCGCCCCACACGTCCTAGAGCATTTCTTCACCGGAGCCAAGGCTGCATCCGATCGTCCAAGGAGTAAGGCAGAGCTGCCGTCGCTTTCCCGAGCCTCTACCGTCACCCCCCAGAAAAACTAAACAATTGTACTTAGATTGCTGTACCTAGGTTTTCGTCCGTAGGCTTTCTTTGTATGAGCGATTTTGTATTGTAAAGTAAAAGTCCAGTCCTCCGATATTGTCACGCCCCAGTACCGAAATACGGAGACGAACTAGGCCAGCTACACCATATGAGGTACGTAACGTCATACGGCGATCGTGGCTGTCGAGAGACTAGGGGGTACATGCTACAATCAAGTCTCCTATGGTCCCACAGAGTTCTATGTCTCAATCAATCGAATCACATCAGCAAATAAATGAACATTAAAGATAAAGAAGTAAGGCGTCCCTGACGCTTCATCAAAATGATCATGAGAGACTAGCTTTATAATTTAGCTATCTCAGAGAGTCAGGAGTACAAAATTATACACAGCTGCAGTCTGTTTAATTACAATCATGTACTGACACAAAATTTCAAGTAATCCGGCTAACAGGTGCCGGTGGCTAAACGCCGTAAAAGTATAAGCAGGAGTGGTGGAGAAGAAACCCACTCGAGTCCCCGAACTGCCATGCTCCTAGTATGCACCATGGATATCAGGGAGGAAGATAGTGTCCTCTGGCTCTGCTATGAGATCTGGCCAAACAAAACCAGCGGGGTCAGCCCCGAATAGCAAGTACCGCCAAAGGGGCACAAGAGTTAAGATTAAAAACCCAGTTAAACAGAATGATTGATAATAGTAATACTTATGCTACTATTATAGGGTAGCGCAACATCCTCGAACCCATATGGCACCCTTACAACCAAACAAGGACAAAAGGTACCGCATGGAGTCGGGACGTGTCGTACTCTATAACTTTCACATAAGTTAAAAGGTATAAACAATAAAATCTCCTGATCGTGACTTCGGTCGATAGCCTATCGCAGCACAATAACCAACCCAACAATCAAACAAGAACATGGGTTAGATCATGTACCATAATAGACCATATTCCTCAGTCATTCACAAAAGTAGCACTCCACAATCAGAATAAGTCTTCCGTTCATAACTTCGGTCTACAGCCTGTCGTAGTACGATAACCAACCCAACAATCAAACAAGAACATGGGTTGGATCACGTACCATGACAGTCCGCTTCCCTCAGTTATTCACGGAAGGTAATAGAATACAAGCAAGTCGTTTTCACGGCCAATCAAGTCTACGAGTTTCTAGTGGGACGAGGTTATCCTCGCATCATGTTATTAGAAATCCTCAGATCGTATCCTTCCAGCAAGGCTAGCCAACCCAGGGGTTCGCGTAGACAGGTATGATTGAGCACAGGTCCCTCGTAAGGCCACCTTGCTAAAACATATAATATATAGCAGGAATTAATCGGATACAGTCATCCACTCATTGCAGATGACACAGTATCCGTGGAGACCAGCCGGCGCGTCAAGACAATATCTCAAGGCGGCTGGTGTAACACGATCTCGGGATTTTGCCCTCCCCATGCATCTAGTATATTTAGTTGCCTAGTTTAACCCTAGGTGAAATCTGGACTCACATGCTGTGGCCTGCATGATTATCCTCCTAAAATCGTACCTTAGTACGAGTACCCCAAAGAGGATTCATGTCAATCAGTATGTCAACATGTTCTACCCTCCTTAGTGTAATGCATCATAGCAAATACGCCACGTGGAGTTACGAGTCATTTGTCGAGCATGAACAAGAACTGGAACATTCAGGTACATGTATCAGGTAGGAACACTTTGTTCTCCGGGGTCACATAAGTGCTCATATCATGCTCGGGACAAAAAGACGTAAGGATATAAAATAGGCATATAATATATATATATATATAATAGTAATAATAATAATAAGGTAACAATATAGGGCACAAAAGTCCATGCGGCTCAGGGGGAGTGAGTCCATGCGCCCGGGTCAATACTGGTTCATGCGGCTGGAAGTGCAGCTAAGCATGGAATCGTGTCAATAAGGTGCAAAAATATACCTTATTAGTCAAACAAATGCGGATATCGAGATCTGATCTCGTCCTCGCGCTCCCAGGTTGACTCTCCCGGAGAGTGATGGTTCCAAAAAATACGGACAAGGCTTATCGTCCGATTCTTGAGTACCTTCTCTCGCCGGTCTAGAATAGATATAGGTTGTTCCTCGTAAGTTAGGTCGGTACCAACGACTAACTCAGAATGATCGAGGATATGACTCGGATCCGGGACATATCCACGTAACTGGGACACATAAAACACATCATATATGCCAGTTAACGAAGGCGGAAGGGCAAGTCGATAAGCCACATCACCTACCCGAGCGAGAATCTTAAAAGGACCAACGTATCTTGGACTAAGCTTTCCTCGGGTTCCAAATCTGATGATACTCCGAGTAGGCGAAATTCGCAGAAACACTTGGTCGCCAACTCTGAACTCTAGAGGCCTACGATGCTGATCTGCCCAATGACGATGTCGGTCCTGTGCAACTCGAAGGCGCTCTCTGACCAACTTAACTATCTCCACAGTCTGCGCGATCATCTCTGCTCCCAACAACTTCCGTTCTTCGACATCGTCCCATGCCAAAGGGGACCTGCACTTCCTTCCGTACAATGCTTCGAACGGGGCCATCTGAATGCTAGCCTGATAGCTGTTGTTATAGGAGAACTCCACAAGATGAAGGTGATCCTCCCAAGATCTGCCAAAGTCCAAGGTACACGCCCGTAGCATATCTTCTAACGTCTGAATGGTTCTTTCTGATTGCCCGTCAGTTTGTGGATGATAAGCAGTACTGAATCTTAACTTGGTTCCCAAACTTTGGTGCAAGCTCCGCCAAAAATGGAAAGTAAACCGCATATCCCGATCTGATACTATACTAACTGGAACACCGTGCTGCCTTACTATCTGCTTCATGTACATTTCTGCTAACTGCTCAGTAGTCTGTCTAACTCGGAAGGGAAGGAAATGAGCGACCTTCGTGAGTCGATCTACTATTACCCAGACTGCATTCTTGCCAGCCGGGGATCTAGGTAGACCGGTCACGAAATCCATCGTGATGTGCTCCCATTTCCATTCTGGGATAGGAAGCGGCTGAAGCAACCCTGCTGGTCTCTGCTGCTCGGCTTTCACCTGCTGACATACCAGACACTTGGATACAAATCTCGCTATCTCTCTTTTCATGCCATTCCACCAAAAGAACTGCCTGATATCTCGATACATCTTCGTTCCTCCTGGATGAATGGAGTAAATAGAACTATGAGCTTCGGACATAACTTCTTGCCGAAGGTCTCCACTCGGTACACAGAGTCTGTTTCCAAACCTGAGCGTACCATCTTCATGAATTACTAACTCCTTCCTACGGCCTGATTCACACTCCGACCGCAACTTCTGAATCTGTGGATCTCCTGCTTGTGCTGCCCTTATCCTCTCTACTAAGGTTGACTGAATCTGCATACTGGTCATTCTTCCTATATCCTTTGGCAAAACTACTTCGATTCCCATACTCTGAAGGTCTTCTAAAATATGCTTCTGCGAGGTCAAGATAAAGGCACTGTCTCTCATACTCAGTGCATCTGCAACTATATTCGCCTTGCCTGGATGATACTGAAGATCTAAGTCAAAATCCTTCAGTAGTTCTAACCATCTTCTTTGCCTCATGTTCAAATCTCGCTGCGTGAACACGTATTTCAAACTCTTATGATCAGTATAGATCTCTACCCGATCCCCGTACAAATAATGCCTCCACAACTTGAGTGAAAATACCACAGCTGCTAACTCCAAATCGTGAGTCGGGTAATTTTTCTCATGGTCTCGAAGCTGTCGAGACGCATATGCTATCACCTTTCCGTGCTGCATCAATACACATCCAAGACCCTTCCCAGATGCATCACAATATACTGTAAAACCTTCCGCTCCTACCGGAAGCGTCAAAATCGGGGCTGAGATCAACCTCTTCTTCAATTCTTCAAATGATGCCTGACAGCTAGCTGACCAAACAAACTCTACGTCCTTGTGCGTCAAACGCGTTAAGGGCACAGAGATCTTGGCAAAGTCCGCCACGAACTTTCTGTAGTAACCAGCTAATCCTAAGAAACTTCGTACTTCTGCAACCGTTCTCGGGACTGGCCAATGCTCTACGGCCTCAATCTTCTTCGGATCCACTGACACTCCTGCCCCAGAAATTATATGCCCCAGAAACGAAATATGATCTAACCAGAATTCACACTTGTCGAGATTCGCATAAAGTTGATGCTCCCTCAATGTCTGCAAGACAGTCCTAAGATGTTTCTCATGCTTCTCTTCACTGCTGGAATAGACAAGGATATCATCTATGAACACCACCACAAATTTATCCAAATACGGTAGAAAGATGCGGTTCATTAAATCCATGAATACTGCGGGGGCGTTGGTTAGTCCAAAGGGCATTACTAAAAACTCATAATGCCCATATCTAGATCTGAATGCTGTCTTCGGTATGTCTTGCTCCCGGACTCTTACTTGATAGTATCCCGACCGAAGATCGATCTTGGAAAAGACACTGGCCTTGCTTAACTGGTCAAACAGGTCATCAATCCTTGGTAGCGGGTACTTATTCTTCACTGTTACTGTATTCAGCTTGCGGTAGTCGATGCACATCCTCGTCGACCCATCCTTCTTGGGAACTAGAATCACTGGCGCGGCCCAGGGCGATTTACTGTCTCGGATGAATCCCTTAGACTTCAACTCTTCTTCATGTTGATACAACTTATCCTGTTCTGACGGCGACATTCTGTAAACTCTATCTGCAATAGGCCTCGTTCCAGGGTTTAACTCAATACTAAATTCTACCTCTCTGACTGGAGGTATCCCTGGGAGCTCTTCAGGAAAGACGTCGAGAAAATCTTCGACCACACTCGAAATCTGTCCTGGCTCTGACACTGCTGCTGAGATGACGCCTCCGGCCTGATTCTTCAAGGTTCGAGTAAAGATGAACTGCTCCATCCCAGGAACACTGAATATGACCCTACCTCCTCTACAATCAATTGTCGTATGACTGTCTCTCAACCAGTCCATGCCAAGAACGACATCAAAATTCCCCATAGGGAATTCAATCAATGATGCGGGCAGTAAATGCCCACACACCTCCATCGGACATAAAAAGCGCACCCTGCTAACTTCTACGAGCCCATTGCCGGTGAGTATATCCATCATCTCCGGCAATGCCTCAAACTCTAATCCAATCCGTGTAGCATATTGTGCAGAGATGAATGAATGAGTAGCACCTGAATCAAATAATGCTACAGCGGGAAATGAGGTGACGAGAATTTTACCTGCCACCACGTCACTAGACGCTAGAGCCTCTCCCAAGGTCAATGTGAGAGCCTGGCCCCGCGGAGCCCCTTGTTGCGGCCTTTCTCGACCATGCTGTTGCTGCCTCTGAGGGCCTTCGGCTTTCTGTGCCTGGCGGAACATCTGAGCCTGCGTTGGTAGACGCTGGGCTAGGGGCCTTACTGCTAATACTGGCCCTCCACTCGGGATTACCACTGGAGCTGGCAATGCTGGAAACTGCTGAGCTGGCCCTCCTGGCCTCTGCATCATAGGACAAGTGGAAATACGGTGGTCTGAACTACCACACCTCAAGCATAAGCCATTCGCTGACCGGCACACCTCCCTCGTGTGCCCTGCCTTCCTACAGAATGTACAGTCCTGGGGTGCTCCCTGATGCTGTTGCTGGTTCCTCGGCTGTTGATGCCGAACTGGCGCTGTATTAGTTGACACGGCCGTCCTCCGCGGCGCTCCTATATCATGAATACGTACACCGGGTGCTGGTGCCGATGTTCGCTGCATTGCTCCTCCTCCAACCTGGGAATGAGATCTCTTCTGACCTCCGGCCCTCGATGCCAACCTCTGCTGGGTAAGCTCGTGCCTCCGGGCTGCCGTCAAGACAGCGTCAAACGTCTGGTAGTCGTGTCCTTCCACAAGCTGCAATAATTCCAAATGAAGACCCTGCTGGAACCTCATAGCTTTCTCTGGCTCCGTTGCCACCATTGCTGGTGCAAAACGGCACAATCTGCAGAACTCTGCTGCATACCCATCTACGGTCTTGCCTGCTTGCTTGAGACTGATGAACTTCTGCTGGAGCTCATATCGAGCTACTACGCCAAATACTTGGCCTTGAATCTGTCACTGAAGGTGGTCCAACGAACAGGGCATCTTATACCAACTTCTTCTGATGCCCACCAGTCGCGGGCAAGATCCTGAAGTACTAGTTTGACCTGATCAACCTTTTCATCATCTGGAACCTTGGCTGCCACAAGAATGGCTTCGATGTCTTGAATCCATGCATCCGCAGTGATGGCATCCTCCGTGCCATCAAAATACCTCGGGTTCAAGCGACGGAACCTTCCTCATGCTCCCGAGTCAACCCCGGCACTCCTCTCAAGAGCTAACTGAATCCCTTGGTTCAGTAACACGTTCTACTCCTGCTGCCGAGTCTGTTGCTGTTGGTTAGTGACAAAAAACCCCCGGATGATCTCCAAGAGTGCTACGGGATCTGGTACTGCCGTCGCTGCTGGTGCTACAGGAGTTTCAATAACCTGCGGCTGCACTGCCTCTGGTTCCATTTCTGCTCGTGCCTGCACTGGAGAAGGTTCTCTCCCCTGTTGCTGCCCAGTCGAGCCATGCTCTTGCTGCTCTTCCTCATGGGCCTCACCCGCTACTGAGAATGAAGCACCCCTATAGAGAAGAATATAAGATTATCAAGTCCGGACGAGGAAGATTTCGAGGATGCAAGTCAGGTTAGAGATCGAGGCAAGGACAGAGAATTCGAAATAGAATTTCAAGGGGAACAATTTTTGGTTGAGACTCCTAACAATTCGCAATACCCCACAAGTCTGAAAATCAGACCTGCATGGGCCACCACTAAAACCTTGTCACGCCCCAGTACCGAAATACGGAGACAGACTAGGCCAGCTACACCATATGAGGTACGTAACGTCATACGGCGATCGTGGCTGTCGAGAGACTAGGGGGTACATGCTACAATCAAGTCTCCTATGGTCCCACAGAGTTCTATGTCTCAATCAATCGAATCACATCAGCAAATAAATGAACATTAAAGATAAAGCAGTAAGGCGTCCCTGACGCTTCATCAAAATGATCATGAGAGACTAGCTTTATAATTTAGCTATCTCAGAGAGTCAGGAGTACAAAATTATACACAGCTGCAGTCTGTTTAATTACAATCATGTACTGACACAAAATTTCAAGTAATCCGGCTAACAGGTGCCGGTGGCTAAACGTCGCAAAAGTATAAGCAGGAGTGGTGGAGAAGAAACCCACTCGAGTCCCCGAACTGCCATGCTCCTAGTATGCACCATAGATGTCAGGGAGGAAGATAGTGTCCTCTGGCTCTGCTACGAGATCTGGCCAAACAAAACCAGCGGGGTCAGCCCCGAATAGCAAGTACCGCCAAAGGGGCACAAGAGTTAAGATTAAAAACCCAGTTAAACAGAATGATTGATAATAGTAATACTTATGCTACTATTATAGGGTAGCGCAACATCCTCGAACCCATATGGCACCCTTACAACCAAACAAGGACAAAAGGTGCCGCATGGAGTCGGGACGTGTCGTACTCTATAACTTTCACATAAGTTAAAAGGTATAAACAATAAAATCTCCTGATCGTGACTTCGGTCGATAGCCTATCGCAGCACAATAACCAACCCAACAATCAAACAAGAACATGGGTTAGATCATGTACCATGAACATGGGTTAGATCATGTACCATGATAGACCATGTTCCTCAGTCATTCACAGAAGTAGCACTCCACAATCAGAATAAGTCTTCCGTTCATAACTTCGGTCCACAGCCTGTCGTAGTACGATAACCAACCCAACAATCAAACAAGAATATGGGTTGGATCACGTACCATGATAGTCCGCTTCCCTCAGTTATTCATGAAAGGTAATAGGATACAAGCAAGTCGTTTTCACGGCCAATCAAGTCTACGAGTTTCTAGTGGGACAAGGTTATCTTCGCATCATGTTATTAGAAATCCTCAGATCGTATCCTTCCAGCAAGGCTAGCCAACCCAGGGGTTCGCGTAGACAGGTATGATTGAGCACAGGTCCCTCGTAAGGCCACCTTGCTAAAACATATAATATATAGCAGGAATTAATCGGATACAGTCATCCACTCGTTGCAGATGACACAGTATCCGTGGAGACCAGCCGGCGCGTCAAGACAATATCTCAAGGCGGCTGGTGTAACACGATCTCGGGATTTTGCCCTCCCCATGCATCTAGTATATTTAGTTGCCTAGTTTAACCCTAGGTGAAATCTGGACTCACATGTTGTGGCCTGCATGATTATCCTCCTAAAATCGTACCTTAGTACGAGTACCCCAAAGAGGATTCATGTCAATCAGTATGTCAACATGTTCTACCCTCCTTAGTGTAATGCATCATAGCAAATATGCCACGTGGAGTTACGAGTCATTTGTCGAGCATGAACAAGAACTGGAACATTCAGGTACATGTATCAGGTAGGAACACTTTGTTCTCCGGGGTCACATAAGTGCTCATATCATGCTCGGGACAAAAAGGCGTAAGGATATAAAATAGGCATATAATATATATATATATATATATATATATATATATAATAGTAATAATAATAATAAGGTAACAATATAGGGCACAAAAGTCCATGCGGCTCAGGGGGAGTGAGTCCATGCGGCCGGGTCAATACTGGTTCATGCGGCTGGAACTACACGCTCATGCGGCTCAGGGAGCCCCAAGGCGCATGCGGCTGGAAAGGCTGCGGACGAAGGGGTGTCAGCTTATGCGGCTACGTAGGGAGCAATCGCCAGGCGACCGAGGTTCAACGGCATATGCGGCTATGATCAGACGAAGTCCTATGCGGCTGAGCATGGGCGATACATATGCGGCTGGATGATGGATGGGCCTTATGCGGCCCAAAAACAGTAGCGCATATGCGGCTGGGTGCAAAAGAACTCATGCGGCTCGAAGGCTAGCCGCATGAAGTCCATGCGACAGGGGCTCATGCGGCTGAGTCTGAACAAGGCTATGCGGCTCAATTACTTGCCGCATGAAGATTCATGCGGTCAAGTACTCAAGCAAGTCTTATGCGGCTAGGAAGGACTTTCTATGCGGCTGAGCTCGAACGAGTCTCATGCGGTTGGAAAGGCCATGCGGCCAGAGGCTTGCCGCATGAGGATTCATGCGGTCAAGTACTGCTCTTCTTCTCCACTTGTCCGAGAAGAGGAGCCAAGCAACCATGGCTTCCAAACTACACAAAACTTTCATCCGGAGCCCAAATCGGAACTTCCTTAGGTCAAAATGGGGTAGAACAAAATTCTCTACAATGTGGAACCATCAAAACTTGAAAATAATGAAGTTTGCTAGATCAAAACCAAAAAGATCCAAAAATGGTTAAAACCTAGATCTACAAAAATTAAAGCTTCAAAATGAAAAACTTCAAGTTCTAAACTAGTATAGAATAAGGAGAAGAACATATTTTGACAAATAATTTTGTAAGAAAACATCAACAACATTTATGGATCCATCTCTTGAGCAAGTTGGTACTTGCCTTGGTTGATGGAAGAAATATTTGGTTGGTGGAGGAAATAAATAAGAGGAAGTAAATAAGAGGAGAGAGAATGAGATGAGTATATATATAAAGATCTTGGGCCCATGGGTTCATGATGAACCATTGGTGAACCAAGAATAGGTTACCCAAATGAGCCAAAAACTGTAGGCCCAAATACAGAAAATAAATTAGGAAATAATATTTTGTCGAATATTTTGGGAAATGCATGAAAAAATACAGCATAATAGATACAGTATAAATACAAGGTAAATACGGTTTATCGGTTTACGTATTAAAATACGTATTCCAGGATCGGGGAGTGACATATATAATTGTTCTGTTCTTTTTATAATTCATGGCAAACATTTTTGAAAGAAGAACTCTAAAAGAAGGAAGCAAAGAGAGGAAGGACTCTCTCTCCACCAGACGCCTATTTAGGCTTGGGCATACGTAGAAACCGATGAAGGATGACGTTAGCCATTGCTTTGGGTACTGTAAAATAATTGCTATGGATATCTAAAAGATCACCATTAATCTTTTCGTTTATTCCGAAGCGTTATCATTTGCATTTAAAACTGAGAGGAGCGTGCATCTCATCACAGATGCGCGGAGCAATCATGCGCCCCGAACAGTCATGCGCCCCATTGAAGACACCACCATGCTTCTTATTCAAAGTATTCCAAAACTTCAGAAAGTTTTGAAAACTTTGAAGGGGGTCTTGTAGAAGCGTAAAAATCTCAGGCGCATCAACTACCCAATTCAACATGCGCCAAAAATATCATAAAACAGTAAAAGAGTAGCAGTATGAATGGCCTTTTTATTTCATAAAAGTCTGTTACAAGACTAAATACTCTTTTTACATAGAAGACTCTTTTTACATAGAAGACTCTTTTTACGGAGAAGAAATAAAAAAAGCCTAAAGCTATGCTTCATCCAGGCGCATCTCAGCTAGGTGCATTTCTTCGGCGTCTCAGTCAGGCGCATCTCTTCAGCGTCTCAGTCAGGCACATCTCATCAGCGTCTTAGCTAGGCGCATCTCTTCGGCGTCTCAGTCAGGCGCATCTCTTCAGCGTCTTAGTCAGGCACATCATGAAGTCTCAACATATGCGCTCTACTTCGACCCGATCAAGTGCTTCGGCTAATGAAGCAGTTATTAAGCATAACAAGGGTGGGCAACCAACCCCACTCTAGCAGGAGGAAGAGCTCTCCAAAGCCCAAGAAAGATGGGAGCACCACATTTTCGAGCTGTGGCTCTTCCAGCATGACAAAGACGGGACTCGAACGTCCCGATCTTTAGATGCAACAGGCACCTTCGGCCTGCATCGGGACCCCACGATCCCGACTTATGGATGTAACAGTCTCCTTCACGAGTGCGTACGAAGACGACTCGACGCATCTTCACCCTCGGGAGCGTCTTATCAACGGAATGTATTTGAGCGAAGAAGTTCATCTCCATTCGGGAAGACGGAAGAGAACGAGAAACAAACTCTCTCCTTGCTGCTATTTATAGACCGGGCAAATCAAACCCACACGCCAAGTGGCAGGCTCTCCGAAACCCGTATAATGAATTTGCATTCATGGTGATGAACCTATCCCTTCGAATTCAGCTAGGTCAAAATGGCTATTTAAAGCACTTGAAGAACTCAATAGCCGGACCAATGAAGATCGCTATGCAACAGACACACCGGTCAGATCTCGCACATCTTACATATGCGCCCATCAGTACTAAGCGCCTCATAAGGATGCGCCCCATGCGTCCCTATGCGCCTAGTGGAATGCAGATCAATATGCCCACTCAAGAGCTCATCGTCCGTCAAAGGCATTAAATGCTGAAGTCTGAGATGACAGCAGCCATACCTCAATGACAGAGCGGTAATAGCTTTTACAGAAAATAAAGCGCCGCTGACGTCAGCGTCATCATTAATTTTCTTTGTCGGTTACAAGCCACGTGGCCGACCAACCACTCGCATGTGCCTCCGCAGCCATGCACCCGAAGATTCGTATGCGCCTCAAAAGCCATGCGCCTCTGACTTACTTCTGATCACAGAAGTCAAGTCGCTGCATGCGCCTCCCCAGCCATATGACCAAAACATGTCCCTCAAAAGCCTTATGCCCAGACTGGTTCGTGACTCCTGAAGGTTACGAGCTAAGTCTCCTCATGCGTCGGATCCCAGGCATAGCTCATCAGATCCTTCTCTACCAAATTCGAGATCTTTGAACCAAGGGCATGCGCCACGTGTCCTTTGACTTGGCTCAGTCTATGAAGGGGTGCTAACCATCCAAGATCTCAGCAACCGAAGAATCTTCCCCACTGCCATGTGTCTGCCCATGATTACAGTAAGAAGGATTTATCCCATAAATCAGGGCGCATCATTCATGTGTCCTTCGCAGCAACCACCATATGGCGTTCCCACGCTTAGGCGTATCCTACATATGCGTGCATGAGCAGCCCCAACCTGTTTCCTATAAAAAGAAGGATTATTCCTTCTTCCAAAAGGGACAGACACACATAACGAGATTATCAGATTTACAGAGACGCATGTCCACTCATAGAGATCGGAAGAGACACTCAATATCTTCTTTCCTTCTGTAAGCTCCGGCATCCAGAGCAACCTAGACCTTCAGAGAATCTAAAATCATCGTCAGATCGTCAACGTAGTCAACGCATTACCACTCGCTCCATCGACACAGTATCTAAATAAAAACAAAGGTGTACTCCTAGGACTACATCTAAGTCCTACATTGTAACACTGTTCTATTTGTGATTGAAATTTCAATTCAAAGATTTTAATGGCAAATATCTCGTACTTTTGAAATGATGCCCACAACGTGGGTCAGTACGCAACATGTACTAGTAAGCAATTATGGGCCAAACTCTCATAAATCTGTACTAAGTAGATAGTGAAGCTAGTATTCATTATTATGTGATCATTCTACTTGTCTAGGTTCTTTTTAACAATTCATAAGAAATGTAGACAATGGAAAGCACTTGTATAATCATTTTTACCCATCGTCGGCGGTCATTCCTACACAAAATAGGTTAACACAATTTGCATATATATAAATGAAACTTACGTTCCCTCTCTGCATGATTGGTTTGCAATAAATCCTGTCTATATGGATGAACCTAACTACTTGTCAGTCTATGGGTATTCCTATTATTAGTAGTTGGGACGTTCTAGCCCTTCTCACTAATAGACTGACACCCCCGTAATCGTAGAGACTTCTAGACACGGGGTGTCCTGTTCCGTCCTAGGTTAGGTAATTCTAGGGCCCCCCAGAATCGGTCGAGAGATTACTACCTTATGCATAAGTTGTCCAAACTAATGTGAATACAGCTATCAAATAAAACTACTATACACTAATCTAGCAGCATGTAAATATTTTCATCTTCTTCTTCTTTTTTTGCTCGGTCAGGCCATGTTTTCCATACAGAGCTCTCTCTTTTAAACAATTCATAAGAGCGTATAACAGTACATATTGAGGCAAGTAAGCGATAGTTTTAAATTACATATGATTCATTCATTTATCTTCTCTTATCTTTTGTTATTGTGGTATCGTTGCTCACTGGGACGCAAAAAAAGAGTGGACTAGAGATCATTTTATTAATGCATAGAGATAAATGGTTGCTCGGTCAAAGCAACTCATAAAAATGAATCTAATTGAGAAAGATGGACTTCATGTACCGATCACATACCATCTATGCGTCCTACATTGGCACAAACATTTGATTAGCATACTTCAATCTTTTTCTCTCAAGATTCGAAATGAATGCGCAATGCGATGAAAGATAACAATAAAAACCAATAATCAAAAACTAACACGAAAATGCATTCATAAAAATTAAGCGGCAAGAAAACATCCAACGAAAATCGAAAACTCTTGGACTCATTTTAATAGAAGTCGATCCATCAGTTGAAAAGGTTTATTGTATTTCGTCCATGATCCAACGATATCGACAAATGTTTCCCCATGGACTCAGTCGAGACTGAGGCAACAAGTCGTTTGTATTACGTAGAGAACCGCAAGGAGCGAGGCCATACAATGACGATGTAGGCTGGGCATATCCGATTCTTATCCATTTATCTGGGAGCGGGACGTGACATATTTTTAGTTGTGGCCCATACAGGTCTTTCCTAATAGTTACTTAGGCTTTAGAGTACAATTGGGAACCTTGCTAGAATAAGAACTCATCACAACATATGACCAATTTTATATAACATATTTTCTATCTTTTATGTTATTTCTGTGGATGGTTATGTAGTTCTTCCATTCTAGTGAATGGCACGAGCGAGAGGCCACCCTACCAGTAGGATGACTATGGAGGGAGCATCCTTCTTCTGTCAAGTGATTTGGGAGGCTGCCGAGACCCTTCTCCTACCTCCATCTCCTCCATCCCGACCCAGACTCCTAGGCTCGTGCCTGTAGAGGGATCCTGGTTCTACAATTTTATACGGAGTATAATGGAGACCCAAAGAGAGCAGACCGTCTTTATGATACAAAGTATGGAAAATGCTCACCAAGTCACTTGGGCCACCATGGACAAAGTGACTGCCCAGCAGCAGATCACGCAACCTACTCAGCTCAAGTCTAGCACCATCCTAGATTTCACAAAAACTGGGACCCCAAGACTTTTTTTGGCACTAAGGACATCATATATGCCGATGAGTAGCTAGAGGATACGGAGAGACTCCTCTATTTTTTCGGCTTCTTGATGATCTGAAGAAAGAAGCCGAAGGCCTTTAGTTTCATGACCTAGCGAGCACATGGTTCAGGAACGACCCAAAGCTTGATGTAAGGAATGTCACTTGGAAGATGTTTTGATAGTTATTGCAGCATAAATTCTTTCCCCATGCGGCTAGGAAGATTCTGGAATGCCAATTCCAAAATCTGGAGTAGGGGAACCGGCCAGTTGAGGATTATGCCACAGAGTTCAACCGATTGAGTCGGTTTGCCGACTATATGGTACAGGACCCTGAGATTCGAGATAAGAGGTTTTGGCATAGTTTGACTCTGGAACTTCACATTCATGTTATTGCTAATGGTGTAAAGACCTATGCGGAGATTCTGACTATAACACAGGGGATGGACGTCAACTTAGGCCAAACATCCATATATTCTACCGAGACCACCTTATCAAACATAGCCACAGTATCAGCCTCTTGTTAGAGCACCAGAGCCGCATGAGCGAAGGACAGTTCAAGTTACAGACATCTGTGCCTTCTGTAAGAGGCCAGTCCACCATGTTGATATTTGTTAAATGAGGTTTGTTTGACATTTCTTCATGAGCTTTAAGAAAAACTTTAAAGGTTTCAAACGAGAATGTAAGAAGGAACCCTTAGACAGGAATCCTAATTACACTTTGTTTTTGATCTGGGTTGTGATGATGGATGATTGATTATTTTACTTCGTTGATGGTCTGACGGTGAGGGAGAATTACTGAGCTTAACTTCATTGGCTAAGGGGATCGACAGGAACTCCTTCTGTAATGCTCGAATACTCTTAAGGAAATAGAGTGAGCTGGGGTCTTGAATGGAGGAGAACTCCTCCTATTTATAGCAAGGAGGAAATATCAATACACGTGCCTGTAAGCGACAGGCGTGTATATCTCTAACTGTCATGTGGCACCGTTAAATAGGGTTCGATTACAACGGCACACATACTTCACTGATATAGGAGTTGTAGCTGATTGCCATATGTCATATTGTTGAGGTCTGCTGTTTGGAGAAGATTCTAGGCTGTTGGAAGCTTGTTCTTTGACAAGACTGGGTCTTCAACACGTGGTGTGTGCCAAAAGTTCGAAGATCTTGCTCTATTTTAATCCACGAGATATTCTTGCCCGAGAATCACTGTCTTAGCAGGCACGTATTATCGTCGTGAAAGATTACTAGAGTAGGATACTCAAAATATGGCGTGACTTGATAGTCAAGCACTTAGAGAGGAGTCGCGCCTGAGATAACTCAAATGGCACACGCCTTAGAAGACACTCAGGTAGTACGTGCCTGAGTCAATATGTGCCTACTGAACTTGAGTGGTATACTATTTTCAAGATAAGTAGACTTCGTCTTTTGTGCTGGTTACCGTCTTTTGTAATCAAAGCATTCAGCTGAAACACTCAACTCATTAAATGCAGCCTCGGGAACAAAACCTAGAGTGCTTAGTGCTTGGAACACGACGCCTAGGTGAGGTAGGATGTCATGGAGCTTAGGTGAGGCATGGTTAGTACGACGCCTAGGTGAGGCACTGTTAGTGTGGCACCTAGGTGAGGCGTGGGTAGTATGGCGCCTAGGTGAGGCATGGGTGATCATGTGACAAAAGTCTGAAGATATTAACGTCTTGAGGTGTGTGTATCAAGATCCATGCTTCTACAAGACCCCCTCCAAAGTTTTCTAACTTTAGGAATCAAATTTAGAAATACTTTGAACAGAAACAAGGCGCACGTATGATGTCAACAAAATCCAACAAAATCTTTTTTGGGATAATCGTTCATTAATTTGGTTCAATCTTTGAGGAGGCGGTAGTCATTTCGCCTTCATCTCGAAATGCCTATTTCAAAAACCTATAAATAGGCATTTATTGTAAGGAAGAGAGACTTTTCTTTCTCCCAAGCTCTCTTGTCTTTTTTGATTTTCCTTCATCTTCTTTGACTCTCTGTTTTCTCTGACTCACGTCGACTTCTCTTCGACATGGCACCAAAAGCTGCTACTTCTAAAGGGAACGAAAAAACCAAGGCGGTCGCCTCTACTCCCACCGACGAGCCAACTCACCCCAACGATCGTGGTGAAGTTGATGGTAGGGTCTTATTTTTCAACTGAAAAGTTTGGACGGGTTACCCCCCCTACATTCTTTTTGAAAATGACGTACAGTGGATCTTGTGCGCCTGACTTTTCCAAAAGTACACCCAAGACAATCACGGGTTGGGGCTCGCATGTTTGGAGTCGTTCATGCATCGTGTCTAAAACGTGCGCGTAAAATATCCCGTGCACCAAAACTCATGCGTTGAGGCTCGCTACGCGTCACGTTCACGCGCCAAAACTCGTATACTAAGACTCGTGTATAAAAAATGTTCATGCACCAAAACTCACATGCTGAAACTCGCATGTTTGGAGTAGTTACGTGTCAGCTCCACGTGCCATTTTTTGTAGGTGTGTGCATAAAGCAACCCACGCCATAAAATGGCTCACGTGCTGGAATTCGCATGCTTAGGCTCTCGGGGTGACCATGCGCCAAGTTTAAATGCTTGTTCCTTAATATATATATATATATATATATATATATATATATATATATATTCCTTAATATATATATATACATATATATATATATATATATATATATAAAATATATATATTATTGTTTTGTCCTAGCTCTTTTTGTTTGTTCCTTACTTGCAGTTTCTATGGTAGTGCCTCCTCTGTGTGAAGTCCTCTTTGGTCCTTTGCTCTGTCCCCTGGGCCTGAACTTTTTTGAGGATGTAGTAGAACCTGCGAAGGCTATCATTATGGCCGGGCAATCGGTTACACGAATGGCTCTCATTGAAGGCCAGTTAGATTCGTTCTTGGGGCACATGTTAAATTTGGGAAAAATCCCAAAGGGGGACGGAACACAGAATTCATATATGAGATCGCAGTTCCTGTTTGGCGACCGCGTGACATCTCATGTTGACGATATCTTGAAACTTAAGGACGACGATACTTCATATCCAATGGATTGAGGGTGTATCTCTCCCACACAGGCCGATACCTACCCCTCTTAGCTTTCACTTGTCTGGCCTTAAAAAGGAAGATGGACTAGAACTTGACCCCTACTCAAACTGGGGCTTTGGCTGACCATTTCAAATTAAAGTCTTACTCCGCTTCTCAGGGTATTTTTGAGGCCACAAGGGATGGTCCTTCCTATTCAGCAAGGGTATTACACCCAGGTAAATTGATAAGTGATGCGAAGCAGAAGTCCATGCCCTTCAGAGTTTCAACCTTCACTTACCGAAAGTTGGAGGCTGGTGTCCTATCCTTCTGGTGTTTAGCGGGTTATAGGATGGGCATATCATAAGAAGTATTAGAAAATCATCACTGAGTGGGTCCTCACAGAATATGAGGACCTATTAAAGGAGTTAGGTTTGTTTTATGCCATCAAGGCTACCGAATATAGGATATAGGTGAACAAATCCATGTTCTTGGCGCTGCTTGAGATGTGCTACGCTGATTGTCGCTGCCACTTTTCTAGAACACGGGTATTTTTGTCATATCACAAATTGGTGTATATTTTTTTTGTTAATATGATGGTTGTATTCTAACGATTCATTAGTCATGGTAGACCCCGTTTAGATTGACTTGACTAATAGGTTTGATTAATTAGACTCTAGTCATGACCAAGTTGGATACAAGCCTTAATTAGAGCCAAAACACTTAGCCGACTTAAGGGCCTACCTAATACTAAGTGTAAAGAAGAGTTTAGGGTTTGTCTAATGCCAATTTAAACCATTTTTCCACCAAATAGCAGCCACCATATCCTTTAGAGTTTTCACATTTCCTCCATTCATTACTCTCCCAAATTGTCTCCTCTTTCTTCCATTTATTGTGCAAAGGCTTGAGGGAGCTCAAAGAGGCTTGGTGAAGGCGCTTGCAAGGATTGGAGAGCTCTTTTTTCATCCATCTTTCTCAAATTCGTAGAGCTTGGTGTGGGCTACATTCTACATAGGTATAACCCTACAAACTTCTATTTTTATGGTTAAAATTTATGCATTCATGTTGGAGACCCTACCCATGACCAATAGAAAGTAGATTGAGGTCCTAATGAATCTTATGGTGATGATTACTTAGAGTTTTAGGTCCATTTGAGGGAGACTACATATTTTGCCTACCAAGTGTTTGTAGAAATGTCACAATGGCCACTTTGTTTCTTTTTTTTTTAAGTTTGAAGCCTATGTACAGCTTGGTTGGTCATTGGATAGGCTTTCTAAGTGATTTCTAAGTTCCCTCACTAAGTATATTAATGTGTGTTATATATATATGTTGTGTATCTATACATCATTTACTGCTCAAGTGATTTGGGTTGTGTTCATTGTTGATTTCAGTTAGATGGAGTGCATGCCATATTTTAGCTATTGGCCATAGTCCAACTTTAATTCAGATCAGTCTTTAAGCTATATGACCAAATTCTTTACATGTATCAGACCAAATATAGTGGATCAGTCCATTTGATGTTACCAGTTGGTTTGGATCTGTGTCATGCTCTGGGTACTGTTATGTGTTATATGGAGTTAGAGACTAAGAGCTCGGGTATATGAGTTTGAGGGAGGTTGTAAGGGAATATTGGTTAGCATTGGCTAAAATTATTTAGCATATCCAATTTGTATCCTGGGATATTAGTGCTGTGGTCGAGAGTTTGAGTTTTGCCACTGCTTGATTCAGTGATCAACAGGACATTTTGGCCTGTAGAGCCATTTGCAGATGGCAGGAATAGGATTGGGGCTTAGCCCTTAAACCTTAGAATAGTAGCAGACCATGATTTGGGCAATCAAGTGTAGTGGTATATGAGTGGTGTTTGGCCAACACACCATAGACAGTGGTTTGGGCTATATGAGAAATATGAGGGTATCAAGTGTTTAAGTATCCTAAAGTGTCCTTATAAACATTTATGGACTGATCTTGGGATAATTAAATGTATGTGTGACCACATGTGAATAGAGGCTCGGGGTTAGGCCACCTGTCCTATTTAGGAAATAGCAAGTATCTGATGGAACCGGGGATTCCCAGGACCCTTCCTTTGGTGTGCGTATTGATCGATAGAAAGTTAAACAGATCTAATACGTGTTCTAACCCTTCATAGGTGGAAACTAGGGTTCACGAATTATACCTGCGGCGGGAAGGAGACAAGAAATTCCTGGCAATCTTGAGCGAACGACCCCAAGATCTTCTGCACGTATTCCTTCCTCGAGTTGGACGTCGTGTGGGCGACGATCACCCAACCTTTTCTTCTCCTTGGCAGCCCTCTCTTTCTCTCCTTACGTGAATTACGAATTTAGAGAAAGTTTTAGATTTCTGATAGGTCATATGGCGGCCAGAGAATAGAGGATATATATAGGCTACGGCAGGGACCATGAGGAAAAATTAGGGTTAGGCCTCCTAACGGATCTGGATATCCCGTGTTCAGCCCGAACACACAATCCAGGCCCAATAACAATAGCTCGGTCCACTAATGAGCTATTGTTGCACTACCTCCCTAATCCCAAATTATGTTTGTGGGCTCCTTTTATTATATGCTCGTTTGGCTCCCTATATTAAGATATCGTATGTCCGTCGATCAAATTAAGTTACTGACAACTATATTGATTCGACATCTTTTATCCTTAAGTAGTATCGCTCAACTTTATTTGTCATGTCGGATATAATCCACCTGCAGAGTTTACAGGACAATCCTTATGAGCTCCTTAAGGGGACATCATCAACCCGATGTATCGGGACATGGATTCCATTTATAATCAACAGCCCATCATACATACAATGTTATTACCCAATTCATAGAGGTTGTTGATCCATAATGAATCTCACTCTTTTATGAGTCAAAATAATGTACACTGCATATACATGTCCATTATTATATCCGGGTTAAGAGCTCAAGCATCCATAATAACAGAGGTGTTTATTCTCTTATGTAGTCAGTACAAAGAGAACAACCTCAAGTGGTCCTGTTCAATACACACAAAGTGTACTAGTGTAAACCTATAGTCAAGATAGACTAATACCAGATTACACTATAACCTTTCCAATAGATTGTCCAAGTCCATCTAGGTTGTGAACTATTTATATACTCTATAGGGAACTGATAATATGATCTTCTGTGTGACACCACACACCATATTATCTACAATATAGAATATCAGACATTTGTATTAACACTTGCAACAAATACAATATGCAAACATTTGCCCATATGATTCTCATTCAAAATTTAAGGAAATAAGGTTACTAAAAAAGTGATGCTTTTAGTATATAACCCTAACAATCTCCCACTTATACTCAAAATATTGCTTTTCAGTATACTGTTACAAATCTCCCACTTATACTTAAAGCCATGCTGCTACACATCTGACTCCCATTCCCTCAACATGACTATCAAAAGCCTTAGCTGGTAAGCTCTTTGTAAAAGGATCAGCTAGGTTGTCGGCTGATGCTATCTTGATCACAACAACTTTTCCTTTTTTTACAAAATCTTGTATCAGGTGGTACTTGCGCTCAATGTGTTTGCCAGTCTTATGGGCTCGTGCTTCCTTCGAGTTTGCAACTGCACCACTATTATCACAATAAAGTGTAATAGACTTAGGCAAACTAGGTACCACATCCAAGTCCAACAGAAAGTTTCTGAGCCAAACTGCTTCTTTGGCTGCCTCAGAGGCTACCACATACTCGGCTTCCATGGTAGAATCAGCAATACATTTTTGCTTGATACTCCTCCACACAATGGATCCACCTCCCAAAGTAAACACATAACCTGAGGTAGATTTCCTGGAATCCCTATCTGTCTGAAAATCTAAGTCTATATACCCCAAGGGAACTAAACTATCTGCCTGATAAACTAGCATATACTCTTTAGTCCTTTTTTGGTACTTCAAAATATGCTTTACGGCAGTCCAGTGCTCTTGTCCTGGGTTAGACTGATATCTGCTGACCATGCCTACGACAAAGCAGATGTCTGGTTTCATACATAGCATTGCATACATTAAGCTTTCTATTGCTGAATCATAAGGAACTGCCTTCATGTTCTCTATCTCTTTAGGTGTCCTCGGACACTGCTCCTTTGATAGAGCAATTCCATGTCTAAAAGGTAAGAAACCTTTCTTAGAATTTTGTATACTAAAACGAGTTTGTACAATATCGATATAGGAAGCTTGGGATAAGCCCAACATTCTTTTCTTGTGATCTCGTAGAACTTTGATCCCAAGGATGTGACCTACTTCTCCCAAGTCCTTCATATCAAACTGTTTGGATAACCATACCCTTACATCAGATAACACCTTCACATTGTTTCCAATGAGCAAGATGTCATCCACATAAAGTACTAGGAACACCACCACATTTCCGTCATACTTTCTGTATACACATGGATTCATCCTGCCATTGATCAAATCTATAGGATTTATCACCTGATCAAAACAAATGTTCCAAGATCTGGAAGCTTGCTTAAGTCCATAAATGGACTTCTTGAGCTTACAAACAAGATGCTCCTGGCCCTTTTCAATGAACCCGTCTGGTTGCTTCATATAGATGTCTTCCTCAAGACTTCCATTAAGGAAAGCTGTCTTGACATCCATTTGCCAAATCTCATAATCAAGATGAGCTGCAATAGATAAAAGAATCCGGATAGACTTAAGCATGGCTACAAGAGAAAAGGTTTCCTCATAATCGATACCTTCTCTTTGAGTAAAACCTTTTGCTATAAGCCGAGCTTTAAAGGTTTCAACCTTACCGTTTGATCCTCTTTTTCTCTTATAGACCCACTTGCATCCAATGGCTTTTACACCAACGGGTGGTTCTACAAGCTCCAAGACCTGATTAGAATCCATAGATTCTATTTCAGATATCATTGCTTTTTGCCAAGACTCTGCATCTTTATCTTGGAGTGCTTCATTGTAGGTACAGGGATCATAATCTTGTTCCTCAGGGACGAAGTCTGATGACTCTCCCAAGAACATATATCTATCAGGTTGTATCACAACCCTCCCACTACGACGAGGTACTATCGGTTGTGGTGTAACATTTGTGACACGTTGTACAGTTATTTGTGGTTCATCCTCTTGTACTGTTGGTACTGAAGTACTTGGTGTCTCACGTCTCAGTTCTTCTAGAACAACTCTACTTGTGGGTTTATGGTTCATCACATAGTCTTCCTCTAAGAATCGGGCATTGGTGCTAACAATGACCTTCTGATCCTTAGGACTATAAAATAAACCTCCTTTCGTTCCTCTTGGATAGCCTACAAACAAGCGTACTTCTGTACGAGATTCTAACTTATCTGCTTTTCCATTCAGCACATGTGTTGGACTACCCCAAATGCGAACATGTTTCAGACTAGGCTTACGCCCAATCCACAGCTCTGTGGGAGTAAGAGGTACTGACTTAGAAGGAACCAAGTTCAAAATATAAGCTGCAGTCTCTAAGGCATATCCCCAAAATGAATCTGGCAAATCCGAATAACTCATCATTGATCTAACCATCTCCATAAGAGTTTTATTCCTTCTTTCGGCTACACCATTCTGCTGGGGCGTTCTAGGTGCAGTCAATTGGGATGCAATCCCAGCCTCTGATAAATAATCCCTAAACTCTCCAAAGAGGTACTTGCCACCACGATCTGATCGTAATGACTTGATATATTTTCCATGACGTTTTTCCGTTTCAGCCTTGTACTCTTTGAATTTTTCAAAGCACTCAAACTTACGGCGCATCAAATAAATGTATCCATACCTTGAATAATTGTCAATAAAGGTGACAAAATATTCAAAGCCACCTCTAGCTTGGATAGTCATGGGTCCACACAAATCAGAATGAACCAATTCTAACACATCTTTGGCCCTATACCCTTTTGCCGTAGAAGGCCTTTTGGTCATTTTACCTTCCAAACAGGATTCACAGACTGGTAGGGCCTCCACTTCCAATGAACTCAAAGGTCCATCTTCAACCATTCTTTGAATCCTTCTTAGGTTAATATGCCCCAATCGCAAGTGCCAAAGATTTGTTTGGTTCATACAAGAAGGTTCTTTTCTCCTATTTAAGTTAGATGACATATTATTCATTTCCATAAGTTGCATTGTGGGCAAAATAGGATTAATGACATACAAATTATTAACCAATGCACCAGAACAGATAAAATGTTTATTCTTTCTAATAACAATATTGTCATTAAAATAAACTGAATATCCATCCTTAACTAACATAGAAACAGAAACTAAATTCTTTCTAAGTGAAGGTGCATAAAGACAATCTCTCAATGTCAAAGACTTATTTCTACCAAAAGATAAAGTAACATCTCCTAATGCAACGACCGATACTTTTGTAGCATCACCCATGAACAAGCATATCTCTCCATCACTGAGCCGTCTGGTTTCCTGGAACCCCTGCAATGTATTGCAGACATGATTAGTGGCTCCTGTATCTACACACCAGGTGCCGGTAGATAACACCGCTAAACATGTTTCAACTACTAGTAAATGAGATATACCTTCTTTGTTCCCTTGTTTGAGAAGTGGACAATCATCCTTCCAATGTCCTGACCCTTTGCACTTGAAACATTTGCCTTTCGGCTTTTTTACCGCACCTTGAGGTCTCATGCCCTTCTTTGTTGAGTTTGCCTGTTTCTGAATGTTATTCTTCTTCTTACCGCCTTTTGGCTTAGAAGTAGAAGCCTTTTTAGAAACAAAAATATGACCACTCTGCCTAAAGAGAGATTCAACATCCTGTAGCTCTTTTGCAAGTTCTGCCAAACTATACAACCTTTTGTTCTTGTTGTAATTAAGGCAGAAATTGTCAAAACTTTTAGGCAGAGTCCCGAAAATGATATCGACCTGGGATTCTCCATCGATTTCAGCTCCAAGGATCTCCATCTCATTCAGATGACCCATCATCTTGAGAACATGATCCCTTACTGGTGTACCCTCATCCATTTTTGTATTCATCAAACATTTTATAGCAAACTGCCTAGCTGCTCTACTCTGATGTCCGAAGAGTTCCTTGAGGTTATACATCATGTCATAAGCAGTGGCCATGGCCTGATGCTGATGTTGCAGTACATTTTACGTAGATGCCAGAATGTAACACCGTGCCATCTCATCTGCCTTTTTCCACTTCTTATAAGCCTCTTTGACCTCTTCATCAGAGTTAGCATCAGGCTTAGGTGGGCATTCCTCAACCATTACATATTTGTACTCCTCAGCAGTCAGAACAATATCCAAATTACGTTTCCAGTCAATATAATTAGGTCCAGTAAGTTTGTTTTCTTTAAGAATCACCATAAGTGGACTGAAAGAGTCCATTTTTGAAATCCTGAGGATCACATAAATAAAATTATTTAGGGCAAAAAAACTTTTTGAATTAACTAAATATTGATTCACTCAAAACAATAATAAGAAATTCACCAACACCTTGAACACCATGAATTTAGCATGCCACGATAGTGTGGACGTATACAAATTCAACTTTGTTCAAGTAGGTTTTTCTTATTAATTTTACTATCATGTCACCATAACTTTATGACAAGTAAAATTAATATGCTGGTATTGCTCTGGTCATACAAATAATAGCAGTGACTCCGATGGGGAGGATACCATTATTTGTATCTAAGTGTATACCATTACTTAATACTAAATCCATTACCTTGTAATGAGTTCCTTCAGATGGAGAAGTGAACACATACTAGGTAACTTTCTACAATTATTCCTAAGGAAGTTTGTACTGGTGATCCATAATTATACTCATTCGATATGGAGGAAAGCACTATAGCCAATACGCAAGTATAATTACATCACCTACAAACTAGTAATAGAGACCACAGGATTTAAACTAAATAAATATCCTCTCCCACTTAGTTATTTAACAATGAGGGTTTTTCTACTAGTTGATATTATGTTCATGTTGTCCATTATTAATGTAGGCTTGGTTTTTCAAAAAAACAACCACACAATAATAAACATGCATAATCAGAAAAAGTAAAATGACAAAAATAAGAGGAAATATCCAACTATTATGGTCATCTTTGCTGCTCCGTCCTCAACTATCGAAAATCATCTGTCTGCCTCTGGACTGCTTAAAACCAGCATCTCGTCCGACGTCAGAAACAGCTACCACCGCCATCATGATTGATCAAAAATAATTAAAATTACATCAACCATATGCCTCTCGAAGGAGTTCACACATAATCTAGATTGCAAAATTAAAATAATAAGCACGATCAACCCTCGTGATTTTAATTACATCCACTGCAACAACAACATCCACGACATGTCCGTGGTTTAAACAACACAATCAAAAACATGCATTGGACCATAATAGTTGGATCTAAGATGCCTGCAAAATCGAGTTAGAACAGATCTACATCTACCGACTATTATACAGCGCAGGTTTTATTGGACAACATGGACGTATCAATCAATACGTAGATCCAAAGTGGCTCTGATACCAATTGATGGATCTGGGGATTCCCAGGACCCTTTCTTTGGTGTGCGTGTTGATCGATAGAAAGTTAAAATGATCTAATACGTGTTCTAACCCGTCATAGGCGGAAACTAGGATCCACGAATTATACCTGCGGTGGAAAAGAGACAAGTAATTTCTGGCAATCTCGAGCGGACGACCCCAAGATCTTCTGTACGTATTCCTTCCTCGAGTTGGACGTCATGTGGGCGACGATCTCCCAACCTTTTCTTCTCCTTGGCAGCCCTCTTTTTCTCTCCTTACATGAATTACGAATTTAGAGAAAGTTTCAGATTTCTGATAGGTTATATGGCGGCCAGAGAATAGAGGATATATATAGGCTACGGCAGGGACCATGAGGAGAAATTAGGGTTAGGCCTCCTAACGGATCTGGATATCCCGTTTCAGCCCGAACACACAATCCAGGTCCATTAACAATAGCTCGGTCCACTAATGAGCTATTGTTGTACTACCTCCCTAATCCCAAATTATGTTTGTGGGCTCCTTTTATTATATTCTCGTTTGGCTCCCCATGTTAAGATATCGTATGTCCGTCGATCAAATTAAGTTACTGTCAACTATATTGATTCGACATCTTTTATCCTTAAGTAGTACCGTTCAACTTTATTTATCATGTCGGATATAATCCACCTGTAGGGTTTACATGACAATCCTTATGAGATCCTTAAGGAGACATCATCAACCCGATGTATCGGGACATAGATTCCATTTATAATCAATAGTCCATCATACATACAATGTTATTACCCAATTCATAGAGGTTATTGATCCATAATGAATCTCACTCTTTTATGAGTCAAAATAATGCATACTGCATATACATGTCCGTTATTATATCCGGGTTAAGAGCACAAGCATCCATAATAACAGAGGTGTTTGTTCTCTTATGTAGTCAGTACAAAGAGAACAACCTCAAGTGGTCCTGTTCAATACACACAAAGTGTACTAGTGTAAACCTATAGTCAAGATAGACTAATACCAGATTACACTATAACCTTTCCAATAGATTGTCCAAGTCCATCTAGGTTGTGAACTATTTATATACTCCATAGGGAACTGATAATATGATCTTCTGTGTGACACCACATACCATATTATCTACAATATAGAATATCAGACATTTGTATTAACACTTGCAACAAATACAATATGCAAACATTTGCCCATATAATTCTCATTCAAAATTTAAGAAAATAAGGTTACTAAAAAAGTGATGCTTTTAGTATATAACCCTAACAGTATCAGTATGGTGGAGTAAGATTAGGGGTAGTGTGAGGGGGCACTTGCCCAGGTAATAGGAAATCCCATGGCAGTAGGACATGTATGTATGACCATAGACCCTATAGTTTCATAAGTATTATGGGGATAGGCAGTAGCTGCTCACAGGAGCATAGAGATGAGGAAATAGGAAGATATTAGTGTAACCTATGCACTGGAGTGCACAGGCAATGTGAGGCCCTGCCTTGGCATGGCACTGGCAGGATAAGTGAGGTTGTCCCTATGTGTCAATAGAATTAGAAATGAGTATATATATGTATAACTATGGGCTTACATTTTGATAACATTTATAAGAGTTATTTATGTATGCTTACTGTCTTTAGAGAGAGGGGAGTGAGGACTTGAGCTTTCAGTTAGGATATGAGTGTTAGTATCCTAATCGAGTGTCTAAGGAGTTAGATTTGTGTCGGTGAAGTGAATCCTCTGTCAGTGGAGTGATCTAACATATATGTGTGTCTATGTGAGGATTTTTGCACTATTTTGAGTGTCGAGTTGTTTGAGAGAATGAGTGATATTGTTAGAGATTTGGAGTATCCTGAACCAAGTATTAAAGGGTTTAGTGACTATACAAGGGCTTAGTTTAGCCACTTGGCCATTGGCCACAGTTGTAAGGGGAGGCCACCTTCTGGTCAATGGGCCTAGTAGTAGGGCAATGCCCTAGTCTTGCATATGGCAGTGGAGGGATCCCTCTTTTTCCCTTTTCAATCGAGCACTTGGCCATTTGGCTAGTGCCTTGACTTGGTTATGAGCCATTGGGCCTATATGCAGGCATGGCCCAGTATTAGGGACTCAGTGTCTTAGTGTCTTGAGTTAGTGTGTATGTGTTAGTAAGTTAGTTTCTCTCGGTATCAGAGGGTTTAAGATTAGTTGTAGTTTTAGAAAGTACTTGTATTATAGGCTTGTGAGAGTGTTAGTGGTTAGGATATTAAGCTATGGGTTCAGTTAGTATATATCCTAAGAGTATCAAATGTTAGATGTATCAGGATTTTGGATTTTTATTTTGTATCAGATTTTAGGATGTTAGGTATATGTTAGTTCCTGTTAGATCCCAGTATCCTAAGACTAGTGAAGTACCAGATGTGGTACCAGTTGTTAGTTGTGTTAGAGGACCAGGATATGAGGTGGGGTTAGTCTAAATGTTAATATCTTGGAGGATTAGTTTGATTATAGAGTAAAAGTGTGTGTGTCTTGGCTTGGCTTCGCTTTGCTTGATCCTAATGTATGCTGCTGCAGTAGCAGCAGCAGCCTTGGCTTGCTACAGTAACTCATTGGCCACAGCAGAATATGCAGCCACAACAGCAGCCTTAGTATGCAGAGCCTGCAGTAGCAATACAGCAGCAGCCTTACAACTGTAGCATTGTGCTACAGCAACAAGGCAACAATATGTCCTTTCCCTTGGGCCATGTCCCTGCAGAAGTTTGGGCCTAAGCCTGTGGCTTTGCTCTGGCCCTTGGCCATTTGGTTGGCCATTGGTTTTGGGCTTGGGATATCTAGAGAGGGGTTTGAGTTTCATAGATTGGTTTTGGGTGTCAGGTGTGTGTATCAGAATTTTGGGTTTTATATTAGTTTCAGATATATTTAAAGGTATCAGGATTTGGTTGGGGGTTAGCTTGGGTTGACTTGAGCTTAGCCCATTGTAGTGCCTTCATACTTAGGAGTTAGTATCCTAGAGTGGTATCCTAAGTTATATTAGAGATTTAGTAGGATTTAGGTATAGTTTAATTAAGTGAAAGGTATGGGTGGCATCCAATTTAACTAAGGATATGACCTATCCATATAGGCATGTGGTTTCCTAAGATTAGTCAAAGTTAGTTACCTATCTAATCTAGGGTAAGGTAATGTCTAGTGTAGGATACTACTTATATAGTTTATGTATACCCTACCCTAGAAATATTGAATCCTAATTTAAGTAAGGTAAAGGGTTACCTATCAAACCTAGGATGTGGTGACCTAGCTTAGCTAAGGTAATGATAAATTAGCCTATAGCCTAAGGTATAGAGTATTACCACCCTATAGTCTAAGGTAGATTGATATATATATATATATATATATATATATATATATATATATATATATATATACAAGGGTAATGTTGGTAATTTGGGTATGTAAATACCTAGAATAGGGTATCTTAGTATATATATATATATATATATACAAGGGTAATGTTGGTAATTTGGGTATGTAAATACCTAGAATAGGGTATCTTAGTAAGATAAGTCTTGATATAGGATACTGGACCTAGAATTGATCATGGTTGACCAAGGTTGACTATTTTCACTAGAAGTCAACTTTGGGTCAATATCTGACCAAGATTGGACTAGGAGTTGACCAGTTGACCAAAAGTCAACTATGGGTCAACACTTGACCTAGTTTGACCTAGATTGTATATCACGTACTAGAAAACCATGTCTATCACTGTTAAACCCTATTTAACACATATAAATCTTCTTTTTAGGTCTGTGACTCCACTTTGAGCCTCGATTCATATTAACAGCTCAGGACAGCAGACGAGTACATTCTTTGATTATTTTTATTGCTTTGATATCTACTATATCTGATTCAGTTGTAGTATTTTACTTGATTCTCGACACGAGGAAACACGGACTAGTATACGTTGGATCCTGTCATGAGATGTTATTTTGGTTTACCTGGTATATTGGTACGTTATTCGATCTTACATATTGTACTTGTATAGACACCGATTTAGGAGTGGGTATGGCCCCCGGCTTTTAAATCCCGTGTCATGACATGTCATGGTTGGACCCATTATACTATTCGGGGGTTAGGGAGTTATTAGAGGTTATGTGATCAATAACCCTCCTGTTTACTACTTGTGCATAGCTTCACCCTCACCACACGTAGGGTGTAGCCTTACCTGATACTACTGGAATAATAGATTTCTATTTTGGCCGACCTGATCTCTAGGTTTACCTGTGCTTGTTTTTGTGCATAGCTGGTCAAATGGAACAGCCTGATCTGGATCCAAGTCGATCACATAACGCTCTAATATCTCAAGGCACCTTTTATATATACACTGTACTTCAGTTTTACCTGTACTACTCTACATTCCAGTTTTACCTTATCTCTCGCACCATGACATGATATTCAGTGTACCTTGTACTATTTTACTTATAGTCTTGATATTCTGTCTTATATTTCATTATAACTGTTTCTTATAGTATTTGTTAATTTATTGGAACTACTGTTGGCGTTTGCACTTCGCTCAAATCTTGACTGATATGTTGATAATTTTTTTACAGAGAACTCAGAGGATCTAGCTAGCCTAGAGGAGACACCAGTAGAGCTTGGAATAGATGGCTACGATGTTGTCTGGTTTTACTTTCAGTTATCTGTCATGGTTGCCCTTGAGATGACTTTTAACTGCAATATCATCTACATAGCATTCCACTGTTTTGTGAAAATGATCGTAAAAAATTATGTTCATAGCTAGCTGGTTTGTCGCCCCTGTATTTTTCAATCCAAAGGGCATCACCGTATAGTAGTATACCCCCAACGGTGTTTGAAAAGATGTGTGTTTCTCATCGTTGGGGAACATCTTGATCTTGTTGTAGCCTGAGTACCCATCCATAAAGGACATCCACTCGAATCCACAAGTATTATCGATCATTACGTCGGTGATCGGTAAAGGGAACTCATCTTTTGGGCATGCAGAGTTCAAATCACGGTAATTGATACAGACTCAAACTTTACCATTCTTTTTTATGACTGAAACAATGTTAGCGACCCAGTCAGGGTGTTGTTCTTCGCGAATGAATCCACTTGCAATAAGCTTCTTGACTTCACTCTCGATGGCCTCCATGATATCTGGTCGGAATCGTCGTTGCTACTGCTTCACTGGCTTAGCTTTAGACGAGATATTTAGGCGGTCCATAGCAACTTTAGGGTCCAAGCCTGGTATGTCTTCATAGCTCCATGCAAAGACGTCAATGTATTCTCTTATAAGCTGTATAAAATATTATCGTTCTTCGCGAGATAGACTTTTGCTGATAAAGATTGGTTTTATTAACTTGGACGACTTCGTCTTCGATAGGTGGTTCACGTTGTTTGAAACGTAACTCCCACCTAGTATCTATCTTTTGAGCCCATTGTTCAAGCTCGATCGATTGGACATCGTCTGCAATTTGGTCAACTGATACCATGTTGACGGACAAAGTTGCTTTGAACATGTCTCCAATGCGGGAGTCTAAATCCCAGAGGCAGGAATCAGAAGAATGAGAACAACGATCTGCTTCGACGTCTGATCATTCAGGAGTTATTGAAGGAGTGACGTAACCAAAACCAACACCGTTTTGTTGATAATAGTTCTCGGGTTTGCCGGGAGGAGCAAAGTGATGTATTGACAACCGTCGTCCCTAACCGTAATTTAGCCCCTGGTCACTTTTTATATCATATCCCATATTCTGGATGATATC
Organism: Iris pallida; assembly: GCA_029216955.1. NCBI lineage: Eukaryota > Viridiplantae > Streptophyta > Magnoliopsida > Asparagales > Iridaceae > Iris > Iris pallida. The sequence goes on from JANAVB010033017.1 coordinate 2,762,255, forward strand.
CTTGGCCTGCCAACTATATCAGGAAAGTTGCATTTTTCTACAGTCAAAGTCAGCTTCAGTGTTGTGATTGGGAGAAGTAGAGTCCAGAACAAACTTTCTTTTGCCAATTATTCGATCGAAGATGATCAATTTTTCACCCTTCTTTCTAGCTGGAACGATGAAGTAGTAGATATCTTTTGGCCAGACTTTTTCTCGCAGATGAGGTGTTATGACCTGCATGCAGAGGTGTGGTCCTATGCTGTGCTCTAGGGCGTATATCGTATCTATATTCTGGTTTAAAGATTGGTAGACATCAGAGTAATTCAAAGATATACCTTTACTTAGAAAATATGCAAGTTCTTCTTCAAGGATAACATCATCCACTGAAGATACATTATTTTGAGTATTTATATATTCATTGAGAGGATCATTGTCTGAAACAGGAGCCACAGCCTTGGCCAAGTTCACCACATAGGGTAACTCTTCAGGATTGGGAGGACGGACTTCAGCAGGTTCCACCCGAGGTGTTTTACGGAGAGTGATGGTCAATGGTTTGATCTTATCAGGGTTCTTCTTTTTAACCCAGATTATGAGAGGCATTAGAGTACTTTTTGGAGTAGTACATCCTTTGACTCGGATAATCAGGGGACCATCATTGGCGGATGAACTCACTTCAGCTTCATCATTAGCGTCATTGTCGTCGTCTTTGGGAGGCTGAGATTGATAAAGTACCGAATTGCCATAGTAGGCTTCAATGCCCTTAAAGGATCGACATCGGCAAACTTCGTCTTTACGACTCCATTGCTGTTGACGTGCTTGAAACACTGGTGAAGTGTAGAAGGAACGATCATGTTCTCTGCATCCACGGACGTTGCAACAAGACGTTGTAGGATATATTGGCGTCGATTACATAACAAGAAACCTCTGTTCGGAGATCACCAATCTGACACTTGAGACGGATCTTGTCCAGCGGATGGCTTCTTCCAGCATTAAAAGCCATGATAGATGTATTGGTTGCAGGTAGCTTATGCAGAGGAATTTCTAGAATTTGGAGTAAACTTCTAGGAATGATGCTAAAGGAGGAACCTGGAGCGATATGCATCCGATCCACCTTAATCGCCCCGATATACCCTATATAGTACAGAGGTCTATCATGACTATTGTTTTTGAGTAGCATGTTCTCTTATGAAAAGGTGATGTTGGGCACCACTTCCATAGTACTGTGGCAGTGAGGACAGGAGACAGGATCTTCAGCGGGGGCTTTGACTTCAGCGAGATAAGAGTCGGCATGTATTAATGCCTCAATTAAGGCCTTTCGTAATTCTTTGGAGAGTCGTAATAGATCGAACAGAGATAACCTGGCAGGTGTATTGGCCAGCTATGCCAATATGTCAAAGTTGTAAGGCCGATCTATGCCTTCGGGAGTTTGCGCCTTTAGAGACTTGTCAAATCACTTATCCTTCTGCTTAGCTTTGTCGGTAGTTGAGGGATTAGACGGACTGGCTTCTGAACTTGTGGGGGCAGCACGAGCCTGAGAAGGTACTGCTTCTTCTTGTACGGGGTCATAAGTCCATAGGTAAGCCTTCTCAGATCTTGTCTCGCCAGATAGAACTTCGTAAATAGGAGAAGACTCCATATGGCATGATTTATATTTCTTGCCCCTCTTTACTTTGGAAGATACCACCCCCTGCGTCATTTCTTGTACAAGGTCCGGATGGACCCAAATAATCTAACCACATTCAGTCGTGAGTGGCACCAAGGTTGAGTTGCGAGCTGGCAGCAGGTTGACGACTTCCATTATTGCCTTGGAAATTGGGACAACGCTGTCTGGGACTTCTGTGGGAGGAAAGTCACCAAATTGAAGAGAGATCATGTTAGAAGATACGACCTTGCCTTCAGCTTCGAGGTTGATCACTTGGCTTGGTGCTCGTACTAATTATAAAGACAGTACTTGGGATCGTTGAGTTGGTTCACCTCCGCAGGACATGGTGGTGGAGGCAATGTCAGTTTATTACCCTTCGTCAATGTGTGAAAAATGGTAATAACATCGACCTCGTCAAAGAAGAAAGTCTCCTTAGGTTTGTCAGGAGCGCCTGGAGAATTAGAAGCTCCCTTGGAAGTGTCGACCTTCAAGACTTCTTTCCCTTTACCCCCACGGACAGGGATAGTTTGAGGGTGCTTGCCTTTGTCTTCAGGTTTGGGTGTTTTCAACCGCAGTAATTCCAGATTTGGGACGTCTTTTTCAGCAGCATACACGGCCTCAATGAAAGCAGGCCATGTAACATACTTATGTATACCCAGACAGAACTTCACTGTAGGAAGAAAGTTATGCCGACAAGTATCTATAAGTTCTGAGTCTGGTATACTGAAGGGCATATTCAATGCCAGTTACCTGAAGCGTTCGATGAAAGCAATGACTGACTCGGTCCTCCTTTGCTTGGTCTTGATGAGGGTGGACATACTAACATGCATGCCACTCTCACAAAACCTGTTGAGGAATAACCTCTCCAAGTCTTTAAAGGAATTAATACAACCGTCAGGCAGACTGCAGAACCATTCAAAAGCTACCCCCTGTAAGGTACTAATAAACAGCTTTGACAAAAACGGATCATCCCTGGGTAAGTGTAGAGTCTACGTGTTAAAGTATGTCATGTGTTGGCGAGAAGAAGTCATCCCGTCAAATGAATTTAGAGTTAGTAGCTTGTAGTTAGGAGGGCAAGTAGCATTCTCCTATTCAGGAGGATAAGGTTGAGATATCCCCATCTTCTGAAGCTCGTCTTTGTGTGAGATGGTATCGAGATGGGCAACAAGAGAATCAATTACATCCTGTTGATTGAGCAGATGTTGAGAAACGGCTGCTGTACAGTTGTCAGGCGTTGGTGAAGGACCACCTCCAATATTTGTAAGATTTGGAGGAGGCGCAACGGAATGATACTCCTTCTGTAGTGAAGGAGGGTTGTTTCTATGAGCCGGACTAACGTGTGCTGAGACGTTTGGTTGAGGTGGAGGAACAGCCCCAGCAGCTTGGACCGCCATGATACTGGTAAGCATATCAATGATCTTGGCAATTGCTGTTTCAAGACCCTCTAGCCGTTTGTTGGTCTGATCACTGGCTTCTTCAGGTCTCTCTCCATCCGCCATATATGTAGATAACAAGCGAGGATGAATAGAGGAAACAATACAACTTGTGCTGATACTGTCTGTCTCTGAGTTAAAAAGTCCCTCATCTTCAGGTTGGGGAGGTAGATAGATAGTCATCATCGCACTCGGAGAGATCATCGTCATATGGAAGGCGACCCCCGGTGTGAGGGTCATCTGCTTCAGACTCTGAGAGAATACTACCCCCAGCTGAAGGATCATAATCTCCATCTTGGGAGTCCTCGTCATCTATATGAAATCTCGTTCTTGACCGAGTAACCATATAGACTCCTACAGATGTAACAGCTCACTGGCTATCTGTCGACAGACTTCTTCTTCTGTTCGCAGAACTGAGAGAAAAAGTTGGGTTCGTGGTCCACCTTCTTTGATTGGGGCTCCCGTAAGGAGGACCCTATGAAGCCATGTTGGATGAAATATACAGCGGCTTTTCATCATCAGAACGATGCAGTCGTTGAAATACGGACTGCCTCTGAGGCACTCTTGTTGCTTTGGACCAGCAATAGTTGATGACAATACTGGTGCACGGATGTCCGCCATGAATTATAGTTTCCTCCTCCACTTTATGCTTATGATTTATCATGTCCCGTAAGTCAGCGGATGGGAGTTTTGCCTTAAAACCCATGTCACATGCATCGTCGAGCTTTGCATATTGGTTTGTAAGGAAAGTTGGCGCATCCGAACTTAGTTCACGTGCAGGGGCAACTCCAACACCTAAGTTCTATGATGACCTTGAAGACAGCCCCGTGCTATACGCGTTGGGGCCTGCCTTTTTGCTATGGGCGCATAGACCCTGGAGTCTGCCTTTGGGCGCATGCTTTCCAGAAGTCTTGGCAGCATGCCTGAGCTTCCTGGATGTGGGCACATAGTATGGGTCAGTAGAGCTTGGATGCATAGCCTGGGGTGTATGACCATGGGTGCATATTCTGTCGAAGATAGAAGTCTTCTGGCCAGAGTTATGCTCCCACACACCCTCTTGGGTGCATGCTTGGTGAAGCAGCGCTGTTTTCTCCCAGTTTTGTCTTCTTCGTTTGTGAGCCTCGCTGAGATTGCCCAGAGCGTCGAACACTTTTATTCCTGGCATCGTAGTATTTTTTTTGTCAAGTATCGAGCGTTGAACACTCTGTTGTTGATTGCACAAGAAAGAAGTCACTGGGCTAGTAGAGCCCGGAACGGTATACGCCTTCTTCATGTCAGGAGCCTCTGTAGCAGAGCTATGTGTCCCCACAGAACCAGAATACTGGAGAACGGGGGACAGACACAGCCAACTACGTACATTGAAGTATAATCTACCTCGATATATGGCCACAGCTGTCTAGATGCATGAGGGTTTATCTAAAAGCCAATAGTCTCTTATGGTCGTGAACAAGCCTAGTGTCTCAATCTCAACAAGCAAGTAATTATTACAAGATGTAAGATCATCAGACATACAAGGTAAGGTGTCCCAAATATTATATATTCAGATGGTCATGAAGCTTGTCATACAAAATACGAAGGCTAACAAAAGTTTAAGTCATACATGATCAACACTAGGATTTGTCAATCATGTTATAGACATTAGACAAACAGAAATTAAGTTTCAACAGGAGCTAACACTTGTTCGGTAGCTAAACGCTTCAAAAGAATAATTTACAATAGAGAGGGAGAGAAAAATAAGAAACCCACTTGTTGCCAGAATTACGTCTGGTATTCACCATCTGGCTGATAAGCAGGAAGATCCTCGGGTATCACTCCAAAATCTGGCCATACAAAACCAGCTGGGTCAGACCCCAGAAAGAGCAAGTGCCATAAGGGAGGCTTCACTTAGGAACTAAAACCAGTATATAATGAAAGAAGAACTGATAAAAGAGCATAGTTAAATAACATGAGGGACTGAGTTAACATAAAACATTAGCTGCCGTAGGAGGAACAAGAGGTGAAATATAATTCCCATGTTAATCATGAGATAATTCATTCAAGCACGGCCAATCAAGTCCTACATTTTGCTATTGTTAGCTAACTAGGATTATCACAAGCTTAGTTACTAACAAGATACAATTGAGATGTTCTCGCAGTCACAGGCCCCGTAGACTATCCAGGTTATCTAGGCGAGGAGATTTATTACAGTTACAAGAGTTATCAAGCTTACTGGTGTACTTTCAGTACTTATATTTTTAAGAATTTCTCCACATGACAGTGGACTGGAAATGTGCCATACTCGTCGGCAGGCTACAAGTCCTTCTGGTGTGGACGGAATAACGGGATCACCTGTAACTGGAAAAATTACTCTATATGAACCACTTGATCAATCTAGTCATTAACCTAGTCAGATTCATTATGAATCCTTGACCGAGGTAACCAGGAATTCATGTCCTAGACATGATGCAAGATGAGACATGTAGCTTATACAGGCACAATCAAGAAAATCAACCATGGAGTCAAGACAAGAGTTACTTAGCAAGTCAGGGTAGCTGTCGCAAAAGATTATCATGTCATACTAGGTTACTTGTTACTTGTCAAGATTGCTTGTCAGGAGTGCACCTCGATGGGCCACTATCAAGATTGTACATGTCATGTCAAATTTACTTGTTAATTGTCAAGAGTGCGCGAACCCGTGCAACCTGATGGTACGGTACTAAAAAGTGCGTGCAACCACAGTTCATCTTCTCCAACCAGCATAAAAATGCTTGGTTGGTCCCATGAACTTCAGAAGTCCATAATTTCCTCAAAATAAATTGAAATCTAACTTTTTAAAGGTCAAAATTGGGTAGAACGAAATTTTCTACAACATAAAGCAACTAGTTTTCGAAAATACCATGTTTTTGTAGATCGAAACCAAGAAGAATAAGAAAAGATCAAAGCTTAGATCTACAAAAATCCTTCTATCAAAATAAAAAATGACAAGTTCTAAAGAGGCTTAGAATCAAGTAAGGAAGACAATGGAAAAGTAAAATTTGAGATCTATCATAAAGCAAGTTTCACTTGCCTAGGGCTTGGGTGTAGGTGGGAGGGGTAAATAAAGAAGATGAAGAAGTAAATGAAAGTTATAGAGAAGAGAGAGAGAAGTTGACTTATATTTCAACCCCTTCTCATCTCAAACCAAACCAAGCCAAGCCAAGTCATGTTGAACCAAACCAAATAAACAAAGGCAAGATTAAACCAAGACTAGGCTAAGCAAAACAAGTCTAACTACGATCCACCTGACAAATGTCAAAAATTCGTACATGTATAATAAAAATTCGTATAACGGGAAACGGGAGTGACAACTCTACCCACCTTAAAAGAATTCTGTTTTCGGAATTTAATCAAGAGGCTAGAGATGTCGGGTCAAGCTACACTAACCATATGCAATCTATGACTAGCAATTAATCAAGTAATCATTCATGTAAGAAAGGAGTTAAGAGCATAAGGCATAAGGAAGACATTATACCTCATGAGTTAAACAGGTGTAGATATCGCGATCGGATACCATCCTCACGTTCCCAAGTTGACTCACCCAAAGAGTGATGACCCCAAGCAACACAGACTAACTTAATAGTCTAGTTCTTGAGTACCTTCTCTCTTCGGTCCAATATGGATACAGGCCTTTCCTCATACGAAAGGTTGGTACCAACAACCAATTCTGAATGATCAAGAATATGGCTCAGATTTAGGATATACCGTTGCAATTGGGATACATGAAATACGTCATGTACCTCACGTAACGACGGTGGAAGAGCCAGACGATAGGACACATCGCCTACTCGCTCGAGAATATCAAACGACCCTAGATACCTAGGACTAAGCTTTCCCCGTACGTCAAATCGATTGACGCCACGGGTAGGCGAGATCCTAAGGACTACGTGGTCGCCGATAGAAAACTCAAGAGGATGCAGATGAGAATCGGCCCAATGATGCTGATGATCTTGTGCAACTCGAAGATGATCTCTAACTTGTCTGACCACCTCGATAGTCCAAGTAACCATTTTTGGACCAAGCATCTGCTTCTCGCCTATATTATCCCAGGCTAAAGGTGATCTACACTTTCTGCCATACAGTGCCTCAAACGGTGCTATCTGGATACTGGCTTGGAAACTATTATTGTAGAAAAACTCCACCAAGTGCAGGTGATCTTCCCACGAACCACCAAAGTCAAGTGTACATGATCGCAACATATCTTCAAGAGTTTGAATCGTGTGCTCCGACTAACCATCTGTCTGCGGATGATAAGCTAAACTAAACTTGAGACGAGTTTCCAAACTCTTCTGAAGACTCCGCCAAAACTAAGATATAAATCTTGAATCTCTATCAGACACGATACTGACTGGCACTCCATGCAATCTGACTATCTGTCTAAGATGAATCTCTGCAAGCTGATCCATTGACTTGCCAATTCTGAAAAGGATAAAATGATCTACCGTCGTGAGCCGGTCAACTATAACCTAGATAGCATCTCTCGCAGCTGGAGATTTAGGTAATCCAGTTATAAAATCCATGGTAATGTGCTCCTATTTCCATTCTGGGATCGATAAAGGTTGAAGAAGTCCGGCTGGTCTCTGATGTTCAGTTTTAAATTATTGCCAAACTAAACAACGAGAGACAAATCGGGCTATCTCTCTCTTAATGCCATTCCACCAGAAATGCTGACGGATATCATGATATATCTTCGTACCACCGGGATGAATTAAATACTGCAAACTGTGAGGCTCTGCTATGATCTCCCATCCGATATCAACGCTGGGTACACAAAGACGCTTTCCATGTCGGAGAGTACCATTTTCGTGAATACATAACTCTGTTCTCCTTCCTGCTTTACATTCCGCCCTAAGCCGTTGAAGCATAGAATCTGTTGATTGAGCTATCTTGATCCTCTCAACTATAGTGGACTGAACTTGCATACTGGACATCAATGCCACATTGGTAGGAAGAACTATCTCTATTCCTATCTTCTGAAGATCTGCTAATAACTCTGGCTGTGTTGTTAGAAAATAAGCTCCTGCTCTTCTACTCAACGCATCTGCGACTACGTTGGCCTTCCCAGGATGATACTGTAAGTTGATGTCGTAATCCACAAGTATCTCTAACCATCTCCTCTGACACATGTTAAGATCCTTCTGAGTAAACATATACTTAAGACTCTTGTGGTCGGTGAAAGTCTCTACCCGATCTTCGTACAAGTAATGCCTCCACAACTTAAGTACGAAGACCACCGCTGCTAATTCCAAGTCGTGGGTTGGATAATTTCTCTTATGATCATGAAGCTGACGTGATGCTTAAGCTACTACCTTACCATGTTGTATTAAGACACATCCCAATCCTTTGCCGGAAGCGTCACAATAAACTGAAAATCCTCCAGTCCCATATGAAAGTGTGAGAATGGGTACCGTCATCAATCCTTGCTTCAACTTGTCGAATGAACTCTGACACTCTACTGTCCAAGCAAACTACACATCCTTGCGGGTCAACTGCGTCAATGGTGCCAAAATTCGAGCAAAGTCTGACACAAATAGTCGATAATAGCTGGCCAATCCTGGGAAACTGCAAACTTCTACGACGGTGCTGGGAACTGGCCATGTCTCTATGGCAACTATCTTCTGGGGGTCACTTCCACTCTACCTCAGGTGATGATGTTTCCTAAGATCAAAATGCGATCAAGCCAAAATTTGCACTTACTGAACTTCGCGTACAACTAGTGCTCTCTGAGTATCTGTAGGACTATTCGGAGATGCTTCTCATGCTCTGCTTCATTCTTACTATAGACTAAGATGTCGTCTATGAACACTATCATGAACTGATCCAAATAGGGTATGAATATGCGATTCATGAGATCCATAAATACTGCTGGTACATTGGTCGCTCCGAATGGCATAACAAGAAACTCCTAATATCCATATCCAGATCTAAATGCCGTCTTTGGAATGTCTTGCTCTCTGACTCTGATCTGATGGTACCCCGACCGTAAGTCAATCTTGGAGAATACTACTGCCCTACTGAGTTGATCGAATGAGTCATCTATCCTTGGTAGAGGATATCTGTTCTTGATTGTTATAAAATTAAAGATATGATAATCAACACATAATCTTGATGTACCATCCTTATTCTTCATAAGAAGCATTGGGGCTCCCCAAGGTGATCCATTAGCATGAATGAATCCCTTGGTTCTGAGTTCTTTAATCATCTTGTACAAGATCTCTAACTCTGTTTGTGCCATTCTATAGACTCTCTCTGACACAGGTACTGTTCCTGGAAGCAAATCAATGGTGAACTCTATCTCTCTCTCTGGGGGCATGCTTGGAAGCTCTTCAGGAAATATGTCAGGAAATTCTTCTACCGCTTTGGGAAACTGAACTGCTTCTGCTACTGCCATCCGCAAGACTGGTGGAGAAGGTTCTACTTCGCCTCTGAAAAACAAAAACTCTTCTTCGTCGGGAATACCAAAAATAATCCTGCCAACATGGCAGTCTATTCTTGCGTATTGATCCTTCAACCAATCCATTCCTAGGACCAAATCATAGTCGGCCATCAGGAATTCTATCAATTTAGCAAAAAACTCTCTGCCGCTAACTACGATTCGACGCGAGGAAAAGACTCTATCTACTCCCACAAGACCATTATCAGTAAATATATTGAGCCTTACTGACAATGACTCGGGCTCCAGTCCTATTCGTGTAGCGAATCATGCAAACATAAATGAATGCGATGTACCCAAATCAAATAATACTAATGCTGGAAAAAAGTTGACGAGAATGGTACCTGCCACCACCTCACCTGATGCCAATTCTTCTGCCATGGTCAGAGCCATAGTTTGACCTTGTCCTCTCGGTGCTGGTCCCCTCTGTTGGTAACCTTTCTGCCTGTTCTGAATCTGAGCTTGAGCCTGAGCATACTGTTACGGCCTCTGCTGCTGGAAAACTTGAGCCTGAGGCGGCAATGGCCTCGAAGGCTGGTACTGCTGCTGCACTGGTGCTGGTCCCCTAACCGATGGACTGGTTAGGGTTGATAAAAAGAAACTGGCTCTATGCGGGCATGATCCTATCATGTGATCCGGTGCCCAATAAGCCAAGCACACACCCCTGTGCTCTGCGACACTCTGAGACTACGTGTCTTAGCTTCCCATAATAAGTGTAGCCAATCGCAGAAGACTGCTTCTGCTTCTGTTGCTGAGGGTACGTCGGTGTCGAGTGCTGAACCGACAGAACTGTGGTCGCCCACCTAGGAGCTCCAATGGTCAAAGCCCTAGCTGTCGGGGCTGGTGTTGATGACTGGGACAAATGTCCATAAGACCTCTTACGTCCTCTAGTTTGATCTATTATCCTCTAGGAGGTATACTCATGCCTCTTTGCTTCTTGTACGATGGCATCAAACGTCTGGTGTTCAAACAGATCTACTGTTATAATGATCTCTAGGTGGAGTCCCTGTTGGAATTGCTGCGCTCGGTCCAATTCGATCGCCACCAAGGTGGGAGCAAATCGACTAAGCCTAGAAAACTCGGTCGCATATCCATCGACCGTCCTTTCCATCTGCTTGAGATTGCTGAGTCTGGTCTGTAGATCATACCGAGCTACTACATCAAAGTACTTCGTCTGGAACTTGTCGCTGAATACTGCCCGTAAGATGCCAATCCAACTGCTTGCATCGTCCACCAGCTGCGGGCTAAGTCCAATAACTGCAGCGTACGACGGCCACCTTCTCACCGTCAGGAATCCTAGCTACTTCCGGGATAACCTCTGTGTCTTAAAGCCATGCATCAGCAGTAATGGCATCTTCAGTTCCGTCAAAGAAAGGAGGGTTTGTATTCTTGAAACTGTTGGCCATATTGTTCCCTTGATAACCAACTCTGCCTATGACATCTTGTACTGTCTGGTGCAGGGCATCACCCCGACGATCCTGTGACACAAGCAAATCTCGGATAATTCCTACCATGACTCTATTGTCAGGCTCTGCAGGCTGAGCTGGCTGAACTGGTGGCTCTGGATCCCCGGAAGGCATAATTCGGGAGGCTGCTCCTAAGGGCTGGGCTTGGTCTCCTTGTTGAGGCTGGTTCACTGGTGGTTCTCCTTCCGGCTGATCGGCAGGACCAGAAGCAATACCACTGAAGAAAATGACATGGGAAACATTAAGGAAGGACCAAGATGGATCAAAGATATAAGAATGTGATCAGGTCAAGGTTCCAGGAAGATTAAAAGCACGAGTAGAGATCAAAGGCGAGTCCTGATTGAGACATTTATCCGGTAAAACCCTCACACATCTTGATTTATAAGACCTGCATGGGCAACCACTTAAACCGTGTCACGCCCCAGAACCAGAATATTGGAGAGCGGGAGACATACACAACCAGCTACGTACATTGAAGTCTAATCCACTTCGATATACGGTCATGACTGTATAGATGCATGACTGTTTATCTACAAGCCAATAGTCTCTTATAGTCATGAACAAGCCTAATGTCTCAATCTCAACAAGCAAGTAATTGTTACAAGATGTAAGATCATCAGACATACAAGGTAAGGGTCCCAAACATTATATATTCAGATGATCATGAAGCTGGTTGTCACGACCCGCACCCGCTTTTCGGATACGAGACGTGTCCAAGCCAGCCTACGCCGCAGAGTCGGCCGTAGAACGCTGTCAAGCCCGCAAGAAGTAAATGCTCAAAATAAACATTATTTCTCATTCACATTTCTAGATTTATTACAACATTTATAGTTAAAGAAAATACAAGATTTTACAATTAATAAAATTGATACAATTGCTTTCTATTTCTAGGTTGTCTTCAGCATACCCAAGCCTTCCCAATGCTAAGAGTGATCGCGGCTAAACCTGGAAAATGTTGGTTTCCAGTCAGGAATGGAACAAGTACACAAACCGACGATAATACAAAAACACAATAGAATTAACAAGACATGAACATAACATATGAGATATCAAAACTGGTAAATAACTGATGACATAGCATGATAGAGAAGAAAATAAGAAAAAACTAATAAAAGACATCGATCTAGGTGGTGTGAAATATCTGTTTCGACATGTGAACAGCTAGGGGTAAATCCGGTACCTGCACGTGTCGTGTACAGGTGCTATTGTTCAGGAATAGACATCATAGGATAGTTCTGGGTAGTCCACATGTCTACTAAGATATTTCCCCTCCCGACTACTCCGTGTGACGAGCGTGTCAACAAGCAGCAAGATATATGTATAGACATGAAATGAAAAGACTACTATGAATCGGAACACAATCAGAAAGTGCACTTGCCTGAGGTCCTTAGCTGGAGAAACCAATAATACTATACCACTCAATGAGCCACAATCAGTCAACACATGTAGAAATCTCCGGATGCTGAAATAAATAGTACTAACGTTCTTAGAATAGTCAAATTAGCTTGGATAGCCTGTCTTTAAGTCCAATTCTGGATATAAGGGCAAAACGGTAATTTCGGGCAAAAACGGTGTCCGCCGTTGGACCCGCTTTGCACCGAAAAGCGTGCCAGAGTCAACGGTCTCTAAAGTCGTCAAACTATATGTCTACGGATCCAGTTTTTCGATACGAACCCAACCGTATGTCCAAAGTTGGATTTCGGCAGGCCGTGCACAAAATCACCCGTTGAGTGGGACCATGGGGCCCGCAAAACGGTGATTTTATCAACGGTCTCAGAATCGGACCAAACTTGGCATACAGGACCATAAAAATGATACAGTCCTGTTGGCATAGGTTTCGTCTCGATCTGACGAGCGTACACAAAGTAATTGGAGAATTTGCAAAGGGCACGATACGGTGAATTTCGACGGATACGCATTAAATTCGTCGCGCACACGCGACCAATTTGAATTCCGTCAAAGCCCACACGACCATGAGGCCGTTACGCAGCTTTCGATGCTTTTGGTTCGCGACCACATCGCCCGGAATGGCGGGACGCACGTCGCGTGAATGGTTTTCTAAGTTTTTAAAACAGGTTTTTCTCAATTTTTTAAATCCGTTTTCTCGGTGTACAGTGGACAAAAACAGAAACTGTGAAAAGGGGTTTAAAGTCTAATATGTTGTCTATGAGTGTCTTTAATTAGTTTCCTAATTTTCTTGCTGGATTGACCAAGATCGGCCTCCAAACCGAGCATCGGGACAGTATTTACTGTCTATTTCGAGACAGATTTTTCGCCAATTTAGCATCAATTTTTAGCTCGATTACGTCTTGGTTTAAGCCGAAACTATTATATAGAAACAAAGAGGTATAGGTTAGGTCTCTACCTGCGTGTTCGGTTCGAAGATTGATAGCGCGTGGAGGTCGTTTCCTTCCCGCGAAGTCGGCCTCGCCAGGGCTGCTTCTGCTCTGCTTCCCGCGTGCGCTCTGTCATCCGTGCGCCTGCTGCGACGTTCTCCGGCCGGCGGTGGCCGTGCGGTCGGACCCCCAGGGCGTGTAGGGTAGTGGCGGCGTTGGTCGTAGACTAGGGTTTACTGCTCAGCTGCATATATATATAGGAGGAGTCGGGAATATGCCGTTCGGGTCTGGGAAGAATAGGGTCGGGGAGTTTGAATGTTAGGCCTGGGCTTTTAGGAGCTCGGGGCTTGGGCCTATGGGCTGGGGTGAGCTCAGCTGCTCAGCTGTGGGCTTGCTGGCCCGAGAGGGAAGGATTTAATTCCTTTATTCTACTTTTTTTAGCCCTATTAATATATATATATACTCACATATATTATATATATGCATATAATAAACACGTATTCGTACCATATATTTATATTTATATATACATACTCTCATATACCTCTATATTAATATATATACACATATACGAAAAAATATATATATATACGCATACATATACACGAATATTTATATAGACATATACACATTTACAAATATTTATATATATACATATATATATATTCGCACCCATACAATCCAAATAATATCTATATACACACACATATACATTTATGTATTTATCTATATACACGTATACACATATCTTCTATAAATACACATATATAATATATGTTTGACAATAGAATAATATAACCAATAAAATAATAATATTAAATAATAATCTCAATAAGGATAATAATAATAACGAAATTTAATATACCAATACTAGGCATTGCATCTACTTGAAATATGTCTACATGGGTGTATTTGATCTCACTACATACCTACGAAGGCTTGGATTCGGTTCGGGCCCCGCTCGGGCTAAATTGACACAAACGGTCTCCTACCGGTCAATACTATAATTAATAAATAATTAAAACGTTCGATAGGGTTAAGTCGCAACTTGGCCTGGTTTTCTTAGTTAGGACATCACTATGGCTCGACCTTCCTTGGCATGGCTAATACACTAGTCAAAGCACGCCACTGCACTATCTGTGCCATGATTCCTAGTCGTCTTGTACTCCAAAACTTCACTATGGCTAAAGTCATCTACCGTAATAATTAACTAAATAATTATTTATAAAATCATAATTCACCATTTTAATCAAATAAATAAAATAATAAAATATTCCAAAAATTTTCGGAAAGGGAGCTACAAATCTATCCACCTTAAAAATAATTTCGTCCTCGAAATTTTAATTAATAATTATTCCTTAAAATCAAAGTCCACTACTACCGTAATCTCCTCAATTTAATTTCTAAAATTATTCTATAACCTTCTCTAGCCATTTTATAACTTCAAATACTTGAGGACTTCTACCCACCTTTGGTCACACTACTCCTCAAACTAAAATTTTATAATCTTCTAACTAGTTGCTAACAATCCTACCAACCGATATCTACAGTATGAGGCATCTATAAGCTTTTCTTATCTATCAAGCAACCCAAGATTCAACAGACAACGGATTTACACAAGTAGCTAAAAAATATTGACAAATTCTAATAAGCATGACCATTCGTCGCTTCGAAATAGGAAGGACAAGAAGATATGCAAGAATTATCGAGAGCAAATATGAAGCTCCCAGAGCGGTAGAGGGTATCCCATGGTACAGATAGAGAGAGAATATTTATGAATCATTAACTTATTTGCTAGATGAGCTACTCTAGTCCAGTCATTGGCTAAATCGAAGAACTCTTCACTCTTAGAGTGGCCTGCAATCTATGCAATACAGAAGTCTCGTTCTCGAAATCCTAATTCAAACAAGGTTCCATAATGGAACAAAATTTGAGAAATCAAGATTGTGGTCTTAATGGGTTCTCTATCTGGACATCAGTCGTTGGCTTAAAGAATCTTGGATCTCAATCTATATGGACTGAACAAGATTCCAAGACAAAACTATGTCTACTAGTTTAGGGTACCCTAGAATAGGTTTCCTTCCAAGTGGTTGAGCTAGTTGTTAGTCGGGTTGGTTAGCTAGGTCCATAAGCCCAATTGCGCCTTCAGTGACTTTTGTGTTTAAGTAGCACATGGGGTCTCAATTGAATGGCACACTAGAGACATGTGCATAGTGGGCTTCGAGTAGGTCACAACCCTATATTTGGTCGAAGGAAATGAGTCGGAGTTGAGGCTTTAATGGAAATCGAGAAATTTATCGGTACATGGTAAGGATTATAGCTAGTCATTTTAACCTGAAAATCGTAGCACAAAAATAGAGTACAAGGGGACGGGTTTGAGTGGGACATGATATACCTAGATGAGGGTGGACTCGTCTAGATCTTGCATATAAAATTTGTTGGAAGATAAGAGCTAGTCTCGTGCTCCGAATATTAATGACACGGCCGGGGATACAAAATAATCTAAATAGAAAGTAGGATCCCATGGGCACTAATTATCATTCTTAATGGAAAACTATTCTAATCAATCGGTAATCTTCGTATATCCCAAGAAGGCTTACAGTCTACCCACCTTAGAAGCTAGGGCAGGGTTTTAGGAATAATGAGGTTAGAGGGTTGAGAGGAGGACGAGTAACACAAGGCAAAGTTCCAGTCACAGGGCTGGCCGATGGTAGCTACACTGGTGTATACCACTATTATAGCCATGGGGATACTCTATCTCTATCTATCAATTGCGAGCTTTCGTCTTTCCAATCAGTGAAGACGAAAACAATAAAGAGTTCAAGAGAGATGTCACTGAACACAATTACGTGATTCAAAGGCGAATGTATAATTCAAGGAGAATTGTCAAGGTAGTCGTGGATGAGATCCTAGAGGCATCTACATCTCAATCCACGTAGGATAATTAGAAGAAAAACGAATCAAATGTATCATAGTTGATCAGACCGTAATACAATGATTCTTATTAGACAATATGTTAGCGGGCGTCCCCAATAAACATATGTCTCGAATCAAGCTCGACAAAGAGTAAGCTTGCAAAAACTAGGCTGTAATAGCAGCATTGGTCAAGATAGTCAAAAATTTAAGTAGGCGAGATTTTTGGAAGAAGAAAATAAGTAGTTTAGGTTTTGGAAAAATTAAAATCCTTACCTGGTGTTATTGCTTATACAGTCAATCCTACTATCTTCTATCCATAAGGCCTTGGTCGACTAATGAGTTATGGACTTCTGATTTATATACTCCAGGTAAACCTATAAATGTCAG
Organism: Iris pallida; assembly: GCA_029216955.1. NCBI lineage: Eukaryota > Viridiplantae > Streptophyta > Magnoliopsida > Asparagales > Iridaceae > Iris > Iris pallida. Next base: position 2,778,862 of record JANAVB010033017.1, read on the forward strand.
TCAATCACCTCGTCAATAAATCACAAGGGCTACATAATGCTAGGTTGGGAGACATGCTACCCAGCTTGCATAACTTTTCACTAGTATTGGTTTTGGATCTCAGAGGGCATACATGGCACTCTCCTATCCTCTATAATATCCTAAACTTGCGATCACGTCAAAAATTATTTTATCGAGAATTGTGCCTCGCCTGTATACTCAGGTTGCGACAAACTCTTAGTTCCGTGATTCAGAGGTGATATGCTACCAGGTACTCTACTCTATATTGGCACAAGGGTATTTAAGATCTAAAAGAGGTCAATCGAGAACATAGCTTTAGCAATGTTCCATAGACTATGGTTCCTCGGGATGATTTCAATTCTGTAGGTTGTGCCTCGCCAGTGCGCTGCTGGCTGCAGTGAACCCACATTCTCCACTCTCAAATAATTGACGACAGTGCGCTGTTGTCTAAACTTTATGGGTTAGCTAATATTTCTCTAACTATAACCGTAAAAATTTAGGAGCTTCTAGAGATCCAAACAAGTTGACTAAAAAATAAAGCATAGGTATTCGTCCTGTCAGTCACAACACCTAAAACAAAGGAGTTAACATGGAGGAATTAACTAAAGACGAAAGGAATACAAACATTCGAGTATTTATGTTATATGCATTTCTATGGTTGAGGGAAAATCTCAAATAAATCTACTTCGAGATTCGTATGCAAATAACAGAATCAGAAAAAATAATTTAAGCTAATTCTCTACGGCAACATAGTATTTAAAACAGGCAATTCTAATTTATGATATGATGTTATATCTAATAGAGTAAAAGATAATTGAACAAATTATCAAGGTGAAGGCCTAACTAACCAAGCGAATAGTGGATCCACATGGGATCATAATGTTATATCAAAAGTAATAGTGTACCTATAGGGATCTAGCAAGCTATCTAAATTGCATGGCCTATTTAATAACCTTAACTACCCAATGGTCAATTTGAACAAGGGACTCCTGGTTCCTAGTTATTCTCCTAAATTATTTTAATCCTAATTTATGAATGAGCATTTTTTGATCGCAGGCTCGCAATAGTATGACTAACGTACCATCACGAGTTTGCAATATTTTACGAAAACTGACCTGCATGGGCCACTACAAAAACTTGTCACGACCCGCACCCGCTTTTCGGATACGAGACGTGTCCAAGCCAGCTTACGCCGCAGAGTCGGCGGTAGAACGCTGTCAAGCCCGCAAGAAGTAAATGCTCAAAATAAACATTATTGCTCATTCACATTTTTAGATTTATTACAACATTTATAGTTAAAGAAAATACAAGATTTTATAATTAATAAAATTGATACAATTGCTTTCTATTTCTAGGTTGTCTTCAGCATACCCAAGCCTTTCCAATGCTAAGAGTGATCGCAGCTAAACCTGAAAAATGTTGGTTTCCAGTCAGGAATGGAACAAGTACACAAACCGACGATAATACGAAAACACAATAGAATTAACAAGACATGAAAATAACATATGAGATATCAAAACTGGTAAATAACTGATGACATAGCACGATAGAGAAGAAAATAAGAAAAAACTAATAAAAGATATCAATCTAGGTGGTGTGAAATATCTGATTCGACATATGAACGGATAGGGGGTAAATTCGACACCTGCACGTGTCGTGTACATGTGCTATTGTTCATGAATAGACATCATGGGATAGTTCTGGGTAGTCCACATGTCTACTAAGATATTTCCCCTCCCGACTACTCCGTGTGATGAGCGTGTCAACAATCAGCAAGATATATATATAGACATGAAATGAAAAGACTACTATGAATCGGAAAGCAATCAGAAAGTGCACTTGCCTGAGGTCCTTAGCTGGAGAAACCAATAATACTATACTACTAAATGAGCCACAATCAGTCAACACATGTAGAAATCTCCGAATGCTGAAATAAATAGTACCAACGTTCTCAGAATAGTCAAATTAGCTAGGATTGCCTGTCCTTAAGTCCAATTCTGGATACAGGGGCAAAACGGTAATTTCGGGCAAAAACGGTGTCCGCCGTTGGACCCGCTTTGCACCGAAAAGCTTGCCAGAGTCAACGGTCTCTAAATTCGTCAAACTATATGTTTACGGATCCAGTTTTTCGATACGAACCCAACCGTATGTCCAAAGTTGGATTCCGGCGGGCTGTGCACAAAATCACCCGTTGAGTGGGACCATGGGGCCCGCAAAACGGTGATTTTATCAACGGTCTCAGAATCGGACCAAACTTGGCATACAGGACCAGAAAAATGATACGGTCCTGTTGGCGCATGTTTCGTCTCGATCTAACGAGCGTGCACAAAGTAATTGGAGAATTTGCAAAGTGCACGATATGGTGAATTTCGACGGATACGCATCAAATTCGTCGCGCACACGCGACCAATTTGAATTCCGTCAAAGCCCACACGACCACGAAGACGTTACGCAGCTTTCGATGCTTTCAGTTCACGACCACGTCGCCCGGAATGGCGGGACGCACGTCACGTGAATGGTTTTCTAAGTTTTTAAAATAGGTTTTTCTCAATTTTCTAAATCCGTTTTCTCGGTGTACAGTGGACAAAAACAGAAACTATGAAAAGGGGTTTGAAGTCTAATAGGTTGTCTATGAGTGTCTTTAATTAGTTTCCCAGTTTTCTTGCTGGATTGACCAAGATCGGCCCTCCAAATCGAGCATCGGGACAGTATTTACTGTCTATTCCGAGACAAATTTTCCGCCAACTTAGCATCGATTTTTAGCTCGATTCCGTCTTGGTTTAAGCCGAAACTATTATATAGGAACAAAGAGGTATAGGTTAGGTCTCTACCTGCGTGTTCGGTTCGAAGATTGATAGAGCGTGGAGGTCGTTTCCTTCCCGCGAAGTCGGCTTCGCCAGGGCTGCTTCTACTCTGCTTCCCGCGTGCGCTCTATCGTCCGCGCGCCTGCTGCGGCATTCTCCGGCCGGCGGTGGCCGTGCGGTCGGACCCCCCGGGCGTGTAGGGTAGTGGCGGCTTTGGTCGTAGATTAGGGTTTGCTGCTCGGCTGCATATATATATGGGAGGAGTCAGGAATATGCCGGTCGGGTATGGAAAGAATAGGGTCGGGGAGTTTGAATGTAAGGCCTGGGCTTTTAGGAGCTCGGGGCTTGGGCCTATGGGCTGGGGGTGAGCTCAGCTGCTCAGCTGTGGGCTTGCTAGCCCGAGAGGGAAGGATTTAATTCCTTTATTCTACTTCTTTTTAGCCCTATTAATATATACATATACTCATATATATTATATATATATGCATATAATAAACACGTATTCGTACCATATATTTATATTTATATATACATACTCTCATATACCTCTATATTAATATATATACACATATACGAAAATATATATATACGCATACATATACACGAATATTTATATAGACATATACACATTTACAAATATTTATATATATACATATATATATATTCGCACCCATACAATCCAAATAATATCTATATACACACACATATACATTTATGTATTTATCTATATACACGTATACACATATCTTCTATACATACACATATATAATATATGTTTGACAATAGAATAATATAACCAATAAAATAATAATATTAAATAATAATCTCAATAAGGATAATAATAATAACGAAATTTAATATACCAATACTAGGCATTGCATCTACTTGAAATATGTCTACATGGGTGTATTTGATCTCACTACATACCTACGAAGGCATGGATTCGGTTCGGGCCCCGCTCCGGCTAAATTGACACAAACGGTCTCCTACCGGTCAATACTATAATTAATAAATAATTAAAACGTTCGATAGGGTTAAGTCGCAACTTGGCCTGGTTTCTTAGTTAGGACATCATTATGGCTCGACCTTCCTTGGCATGGCTAATACACTAGTCAAAGCACGCCACTGCACTATCTGTGCCATGATTCCTAGTCGTCTTGTACTCCAAAACTTAACTATGGCTAAAGTCATCTACCGTAATAATTAACTAAATAATTATTTATAAAATCATAATTCATCATTTTAATCAAATAAATAAAATAATAAAATATTCCAAAAATTTTCGGAAAGGGGAGCTACACTGGTGATACAAAATACGAAGACTAGCAAGAGTTTAAGTCATACATGATCAACCCTAGGATTTGTCAATCATGTTACAGCCCTTAGGCAAACAGAAATTAAGTTTCAACACGAGCTAACACTTGTTCGGCAGCTAAATGCCTCAAAAGAATAATTTACAATAGAGTGGGAGGGGAGAGCAAAATAAGAATCCCACTCGTTGCCAGGATTACGTCTTGTGTTCACCATCTGGCTGATAAGCAGGAAGATCCTCGGGTATCACTCTGAAATCTGGCCATACAAAACCAGCTGGGTCAGACCCCAAAAAGTATAAGTGCCACAAGGGAGGCTTCACTTAGGAACTAAAACCAGCATATAATGAAAGAAGAACTGATAAAAGAGCATAGTTAAATAATATGAGGGTCTGAGTTAACATAAAATATTAGCTGCCGTAGGAGGAAAAAGCGGTGGAATATAATTCCCATGTTAATCATGAGATAATTCATTCAAGCATGGCCAATCAAGTCCTACGGTTTGCTATTGTTAGCTAACTAGGATTGTCACAAGCTTAGTTACTAACAAGATACAATTGAGATGTTCCCGCAGTCACAAGCCCTGCAGACTATCCATGTTATCTAGGCGAGGAGATTTATTAGAGTTACAAGAGTAATCAAGCTTACTGGTGTACTTTCAGTACTTATGTTTTTAAGAAGTTCCCCACATGATAGTGGGCTGGAAATGTGCCCTACTCGTCGGCAGGCTACAAGTCCTTCTGTTGTGGCCGGAATAACGAGATCGCCTGTAACTGGGAAAATCTCTCTACATGAACTACTTGATCAATCTAGTCATTAACCTAGTCAGATTCATTATGAATCCCTGACTGTGGTAACCAGAAATTCATGTCCTAGACATGATGTAAGACGAGACAGGTAGCTTATACAGGCACAATCAAGAAAATCAACCACGGTGTCAAGACAAGAGTTACTTAGCAAGTCAGGGTAGCTGTCGCAACAGCGTTCAAGATTATCATGTCATGAAGACTACTTGTTACTTGTCAAGATTGCTTGTCAGGAGTGCGCCTCGACGGGCCACTATCAAGATTATGCATATCATATCAAGTTTACATGTTACTTGTCAAGAGTGCGCCAAACCAGGTTGCGCCAAGCTAGATTGTGCCAAGCCAGGTTGTGCCAAGCTAGGTTGTGCCAAGCTAGGTTGCGCCAAGCTAGGTTGTGCCAAGCCAGGTTGTGCTAAGCAAGGTTGCGCCAAGCTAGGTTGTGCCAAGCCAGGTTGCGCCAAGCTAGGTTGTGCCAAGCCAGTTTACGCCAAGCTAGGTTGTGCCAGAACCCGCACAACCTGATCGTGTGGCACTAAAAAGTGCACACAACCACTGTTCATCTTCTCCAACCAGCATAAAAATGCTTGGTTGGACCCATGAACTTCAAAAGTCCATGATTTCCTCAAAATAAATTGAAATCTAACTTTTCAAAGGTCAAAATTGGGTAGAACAAAATTTCCTACAACATAAAGCAAATAGTTTTCGAAAATACCAAGTTTTAATAGATCAAAACCAAGAAGAATGAGAAAAGATCAAAACTTAGATCTACAAAAATTCATCCATGAAAATCAAAAATGACAAGTTCTAAAGAGGCTTAGAATCAAATAAGGAAGACAATAGAAAAGTAAAATTTGAGATCCATCATGAAGCAAGTTTCACTTGCCTAGGGCTTGGGTGTAGGTGGGAGGAGTAAATGAAGAAGATGAAGAAGTAAATAAAAGTTATGGAGGAGAGAGAGAGAGAAGTTAACTTATATATCAACCCCTTCTCATCTCAAACCAAACCAAGCCAAGCCAAGTCATGTTGAACCAAACCAAATAAACCAAGGCAAGATTAAACCAAGACTAGGCTAAGCAAAACAAGTCTAACTACGATCCATCTGACAAATGTCAGAAATCCGTACACGTATAATAAAAATACGTATAACGGAAAATGGAAGGGACACTATGCGCCCACAGAGGAGCTCCATGCACCTACGTGAAAGGCCTATGCGCCCGCATGACAGAGTCCTTCGGTTGCATATCTTCTATGACACTGGCAGGATATGCACCACGATCCTTCGGAAGCCATGTCTTGCGAGACTTGTTTGGCTTCACTGATTTTGAGGGAATAGAGTCGTCCCTCGAGAGCATCTCTTCAAATGCCTGCTGATCGAACTTCATGTCATGACCCGTACCCACTGTGAGGGTACGAGAACGTAACAACGCCCAGCCTACGCCGCAGTGTCGGCGGTAGAACGCTGTCCTAGGTCACAACATCTAACGATATAAAGCTAAGCAGTTTATACTCCCCGAATGGGGGTGACATAGCAGAAGTAAACTCAATCACAGCTAAGGAAGAAGAAAGCACGATATGATATAGAACTCAAGAAAATACAGATGATCAGACAGTCTAAGATAACATCTCAGCAGATATCCAGAGTACAAGGTCTCAGCTACTGAATATGAAAGAATATATACAACCCAAATCTCAAAGACAGAAGTAAAGTCTAACTACTAGTCTCAAGACAACATAAGTAAGATAAGCCTAACTAAGGTAGTCTAGGCAGTAGGGTAAAGTCGTCAGTTAGAGCTGTCCCATAGAAGGTATCCACACAGGCCTCCTCCTCGTCTTCTGTAATATTTTCAACAGGTCCAGTCAGGACAGGAGCGAGCACAATACATCTCAACAGTTCATAGCAGGTTAGAAAATATAATCATGCAGTAAAGTAAGATATAGATACTGAAGGAAATGCTGTATGTAAACAGAGAGAGGGAGCTGTAATAGAAATATCTACTATAAATAGAGACTAACAGTGGTTAGTGAGTCAGAGTACAATATAGACATGTAAATGGCATATGATGATTCTGATGAGATACTAAGGAATGATTCTGATGAGATACTACTTGGATATTATTCACATGTCTACTTCTACTCCCCCGTACCCCTAATCAATACACAAGGATCCAACCGGGTTATGTTATGATTCTATGTAACGGCCCCCGAAGGGTGGTACATAGTAGTCCCATAAATGGGGATTCTGGGAAGCCCAATAAATGGGATAAGGATTCAAGGAAAACTCTGTGATCATAAGAGTATATGTCACAAGTGATCAAAGAACCAATGAAGCATAGTGATACGCCATGTAAGTAAAACGTACAGAACATGTAGTACCCAATGCTCCCTGAAGGGATAACATCTCAAGAAGGGATCCATATAGTACTAATCCGTGTGACCAACGTGACAGTATCAAGTAAAGTAATTTAATGCAGGAAAATAATTCTAAGCAGGATATGAAATGATCAAAGAATGTACTCGCCTGTATCTGAGTGTCCGGATGAAATATACTGTCCGAGGAGAGGTGTCTGGCTCCTAATCAGAACAGCAAAAGTCATAACAAGTCTAAAATGATAACAAGATGCAATTTAATGCATTCTAAATGAATCTAGGTCAATCTAGGCCAAAGTCAACTCTTGGTCAACCCTGGTCAACCAAGAAGTCAAACCTAGGTCAACTATGGTCAAACTAGGTCTAACAAGTCTAAATTAGTCTATACTAGTCTACATTAGTCTATACTAGGTCACACAAGGCTAACAAGTCTAATCTAGACTCTATACTGGCATTCAAGCCACCCATAGGCTATACCATGCCTATGAACCAAACCATAAATCACATACACAAGTCAAAATATATTTAATATATAATACACTCTAATATAAGATACACATATTGATATATTATATAATATAATATAGAATATACCGAAGCATATAGGTTACCTACAATACATTTATTAACTATATATATACATACATGTAGAGAATAGGAAAAAGGGAAATGTGTTCAAGTGTGTGTGTGTGTGTGAGAAATCTGAAAACAATGGAAATACTAGAAAAAAATAGTAAAGTGCATTGGTGTTCAAGGGTGTGTGTGAAGAGTTTTAGGGTGTGAGTTAGGCTTGAGGGTGTGTGTGAAGAGTGTGGCTGTGTGACAGGAATAATAGAGTGTGAGAGTGAAAGGAAAATGTGTGTGTTAGAGGAGGCAATGTGAGTGAGTGAGGGTGTCCACATATGTGTGTGAGTGAATATGAAGAAATCTGGAAAGTAGCAGTGTATATATATGTGTGAAACAAATCCTGAAATCAGTGCATACCAACTGGAAATCAGTGGCAATTCACAATGTGAAAACTGGAAAAACCTATTGCAAAATAGTGTAATATATATGTCTCAATTCCAGTTAAAGACTGAAGTAAAATCTCAGTTAAGAATGGAAGGGAACCCAATTTTGCATTTCCAGTTCAAAACAGAAACTCAAAACCCAGTTTTCAGCCTGACTGTCCTAACCAGAAATTGAACCAAATTCAATACCAATTTCGAAACCCATTCTCAAATACCAATGCAACCCAACCTTTCAACAACTAAACATGTTAATTTGTCAAAATCAGTTAAGAAAGATTAACTTTGAAACAAAATTAGTAAAGAAAACAGTGAACAAAATATGGTTCCCAGATTTCAGGTTCACACAGTGAGCAATAACAGTTAACCTACATTCAAAAACCTAACTTGAAACCCAAATTCGACCCATAGATAGATTACAAGTAGGAGATCCATACTAGGGACTTAAACCAACAATTAACAGCATTTAAATAGGTTTAATTAGCTGCCTAAAATTAATTATCAAAACTGAAAAAAAGGGATTGTTCTTGTATCAGAAATTTAGGGGAATTGGGAAAATGAGATTCGAAATCGAGCTAAATATATAATTAATGGTTGGTAATGATAATACTAATAGTGTACGTGTCCATCAGTGTGTTTGTGTCCACCCAAGTGGATACAAACGTGTCCAAATCACAGAAACCCAAAACGAGCACAACACAGACACACACTAATACACAACATCGTGCACGTGTTCGTGCAAGTCTAGGACACGACACAAGTGTCCTAGAGTCTCGTAGTCGTGTCCCTAGGTTCACCTAGGATTGGTCTAGGGTTAGGATAGCCTGTCTCGTGTCCACGTCTCCTCACGTGTCGACACGAGACCCGTATCAGTCGAGTTTTCTCGACTGATATACGCAGTTTTAGCACCGCGTCGTACAGTGGTTCACGTGTCTCGTGGACACGACACGAGCCACGTGGGACCTCGTGGTCATGTCCACGTGTAGCCCACGTGTTGGGCTACACACTCGTGTCAACACGAAGTGTCCTTAATGTGTCCAGAGTCGACACGACTACGTGTCAGTGCTCAAAACTGTGTTCGTACAGTGCAGTGAGGAACCAGTACGAGCGCATTTTCTCACTCGACACAACACGACTCGACACAAAACTTTGGGGATGTCTTGTCAGACATTGCCCCTAGGTCTATGTCAAGTGGCACGTATCCTGGTTGCGTGTTCCGTCCGATACAGCCCCCGAGTAGCAGGGGAGCTGTACGGTGCTGAAATGCATAGATTTTGTGTCCTATTGCGTGTTCGACACACAATAAATCATGCTCAGTCAATTGGAAACCTATAAACAAGACCTAGATCTAATTTTCTATTCAAACACAATTTGAAAAACCAAACGAAATAACCTTTGGAGCATTTCATCAAACACCTATAGGAAAGGGCTGATACGTGTCCATTTAGGACACGAAATGGACACAAAACCTAGGTCTAGGCATACCTACAGTTATGGTAGACCTAGGGATTTCCAAATATGCAAAGAAACTAGAATTTTAATGGTGTTTATATTGATTTACCTATTGGTGTCAAAATGTAAGAAAAGCTTCAAATAGAGGGGTTCCTCCTTGCTAGCAAACTTCTTCAAATTGCCCCAAAGCTGAGGTTGAACACCACAAACAGCAAGAAAACTAAGATTAGGATCTAATGCAATTGATTTGAGGGAAAAAGGAGATAAAATGGAATTTCTATGGATTTATGAAGATGGAGGCTCACCTCTTCCAAAACTTAAAAAATACTAAGGAGGCTAGCCCTAATTTCTAGGAGACTACTTATAGGGTGGGAATCCCAAGGATAGGTCATGTGGCCGGCCAAGTGAGTTAGGCTAGGATTAGGTGGCTAATGGCTAATGGGTTGGGCTTAGTCATTAATCAATGTTTCAAAATCACAAGTCATGACTTGTGTCTAAATGCCTTCTATTCTAACTTGGGTTTAAATGACTAGACCATAGGTTAACTCTAGTCTAACTAGGGTTACATGACCTAACCAAGTCCATACCCAACTAGGATTAGCTTCTAGGTTAGCCTACCAAGTCAAAGCTAGTCAAAGTCAACCTAGTCAACCTTCATTCAAACAATTCCAAAATAAATCCTAAAAATTCCCATAAATTCAAATAAATTCTAATAAATTCAAATAACCCCAAAAATGAAAAAATACCCTCAAACTAGAAATGATAAACAAAATACCCTAATCACAAGGCTAGGCTCTAGGTCAACCAGTCTCCAAGGTTACACTATCAAACACCAAAATCATAAGTCATATTTTTAAAATAATTTTAAATGATTAAAAATCACCAAAAATTATAATATAAAATAAATATCAATAAATAATAATTATAATTACAAAATTTCAAAAATTACCTTCATTTGGAAAACTGGGTGTTACAATCCTACCGACCTTAGAAAACTTTCGTCCTCGAAATTAAGATGATCGTACCCCTTCTAGGTTGAGCCCCCAGCAATCATAGTCTCAGAAACCTATTTAAATCATACAGTTGGAAAGTGTAACCTACAGGATCATCGCATGTAATATCAGTCTGGGGTCTCATCTAGTTATACCAACCATGCTACAGTACTAGGCAATCACAAGGTATCAAAACATACAAGCAAGGGGTGCATCAAATATTCTCCAAAAAGGGATACTAAGAATAGGTCGAAACTCACCTCCAGCTAGGTTTGAGGACTAGAACTACCTTCTGGAAGCAGGGCCCTGGTTGGGGCAGGTATATCAGGACAGTGCTGCACCCAGTATGCAGCTGACCCACAGAATAGGCACAATCCTAGTCTCTTTCTACAGAAGTTCTACCTGTGTCCAGACTTCTTACAGTAGGCACAGATAGGCTCTGGCTCAGCTGGCCTCTGCTGGACGAGACTGGGCTGGGTATGATGATATAGGCTGGATATATGGGTACTCCTCAAACTCTGGGTAGGACTGGGTACTGCTCCTCGCCCTCTTGGAGCTAGGCTCTCCTCCTGGATGCACAGAGTCCCGCAGACGTAGCAACCTCTAGATTTACTCCCTTATGGCCTCATCATGAACTCTCTGTGACTCCATCAACCTTTCTTGGAAATATTCAAACACCTGGGCTGCGTCAAGTAACAAACCTCCGGGTGGTACAGTATGGAATACAAGGGGTAGGGAAAGGCTCTCGGTCTCAGGCAAATCTGCAGATCTCTACTGAACGACAGGAGATGAAGGAAGACTCTCTAGCGAGGCTACCACTATCTCCTCAATGGCAGGAGGTGCCACCACCTCCTGATCAGATAGAGGGATCACTACCTCCTGAACAGTAGGAGGTGGAAGTACACTCTCAGTAGCTGCTGCTGCTCTCAGGCGACGGGCTCGGGTCATGGGTGCCATACTGGAAAGGATAAAAAAAATAATCATCAAGGCTGTACGGCAGTCTACTATCCTATCTGAAAACTAGTAATTATCAAAAATAAAATAAGTTAACTACTAATCATCTATAAAGGGGGTACTATTTAAGAAAATCAGAACCAAAAGTTAAGGAACGAAAGTCAACAACATTGAATCCAATCACAATATAATATATAGAGAGTGTGTTAGAGAGGAAAAAGCTAGCATTACGTAAGGGTTATGTGGTTTGTGTGAAATATACATGAAAGTGTATAAGAGGATCTGTGTCTCAACTATGGCTATCAAGTTACACTATTCATGGCATATTGGTTAAGCAGTCTACAAGGCACAAGCTATTTACTCATAACATGCAAGACTAACCATATATATATTTATATGTATAGAGAGGTAGAGATTTAATTACGCATCTACATACATTATAACATGTTTACAGAACCATATATATCTATATAGCTATATGAACATAACATAGAGATAAAGGGTTAGGTTTTCGTGGCAGTTATGAACATTAGTGTAGAGTGTCAAGTGTACATGGGTTAAAACTTGAAATAAAGGGTTCGATCTTTCAGTTTAGTTCAGCATTACATATTAGATCTGAAATTAAACTACACATTTGAAAGCAATGTAAAAATGTTAACATGTATATTCAGTTTTCAAAATTTTGGAGAAATTCGAACATCAAAACCAACTCAATGTTTACCACAGCCACAACCTAACATGTAAGAGTATGAAACCTAACTTATATACCTACACACAACAATGTATACGGCTCAAAACATTACAATTTAAAACTGCAAATTGAACTAAACACTTAGAATCCAGGGTTAAAAGTTTAATATGTACACAGTCTCAAGTTTGACAAATTCAACACAAAACTCAACCAATCTCAACAAATTTTCTTTAAGACTTGCAATCCTGCATGTAACATACATGTGCAGTAATGCAAACAACAACTAATAACATGAAATTTAAATTTTATTTGAAATTAATCTAGAAAAATAGAGAATTAGTCACTGATACTGTCCTTTATTAGAATTATTAGGATTTTGAGAAATTAACATCAACATATTAATATGCATTTAGATAGGTTGGTGATCAAGTGTAGCATGCATACGTGTCAGGCAAGCATCTGTGTCCACTATATATATATATATATATATATATATATATATATATATATATTTTAAGATAATACAAGAATTAATGGCAAGAAGAAAATAATGATAAAATCTGTTCTGCTTATCTGTTTAAAAGAAGGAACCATTTTGAAACCAGAGTCATAACATCAAATCAAAGTTAAGGTCTAGCAAAAATCATCGATTCATTGTATTAAGAAGAAATTTATAGCAAGAAGTTACACTAGATTTGTAATAACAGCTAAGCCACTCCTACTCATACTCCTACTCCTAAGTTATTTGATGATGGGGTGCAATTTATAACAACAGAATGGTAAGATAGAGATGATATGTTTAAAAACCTTCTCAAGATATAATCTGATAATCATATGGGTCTGTCAAAAATCATGTTACTCAGAGTCCTCGCCATACCAGTAAGCAAGGCTGCGATAAACGATAGATTCCATAACTGGGACATGTACCTCTACAATCATGTCGTCTGGAATTCTCGCTATACCGACTAGTATAGCTACGAGAAATTCCAAATCTTATAACCAAGATACGTACATCCGAAGCCAGGTCTCTATGTTTCCGCCATGCCAGCTAATATGGCTGCGATAAACTATAAGCTCCATAATCAAATAGACGTTTTACCATCCATGTATTCCCGTCAACATATGTTATCAGAAAAATAACGTAACTCAGGCCTTAAAATTCATCTCGATAGAAAAATCAAAATCAACAACGATCCAACAAAATCAAATTCAGTAATCAAGGAGCGAGAGCAACAAAACAAGGGAAATGATTCAAATTGAAGGTTAAGTAAGATTCTCAAGGGTCGTCCCAGGAATCTCTCAAGGAATCCTAACTGTGATTGAGTATCTTCAAAATATTCGAATCCTACTGCAGGTTGTAGTGATACTCTAGTTCAAATACCACTACACAAACTCGACCTGCATGGGCCACCACTAAAAATGTGTCACGACCTGCAACCACTGTGAGGGTACGAGAACGTAACAACGCCCAGCCTACGCCGTAGTGTCGGCGGTAGAACGCTGTCCTAGGTCACAACATCTAACGATATAAAGCTAAGCAGTTTATACTCTCCGAATGGGGGTGACATAGCAGAAGTAAACTCAATCACAACTAAGAAAGAAGAAAGTACGATATGATATAGAACTCAAGAAAATACAGATGATCAGACAGTCTAAGATAATATCTCAGCAGATATCCAGAGTACAAGGTCTCAGCTACTGAATATGCAAGAATATATACAACCCAAATCTCAAAGACAGAAGTAAAGTCTAACTACTAGTCTCAAGACAACATAACTAAGATAAGCCTAACTAAGCTAGTCTAGGCAGTAGGGTAAAGTCGTCAGCTAGAGCTGTCCCGTAGAAGGTATCCACACAGGCCTCCTCCTCGTCCTTTGTAATATTTTCAACAGGTCCAGTCAGGACAGGAGCGAGCACAATACATCTCAACAGTTCATAGCAGGTTAGAAAATATAATCATGTAGTAAAGTAAGATATAGATACTGAAGGAAATGCAGTATATAAACAAAGAGAGAGCTGTAATAGAAATATCTACTATAAATAGAGCATAACAGTGGCTAGTGAGTCAGAGTACAATATAGACATGTAAATGGCATAGGATGATTCTGATGAGACACTAAGGAATGATTCTGATGAGATACTACTTGGATATTATTTATATGTCTACTTCTACTCCTCCGTACCCCCAATCAATACACAAGGATCCAACCAGGTTATGTTATGATTCTATGTAACGGCCCCCGAAGGGTGGTACATAGTAGTCCCATAAATGGGGATTCTGGGAAACCCAATAAATGGGATAAGGATTCAAAGAAAACTCTGTGATCATAAGAGTATATGTCACAAGTGATCAAAGAACCAATGAAGCATAGTGATACGCCATGTAAGTGAAACGCACAGAACATGTAGTACCCGATGCTCCCTGAAGGGATAACATCTCAAGAAGGGATCCATATAGTACTAATCTGTGTGACCAATGTGACAGTATCAAGTAAAGTAATTTAATACAGGAAAATAATTCTAAGCAGGATATAAAATGATCAGAGAATGTACTCGCCTGTATCTGAGTGTCCGGATGAAATATACTGTCCGAGGAGAGGTGTCTGGCTCCTAATCAGAACAGCAAAAGTCACAACAAGTCTAAAATGATAACAAGATGCAATTCAATGCATTCTAAATGAATCTAGGTCAATCTAGGCCAAAGTCAACTCTTGGTCAACCCTGGTCAACAAGAAGTCAAACTTAGGTCAACTATGGTCAAACTTGGTCTAACAAGTCTAAATTAGTTTATACTAGTCTACATTAGTCTATACTAGGTCACACAAGGCTACACAAGTCTAATCTAGACTCTATACTGGCATTCAAGCTACCCATAGGCCATACCATGCCTATGAACCAAACCATAAATCATATACCCAAGTCAAAATATATTTAATATATAATACATTCTAATAGAGGATACACATATTGATATATTATATAATATAATATAGAATGTACATAAGCATATAGGTTACCTACAATATATTTATTAACTATATATATACATACATGTAGAGAATAGAAAAAAGAGAAATGTGTTCAAGTGTGTGTGTGTGTGAGAAATCTGAAAACAATGGGAACACTAGAAAAAAAAGTAAAGTGCATTGGTGTTCAAGGGTGTGTGTGAAGAGTTTTAGGGTGTGAGTTAGGCTTGAGGGTGTGTGTGAAGAGTGTGGCTGTGTGACAGGAATAATAGAGTGTGAGAGTGAAAGGAAAATGTGTGTGTTAGAGGAGGCAATGTGAGTGAGTGAGGGTGTCCACATATGTGTGTGAGTGAATATGAAGAAATCTGGAAAGTAGCAGTGTATATATATGTGTTAAACAAATCCTGAAATCAGTGCATACCAACTGGAAATCAGTGGCAATTCACAATGTGAAAACTGGAAAAACCTATTGCAAAACAGTGTAATATATATGTCTCAATTCCAGTTAAATACTGAAGTAAAATCTCAGTTAAGAATGGAAGGGAACCCAATTTTGCATTTCTAGTTCAAAACAGAAACTCAAAACCCAGTTTTCAGCCCTGACAGTCCTAACCAGAAATTGAACCAAATTCAATACCAATTTCGAAACCCATTCTCAAATACCAATGCAACCCAACCTTTCAACAACTAAACATGTTAATTTGTCAAAATCAGTTAAGAAAGATTAACTTCGAAACAAAATCAGTAAAGAAAACAGTAAACAAAATATGGTTCCCAGATTTCAGGTTCACACAGTGAGCAATAACAGTTAACCTACATTCAAAAACCCAACTTGAAACCCAAATTCGACCCATAGATAGATTACAAGTAGGAGATCCATATTAGGGAATTAAACCAATAATTAACAGCATTTATATAGGTTTAATTAGCTGCCTAAAATTAATTATCAAAACTGAAAAAAAGGGATTGTTCTTGTATCAGAAATTTAGGGGAATTGGGAAAATAAGATTCGAAATCGAGCTAAATATATAATTAATGGTTGGTAATGATAACACTAATAGTGTACGTGTCCATCAGTGTATTTGTGTCCACCCAAGTGGACACAAACGTGTCCAAATCACAGAAACCCAAAACGAGCACAACACAGACACACACTAATACACAACATCGTGCACGTGTTCGTACAAGTCTAGGATACGACACAAGTGTCCTAGAGTCTCGTGGTCGTGTCCCTAGGTTCGCCTAGGATTGGTCTAGGGTTAGAATATCTTGTCTCGTGTCCACGTCTCCTCACGTGTCGACACGAGACCCGTACCAGTCGAATTTTTTCGACTGATATACGCGGTTTTAGCACCGCGTCGTACAGTGGTTCACGTGTCTCATGGACACGACACGAGCCACATGGGACCTCGTGGTCATGTCCACGTATCGCCCACGTGTTGGGTTACACACTCGTGTCAACACGATGTGTCCTCAATGTGTCCAGAGTCGACACGACTCACGTGTCAGTGCTCAAAACTGTGTTCGTACAGTGCAGTGAGGAACCAGTGCGAGCGTGTTTTCTCACTCGACACGACACGACTCGACAGAAAAATTTGGGGATATCTTGTCAGACATTACCCCTAGGTCTATGTCAAGTGGCACATGTCCTGGTTGCGTATTGTGTCCGATATAGCCCCCGAGTAGCAAGGGAGCTGTACGGTACAGAAATACATAGGTTTCTTGTCCCATTGCGTGTCCGACACACACTAAATCATTCTCAGTCAAATGGAAACCTATAAACAAGACCCAGATCTAATTTTCTATTCAAAGACAATTTCAAAAACCAAACGAAATGCCCTTTGGAGCATTTCATCAAACACCTATAGGAAGGGACTGATACGTGTCTATTTAGGACACGAAATGGACACAAAACCTAGGTCTAGGCATACCTAAAGTTAGGGTAGACCTAGGGCTTTCCAAATATGCAAAGAAACTAGAATTTTAATGGTGTTTATATTGATTTACCTATTGGTGTCAAAATACAAGAAAAGCTTCAAATAGAGGGGTTCTTCCTTGCTAGCAAACTTCTTCAAATTGCCCCAAAGCTGAGGTTGAACACCACAAACAGCAAGAAAACTAAGATTAGGTTCTAATGCAATTTATTTGAGGGAAAAAGGAGATGAAATGCAATTTCTATAGATTTATGAAGATGGAGGCTCACCTCTTCCAAAACTTGAAAAATTCTAAGGAGGCTAGCCCTAATTTCTAGGAGACTACTTATAGGGTGGGAAACCCAAGGATAGGTCAAGTGGCCGGCCAAGTGAGTTAGGCTAGGATTAGGTGGCTAATGGCTATTGGGTTGGGCTTAGTTATTAATCAATGTTTCAAAATCACAAGTCATGACTTGTGTCCAAATGCCTTCTATTCTAACTTGGGTTTAAATGATGAGACCATAGGTTAACTCTAGTTAAACTAGGGTTACATGACCTAACCAAGTCCATAACCAACTAGGATTAGCTTCTGGGTTAGCCTACCAAGTCAAAGCTAGTCAAAGTCAACCTAGTCAACCTTCATTCAAACAATTCCAAAATAAATCCTAAAAATTCCCATAAATTCAAATAAATTCTAGTAAATTCAAATAACCCCAAAAAAGACAAAATACCCTCAAACTAGAAATGATAAACAAAATACCCTAATCACAAGGCTATGCTCTAGGTCAACCAGTCTCCAAGGTTATACTATCAAACACTAAAATCATAAGTCATGTTTTTAAAAAAAAATTAAATGATTAAAAATCATCAAAAATTATAATATGAAATAAATATCAATAAATAATAATTATAATTACAAAATTTCAAAAATTACCCTCATTTAGAATACTGGGTGTTACACTTCACGATCAACATCTTCTGAGTGCTCCCTACTTTATCGGTATCGGATTGCGTCACCACCTTCTCGTCAGAGAAAAGGTAGTCCCCAGCAAAGTCGCCATTTTTGTGGACACATAAAAAAAAGAAGAAATGCTATCTTTTTATTGGCACAAGGCACCACAAATCGAGTACGTCTGAGAGATCCTGCGTTGAGGATCCCCGAGTATAAAAAGAATTCTAGGAAATGGGACGATGGAGATCGAGCGACAGTTGATCCTTTACTCCGTTGACACTCCGATTACAAAAGTGGAAGTAAACCTAAGAAAATTGCTAACTCTTGGCTTACTGGCAAGAAGTACAGCAATTTAGCTCTTGAAATGCTCTCCGTTCTGTCCTTTGAAGAGGTATGAGACCCCTTTTTATAGTCATTCCCGTGCGGGAATGATGTTATGCGCCTACGTGAGAAAATTTGTGAAACCCGTAAATTTAGATTGCAATTTTTAACTTATTAAAATTGTGTTGCTAAATAAATTTTTACTAAAATAATAATATTATTAATTAATTAGTGAATTTATGAAAAGTATTTTCATAATTAAATAATTGTATTTTTTTGGTTTTATCCCGAACCCAGACCCGTTCTTATTTCCGAAACTAAAATCGATTTCGTATAAAATTCTAAGTTAATTAATTATTATCATTTTAAAAAAAAATAATAATAATAATAAACATATTTTTAGAATAATTATTAACTCTAAAATTTTGAATGTTGGTCCAGACCCGTCCCGAGCCCATTTCGAACCCAAGATCATTTTTTCGAAATAAATTTTTGAGTTCCCTTAGTATTTATATATGAATAGCATTTTCTTAACTAAAAGCAAAATAATTATTTTTCTTAAACTTGAAATAACTTTTCATTTAAACTCTATACATTTTTCTCTTTTCCATTTCATTCATTCTTTAAACCTTTCTTTCTTCACCTCTTCAAACGTGAGTTAGCAGCAGACCCCTTCGGCTCCCAAAATCGTCGCCTTCTCATTTCTGATCCCGACCGGCCATACCCCTTTGGCTTCCGGTAACCTCCTCACTCTCCTCCTATATAAACACCCCTCTTTCCTTCCTTCCCATCATCTATTCTATTTTTTCCATCTTCCCCAAATCCCTAGCCCTAGTTTTCCCAGCGGCACGAGCTCCACCGCCAGGGCTCCACCACCCGACCCGATCATAGGCTACCTCGAGCGCCGCCCACCGGCGACTCCAGAGCCATCCCAGCTACGCCCTCTGGCCGCAACCCTTCTCGTCGCTGTTCCCGTCGCCTCCAGGCGCCGACGCCGGCAACCTCCGCCCGAGGCCTCCGTCCGCTCAACCTCCTGCGCAGCGCCACTTCAGCCTGCCGTGCAGGGCCCACTACTACTGTTCCGTTCGCCCCTTCGGCGTTGAACCGTGAGCTTCTGTCGATTTTCGTTCCCGATCTCAACCCGGGCCACCCTTCGTGCAACTCTGACCCGTTGTCCGCAGCCCTTGGTGAGTTCCGACTCGCCATTTCTGTGGAGACATTCACGTAATTTTTGTGGGTTCCGATTCGTATATTCTAGGATATTTCGAGTCCGAAGGAAATTGGCTTTTCTTCCAATATTACATCTGAGAGCTCTAGCCGAGCACCCGAGGTATATCTCGTATTCCCGTGTCCCTCATCTTTGTGTCGATGATGATTTGGTCCTCAATTCCGTTACGGGATTCAGTCAGAAGTTCGATTTCGGGAATTCCTAAGTTCTTTTGGTATTTTTGTGCTGTGACTTTCGGATTTTATTCCGTGAGTTGATTTTTGGTTCTGTGGTTAATTCGTTTTGATTTCGGAATTTCCAAATTCTTTCGGGATAGGTTCTGTGTATTTTGGTTCTCGGAATTTCCGAGATTATCTCGGAAAAGCTTCTGGGATTTTGGTTTAGTAGTTAAATTGGATTTTCTGATTGTTGGTATGCTGGTTTCGGGTTTTCCGAATTCGTTTCAGAAATAATTCTGTGAGTATATTTTATATAAAAATGGATTTTTTCCAAGTGTGGGACTGATATTTGGAGTTTGTGGCACATTTTTCCAGTTTTGGGTTATCCCGAAAATAGAGGGAATGCTCTCGAAATTTTTATAAAATTATATAAATGGATTTCAAATAGGTTTTCGAAATGGTTTATTAAATTAGATTTTTGTGCGACGACCGTACCGGTCCATGGGCCCTAGCTAAATGCAAACGAAACCGGGGTTTTACCCGGACGTTGAGGCATTAGCTATTTTGACGATGGACCAGTATCTGAGACTCGTAAAATTAATTCATTTTAATTTAAATTATTATTTTATTTTGTAATTAAATTGTATAATAATTTTTAGAGACTAACCAAAGTTTTCTTCTTATTTTAATTCATGTAAAATGATCTGTAAGGTCATAAGCCCATTTGTTCTGTTAATTTTTGTAATAGCTAGTAATGTGTTCATGTTTTTCTGTTTTTGTTCGGAACGTAAAAATTTAGAAATGATAAACAACTATAACGTTTTAGAAATTCATGTTCTTCTCATTTAATGAAAAAAATGTAGTTTTATTATATAAATTATAAAATACCAAGATTTGCCAATAAATCGATAAATACAAAGTTTTCCAAAATTAAATATAAAATGATCTTTCCATCATAATTAAATGCAAAGCATTAGATAATCGAGTTTTGTTTGTGTTAGTATAATAAAGATTAAAAATTGACTAGGACAAATTTAGAGATTGTAACTAGCACATCTAGCATGGCAACTTTGGAAATCTAAGGCAGACTTCTCGATTGTAGGATTTTGAGGGCATGTCCGAATTCAATCCCGGAGACATCCCAAATCCAGTCATAATCAAAGGCAAGTACAATTTGTGTTAGTTTACCAATTATTTAGTAATCGTTTTATTGTAAGTTTAAACCACGATGCAACACGGAACTCTCTTTGAGAGCATTGACTGATTGACTATTGGGTACTGGGAGAGTAGTGTAATGAGTATGACCACATCCAAAGTAGTATACTGACTGTGTTAGCTTACCCCTCATACACACGGGGATAAGCCATATCGTATCAATAGGATACAACTGTACAACCCAATCCGGTCATATTCATTGCCTATTCACATCATAATGTTTTAACTGCTGGAGAACTATTTATTTCAAATTGTTTAAAAGTGCATAACTCTATTATTATTTCAATTGTTGGATTATCATGAATTATACTTTGCTCCCTCCTGACTGGAGACCAACATTTTTAGGTGATTGCATCATCGAGGATCTGATGTCTAACTCTGGTCCCGAAGAACTTGGAACCCCAGAATCTTAAGAGCTGGATTAGTATTTATTTTTCTTTTGGAAACAAGTGTAATAATTGAATGCTATATTAATAGTTGTTGTATTTCAGAAATTTTAAATTGAATAAAAGATTTTATATTCGTTAGAATTTTATCTGCATATGTTTTACTACTGAATACAGCTTACTGTCGCCGTCTCAACAACGGTACAAGCTGGGCATGATCCGATTCGACCCAAGAAATTGGGACCGGGTCGTGATATGTTTTTAGTGGTGGCCCATGCAGGTCAGATTTGTAAATTGGTCTAGTCAATTTAGTCTAGACCATCGTGCAGTTCTGAAACTTGACCTAAGGATAGTTGAGACTTTAGGAAAAACAGACTTTAGAAACAAGTAGAACACTTAGATGATATACACCATGTTATATTATAGGGCCAAAAATAATTTACATAAAAATCTATTTTTGCCTGCTTATAGATTCGTGGGATACCTTGTTTGTGTTTGTACCTAAACCTTATCTAGATTAGGCTGATTGTACCATTGAGTGTCCCATAACTTTCAAAATTATTTTTCCTACCATAATTTTCAGGTTCTAGTATACCTTAGGATTGATATTCTTTTTGGAATAAGATTGAATTCTTTGGTCTTCTTCTTCTTTATCAAACCTAAATTTTGAATTCTTTATTACTTCTCTACCTTTAATTGAAATCTTGATTCGTTCGCTATGTAGAATTTCGAATTCTCTTAGCAACCCTGATAAATTCTTATCTACCCAATATATATCTACAACCATTATCCAATCTTTTGCTTTGATCTTCTTTCCAAATGACTAACTTTATCGGAATCAATCCTGAATCAAAATTCTTCTGGGACCATTTAAACCTCAAGGTCAATTCTTACCAGAAGAATTAGTTTAGTTCATGATTCTCTTAAAGGGGTTATTTTCAATTTCAATATTGATTGTTATCTCCTGAGTTATTCCAAAGACCGAGAATATTCTCATATGTTGACTTCCTCCATTCATCTTAAAACCCTACTCTTTCTATGCAATTTCTTGATCAAATCAAGGCCTAGAAAGCTTCTATGATCATGAAGCAGGAACGGTCAGAAAATTGATCACATTCTTGAATCCATTCTATTGTTAAATTTCCTTTAGTCAAGGAGATTTTTAGCTGTCCCAAAGCTATTTAATTTCTTGGCTTTATTAGACAATTTCAATTTGATTTCCTTGAATCAATGAGACTTACCTTCTCTCAAAAATTTTCAACTTTCCTTAGTTATGAAATTATTCTTCTCAAAATATTTTTTTGTATTCCCTGAGTGATTTGTCAGAAATATTATCATTGGTTTTTCTTACTTAATCTGAAGCGGTGATGCTTCTATCTTATCTAGTGTTTGACTCAATTATTCAAATCAAGGTTGATCGTTTCATCTTTGAAATTGGAGAACAGATACTCCTATTGATTTTAGCCCGTCTCATGAATCTCAAACACATATTTTGATAAATCCCTCAATCTCAGAAGAACAATCATCTACATTTTCTATCATGTTTAGAACTTTAAACTCGTTATGATTATTTAAATTATACCTCGATGTTTACTCATGATTTTGATCACAACAAAATATTCTAAACTCAATCTAGAAGATTCTAAACATATTTACATTTTATCTTGATATTTAGCAATCATGCCTCGAATCTGATTTTGCCTTATGAAGTAAACCTAGAACATTTTATAGCTTGGATTTTTAGAGTACATGATATATAGGATATATATGAGTTAAAATGTACAATGGTGATTAGTATCGAAGAAAGTTTGTGAATAATTTGACATTGAAGATTAAAGGCATAGAGATGCACTCTGGGAAGGTGCATGGTGAATTAACTATAAAGGATAATCGAAACAAGAAATATTGGACTTAAAATGTAAATAATTAAGGATGACGAATTGTATGAATAGAAGGGTGCCAATTAAAAAAAAATTTGAGAAGATTGCACCCGATAATATGAACTTGAGTTTAGTGAAAATTAATAAAGGAAAAGATCTTATTTGAGTAATAATATCATATGCATCTTAGAATTAAATTTTATATTGACTTTGAGGAGTTGACACTTTTGATTTTAAGGAGAATAATTTTTGTAATGATAGGCCACAAGGAGTTTTGATTAAATATTTTCAACGATGTAATTGATTGAATATCAAATCTACCAGTTGAGGGAAGAATATCATGTTGGGTAGAAATTGAAAGATTAGAGGATTTAAATTTGGTAGATTAACACAAATAAATTTTGGTGATGTGGCTTCGAGCTTTAAATTAGTTGTCTCTAGACATGAGATATATGAAACGTTATGATTTCAGTTTTGAAAGTAAATTTTGATTTAAGGATCCCATTTAAAGGTTATCAAAGTTTTCGAAGTATGATTTTTTTTTTATTTATTTACAAATTTTCTTCATTTATTTTATGTAGGAATTTGATTTGTGAAATGACAGTAAGTTTTTTTTTGATGTATTCGTTTGTCGAATTATTTAAAAACTTATGGTATGTTATTTTTAAAACTATTTTATAGATCCTCGCGGCAGGATAATTATATTGAGATGATCATCTTGCGCTTTATTAAAGGAGAGAGAGTAGCCATGATTAAATTTAAATCTTTGAGAAGGTTGTGTTTGAATCTTTTGATGTTTGAATTTGGATTTTGAAATTGAGATGGATGAACTTTAGGTTAAAGAGGAAATCAAATCTGTGGAAGTTCTATAAATTCTTGGAGACGAACATTACGTGACCAAGATTGAATTTTGAGTTTTGAGGAAATTATTTTTATTTGAATGAGGAGAAAAACTTATTCATCGAATTAACCTTAAAAAAAATTATGGATTAGCAATAAAATTTTGATCTTATGATTTAATTTCTTACTAGAATTGGAATTGATGGGTAAAATTTTAAATTTGATATTTTTCTAAGGTGGAAATAGGAAGCTTTGTAGGATTAAAATTTAAGTATAGATTTTATTTAAATAAAAGAGTTGAAGAATTGATATGGCACATTGACGATTTTGTAAAATCACAAGTTTTGAGGGATGTAGTATGATTGAATTTGATTTTTTAAGAAGATTAACATTAAATTACAAGATATAAATTTAAAGGTTGTATTTGAAGATTGAAAATTAAAGTTTGTTTGGAGCATTGAATTTAAATTTAACGTTTAAGGATTGGATTTGATTCAAAAATTTGGAATTTTGCGGAAAACAAAATTTCGAGGAGTTAAGGATATTGGTGATTTTGAGATTTGGCATAAATAGTTATTATTTATTATTTGAGTTGAAAAAAAATGAAGAATAGGATCTGTGGATTATTGTTCAAATTCGAATTTCGAGGATGAGCTTTGAAATGTTAATCAAGAAATATAAATTTGGTTGGGTTTGATACAATATGTGATTGAACTAAAATTTTAGTGATGTGACACATTGAATTTTAGAATTTACTAGCAGAGGTTAAAAGCTTAAATTTCGAGGACGAAATTTTCTAAGGATGGAAGGTTGTGAAACCCGTAAATTTAGATTGCAATTTTTAACTTATTAAAATTGTGTTGCTAAATAAATTTTTACTAAAATAATAATATTATTAATTAATTACTGAATTTATGAAAAGTATTTTCATAATTAAATAATTGTATTTTTTTGGTTTTATCCCGAACCCAGACCCGTTCTTATTTCTGAAACCAAAATCGGTTTCGTATAAAATTCTAAGTTAATTAATTAATATCATTTTTTAAAGAAATTAATAATAATAATAAACATATTTTTAGAATAATTATTAACTCTGAAATTTTGAATGTTGGTCTAGACCCGTCCTGAGCCCATTTCGAACCCAAGATCATTTTTTTCGAAATAAATTTTTGAGTTCCCTTAGTATTTATATATGAATAGCATTTTCTTAACTAAAAGCAAAATAATTATTTTTCTTAAACTTGAAATAACTTTTCATTTAAACTCTACACATTTTTCTCTTTCCCATTTCATTCATTCTTTAAACCTTTCTTTCTTCACCTCTTCAAACGTGAGTTAGCAGCAGACCCCTTCGGCTCTCAAAATCGCCGCCCCCTCATTTCTGATCCCGACCGGCTGCGCCCCTTCGGCTTCCGGTAACCTCCTCCCTCTCCTCCTATATAAACACCCCCTCTTCCCTTCCTTTCCATCATCTATTCTCTTTTTCCCATCTTCCCCAAATCCCTAGCCCTAGTTTTCCCGATGGCCCGAGCTCCACCGCCAGGGCTCCACCACCCGACCCGATCAGAGGCTACCTCGAGCGCCGCCCATCGGCGACTCCAGAGCCGTCCCAGCCTCGCCCTCTGGCCACAACCCTTCTCGTCGATGTTCCCGCCGCCTCCAGGCGCCGACGCCGGCAACCTCCGCCCGAGGCCTCCGTCCGCTCAACCTCCTGCGCAGCGCCACTTCGGCCTGCCGTGCAGGGCCCACTACTACTATTCCGTTCGCCCCTTCGGCGTTGAACCGTGAGCTTCTGTCGGTCTTCGTTTCCGATCTCAACCCGGGCCACCCTTCGTGCAACTCTGACCCATTGTCCGCAGCCCTTGGTGAGTTCAGACTCGCCATTTCCGTGGAGATATTCCCGTAATTTTTGTGGGTTCCGATTCGCATATTCTGGGATATTCCGAGTCCGAGGGAAATTGGCTTTTCTTCCAATATTACATCTGAGAGCTCTAGTCGAGCACCCGAGGTATATCTCGTATTCCCGTGTCCCTCATCTTTGTGTCGATGATGATTTGGTCCTCAATTTCGTTACGGGATTCAGTTAGAAGTTCGATTTCGGGAATTCCGAAGTTCTTTTGGTATTTTTGTGCTGTGACTTTCAGATTTTATTCCGTGAGTTGATTTTTGGTTCTGTGGTTAATTCATTTTGATTTCAGAATTTCCGAATTCTTTCGGGATAGGTTCTGTGTATTTTGGTTCTCGGAATTTCCGAGATTATCTCGGAAAAGCTTCTGGGATTTTGGTTTAGTAGTTAAATTGGATTTTCTGATTGTTGGTATGCTGGTTCCGGGTTTTCCGAATTCGTTTCGGAAATAATTCTATGAGTATATTTTATATAAAAATGGATTTTTTCCAAGTGTGGGACTGATATTTGGAGTTTGTGGCACATTTTCCCAGTTTTGGGTTATCCTGAAAATAGAGGGAATGCTGCCGAAATTTTTATAAAATTATATAAATGGATTTCAAATCGGTTTTCGAAATGGTTTATTAAATTGGATTTTTGGGCGACGACCGTACCGGTCCATGGGCCCTAGCTAAATGCAAACGAAATCGGGGTTTTACCCGGACGTTGAGGCATTAGCTATTTTGACGATGGACCAGTATCTGAGACTCGTAAAATTAATTCATTTTAATTTAAATTATTATTTTATTTTGTAATTAAATTGTAGAATAATTTTTAGAGACTAACCAAAGTTTTCTTCTTATTTTAATTCATGTAAAATGATCTGTAAGGGCATAATCCCATTTGTTCTGTTAATTTTTGTAATAGCTAGTAATGTGTTCATGTTTTTCTGTTTTTGTTCGGAACCTAAAAATTTAGAAATAATAAACAACTATAACGTTTTAGAAATTCATGTTCTTCTCATTTAATGAAAAAAATGTAGTTTTATTATATAAATTATAAAATACCAAGATTTGCCAATAAATCGATAAATACAAAGTTTTTCGAAATTAAATATAAAATGAACTTTCCATCATAATTAAATGTAACGCATTAGATAATCGAGTTTTGTTTGTGTTAGTATAATAAAGATTAAAAATTGACTAGGACAAATTTAGAGATTGTAACTAGCACATCTAGCATGGCAACCTTGGAAATCTAAGGTAGACTTCTCGATTGTAGGATTTTGAGGGCAAGTCCGAATTCAATCCCGGAGACATCCCAAATCCAGTCATAATCAAAGGCAAGTACAATTTGTGTTAGTTTACCAATTATTTAGTAATCGTTTTATTACAAGTTTAAACCACGATGCAACACGGAACTCTCTTTGAGAGCATTGACTGATTGACTGTTGGATACTGGGGGAGTAGTGTAATGAGTATGACCACATCCAAAGTAGTATACTGACTGTGTTAGCTTACCCCTCATACACACGGGGATAAGCCATATCGTATCAATAGGATACAACTGTACAACCCAATCCGGTCATATTCATTGCCTATTCACATCACAATGTTTTAACTGCTTGAGAACTATTTATTTCAAATTGTTTAAAAGTGCATAACTCTATTATTATTTCAATTGTTGGATTATCATGAATTATACTTTGCTCCCTTCTGACTGGAGACCAACATTTTTCGGTGATTGCGTCATCGAGGATCTAATGTCTAACTCTGGTCCCGAAGAACTTGGAACCCCAGAATCTTAAGAGCTGGATTAGTATTTATTTTTCTTTTGGAAACAAGTGTAATAATTGAATTCTATATTAATAGTTGTTGTATTTCAGAAATTTTAAATTGAATAAAAGATTTTATATTCGTTAGAATTTTATCTGCATATGTTTCACTACTGAATACAGCTTATTGTCGCAGTCTCAACAACGGTGCAAGCTGGGCATGATCCGATTCGACCCAAGAAATTGGGACCGGGTCGTGACAAAATTCACTGATTTTCTTGTGGACGCATAGTCTTGCTTTGGGCGTATAGAGTGTAGGTGCATTCAGACTGCGTGATCGTGAGTTGATCGTGGGGTTAACGTGGCCGCATGCTTCGGTGCGCGACTGCTCGTGGAGACTGACGTGGCCGTATGCTTCGGTACACAATTGATCGTAGGTTTGACCGAGTCGGGGGCTATCCTGACTTGGGCGCATAGCCTGAAACAAGGCTATGTGCCTCCTTCTAGAGGAGTCTAGAGTAGGCGCATGGGCGCATAGCTTGCTCTGGTGACTTGGGCGTATAGCTTCCTCTGGTGACTTAGGCGCATAGCTTGTTCTGGTGACTTAGGCACATATGACTTCCCTAGCTTGGGCACATGGTTGTCAAGAATGCTAAAATTTTTATGCTTCTATAATAGCCTTTGATGATTTCTTATTTTCCATCTATCTTTCCAATATGGCACCCATGACTAGAGCCTGTCGTCTGAAAGCAGCTACAGCTCCGGATATGACTGAGAGCGTGCTTCCCCCTCCTATCATTCAGGAGGTAATGTCATGACCCGTACCTACTTTTCGGGATGCAAGTATGTGTGCAAGCCAGCTACGTATCAAGCGGACTCCAGTCCAACTCGAATACGTATACACTGTCCAGAATATGGTAATATGCCAAATCATGACAAGACAAAACTATATCTCAATCCACAAGAGTATATAAAACAAGAATGAACATACTAGGTCATGGTCTGCAGCCCACTAGCATATAGTCTGACTAGACTCCAAGAAATAACATGAGTCTATAAAACTAGACTAACAAGCAGGATATATCATGATAAGTAATATAAAGCAATTGAGAATAACAAAGTAATTGAAAAAACGTGTATGCAACTCTAAGGGGGGTAAATAGAGTTTGTGTCGATAATCACCAAATAAAATTAACTCTATATCACCTCCACAAAACAACTACCAAGATAGTAAATAAATCAAAAAGAAATACGAAAGTAAATAAAGATCAGAAGAGTATTCGCAGATACAGCAGTTTTAACCTGGTTTTCCTCGTGGAGGACTAGTCCAAGCCTGAGAACTCTAGCTCAGGATTGAAAT
Source organism: Iris pallida (assembly GCA_029216955.1). NCBI lineage: Eukaryota > Viridiplantae > Streptophyta > Magnoliopsida > Asparagales > Iridaceae > Iris > Iris pallida. Next base: position 2,808,123 of record JANAVB010033017.1, read on the forward strand.
CCACTATTTGTGAAATAGTGTACAACCACGTGCCTTTTTATCAAAAGAGCACGCCAATTTCTTACAGATTTGCAGGTGACGAAACTTGGAATTGTCCAAGTGACTTTTCTTTTCAACTCTTGCGCAAAAACTTCTAGCAGAATCGCACTTGAGCACCTTGGGACTTAGGAAGTTTTGTGGCTAGTAGATTGGAAGAGTAAGGCTTAGGTAGTATAAGGCTTAGATGATTGAGAGTGAGAGATAGAAATATGATATGAAATGAGAGAAATTAAGCCTTATTTATACTACTCTAGGAGGCAGAGTTCGACCCGAATTCTGCCCCAAGAATTCAAGTTTTTGAACGTTGGACAGCTTGTACCAAGCATGCCCTAAAAATCATGGTACTAAAAATCAGGAGACAGAGTTCGGCCAGAACTCTGCCTCCTAGGTAGCAGAATGGCCTTTGGGCCTTTGGGCTTTGTTTGGCTTGGTGGAGCTTGGGCTCGGTTCAGGAATTGGTCTGTTTGTATTATAGAGATTTGAGAGATATGTCTAGGGGTTTATATGAAATAGTGCGACTCAACGTACACATTCTCCTAGACTCAATAAATTGAAGATTACAGACTTGGAACAGATAGGAAAATTAAGAGCCCTCTGACGACGCCTTTCTTCTGATATTTGAGCAGACCCGAAGACGTCTTTTTTCTTGACAGCAATCGTTCAAAGATAAACAGTGGAACCCCCAATGCGAGGCCCCGGATAGGTCGCTAGGTGGTTCAGAGAAATCTTTTTGTATGACACCGTCATTGGTCCATCATTAATTCTTCATTGCCTATGTCCTGGTTTGATCATGTTCGATCATGCTTACTACATGTCTACAAATACATGTTAGGTGAGCAAAATATATTGCAGTATGATACAAGCATGGAAATATGATATAGGACAATTAAGACAATGCTAAGTTTAAGTAGCAACATGATAGTGAGTATATGAATATTAGTGACATCATTATGTTAAACTTAATTGATTAGCCATATTCAAAACACGATGTAATCATTAGGCTAACAGTAATATCACTAGCAAATACCTGAATCATGCAGATGTAATCGACTATCATCATGATCAACTAACTAACTCCGTGCAATCAATTACCAGATGAGATCATCAGGTACTCAGGGGACTAACAAGATACATAAAACATGTGTATCTAACAGTTTATCATGCATAAAGAAAATACATGATATAAACACAAAAATACTAAATAATGACGATTAACGTATTGTTTGCCATTGATTATGAAAGTACAGAATAATTTATATAGGAGGACTGAACTTAGACTCACAATACAAACTCGCTCATACAAAGAAAGCCTAGGGACGAAAACCTAGGTACAGCAATCTAAGTACAATTGTTTATTTTTGATTCTAGGGGGTGACGATAAAGGCTTGGGAAAGCGACGGCAGCTCTGCCTTACTCCTTGGATGATCGGACGTAGCCTTGGCTATGACGAAGAAATGCTCTCCTTTTTCTCTCTGTATATACTCCTCTGCGTATCTCTCTCTGTATGCGTCTGTCTCTGTCCTCTCCTTTTTTGTGTGCAAGGGAATAGCACCTTGCTATTTATAGGAGTGGGGGTGATCATTAGGGTTTGCAATGATTACCCATTTTGAAAAGTCGACGGCTTAAGAGTTATCAATCTGGACCGTTCATCTTGAATATAATAAATTTGAGCAATTAATATGATTGTATCAAATCTCTGTGGACAATAAATATTGATTGCCATAAATATTCATGATTTGTGATAGCCTACCACGTGTCCAATTTGTTTGATTTGATTTAATCTGGACAATTATGACGATCGCAATAAATCTGGTTTTGTTAGGATTTGTTAGCACCCATAATTCCAGGAAAGATACGACTGCCACGTGTCTCAATTGTCGCGAAGAGCGCCACGTGTCTCAACTGGACCGTCCTGGCAGAGCCGCATATAGGTGGTCCTCTCAGCCGCATGAAGCATGCAGCCGCATGAGGATGGGCAGCCGCATGAGGATGGACAGCCGCATGGGGATGGACAGCCGTATAGGGATGGGCAGTCGCATGGGGATAGACAGCCGCGTACAGATGGGCAGCCACATACAGATGGGCAGCCGCATGCAAGATGCAGCAGCATAAAGTGGATGGCCGCATGAAGTGGGCGGCCGCATGAAGTGGGCGGCCGCATAAATACAGCAGCCGCATGAAGTGACCTCGGGACTTGGTGGATCTAGCCAGCTGTAAGAAGATTTTCTCCTCTCCCTAGGAATACGCCATCATGTCAGTGTCATTATTACGTCTTTATGTCAGAGCTGTCAGAGCTGTCATAGCTGTCATTTGTCAGAGCAGCCGTCAGGACATTAAATGCAGCAAAATATAGAGAAGAACTGTTTGAAGGCCACGTGGCTTCTTTCTCGGCCGCATGGAACTATCCGAGCCGTATGGACCCTTGAGCCGCATGGACTCCTGAGCCACATGGACTTCTGAGCCGCACGGGGATCTTTCTGTCGGAGCCGCATAGGCCTTTCTTTATTCTTTTCCATGCTTCTACAAGACCCCCTCTAAAGTTTTCAATTTGCAAAATTGAAATACTTTGAATAAGAAGCATGGCCATGTAAAAACTCTTCGGGCCACATAGGATGTTCTGGCCGCATGGATGTCTCAGCCGCATGGCCTCCTCAGCCGCATGGCCTATCTCAGCCGCATGGGCTTTCCAGCCGCATGGGCTGTCTGGCCGCATAGGCTGTCTGGCCGCGTCTTCATGCCACGTGTGCAAATCTTTGCATTGATTGCCTTTAATTTGCTGTCAGATTTAAAGCCACTTTTTGGGGCAGGATCCCAAGAGTTTAGCCTTGAATAGTCGGATCGCCTTGATAACCGAAGAGTCGATTACACTGCACATGGATCGATGCGTCGGTCTATGGGCTCCGCCTATAAATAGCAGCGTGTTTGAAAAAAAGAGACTTCTTTACTTTTTGCTCTTGCCCTAGCTTTCTTGTCTTCGTCTTCCTTCTCTGATCATCAGCAATGGCTCCCAAAAGTTGAGAACGGTGTTCGAACTAATGCTTGCACACCAACTCAAGATGAATCCAACCAAGTCTTTTCTAGGAGTCTCCAGCGACAAGTTCCTTGGTTTTTTATCACTTCAAAGGGCATACATCTTGACCCGGAGAAAGTGAAAGCTATCCTCGATATGCATCCGCCAAGAAATCTCAAGGAGCTACACGGACTTCAAGGAAAGCCTACATCAGACGATTCATTTCGAACCTTTCTGGAAGGTGTGAACCGTTTACTCAGCTCATGAAGAAAGGCATATCTTTCGTCTGGACTGAACAGTGTCAACGCATATTTGACGACATCAAGAAGTATCTCACGAGCCCCCCAGTATTGGTGGCTCCAATAATGGAGAATCCCTTCTTACTATATATCCGCGCTATGGACCATTCCTTTGGTGCCCTATTAGCTCAAAAAAATGAAGGCGGCCATGAACATGCAATCTACTACCTCATCCGCACGATGGTGGGTGCCGAGCACAGATACACACCTGTAGAAAAGGAATGTCTTGTACGGATATTTGCTATCCAGAAGACACGCCACTATGTGTCTGGGCAGACTATCCACATCATATCTAAAGTCAATCCTCTAAGATTACTCATGACTAAACCGAGTTCTCTTAATTCCCGTTTAGCTACATGGGCAATGTTGTTGACTCCATACAATATGTTGTTCGTCCCTCAGAAGGCAGTAAAAGGCCAAGCGTTAGCTGATTTCCTAGCAGCTCATCCGGTGCTAGAATCTTCCAAACTCTAAGATAAAATCTATGATAAAGTCGTAGAGTCTAACACCGCAACTGAGGAAACCCCCATTTGGCAAATGTTCTTTGCCGGTGCATCAAGAACAGGACCTAAAGGAAATATCATGGCCAGAGTAGGTATCGTGCTTGTGTCACCCGACCATATGGTTATACACCGTGCATATTCTCTCATGGAACCGTGTACCAACAACGTGGCCGAATATAATGCCCTATTGATCGGCCTTCAACTGGCAAAACAACTGGAAGTTGACTATCTAGAAGCTTACGAGAATTCTAAGCTAATAGTTAGTCAGGTCCGAGGGGATTATGAAGTTCGTCACGAAGATCTCATCCTATATCACAAAGCGACAATCGAATTGGCTTCTACTTTCCCTAGATTCTTTATCGAGCACGTGCCTCGACGACAGAATATAGAAGCAGATGTTTTAGCCGGTCTTGCTGCTTCCCTAACCGTTCATGTCAATACTCAGCATTTGATCACAGTGTCTGGTCGAGAGTTATTCTGTTTGAAAGATGCGTTGCATATTCATCACAGTTACGCAACAGAAACAAACATCAACGTTAAAGACTGGAGATTTCCTTTCATAGACTACGCTGTCTATGGAATCCTCCCTGAGGACCCAAAGGAAGCAGTATCTGTCCAAAGGTGATCCCTCAAATTTTATTATAATACAACTACCAAAATACTGTACCGACGCTCTTACGATGGGCTACTGTTACGATATTTATCAGACATAGAAGCCAAACATGCACTCCGTGAGGCTTACGACAAAATTTGTGGAGCACATCAACTAGGCCCCAAATTACAAGATCGCCTCAGACGAATGGGTTACTATTGGCCCACGATGATAGCAGATGCTGTTGAATATGCAAAGAAGTGTAGGGTTTGTCAGTTCCACGTCGACTTCATTCATCAAACTTCACAGTTTTTACACCCGATGGCAGTATCTTAGCCTTTTGAAGCCTGGGGTATGGACGTCATAGGCCCAATCAGCCCGCTATCTTCAAGAGGACATCGGTTCATCCTAGCTATAACCGATTATTTCTCCAAATATGCGGAAGCTATACCGCTCACCGAAGTAAAGACGTCGAACGTGATCAGTTTCATCAAACATCACGTTATCTATCGCTTTGGCCTACCTCGTAGGATCATCCATGATAATTGTCCATAAATCATAAGCCATGCATTCTATCGATCCTGCGATAAGAATTGAATCCAGAATGTAGCCTTTATTGCCTACAATCCAGCGGGTAATGGGTTAGCAGAAGCCTTCAATAAACCATCATTAAACTTCTCAAGAAGTTCGTATCTACAAACAAGCACGATTGGAATGAGAAGCTCGGCGAATGTCTCTAGGCCTACCATACAATGGTCCGGACTCCAACAGGCAGTACGCCATTCTCTCTGGTTTATGGGAGCAAAGCAGTTCTTCTCCTAGAAATCCAGATTCCTTCTCTACGAGTAGCTTTAGCCAGTGAGTTGACTGCCGAAGAAAGTCACCATCTGCGACTACAGGAGCTCGAAGTGCTAGACGAAAAATGCTTATTAGCACAGCAGCGTGTTGAGCTATACCAAGCACGCCTTTCTAGAGCCTTTAATAAAAAGGTGATAGAAAGAATCTTCCAAGCTGGCAATCTGGTCTTAGCAGTGAGAAGACCAATGGTCATGACGCATAAGACAAAAGAAAAATTCTAGCCTAAATAGGAAGGTCCTTTCGTTATAGAATCATCATATTCTGACGGTGCATATCGACTAACCAAACCTGACGGTGACTTGCTCATGATGCCGATCAATGCCAAGTTGCTGAAGAAATATTATGTGTAACCTTTGTAAACAGTATTCACATATTTTTAGTCATATAAATGTACAGTACAATGTTTATGTGATTCAAAAAAAATTATTTAACTATTATCCGTATTTCAAGAGTCTTGAATACGCCATGGATAATAGGTCCTCTAAAAGGATTCCCCAGTAGAATTATTTCCATTTTTTGTCTCTATCCAAACTCGGTCTGACGAAAACAAGTCATGTCCATATTACCTCTGAACTGTTTTCCGATAATTATTTCTCCAGTGGGATGATTAAGGAATGTTTTGCCACGTCCATATAACCTCTGAGTAAAGCATTCATCAAAGATAATCACGTCCATATTACCTCTGAATTATCCACTCCTACCTAATGTTATATTTCCTTCCACGTCCATATTCTCTCTGGTCAGATATAGAACATCCTCTTCTATTACGTCCATATTACCTCTATTAGCAGCTTCTTTTAACTTATTATCTATATTCAAGAACCCCGAATATAAAATAGATAATAAGTCCACATCAAATTCCCCAGCGGAATACCCGCCAGAAATATCCCTACTATGTCTATATTACCTCTAGTTCTGATATTTCACAAACTTCATTCATGAATTTTGAAAGCAAAAGATTTTTTATTAAAACGTATATCAAAAGACGGAGAAAAGATACAAGTGTCTTGACGGCTGAAACAAATAGTACAAAGAAAAAAAATCTAAGGGATACACAATCAATTGATACTATCTCTTAGAGCCACAATTTCGGCTTTGGACTTCGCAGTAGCACGGCGGCGCACCTCTTCTTGACGAGCAGCCTCATCCTAGAAGGGGATCAGATTCATGTGCTCTCCCTCCAACTTCACCAGTTGTTCTTTTAAGTGGTCGAAAGTTGTGGCGGTCTTGGCAGCCTAAGCCAAATAGTCCTCATGTTCAGACGTTGTTGTCCTCAAGCTGGCCTCCAGTTGAGCAATCTCACTTTGGGTACGTGCAATGTGATTATATGTTTTAGTAATCTGTGTAGCCAGCTCATTCTTCTAAGAAGCACGTGCCTCACTCGTCGCGTTGAACTGCTCATACTGATCAGCCAATTCACTGATCTCTTGAGCGAGGGCATCCTTTCTTGCTTGGAAAGTAGCCTTCTCCTCCGAGAGAGCCGCGATTAAAGCCTCGTCTTCTGTATGGAACAGCGACGTCGGGCTCCGTTGTTTAGCATTTTGGAATCTGGCCACCTGACCCTCCAGATCATTCAGAACCCTCCTTAGAGCATTAGCCCGCTTTTCATAGCCGGCAATGCTCTCAAGGGCCCCCACTTATCATTCAGCAACAACCTTCACAGGGTCAAAGGCGGCGTTCCGATTCAGAACTCCAGGAAGCTTTACTTTCAGGACAGAATAGAAAGCTTTGACGACTTCCTGGGCCATCTCGTCGTCTTCAGTGGAGGTCATCGGGGAGGATGCTTGATGAGGTTCTTCTTCTCCAGGAAGAGATGTCTGAAAAGAAGTCGAACCTGACAAGAAAATAATATATGTATCAGTAACCAAAAAAAGAAATGCAAAAGAGTTATAATTTCGTACCTTCGGCATGCTCAGTGCCAACTTGGGCTAAGTTATCGGTCTTGGCCTCAGAAAAAATGAGAGTAGGCCTAGGTTGTTCAAGAAGAACAATATCAAGGCATCAAGCAGCATCAGGCTGGGTATCTTCCACGGCCCCAGCTGGACCGGGAGCATATTCAGCAATAGCCCCCTCAATAGGCTATTCAACCTCTCCTTCTACAGCCGATGCCGGCTCACTAACAGATCCCTCTGCACCAGCAAATTCAGAGGAGCCAGGGATAACCTCTGTTTCTCCTCCAATGCCTTGGGCTATCATTACGAGTGGTTCCTTCTCCTTGTCTACAAGGGAATATACAATGGCGGTCAACCTCACGAGGAGCACGCAAAATTGAAGTCAAAAAATCTCATCTGAAGAGAGGTCCAAAGATAACATACCCAGAAGAGGGTGAGCAGATTGGACTTGATTTTCATCCAAGTCTTTCATCATAGCGCCTATCGCAGACATATCCTCCAAAGAAATATCATAGGAGGGACTGGTTTTCATATCGCCGTCATGGTCTGGGTCTTCGTCCTTTTCCTCCCTTCGCTCAAGCCTTACAACTGAAGAAGACCCGCCCTCATCCATCGGTTGAGGACGAGCAGGGGACACTATTGTTATGTCCACCTCTTCAGATGAAGAAGCACCTGTCGCAGTCGTGACTTCAATATCCTGCGCAAAGGACAAACGCAATGGTGAGAAAACTCCTAATAGTTTGACCAAAATGACTATGGAGTCTAGGAAGGGATCTACCTCCCGAATGGTAATGGCCCACGACACTGTCTACCGAGAAGATCTTCTGGGAGGAGGCGAGCCGGCACTCACGTCCGCGACCTTCTTTCTCCCTCGGGAAATAACAACCTTCTTCCTTTTGGACCGTGGAACCAGTTCGGTAGAAGCTTTCCTTTTATAAGGAATGTCAGGAAGAGGTTCTTCAGTATCCTCTCTCTGAGGCACTGCAATAATAGGCTCCTCAAGAACAACTCTCTACTGTGGCGCTGCAGCCGGCTCAACTGTGGGTACGACACCTTTCTTTTTGTAACTCTCCATTGTGCGCACTCGTCCAATATCAGCAAGAGTAGGGGCAAGCCTAGTCCCCGATATTAAACTTTACTCACGGTCATACCCAGAATGAAGGGTATTGACCTGAATATATAACTTGGCAGCAGCAAAGAGCATGTGGGTGTCAGGCTTATATTTTGGCAGGGTAAAAACTGCCCCCGTACATCCAGCGTTATAGTAGCCCCAAGCACGTGCCCCGTCGATCAGACTCCCTATCGACTATAGATGAGGGCTGGGATTGTCCAAGAGAAGCTGGCTGTAGCCGAATTGCCGTGCAAAGCGACTCGACAAATAAGGTTCCAGAAAAGTGTGGTTCCTATTCCTGAACACCAGATGGGAAGGCCTGATGGACTGGAGCTAACAAAATGCCCCAATAAAAAGGCTTGTAGTGAGTGCTCCCTCATCTACTAGGGTGTCTCCTACGCGGCCATTACCAGACGGAGGCAACACTCTGAAAAAATTCATAGTTCTGCAGAAAACTCAAAGCCCTTCTACAAACAGGCACCCCTGTAACGGTCCAATCCTCATCTTTGAATCTCTGATGAAAGGCATCCCCCGTCAAAGAGTCTGCCATCAGCCCGATATTTATCAATCTGGGACAATGCAATACCAGCCATCCCATCAATTAATGAAAGGGAAACTCAGTCCTAGCAAAATCCTTTCTGCCAATGGGTGTTATCGCGTTCACAACGAAGTGTCGCAAACCCCGTTAGATAGCGCAGACCATCGCTAGAAGCAGGGCAAGTTGGCATCCAAAAGCTAACTTTACAGTAGGAAGTATCATACCGTGGCTTATTCTTTTAATAGACTATGAACCACCAGGGACTGCACAATCACGAAGCCATGTCATTAGGAAAGCGGCTAGCACCGTCTTTTCTGACAGCTTGAACTCGACCTGCTTGAGAAATAATAAACCGAGAAGTTTCCCTCATGATCATCACTATCTTCAGCGTCTACAGCCCCGTGATCTGTCGTCAACTACTCTATCTCAGATTTCGTCAAGGGCTTGCAAGACGAGAAATAGACTGGGCCGTCTCCTTCTTCTCTGGTGAAGATGTAGTCGGTCCAGGCCCTCATATGGGGAAGGGACCCCTCAGTCTTACCCTTCTTCGTGATCTGGTGACAAATAAAAAGGTAACAGAGTAACTCTTTGTATACCTCCATCATCTCGGAGTTCTCCCTCTCCAAATCCAGGAGCTCCTCATCACAGGGGATGTGTTCTACGTATGGCTCCGTCCTCCAGGAAAGTTTGGATATCGCCTACATATCATGGAGAGCCAGACCCATCTTTCCATTTGGAGTGAAAAAGGTACACGTGTGATGGTTGTACAACTATGCCAATGATATAACATAGGCCAGTTAACTTAATGCCATATTGGGTGGCTCTAACGGCATAAAAAAGACCGACAGCTTTTAGGGTGGCCTCGTAAGTTGAGAGCAGTCATCCTGTAAGGTCGCTCCAGAATGGGACAGAATATCTCTAACCTTTCATCCGCAGCTTCCCTCTCGAATACGACTCCTTTTTTGACAGCATCAAGTTGGAGAGAGTCTCAGCAGCATAAGGATAAAGATCAGTCGGGACATCGTTCATTATAACCCAAGGATGCAGCCCCCTCGTGGAGTAGGATGTAGAGCCAATGGCACACTTGAAAGTGTCATTCTTCCGGTCACCAGAGTTGAATTAGATCCTGCCAGAAATGACCCCATACAGTTCAGGGGTCAGGTCCCATTTCACCTACCTCTGCACAGCCAGATCAGTAAATACTGACATATGGTATTGGCACTTCATCAATGGCAACCACATTCTTTGGTTATTCAACTTAACTAACAGAGGGTCTTCTAGACATTTCGTCTCGTTATCCTAGAATCCTACACTATCACCGAATAGGAAGTACGGCTTCTTAAAACGGCGTGCTCCTCCGAACAAGAGCTTCTTGTCGTTAATCATCTGCTTCAGGAAGGTCTTGTCCTGTTCATGTATGGTGATCGTCCATTTCGTAGGCTGGTCATGACTGATCTTGGCCTGTATATTTCTGACCATGTTGGTTATGAGGCTTGTGCCGAAGACTTGGCAAGCAGAGCCGAAAGGGATTCCACTAAGTTCCGAGATGAACATTTCAACTGCAAGGATAGAAGAGAAAGTCAGACTCAGAATCTGCAGAAAAAGACTAAGTGCTGGAGGAATCCTATGCGCCTAAAAGGCTGTGCGCCCAAACAGCATATGGGCACATAAACATACAAATATCATGTAGGCGCATAACTTGTAGCAGCACGTGGGCACATAAACACACCACAATGTGGGCGCATGCTTCTGCGGGCGCATATAAATGCTCACAGAAACATGTTGCCTTGGGCACATGCGCCCATGCAGAAGAAAAGTCTGAGCATCGCAAATTAACGCTCACGACTTTGTTTTAAGGTGTAGCCTCACCCAGGATCGGGTCTTGGACTAGCGAGGACGCTGTCGCAAGAGGAGAGCCACTTGGTGCAGCCCCCTTGCCCTTTGTAGATCTCTTGGCGGCCTTGGAACACATGGTTCGTGCAAAGAAGAGATGAAAAGTCTTTTGAAAGTTTTAAAGGAAAAGAGAGTAATGAATCTTCTCTCTCTTTAAAACCTATTTATTGGCACGAGCCAAACACTATGCGCCCACTATTCCTATGTGCCTATGTGCCCACTACATACTATGCGCCCACTACGGCTTATGCGCTAACATGAAGACTCAGTCTCTTGCACATTATGTGACTACCACTTGCTGACGTAGACAACGCATGAAGAATGGACCTATTCAAATTCCACTCCGATGAATCTATCAGTTCAGGTTTTCGAAGAAGATGTCAACAGCCATCTCTCTGTCAGTCTGGCCAAAATCTATACACCCAAAGGGAGAGCTATGATATGTGCCCACTACATCATGAGAAGACGGTCCATGCTTCTTTCAAAGTATTTTGAATTCGTTCAAGTATCAAAAACTTTGAAGGAAAGCATGAAAATTTCAGCCGTCTTGACAACCATACACCCAAGCAAGGGAAGTCATATGCGCCCAAGTCACCAGAATAAGATATGCACCCAAGTCACTAGAGCAAGCTATGCGCATAAGTCACCAGAGCAAGCTATGCACCCAAGTCACCAGAGCAAGCTATGCGCCCATGCGCCCACTCTGGACTCCTCCAGAAGGGGACGTATAGCCGTGTTTCAGGCTATGCGCCCAAGTCAGGACAGCCCCTAACTCGGTCAAAGCCACGATCAATCATGCACAGAAGCATATGGCCACGTCAGTCTCCAAGAGCAGTCGTACACTGAAGCATGCGGCTACGTCAACCCCACGATCAACCCACGATCACGCAGTCTGCATGCGCCTACACTCTATGCGTCCAAAGCAGGACTATGCGCCCACATGAAAATCAGTGTCTTTTCTTATGTGGGCGTATAACATCATTCGAGAACGGGAACGACTATAAAAAGGGGTCTCATACCTCTTCAAAGGACAGAATGGAGAGCATTTCAAGAGCCAAATTGCTGCACTTCTTGCCAGTGAGCCGAGAGTTAGCAATTTTCTTAGGTTTTCTCCCACTTTTGTAATCGGAGTATCAACAAAGTAAAGGAGCAACTTCCGCTCGATCCCCATCGTCATATTCTTCATAATTCTTTTTGTACTCGGGGATCCTCAGCGCAGGATCTCTCAGGCGTACTCGATTTGTGGTGCCTTGCGCCAATAAGACAAGACAGCATTTCTTCTTCTTTTTTGTGTGTGTCCACAGCTGTATGGCAGGTTATCGTCCTACATATCATAAAAATCTGGTGATTATTATAAATAACAGAGGATTAACTATAATGGTTTACTATTCTAATACCATAGCTTAACTATCATCTCTAGGATAAAAACCCGATACAAGTCATCAAACTACTACACTATGAAAAAACTATAAATGAAATGAAGATCTACAAAGAATTAACTAAAAATAACTGAAAGTATTCCTACTCCTAAGTTAATTGATGATGGAACAGAATCTAAAATAACAGAAGTGGAAAATAGAGATGATATGTTAAGAACCTTCTCAAGATACAATCTAATAATCATATGCGTCTATCCAAAATCATGATACTCAGAATCCTCGCCATGCTAGTAAGCAAGGCTGCGATAAACGGTAGATTCCATAACTGGGGTATGTACCTCTATAATCATGTCGTCTAGAATCCTCGCTATGTCGAATAGTATAGCTGCGAGAAATTTTAAATCTCATAACCAAGATTTGTACATCCGAAGTCAGGTCTCTACGTTTTCGCCACGCCGACTAATATGGCTGTGATAAACTCTAGGCTCCAAGTAGACATTTTGCCTTTCCTGTTCTTCTCGTCAACATATGTTATCAGAAGATACCGTAACTCAGGTCATAAAATTCATCTCGATGGAAAAAATCAAAATCAACAATGAACAATCAAAATCAATTTCAATAACAAGGAGCAAGGGTGAACTAAAACAAGAGGAAGGGATTCAAATTGAAGTTCAAATAAGTTTCTTAACGGTCGTCCCAGGAATCTTCCAAGAATTCTACTATGATTATCATCTCATTCTAACACCTTACTTCCTATATTCTATCGCATGCCCACATAGTACAACAAAGTCGTTGCGCTTCCACGATAGCGCACTAATGTGAATCTCGACGTGCATGGGCCACCACTAAAAATGTGTCATAACCCGCACACAGTTAAAGGGGCACGAGACCGTGGGTACGTCCAGCCTATGCCATAGTATCGGCGGTAAAACACTGTCCTAGGTCTCAATCACAAGCTAAATACAATATAATACACTCTCCGAACCGAGGACAGTCTCAGAAGGATACAACTCAATCACAAAATAACTAAGAGAGAGAATCAGCACGATATGGAATAGAAAGAAAGATATCAAGGTTCAACACATATTCAGAATTTAAAGAGTCTAAGTGTCAACAATACCAAACACAGAGTACAAAATAAAAAATACATCTCATGAAGATAACTGGAAACTAAAAATATGCAACACCCAAGCAATCTACTCCCAAGTACTACCATCTCCTCTAGGCTAGCTGGATCCTCCAAGTTCTCTGTAAAATTTACCAACAAGTTCAGTCAGGATAGGAACGAGCACATATCTCTGAAAGCAGTTCCAAAATATGGTGGAAAATATAGAGCTAACAGTAGAATAAAATACATAACGTACTGTAAAAGAAGTACAGGAATATAAGAAGTACAGATAATACTGAGTACATGAATGTAAATAAAGAAAATGTAACTGTAACATATATATAAGTGATTCAGAGCATAAGACAGTTATGTGATTGACTTAGGTTGTACATGACTAAGTTATGGTAACTCCATTACATGTGAGGGTATAACAGACATGTACATGATTACACTACTGGGATTTAATCACATAACCACTTCTACTCCCCCCTACCCCAATTAATACACAAGTATCTGGTCAAGTTACGTTATGTACATGATTGTTAGTTATACATGAAGCACGTGTGAGCACATGAGAGCATATGAGTGCACATAAAAATATGAATACAAGGAGTAAATGATGCACATGGTAGAGTTCATGTACATAAAATACCCGATGCACCCAATGAGGGGATAACATCTCATGAAAAGATCCATATAGTATCAATCCATGTTAACAACATGTCAGTATCAAGTAAAGCAGTCTAAAGCAAGCAATATAGATACTATCATGAATGATAAATAAAAAAAGAATGTACTCACCTGATACCCTAAGCAACTGATGTGTATAGATGTCTGAACTGGAGTCACAGAGTCCAATTTAATGAGATTCAGGTTACAATATGTTAAATATTGAATATTTGAAATATACAACGCAATCTACATGCTCTAGGTCAAAAGTCAACCCTTAGCCAACTCTCTAGTCAACTTAGTCTACTTAGACTATGGTCAACTAGGTCAACTTCCTAGTCTAATTCGTTATTAAGGCTAATATCCTAATTGAACCATACACCAATACATATCTTAAAATATCACATATATGTATATATATATATATATATATATATATATATATATATATATATATATATATATTAAAATATATATATATATATATATATATATATATATATATATATATATATATATATATCTTAAAATTATATATATATATATATATATATATATATATATATATATATATATATATATATATATATATATATATATATATATAAATATATATATATATATATATATATATATATATATATATATATATATATATATATATACTCTACTCATCGCTAATATCCTCAAAATGTATTTCATTGCACCTTACCATATCTCATAACCAATATCACTTATACCCCATATCACTCTATCTCATCTATTCCTTATAACCCTATTTCACACTCTAAGACACCTCACACACACACACACACACACACACACACACACACACACACACACACACACACACACACACACACACACACATATATATATATATATATATATATATATATATATATATATATATAATGTCTAGCATTAACCCTATGCCAAAAATACCAATATAGGTAATGGATTGTACAACTAATGTTCTAGGTTAGGACTGATCATAAGCTCTCTGAGCATAAGTGAAAGGCTTGACTGAACGAAAACAAAGGGAATTGTACTGTATATCAATGTTCTGAACCAGTGGACCCTTAATTATCTGATACACTCTCCCCTCTACCCAATTGATACAAACTCAAGGCTAAGATAAAGAGGTAAGGCACGGAATTTATCAACTGTAGATAAGTTGCCCCTTAAGGAATAGGGACAATGGCACGCATAGCTCTACTGCTTGGGGGGTTAAGCTACTGCCAAGTGCCTCTTGGCTAACCCCAAGCCTATGATACATACAAATCCGTGGACAGAGACTCCCCTCTACTTATTAAATCTGATACAAACTCACAAACACATCTATCCTTAAACAGAACATATTTATACTATTACATGTATTAATTTCTTATACATTATATACAACCTGTATTCATACACCTATGAGGATTGTACAACATAAATCTATATCAACCACACACTCAACTCCAATATTCACTCCATAACAAATTACTGTCCTCAACCTCTCACTCGAATTCACCACATATCCTCACTTTACTCCCTGTGTCACACCCTTGGTGCTTGGCCACATCCATATACATGAACACTTACTATAATCATCCAAACCTACCACACGTTCATGCTCAAACACCCCCCCCCAACTGAATAGTCACTAGATACTCTACACAATTGATCTTTTACTTGTATAGATCATCCCAAAACCAAATAAACATCAACAAGTCAGTAAAACAAAAGGGAATGCAGGGCATCCTAATTAATTTACAGTAAATGATACTAAGACCTGGACTTAGCAAGTGCAGAACAAAGAGGGCAATGTAGGGCAAACACTGGGTAAAGGAACTGGATTCATCAAAGGGTGAATTTATACATCTCAAGTATCACTCGACTGTTATGCAAGTCCTCAAGGATTAAACTGGGGGGTAATAGTCTGCTATAAGACAAAAGTTAAAGATAAATGGATTCATAGCATGCAGGACATGTAAGTAGTGAACAGACCCAAGTGAACATCTGATCACATAATGACAGATATCAAGGATACAGGACAGATGAGGATAATGACTGTGATGCAGGTAAGGGTGTTATGTACTGAACTAAACAAGCCAGGGCATGCAACCTGAGTTCAACTTGAACCTGATCTGACCTGTCTGTTGGCCCATTGGTCATGGTCAAACCTAATTTTAATAATTGATTAAACTCTGTCTTGATATACGGAACAATTCATATGTTTACACAAGATGTTTTGGACACTGCTCAAGACCGAAGCTATGTTTGCCACTCGAGACTGTATTTCTTTATGCAATACAATTTTTATTTTTATTGAGTCTAGGAATACATTGTACATCAAGTCGTACTGGCAAATAGGTTATCCAAAATCATTTTTCAAAATTGACCAATGCTTTTGAAAAATATCTCTTATTTATAAAAGCTTCTGAAGGATTTCAAAAAGCCCAAAATATTTTTTATAAAATAAACCTGACCAACCCTGACAGAACTCGACCAGAGTACGGCCAAGGTAAACGTTATGTGAATGTTGGTTTTTGAACATGGTCTTCCTTCAGTTGTGGTTTGTTACAAAGAGTTCTGTCCAAATTTTGCTCGAATTCTGCCAGAGTTCTCTCTTTAGAAAAACTATAAATAGAAAGAAATTTTGATCATTTCAAATCACTTATTCACTTTCATATCTTCTCTTCTAAAGCTTACGTTTCTTCCAAAGAGTTTTCAAAAAGCTCCCATTTTCAAATCCCAAGCCAGTTACAATTCTCTAGTCAATTTATCGGTACGGTGTGGTCTAGAAGATTTTAGAGAAATTATAATCAGAGGCTTGATTGAAGAAAGACTCTTCAAAACTGAAGTTGGTCGAGTTCTTCGTATCAAAGCTCGCGTCTGTAGAAGTTGCAAGGACTTCGTATGAAAACTTGCAGGATTTTCCAATAGTGGATTCAACTAAAAGCTAGAGTTCTTCCGACTGGACTAGTCCTCACAAGAGGAAAACCAGTATAAATCTCTGTGTTTGCTTTTGCCTTCTGAACTCTTTTCTTTACATTTATAACTTTGTGATTATTATTGTTTCTGTGATCTAACTACTAACAAGTTTTTAATTAGCAATATTCTGCTGCCTACTCTATTCATCCCCCTCTAGAGTATTCTGCTTTACGATTTCGTTCCTATAATTGGTATTAAAGCGGGTTATATAGGTAAAGCAAGGTAAAACTGCTGTTAGTTATTTTCAATTGTTATATAGATCACAGCATTACACATGGCAACTATGAAATTCACAAGTGAAGGCCAAGCCACAAATAGACCTCCACTGTTTGACGACACAAACTACACTTATTGGAAAACACGGATGAGTTTCTTCTTAAAATCTTTTGATTTTGACTTATGGTCTATAGTTTTTGATGGCTACAAAAAGCCTCCTCGTATTGCTGTCGAGGGAGATTTAGTTGAAAAAACCCATGATAAATATACGGAGGATGAAAAGAAAAAGGCCAGTCTTGACGCACGTGCTATTAACGCTTTATTTGATGCTTTAGACAGAACTGAGTTTAACAGGGTGTCGACTTGTCACGACCCGCACCCTAGAGTAGGGCACGAGACGTGGGTACGTCCAGCCTACGCCGCAGTGTCGGCGGTAGAATGCTGTCCTAGGTCACAACATCTAATCAATATAAAGCTAAACAGTTTATACTCCCCGAGTGGGGGTGACATAGTAGAAAGTAACTCAATCACAACTAAGGCACGAAGATAAAATGGAAAGATAGATAGATAATAAAACTGCTGAAATGAAAGGAAATCCCAAGTACAAACAGAGAGTCTAAGTGTCTAAGATAGAAATACATATCCCAAGCACCAATATATACAATCATCCAGAATGAATATAAAAGAAGACATCCTAGTCTAGAGGAGTGTCGTCCACAGCTAAAGGCTCCTGCAGATGGTCCAAGTCTGTAATATCATCCAGGGTAGCCCCATAATAAGTGGGACAGCCCGCCTCGTCCTCATCCTCTGTAATATTTCAACAGGTCCAGTCAGGA
Source organism: Iris pallida (assembly GCA_029216955.1). Lineage (NCBI taxonomy): Eukaryota > Viridiplantae > Streptophyta > Magnoliopsida > Asparagales > Iridaceae > Iris > Iris pallida. The sequence continues at coordinate 2,826,048 of JANAVB010033017.1, forward strand.
CATGAGCGAGCACAATACATCTCCACAAGTCATAACAGGTAAGGAAATATAATCATGCTAGAGAATAAAATACAGGAAACTGAAGAACAACAAAATGTAAGAGAGAGACAGTAAGTAAATATCTATGATATATAAAAGAGAGACAGTACTAGTAATTTAGAGTACAGACGAACATGTGAATGGCTTAGGACTGATTCATGACTACACTAAGAGTGATTCATGACTATACTACTTTTGGATATTTATTCACATGACCATTCATACTCCCCCGTACCCCAATCAATACACAAGGATCCAGTCAAGTTACGTTAAGATTCGTGACTAAACTACTACCCGTATAGGGTGATTCATGAATTGATTCGTGAAGGCTCGGTGATCATGAGAGTACGTGAGTCACTAGTTGATTCCTGAAAATTCATGCTAATAGAAGCATAAGATACGTGATGTAAGTGAAACACACTGGACAAAAGTATCTGATGCTCCCGAGAAGGATAACATCTCATGAAGGGATCCATATAGTACTAATACGTGTTACCAACATGTCAGCATCAAGTAAGATAATCTAAAGCCGGAAATATAATCCTAAACAAGATATGAAATGATCAGAGAATGTACTCGCCTACTATCTGAGTGTCCAACTGAAATATACTGTCCGAGGAGAGGTGTCTGGCTCCTAATCAGTACAGCACAAGTCACAACAAGTCTAAAATGGTAAAATGAACACTACAATGCATTCTACATGAATCTAGGTCAATCTAGGCCAAAGTCAACTCTTGGTCAACCCTGGTCAACCAAGAAGTCAAACTTGGTCAACTATGGTCAAACTAGGTCTAACGAGTCTAAACTACTCTAACTAGTCTATTCTAGGCCTAACCAAGACTAAACAGCCTAACTAAGCTCTCACTAGTCTAACAGACACAATATAGGCCCAATAACATATGTAGAATATATATCACTATCACATATGAATGTATATGTATATCCACATATACAAATAGACATGTGCCTAACACATTAGCTATCACACATATGAATACCCATAACATCCTACACCACCATCTACACATAGGCTAGTATATCTATTTACCCACATATACAAATATATATATACAAAGCTCATACACATAGATTAGGAATTATCTATATATATATACATAAATAGGATGCATTTATGTGTGTTTAATGAATTAACATATGTGTGTGTAATAGGAGAAAAGTGAATGTGACTGAATTTATAAACAGTGCAGGAAGGATCAAGAAAACAGTGTATGTGTGTGTCTGTGATCCTGAAACAGGAATATAGGTGTGTGTGTGTATAGCTTAATACAATCAATGTGTATACATATGATTCTCAGATTTGTGGAGTGACTGGTATTTGTGTATATGGTATATAGCAAACAGTGTGCAGGAATTTAGGGAGTGTGTGAGTGAATGAGTGTAGGCTAGTGTGTGACAGGAATATGTGTCTCAGTGTTCTGTACAGGAATCCAGTGTGTGTGGGACAATATGTGACAGTTAATGCAAAACAGTGTACCACAGTATTACAGTGAGGAAGGTATGTTCCTGTGACATGTGTGCAAGGAAATACATGACAGGAATGGAGTGTGTGTATGTGTCTATATGGCATTGAGCATGTGGACATGTGAACTAAGCATGAGAGAGTATACACACCTAAACCTGTGTGTGTACATGAGTTTCAGGTTTGTGTGTGTGGCAAAATAGTGTGGCAGGACATAATGCAAACAGTGAAGAAATGATATGTAAATAAGTTCTCAGATTTAAAAGAAACTCAGATTTCAGGAATCAATACAGCTATCATGAACTGGAAATCAAAACAGATTTTTCAGGGTTTCGATTCCCAAATAACTTTCCACATGAAACCAACACATAACCCTATATGACATATATAAACTATGTGTAAGTTATCATTGAAACTGGGATTGAACCATTCTGTCTCAGGAAATTAACTCACCACAGTTCAATCTCAGGATAAATGACAGTTTGGCTATACAGAAATCTCAGGTTCCTTAAACAGTAAAGAATTACATGTAATAAGTCTACAGGATACTACTATTAATCAGAAATTCATGGTTCAATTCTTAGACTTGAGTTCATCACAGGAATGTGGAAATAACATCGAGCAAATCATGAACAACCCCAAAGCCAAAATCCTATTTACAATTTGTAAGGCCTATCCTAGCATGTATGATTAGCTAACAGAGATTTGTAGACATGTTAGGACATTATTTAGCATCTAATTATGACTAAACCATAATGTAATCATTTACAATAGGAATTAAACAGTGATACTCTCACTGGTACAGTCAACAGAGAATAACCCCATACCCATATTCGATTTCTATTCAACTACTCTACACCAAAAATGAATCTCCTACACCCTAACATGTTATTTGTTGTACAATAAATTAAACCAATGTAAAACACATGATATTTAATCATTAGAAAGCAATTCGAATGGTGAAACAGTGAGTGACAGTTCACTGATACTTGCAGTATCAGAAAAATTGGGAATTCCTATTTCGACATTGAAATAACATTTAATAATCCATACAATTGGTTGGTATTTAATTGTCAATATGTGTACTTGATATACATAATGTATTGTGTCAAAAATAGGACACGAATGTGTCCAAAACACACACAAAACTCAAACACACTGAACTGGGTTCAGCCACAGCACACCCGTGTCCAGTGCGGGTCGAATCCCTCACTCGACACGAAACCAATGGACACGTGGCCTTGGGGGTATCGTGTCAGACATTGCTCCAAGCCCTGTGTCGAAGGACACGTGTCCACGTGTCCAGAATGAGTCGCATAAACCTACGAGCAGCAGGACACTGCTGCGCGCGCGCATGCGTGTTCGATAGCTCGACATGACACGAAATCGACAAAAAATCACCTCAGTGTATCAAAAACATGTAAGCGACACTAAAACACTACATCCTATTCAAACATATCGCAAAAACTCGATCGAAATGCCCTTTGTGGCATTTCATCGAACACCTGCGCACAGATCTGATATGTGTCCGATACAGACACGTACAGGACACAAAAATCTACAAAATCTATTCTTACAGGACCATGACACCTAGGGCTAGGTATCAATGCAATGTAAACCTAATTTTAATGGATGGATTAGAATGTACCTATGGGTGTTCTCCAACACAAAAAGTTCCTTCGAAGGAGTTCTTCAAAGCCACCAAAAATCCCCAAATTGACGCAAATTTGAGATTTGACTCCACAATCAGCAAGAAAACATTAATTAGAACAATATGGAAGAAATCCCAATCAAAAAGGAGTCCTATTGATTAAACTATGAAGAAAATAATAAAGGCTCACCTAGTCTTTAGGAAAAATGAAGAACTAATAAAAAAGAGACACAAATCCCTATGGAGACATTATATAGGCAAGGGGGGTCTTGGCTGGCCACTTTAGTTAGGGTTAGTGTTTTTAGATTACATCCTAGGGCTAGGAATGAATCAAGGCTAATGGGTGGCCTAGAAACTAGGGCTCTTTCCTAGTCTTTTACGAATCACTTAACTTAACTAAACTTGACTTAAACCATTAACCAAAACCATCTAATTCTCAAAGTGGCTAACTAAACTAGTTATGACCAATCTAGGTTAGGTCCAATCTAGGTTAGGCTAACAAAAATCACCTGGCAATAAATGAATTAGTATTTAAATCACACCATTCAATTAAATTATTTAAAATTTCCTAATAAAATATATTAAATTCAAATAATTCAAAAATGACAAAAATATCCTTAAACTAGAAATGTGGTAGTGAAAAATCTACCCTCCTTAAAAAATTTCGTCCTCGAAATTGAAATACGAAATGCAACTGATGAGAAGGATAGAAAGTATACCTCAAGGTCCAAAAAGATATGGGTATCGCTCGCGCATCTCATCCTCCCGCTCCCAGGTAGACTCTCCTGGAGAATGATGCCTCCATGCGACGCGTACCAAGGTTATCACCTGGTTCCTCAGAACCTTCTCCCGTCGATCCAGAATCTCCACTGGCTGCTCTGGATAACTGAGAGAAGGCCCTACCTCAATCTCCGAATGATCAAGCACATGGCTAGGGTCAGTTATGTACCCTCTCAACTGTGATACATGAAATACGTTGTGGACCCCCACTAGTACAGGTGGCAAGTCTAGCCTGTATGCCACGTCACTGACTCTCCAGCTGATAACGAAAGGGCCGATGAAGCGCGGGCTAAGCTTCCCGCCTCCACCAAAACGTATCGTACCACGAGTCGGAGATATCTTCAAGAAAACCTGGTCTTCGACCTTAAACTCCAAGGGCCTCCGGTGGCTATCGGCCCAGTGCCGATGTCTGTCCTGCGCCACACGAAGTCTGTCCCTGATGAGCTTCACCTTCTCGGCTGCGTCAACAACCATCTCTGACCCCAGTAAAGCCCGCTCTCCAACATCATTCCAAGATAAGGGTGTACGACACCTACGCCCGTACAGAGCCTCGAAAGATGATATCTCGACGCTGGCCTAGAAACTGTTGTTGTAAGCAAACTCCACCAAATGAAGATGATCCTTCCAGGAACCTCTAAAGTCCAAGATGTACGTCCGCGGTATATCCTCGAGCGTCTGAATAGTCCTCTCTGACTGTCCGTCCGTCAAGGGGTGGTATGCAGTACTAAACTTGAGCTGGGTGCCCAAGCTAATCTGCAGACTCCTCCAGAAATGGAAAGTAAAGCGACTATCCCGATCTGAGATGATGCTGACCGAAACCCCGTGGATCCTGACTATCTGCCGCATATACATCTCCGTCAGCCTCTCTGTAGACGTACCCACCTTGAATGGCAAGAAGTGGGCCGATTTGGTCAACCTGTCAACGATGACCTAAATTGTGTCTTTTCCTCCTGGGGTACGCGGCAGTCCTGATACGAAGTCCATAGTGATATGCTCCCATTTCTACTCGGGAATGGGCAGCGGCTGTAATAATCCACCGGGCCTCTGCCTCTCTGCCTTGACCTGCTGACAGACAAAGCACCTAGCTACGAAGCGAGCCACCTTCTGCTTTATTCCGGACCACCAAACATGCTCCCTCAGATGTCGGTACATCTTGTTGGCACCAGGGTGTATAGAGTACTGAGATCTGTGGGCCTCCTACATAACCTGCTCCCTGAGATCTCCGCTGGGCACAAATAACCTGGAACCGTGCATCAAGGCACCATCCTCGGCAAGAGAAAACTCGTCGTCCACCAATCCTGCTCGAACCTGCTCTCGGAGACACCGCAGAGCAACGTCCTCAAACTGAGTCGCCTTGATCCTCTCCATCAAGTCTGACTGAATCTGCATACCCCATAACTGTATCTGAACTCCGGGCACGATCACCTCAATACCCAGGCTCTCCAAATCAGCAAGCAAGTGACGGTTCATGGTCAAACACATGGCTGTCGGATACCTACTCAAGGCATCGACAACCACGTTAGCCTTCCCTGGATGATACTGAAGTGATATTTCGAAGTCCTTCATCAACTCTAGCCATCTGCGCTGCCTCATGTTCAGCTCCTTCTGAGTGAACACATATTTTAAGCTCTTGTGATCTGTGAAGATCTCTACCCTCTCCCCATACAGATAATGCTTCCACAACTTTAGAGCAAAAATCACCGCTGCCAGCTCCAGGTCGTGGGTAGGGTAGTTCTTCTCATGGGGACGTAATTCCTGGAAGCATAGGCAATCACCTTCCCATGCTGCTGCAAGACACAACCCAGCCCCTTCCCTGAAGCATCACTATAAATAGTGAAACCTTCTGATCCTGAAGGCAATGTCAGAATCGGAGCTGTCGTAAGCCGCTTCTTCAACTCATCAAAAGCTATCTGACACTCCTCTGACCAAACATACTCAGCATCCTTCCGGGTCAACCGAGTCAAAGACTCTGTAACCCGGGAGAAATCCTGCACAAATCTCCTATAATATCCTTCCAACCCTAGGAAACTCCTGATCTCTGCCACTGAAGTCGGCGCTGGCCATGCCTCAACTGCTACGATCTTCTTGGCGTCAACTGAGATACCATCTCCAGTCACCACATGCCCCAAAAAGTTAACCCGGTCCAAGAAGAACTCACACTTGGAGAGCTTCCCATAGAGCTGCTCCCTCCTGAGAGTCTCCAGCACTATCTGCAGATGCTCCTCGTGCTCATCTTCAGTCTTGGAATATACCAAGATTTCGTCAATGAACACCACCATGAACTTGTCCAAGTACTGGTGGAACACCTTGTTCATTAGGTTCATAAACACTGCTGGTGCATTGGTTAGCCCAAACGGCATAACCAAAAACTCAAACTGCCCGTACCGCGTCCTGAAAGTGGTCTTGGGAATATCCTCCCTCTTCACCTTCACCTGGTGATATCCCGACCTCAGATCAATCTTAGAAAATACCCGAGCTTCGCTCAACTGGTCAAAAAGATCGTCGATCCGCGGCAGTGGGTATCTGTTCTTGATCGTGAGGTTGTTGAGTGTCCTATAGTCAATACACATCCGTACTGACCCATCCTTCTTCGACACAAACAACACTAGTGTACCCCATGGCGACGAACTCGAACGGATGAAGCCCTTGTCCTGCAGCTCATCCACCTGCTTCTTTAGCTCTACCAACTCGTTGTTGTTCTCTCGATAGATGTGTTGAGAGATGGGTTCCGCTCCTGGAACCAAGTCTATCGAGAACTCTATGTCTCTGTTTGGTGGCAATTCCGGCACTCCTATGGAAAAACATCCATATACTCTGCTATCAAGGGGTGTGGAATCGTCTGCTCCTCAACCGAGACTCTGCAGAAAACTCTGCTGCTCTGCTCTGCTTGACGTCTGGAGTACTCAAACTCTATCTCCCTCGACGCTCTGAAGAGAACTCTACCCCCTCTGTAATCAATGTTGGTGTGATGCCTGCTCAACCAATCCATGCCGAGTACTATATCATAGTTCGACAATGGCATTACGAGCAGGCTCACCTCCAACTCACGGCCTCCCAAAACAACACTCCGACCCATACAAACATCACGTACGAGGATAATGCCACCCTCGGTCGTAATCTGTAAGTCCTAGGCAACGATTCAGCTATGATACTGTGTCTAATCGCAAATGATACAGATATGAAGCTATACGAAGCACCGGAATCGAATAATACAAAAGCTGGTCAGGAGTCGAGAAGAACCGAACCTACGATCAGCTCTCCTATCGCCTCTGCATCCTCAGCTGCCATGGCGAAAGCTCGCCCCTGCTGGCCTCTCCTGGCCTGCTGCTGGTGCTGTACAAACTGCTGCTGCTGAGTCGGTATCGGTCCCTTCTGCGGTCCCCCTCGAGCCTTGGCTCCTGCTCCTGCTCCCTGAGCTATCTTGCCAATATACTGAGCGCGGTCCCTCAGCTGATGGTTCGCTGCTCCGTAAAGAAGGCATCTCCCCAACCTCTTCCTACACTCGTCCCACCCGTGTCCTGGCTTCTTGCAATAAGCACAGGTGGTGGCCTGCTGCCTCGGTGCCTGCTGCTGTACCCTCTGCTGCTGATGCTGAACTGGCTGATAAGTCGGCTGCTGAAACTGCTGCGGCTGGAACCTCTGCTGCTGGTGGTGCTGCTGGTGCTGCTGCTGAAACTGCTGCGGCTGGAACCTCTGCTGTACCCTCTGCCTCTTGGCCGGTCCTCCACTACTGCTGCCTCCCTGGGAGTCTCGCCCCCTCTTGAGCCTAAGCTCAAGATCATCCTCTGCAGCTAAAGCGTCCACCAGGATCTCCTCAAAGGTAGTGATGTTGGCGTTCTTGGTGTAGGACTTGACCTTCTTTACCAAGCCCTTCCGGAACCTCTGGGCCTTCGTCGTCTCCGACAAGTCCTCCATAAATCTGTTCAGGCGACAGAACTCTCCTGTGTACTCCTCCACAGACTGGTTCCCCTGAATTAGGGCCTCGAACTGAGTCTCGAGGGCTCCCACTGCTGCATCTGGGAAGAACTTCTCCTTGAACAGCTTCTTGAATACAGCCCAAGTCTGTCCTGCTGTACCGACCCTCGGGTCGGTCTGGTACCATGTACGGGCCAGATCCTGCATCATACTGACCGCTGCCTCTATTTGGAGCCTCGTCGGTATCTCAGCCAACCAGAATATCTCCTCCATGTGCTCGAACCACTCATCGGCATACACGATCCCCTCTGTCCCTCGAAAGTCCCTCGGGTGCATCTTTTGAAAGTCTTGTATGCCCTTCTCCCGTGGCTGGTGCGGCTGCGGGGCTGCCGTTGGCTGAGCTATGACTCTCTCTACTGCAGTCACTGCCAGCTCAATGCCTCGTGTGAGCTCTGCTGTGTGCCTCTGCTGTTGGGTCTACTGACCCTCCATGTACTGCCGAAAGAAGGCTAACAGCTGCACGGCGTCAACTGTCCCCACAGGTGGCTACTGCTGCTGAAGTACAACCGGAATCACCGGACTCGGCTCATGCCTCACAGGTGGTAGGGCTCCTCCAAAAACTGCTGAAATGCCTACCCCAGCCGGCATGACTGGGGCTGCGGTACCAGGGGCTGGCTGCTGAGTGTGAGAGGTGGCAGACCTCTCATCGGCATCCCCCTGGCCCTGGCGATGCGATCTCGTCTCAACCATCCTGGAGACACAGATCAAAAAGAAACAATTGCTGAGAATGAGTCGAAATATCAAGGGAGGACAGTTTTTAAATTCAAAGGAAGACAATAAGCAGCAAAATTTAGATATACGGAATCTGATAAAGAGTTTTACCTAATGTGATTGAGTACCTTCCAAAAATTTTCTAATTCTACTGCAGGCTGTAGTGATATTCTAATTCGAATACCACTAAATTTCTAAACTAGACTTGCATGGGCCACTACTAAAAACGTGTCACGACCCACACCCTAGAGTAAGGGCACGAGACGTGGGTACGTCCAGCCTACGCCGTAGTGTCGGCGGTAGAACGCTGTCCTAGGTCACAACATCTAATCAATATAAAGCTAAACAGTTTATACTTTCCGAGTGGGGGTGACATAGAAGAAAGTAATTCAATCACAACTAAGGCAGGAAGATAAGATAGAAAGATAGATAGATAATAAAACTGCTGAAATGAAAGAAAATCCCAAGTACAAACAGAGAGTCTAAGTGTCTAAGATAGAAATACATATATATCCCAAGTACCAATATATACAATCATCCAGAATGAATATAAAAGAAGACATCCTAGTCTAGAGGAGTGTCGTCCACAGCTAAAGGCTCCTGCAGCTGGTCCATGTCTGTACTATCATCTAGGGTAGCCCCATAATAAGTGGGACAGCCCGCCTCGTCCTCATCCTCTGTAATATTTCAACAGGTCCAGTCAGGACATGAGCGAGCACAATACATCTCAACAAGTCATAACAGGTAAGGAAATATAATCATGCTAGAGAATAAAATACATGAAACTGAAGAATAACATAATATAAGAGAGAGACAGTAAGTAAATATCTATGATATATAAAAGAGAGACAGTGCAAGTGATTTAGAGTACAGACGAACATGTGAATGGCTTAGAACTGATTCATGACTACACTAAGAGTGATTTATAACTATACTACTTTTGGATATTTATTCACATGACCATTCATACTCCCCCGTACCCCAATCAATACACAAGGATCCAGTCAAGTTACGTTAAGATTCGTGACTAAACTACTACCCGTATAGGGTGATTCATGAATTGATTCATGAAGGCTCGGTGATCATGAGAGTACATGAGTCACTAGCTGATTCCCGAAGATTCATGCTAATAGAAGCATAAGATACATGATGTAAGTGAAACACACTGGACAAAAGTATCTGATGCGCTCGAGAAGGATAACATCTCATGAAGGGATCCATATAGTGCTAATCCGTGTTACCAACGTGTCAGCATCAAATAAGATAATCTAAAGCAAGAAATATAATCCTAAACAAGATATGAAATGATCAGAGAATGTACTCGCCTGCTATCTGAGTGTCCAACTGAAATATACTGTCCGAGGAGAGGTGTCTGGCTCCAAATCAGTACAGCACAAGTCACAATAAGTCTAAAATGGTAAAATGAATACTACAATGCATTCTACATGAATCTAGGTCAATCTAGGCCAAAGTCAACTCTTGGTCAACCCTGGTCAACTAAAAAGTCAAACTGGGTTAACTACGGTAAAACTAGGTCTAACGAGTCTAAACTAGTCTAACTAGTCTATTCTAGGCCTAACCAAGACTAAACAGCCTAACTAAGCTCTCACTAGTCTAACAGACACAACATAGGCCCAATAACATATGCAGAATATATATCACTATCACATATGAATGTATGTGTATATCCACATATACAAATAGACATGTGCCTAGCACATTAGCTATCACACATATGAATACCCATAACATCCTACACCACCATCTACACATAGGCTAGTATATCTATTTACCCACAAATACAAATATATATATATATATATATATATACAAAGCTCATACACATAGATTAGGAATTATATATATATATATATATATATATATATAAAATATATATATATATATATATATATATATATATATATATATATATATATATATAGGATGTATTTATGTGTGTTTAATGAATTAACATATGTGTGTGTGATAGGAGGAAAGTGAATGTGACTGAATTTATAAACAGCGCAGGAAGGATCAAGAAAACAGTGTGTGTGTGTCTGTGATCCTGAAACAGGAATATAGGTGTGTGTGTGTGTATAGCTTAATACAATCAATGTGTATACATATGATTCTCAGATTTGTGGAGTGACTGGTATTTGTGTATATGGTATATAGAAAATAGTGTGCAGTAATTTAGGGAGTGTGTGAGTGAATGAGTGTAGGCTAGTGTGTGACAGGAATATGTGTCTCAGTGTTCTGTACAGGAATCCAGTGTTTGTGGGACAATATGTGACAGTTAATGCAAAATAGTGTACCACTGTATTACAGCGAGGAAGGTGTGTTCCTGTCACATGTGTGCAAGGAAATATATGACAGGAATGGAGTGTGTGTATGTGTCTATATGGCCTTGAGCATGTGGGCATGTGAACTAAGCATGAGAGAGTATACACACCTAAACCTGTGTGTACATGAGTTTCAGGTTTGTGTGTGTAGCAAAATAGTGTGGCAGGACATAATGCAAACAGTGAAGAAATGATATGTAAATAAGTTCTCAGATTTGAAAGAAACTCAGATTTCAGGAATCAAGACAGCTATCATGAACTGGAAATCAAAACAGATTTTTCAGGGTTTCGATTCCCAAATAACTTTCCACATGAAACCAACACATAACCCTATATAACATATATAAACTATGTGTAAGTTATCATTGAAACTGGGATTGAACCATTCTATCTCAGGAAATTAACTCACCACAGTTCCATCTCAGGGTAAATGACAGTTTGGCTATACAGAAATCTCAGGTTCCTTAAACAGTAAAGAATTACATGTAATAAGTCTACAGGATACTACTATTAATAAAAAATTCATGGTTCAATTCTCAGACTTGAGTTCATCACAGGAATGTGGAAATAACATCGAGCAAATCATGAACAACCCCAAAGCCAAAATCCCATTTACGATTTGTAAGGCCTATCCTAGCATGTATGATTAGCTAACAGAGATTTGTAGACATGTTAGGACATTATTTAGCATCTAATTATGACTAAACCATAATGTAATCATTTACAATAGGAATTAAATAGTGATACTCTCACCGGTACAGTCAACAGAGAATAACTCCATACCCACATTCGATTTCCATTCAACTACTCTACACTAAAAATGAATCTCCTACACCCTAACATGTTATTTTTTGTACAATAAATTAAACCATAGTAAAACACATGATATTTAATTATTAGAAAGCAATTCGAATGGTAAAACAGTGAGTGACAGTTCACTGATACTTGCAGTATCAAAAAAATAGGGAATTCCCATTTCGATATTGAAAGAACATTTAATAATCCATGCAATTGGTTGGTATTTAATTGTCAATATGTATAATTGATATACATAATGTATTGTGTCAAAAATAGGACACGAATGTGTCCAAAATACACACAAAACTCAAACACACTGAACTGGGTTCAGCCACAGCACAACCGTGTCCAGTGCGGGTCGAATCCCTCACTCGACACGAAACCAACGGACAGGTGGCCTTGGGGGTGTCGTGTCAGACATTGCCCTGTGTCGAAGGACTCGCGTCCACGTGTCCAGAATGAGTCGCACGAACCCACGAACCCACGAGCAGCAGGACACTACTGTCCGCGCGCACGCAGGCGTGTCCAATGGCTCGACACGACACAAAATCGACAGGAAATCACCTCAGTGTATCAAAAACATGTAAGCGACACTAAAACACTACTTCCTATTCAAACACATCACGAAAACTCGATCGAAATATCCTTTGTGGCATTTCGTCGAACACCTGCGCACAGATCTGATACGTGTCTGATACGGACACGTACAGGAAACAAAAATATACAAACTCTATTCCTACAGGACCAGGACACCTAGGGCTAGGTATCAATGCAATGAAAACCTAATTTTAATGGGTGGATTAGAATGTACCTATGGGTGTTCTTCAACACAAAAAGTCTCTTCCAAGGAGTTCTTCAAAGCCACCCAAAATCTCCAAATTGATGCAAATCTGAGATTTGACTCCACAATCAGCAAGAAAACATTGATTAGAACATTATGGAAGAAATCCCAATAAAAAAGGAGTCATATTGATTAAACTATGAAGAAAATAATAAAGGCTCACCTAGTCTTTAGGAAAAATGAAGAACTAATAAAAAAAAGAGGCACAAATCCCTATGGAGACATTATATAGGCAAGGGGGGTCTTGGCTGGCCACTTTAGTTAGGGTTAGGGTTTTTAGATTACATCCTAGGGCTAGGAATGAATCAAGACTAATGGGTGGCCTAGAAACTAGGCCTCTTTCCTAGTCTTTTACAAATCACTTAACTTAACTAAACTTAACTTAAACTATTACCCAAAACCATCTAATTCTAACTAAACTAGTTATGACCAATCTAGGTTAGGTCCAATCTAGGTTAGGCTAACCAAAATCACATGGCAATAAATAAATTAGTATTTAAATCACACCATTCAATTAAATTATTTAAAAATTCATAATAAAATATATTAAATTCAAATAATTCAAAAATGACAAAAATACCCTTAAACTAGAAATGTGGTAGTGACACGACTTGTACAACATCAAATGAAGTGTAGAAACTTCTCAAAGTAACCCACGAAGGAACAACACAAGTCAAGTAGTCAAAGATCAGCAGACTTACTCAAGAGTACGAGGTGTTCAAAATGAAGCCAAATGAATCCGTCACTCAGATGTTTACGAGATTCCTGGATATTGTAAATCCTTTGTCTTCATTAGGTAAGGAATACAGTAACCATAAGAAGATTCGCAAACTTCTATGAGCTCTCACAAAGAACTGGATTCCAAAGGCTACATCAATCATTAAATGAAATGACCTCTCAACAATGTCTCTGGAAACACTCGTGGGTAAGCTACTCACTCACGAGTTGGAACTTCAAGACTTTGAAGATGCTACACCAAAGGAGAAGTCAGAGAAGTCGATCACTTTGAAGGCTCAACATAAAAGAACTGTCGAAGATGATTCTGACGACAGTGACTCTGACTCTGAAGATCAAGCTCTTCTGGTAAGAAAATTCAAGAAGTTCATGAGATTCAACAGAAGAACAAAAGACAGCAACAACAACAACAACGAGGAAGATCCTATTTCCTATGGATGTAAGAAAAAAGGACATATAAAGAAAGATTGTCCAACAACATCATCATCAACAAGAAAAAGCACTAAATATGACAAAGGCTACCTGAAAAGATCTACATCAAGGAAGTACGCTAATACAAGCATATGGCATGAAAGCGAATCCAACGATTCAAAAGGCAAATAATCAGATGACGCTACAAATGTATGCTTGATGGCTTGCAATCAGGTAATCACTAATCCTCTGTTTGATCCTTATGATGATTTCAACTTTGAGCAACTATGAGAGGCTTTCAGTGACCTGCTAAATGACTACAAGAAACTACGTAGTAAATATGAAACCTCTAAGAAGGTACTCAAAGAATACAAAGATGAGATAGCAAGACTTACCAACCAACTAGTTGATGTTAGAAATAGTGATACTTCTATTAAGTCTGGTGAGCTTTCCTCTATTAAGCTGTTGTTACACGAGACAATCAAGTTATCCGAAGAAAAAGACCAAACTATCATCCAGCTAAAGGAAGACCTGTCTAAGGAGAGACAATCTCCAATGTGCACAAGTCAAAATGGAAACACTTATATCTGACTATACTAGATTATATGATACCTCCAAAAAGTTGGAAATTAGTTTAGAAAAATGGCCTGAAGTTGCTGCTTCCTATTCTAACACGTATCAATTATCGAATCATCGGAACACATCCAAACCAAACACTGTCTGACCAAACCACACCAAACCTATGACCAAGAAGACTAATATGCATGCATTTTTATACTACAAAACCAAAACCTACCAATCATGCACCTCACACATCTTTCAACACTCAACATACAAAATATCATTATTGTGGCCTCATTGGTCATATATCCTCTGCATGTAGAATCAGAAAGTTAGTAGATTTAAATGTTTATGCATGGATACCAAAAACTAACATGTCAGGACCCTACAAGAAATGGATACCAAAAGTTTCATCTACAAACTATTTTATAGGTGGAACGCCCTTCACATGCTAGAAGCAAATGGATCCTCGATAGCGGTTGCTCACGTCAGATGACCGGTGATGCATCATTATTTGCAACACTATCGAAGAAGAATAAAGAAGGATACGTCTCCTCTGGTAATAATTTAAGAGGGTACATAATCGGTATCGATGACATTGGTAAGGCTCCCCATCCTGTGATTAAAGATTATGTCTAGTTATCGAGTTAAAACATAATCTGCTCAGCATAAGCCATTTAGCTGATCACGGTTATGGTATTAACTTTGTCAAAGACAAATATACTATAGTTGATAGCTCAACTGGTAGTACTATTTTTGAAGGTATCAGGGAAGATAATATATATGTTTTCTTTCTGTTAGAAGATACTAACAAAGCATGTAGAAGCTTGATGGCCAAGAGAATTAAGAGTCAACTATGGCATATGAGACTCGGTCATGCAAATATGGATACAATTTCAAAACTATCCACAAAAAAGTTGGTACGCGGCTTACCGGACATATCTTTCAAGTAGGATACGGTATGTAGCAAATGTGAAAAGAACAAAGCAACCCGATTTGTCTTTAAATCTAAGAACGGTATAATTACCACTAGACCTCTATAATTGTTGTATATAGACTTATTTAGACCAAGTAGAATTGCTAGTCTAGGTGGTAAGTTATATGCATTTGTTATTGTAGATAATTTCTCTAGATACACATGGGTATATTTTGTTGCACGCAAGAACTATGCTTTGTCAGAATTTGTCACATTTTGCAAGAAAGTACAGAATGAAAAAGGTTTCATGATTACTCGTATTCGTAGTGATCATGGCGATGAATTTAAGAATGCAGAGTTTAAGCAATTCTGTGACACACATGATTATTTGTATGAGTTTTCTTGCCCTAAGACTCCACAACAAAATAGAGTTGTGGAACGTAAGAACAGGACTCTATCTAAAATGGCTAGAGTAATGTTGAACCAGTTTAGTCTACCTAGATACTTTTGGCCTGAAGCTGTCAATACAGTGTGCTATATTCTCAATAGGGTTCTAATTCGACCTATATCGAAGAAGACTCCCTATGAGTTATGGTTTGATAGAACATCCATTATTTCATATTTTAAGATATTTGGTTGTAAATGCTTTATTCTTAATACTAAAGACAATCTGAGTAAATTTGATGAAAAGGCCGATGAAGGCATATTTTTAGGTTATACGACAAAGAACAAAGGGTACAGAGTCTTCAAAAAGAGAACCATGATCATCGAAGAATCAATTAATATTAAGTTTGATGAACTAAATCAACGTTCAGTCGATGACAATAATAAAGACGTGATTAGACCAAGTACATCTACTGCAAAACCTTCACACAAAGATGCAGAACCTTCAAGCGAAGAAGCCAGAACTAGCAGTCCTGAGGATACGCCAAACGAGATGAGATTCTTGGCAGATCATCCAAAGGACTTGGTAATTGGTGAGAATACCAAGGGTGTAAGTACTCATTCCTCTAATAATGATATAGCTTCTTGTGTTGCTTTTGTTTCACAGCTTGAACCCAAAAATATTGAAGAAGCATGTAGTAATAATTTTTGTTAGATGCTATGCTAGAGGGATTAAACTAATTCGAACAAAATCAAGTTTAGGAACTTATTCCCAAGGCCATTGATCATTCGGTCATTGGCACCCATTGGGTATTCCGAAACAAATTGAACTAGAATGGTTTAGTGACTCGTAATAAGGCTCGACTCGTAGCTCAAGGATACAATCAAGAAGAAGGTATCGACTATGATGAGACTTATGCCCCAGTTGCGAGATTAGAATCTATTCACATGTTATGTGCATTTGCATGTTTTATAATTTGAAGTTATTTCAAATGGATGTTAAAAGCGCATTTTTGAATGGTTTTATAAAAGAAGAAGTTTATATAGCTCAACCTTCAGGTTTTACTGATTTAAAAAATCATGATTATGTTTTCAAGTAGAAAGCCTTGTACGGTTTGAAACAAGCCCCTCGTGCTTGGTACGATCGTCTAAGCTCTTTTCTACTTGCCAACGATTTTTCAAAGGGAAAGGTTGACACTACACTGTTTATAAAATCTTTGAATAATAATCTTCTTTTGATTCAAATCTATGTAGATGATATTATTTTTGGATCTACTGATGAATCTCTTTGTCGAGAATTTTTAAAGTATATGTAGAATGAGTTTGAGATGAGCATGATGAGAGAGCTGAAGTTCTTTCTCGGACTGCAAATCAAACAAACCAACAATGGGACGTTCATAAATCAAGCAAAGTACACAAAAGATCTATTAAAGAAGTTCGACCTGGAAGCAGTCAAACCATTTAGCACTCCAATGGCAACTTCAACCAAGCTTGATATTGATGAACAAGGCAAACCCGTCGACATATGTAAGTATCGAGGTATGATCGGTAGCTTACTGTACTTAACTGCTAGTCGACCAGATATTATGTTTAGTATATGCTTGTGTGTACGTTTTCATGCCAATCCTAAGGAATCACATCTGTGCGCGATTAAATGTATCTTCCGATACCTTAGAGGCACTTCTTCTGTCGGCTTATGGTATCCTAAAATCACGTCATTTGACCTAACTGGTTATTCTGATGCTAATTTTGTCGGATGCAAAGTAGATAGAAAAAGTCCCAGCAGCACATGTCATTTCCTAGGAAAAGCCCTAGTCTCTTGGTTTAGCAAAAAGCAAAATTCTGTCGCATTATCAACAATCGAGGCTGAGTATATCGCCGCAGGACGTTGTTGTGCACAAATTTTGTGGATGAAGCAAACTTTAGAAGACTTTTGATTGCATTACACACACATACACATTTTTTGTGATAACACTAGTTCTATTAATTTGACTAAGAATCCAGTATGTCACACTCGTACTAAGCATATCAAGATTCGACATCATTTTCTTAGAGATCATCAACAAAATGGAGATATAGACCTTGTATACATAGACACACAGAATCAATTGGCTGACATATTCACAAAACCTCTAATGGAAAATCGTTTCAATTATTTACGCCGAGAATTAGGAATTTTAGATGTCAATAATATTAATTATTTTTATTTTATTAATTAATTTATTCAATACTCAATAATTGTTTTCGAGACAAGCCTAAAAAGAGTCTGTCTATCACCACGACTACGGTCGAAGCGAAGCGGTACTTAAGTGTTCCCCGGTGAACCTCCGTTAGCTGGGACAGTACTCCAATAGCTAATCTGAAACAGATGCTGAGTAAAAAAAATTAATTTATAAAATAATATTAATTATATTATTTGAAATTTAAAATTAACAAACTTTGAATTAAATATTTAAAATGAGTTGATGAAAAGGATATGGCCCACAAAAAAAATTTAAAACCAAGAGAACCTTAGGCAAATTCGGCCTGTGTTCGGTCCGAATTCAGCCAGAGTTATGTTGGTGTTGAATGCATTTTAAACCAGAACCCGAGGCCTTCTCCTCTTCATCACTTCCAAACTAATTTATCATCATCACAGCAGCAGCCGAAGAACATCCCAAACCCTAGCTATTCTCCACTCCTTTTCTTCCAATCTACGTAGAGATTTTTATCCAAAATTTGGATTCGTACGGAGAATTACGTCCTCTACAACATACTTGACTCTCGGACGGTATAAGTTCTTCTCTCCTCCACTTTCAAATTTTTAGGGTTTCTTAGTTTGGAAAAGAATGCCTAAGGGATTCAATCCTTTCAAGAGGAAGAAGACCCATGCCAGTGAAGAGGCATCGTCTTCTGATCCGAACACGAATTCCCTCTTTTCTCCGGTCCAATCGGATGACGGCATATCGGATAAGTTTTACTTCAAAACTCATGACCAAGCATTGCTTTGGTATTCTGATTTTGCTATGCGTACTATATGTACCGGCGCTCCGATTAAGTGGACTGTATTTCCTGATAACCGTCTCTTCTTTAAGGCATTAGGGTTACACCATCTTACTACACTATAATTCACTATAGCTACTAATACCCTTAGATTATTCTATTGTAACTTTGTGTTAGACACTTTTACCGCAAGGACTCGTATTGGCGGGATAGATATCGAGTTCAATGATGTATTGCTAGCAGAAATTCTTGGTATTCCAAATAAAGGTGCCCCGCTCGATGATATTACCGACTTCGATTTTCTCGAAGGCACGACTCTTGTTAGTTTCAAGAATGAGGTTTGTGCGCCCGCACGTGCTCGTCCTGGAAAGTTTAAGGCCAATAACTTGAACTTATTTAACTACGAGTTAGATCGCATCATCTATTCCACTCTTCTTCCCAAATCCACTTCAAAAGATGATGTTACTGCACTAGAACTCTCTGCCCTATATCACATTCTTAAGGGAATTCCTTTTTTTGCCCCTAAGACTATCATCCAGATAATGGGTAGATGTCGCGAAAGAGACCGTAATCTTTCTTATGCGATGCTTATCCCACGCAACTTTCAGCGTTTTGACATAGACTTATCCACTTGTACTCTGGACCCTGAGCCCAAGTTTCTCAAGTTTTCTCATCGTAGCATTGCCACTGCACCTCCACCTCCTACACATGCTCCTACTGCACCTGTTCCTCCTTAATCTTACACTATGACTTTTGAGGGTATTCATTAGCACCATTCAGGATTTGCAGACTTTCTTTGTTGACACTTCTAGGGAACATGAGTTCCGTGATGTGACTCGGTTTCAGGCTATTGCCAACTCTTTTACGGATCTCAAATTTGCTCGAACGGGTCACTCTGCTAGCTTTCTTCCTAGAGACCCTTCAGTATCTGGTTACCGCATTGATGATGAGGCGGTCCACTCTCTGTTACAGCTAGGGAACTCTTACGATTGGTATCGTACTTCTGATGCTACTCCATATACCTCTGGAGCTGGCACTTCTAGAGCCGGTCCATCCGGACATGGTGGACATGCTGGCACTGCCGATGATGACGATGACGATGAGGATAATTTTTGATTTGTCATACTTTTGAGACCGATGATTTTTGTTTACTTGGAAATGCTCCGACATTCCAAGATAGTATCAGTACTCTTATTAGTTATGTGGTTATGATTTGTAACTTTTTTATGGACATGTTATATGCTTCAGTTTAGCATTTTATTTAGTTCAGCTTTTCTTATAGCATTAACTTTTATTTATGCTCCATTTACACTGCCTGTGAAATATTCTCTGCTTATACCATGCATGTGATAAATGTTTTTTATATATCCATATTTTTGTGTTTCTTCACTGATTGTTACTTATGCATATATTGCGGGGGAGCTTTCTCTTCTTCAATTATTTTGCTAAGTGACAACGGAAAAGAAATAAGATCTAACATCTTCATGAATACAGGATACAGGTTATGAACAATTTACAGGAATAATTTTTTTATATATATCGGTACAATTTTGATTTGATAAAGACCAAAGATGTTATATCGGTCAAGGTTTGTCAATTATCAAAATGGGGGAGATTGTTGGCCTATTGGTCATGGTCAAAACTGATTTTAATAATTGATCAAACTCTATCTCGATATACGGAACAATTCAGATTTTTGCTCAAGACGTTTTGTACACTGCTCAAGACCGCAGCTATATTTGCCACTCGAGACTGTATTTCCTTATGCAATATAATTTTTATTTTTATTGAGTCTAGGAATACATTGTACACCAAGTCGTACTGGCTAATAGGCTATCCAAAATCGTTTTTCAAAATTGACCTATGCTTTTGAAAAACATCTCTTATTTACAAAAGCTTCTGAAGGATTTCGAAAAGCCCAAAATATTTTTTATAAAATAAACCTGACCAACCTTGACAGAACTCGGCCAGAGTTCGGCCAGAGTTCGGCCATAGTACGGCCAAGGTGAACGTTATGTGAACGTTGGTTTTCGAACTTCGTCTACCTTCAGTTGCAGTTTGTTACAAAGAGTTCTGCCCGAATTCTGCCAGAGTTCTGTCTTTAGAAAAACTATAAATAGAGAGGAATTATTATCATTTCTAATCACTCATTCATTTTCATTTCTTCTCTTCTAAAGCTTACATTTCTTCCAAAGAGTTTTTAAAAAGCTTCCATTTTTAAATCTTAAGCCAGTTACAATTCTCTAGTCAATTTGCCGGTACGGTACGGTCTAGAAGATTTCTGAGAAATTATAATCAGAGGCTTGATTGAAGAAAGACTGTTCAAAACTGAAGTTGGTCGAGTTCTTCGTATCAATGCTCATATCTGTAGAAGTTGCAAGGACTTCGTATGAAACTTGCAGGATTTTTCAATAGTGAATTCAACTGGAAGCTAGAGTTCTTCCGACTGGACTAGTCCTCACAAGAGGGAAACCAGTATAAATCTCTGTGTTTGCATTTGCCTTATGAACTCTTTTTTTACAGTTATTACTTTGTGATTATTATTATTTATGTGATCTAACTACTAACAAGTTTTTAATTAGCAACATTCCGCTGCCTACTCTATTCAACCCCCCTAGAGTATTCTGCTTTACAATTTTGTTCCTATACTATCCTCCTATTTGTCGTACAAGATAATGCAGGGAAAGGACAATGCAATAGGTAGCAGTGACTACAAGGTTAACATACAGTGAATGCATGCAACTAGTGTAGTGATATGTATTTATAGTGAAGGGTGGATGTGCAGTGGTATATGCACTGATTATGTGAATGAAGGGCTAAGAAGCAGGACATGGTAGTGGCTTAAGACTGTAGGTAATACAGATGTAAGGAAATGTAAAAGAATGGAATGCAGTGTGTATGCAGAACTTAGTGCAGTAGAAAATACAGCCAAGGTATGCAATGCAATAGGGATTAATGAATGTTTACAGGCATTTCAGTGGTGAATGCAGTGAGCAATTGAATGCCGTAAATGGAATGTGGTTATATGAAGGCAGTGGATACTTTCAATATGAAGTGATGAGGACATGTGATGTGCTTAAGCTTGCAAGTAAGCAAAAGGATATGCAAATATCTCCATATACAGGCAGTGAAATGGATTATCTATCTAAGATGCAATGGCTATTGGAAGCATGCTAAAGGCAGTGTCGAGTGTACGAGCAATGTGTAATACAAAGATAATGAATGCTGAACATGGAGGTAATGAAAAACAACAAATGCAAGACCTCTATACTCGACAAGTTTGCATGGCAGTGCATTGTAATCAAATAGCCTAATGTGCAGTATAAGTGTGTTGTGAGGATTTGCAGGACCTAATCATGGCTCGATTAGCAATTGCTCACAATCCTGAGTATTGGGACATGTGGACTGATTTTAGGATAGGCTATTTAGATGATTAGGAGATAAAATAATCAAATGCAAGCCCAAAAAATGGACTGCACACAGAGCGGTCTAAAATAGAGAATAGATCTCAGGCCCGTGCCTCCCCTGGCTAATTTAACCCACCAAACATTCTCCAAATTTCGTAGAACATCCCACACATATATAACATTATATTAGCAACATTTTTGTCTAATTACATTTGAAAACTAAATAATAGAAACCCTAAGAGACATTTCACCAAACACTTGACGTACGTATCTGATACTCTTGCGATACGCACCTCAAATGAATTTAAAATCAAATCAAACTCTTCCTAATGTCATGGGGACCCTAAATGAATGCATCTATGGAGAGAAATCTGAAATTAGAATGGGTTTAGAGCTTCTTACCACTTGAGAGATGGATTCTCAAGGAGACACTTCAAGATCTTGATTTCCTTCACTTCCAACGGTCAAATTGTCCCAATAGGCTCTCTCCTAGCAATTAGAGGCTTTCTCTCTCCAAGGGGAAGAGATTTCAACTTATTTGGAGGAATTTAGACTCAATTTGGATGTTGGGAGCAATTTGGGGAAGAACACCAAATTAGGGTTAGGTTTCTAAATGAAAGGTAAAGTAGTGGGGCAAATGATGCTTTAAATAGGAAGGGTTAGCTATGGTTGGACGGCCACATAGTGGGCTTGGGTTTGGTTAAGGTGTATTTGGCTAAAAGTTCTCCTATTGTCATTTAAAGGCCCTTTTTGAGAAAGGCCCAAAAGTGGTTATTGATTTAAGTTAAAGTCTAGTCTCTACATGCTATTCTTAACTAATAAGAGTCCAACTATAAAGTCTAAGTCCACTAGATAGGTCTCTATGATCATGGTTAGCCTCTAGTCAAAGTGGTTCTAAGGTTTCACTAACTTATGATATAATCATAATACATTAATTAAATAATATTAAAAATAATCAAAAATTTACAATTTATATCACTAATATTATTTTATCTATTAAACAATAACTAAAATAATAAATTTCAGAAAAGTTCAAAAATACCTTCATTTTAGAAAAGTGGTAGTTATACCACAGCCTCGTCCTGCCACCTCTATCGTCGGAGAACCATTGTCGCTTCTACCATTAAGAACTCACCAACAACCAGCCTCGACTCGTTCCCGGCTGCGTGTAGGGTCTTCGACTAGGATCGACGTCGTAATGCTCTAGATTCGATCGTGTCTCCACCGAAGTCAACTATTCCTTTGCCTTCTTCCTCCACCTCATCTCAAAAACCCTTAATTCTACTGCCTCTAGGTTTTCGAGCACGACCCAGCATCCGAGAGCCGACCACCGCTGTATCTCTCCACCAGGTCTGCACCGCTGCTCAGGTGATTTCTTGGTCATTTTATTCTTTTCGTGCTTTTTTTTCTTCTTTTGCTCTAGAAAATTTTCCTTTTGCAGCTATTTGTGTAAGGAGAAAGAGAAATAACTCTCTTTGAGTTAGGGTTAAGTTGGTAGGTGGGATGGATCCTTTGGACCGTGGGACATTGGGTTGATTAGAAGGAAAAGAATAAGATAGCAGCAGCAGCAGTAACAATAGGCGTGACCTAGATCTTTGGGTTGGGCCAGACCCAAAAGAGAAAGGGAAAGAAAAGAATTGAAAATGAGTTTTGGGCCGAAAGGCTATTAATTAGAGATATTAGTTTGGACTCAGTTTAGTGAGGTTTTCGACTGATACTTGAATTTTAGGATTTTTTTTTATGACATGATCGAGGGTTAATAGAGAACAGTGGGCTTTTAGAACTTTCAAGGAATTTGGTTGAATCTATAGTTATATTGGCTTTTTAAGGTTTGGAAATATATAGTTTATAGAATATTTGGACCAAGAATATTTTGTGACTTATATTTGTGGCTTGAGTTGGAAGTTTGGGTTTAATAAATAGTTTCTTTAGGTTGGGCCATGAGAAATTCCAAGAGGATTTATATTTAAAGATGAATAATGATTTAAGAATTGGGCCTTGGGAATTGGATTAAGACTAGAAAATGAATAGAATAGTTGAGAGTGAGAAATAAAGGACATTTTGGGATTAGATGATTTTAATTGGAAATTTATATGGAAGCTTGACCCTTAATATTGTATTATTTCTAGGTTTGGACTAAAGGAGCAATTTGGCAAATTGGATTAAGGCAAGTACTCTGTATTCATGTTTCTCAATACTTAATAAATGCAAGTTTTTTTATTGTTGGTCATTTTGTATATTGCATATTGAGACACGACTCCGACACAATGTGATTATTGTACTTTACTCTACATCATTGATATGTATCTGAATCTGATTCTCACTCTGATTTTTGAATTATGGGGAGGGAAAATGTTAAGTAGATATGTGGCTAAACTATTGTACTGTATGAATCATAGTTCGACATGCATCGCACGCATGTTTGAACCTGACCAAGTCTGAACCTAGCCTTAGCCGGCCACATATTGAAAATGACATGAATTCACGTAGGATTGTAGCTTGATCATTATTGTTTCATAATATATATTCTTATGATTGTTCGTATTACTGGTTGTACTTCATTACATCTTCTATTGTATTGTCTGGTTCAATTTATATCTTCTTTTCCTGGTTTATTTTGTATTATGTGACATTACACGGGAACATATTTTGCTCCATTCCTGACTGGATGGTTGTCTACTAGGAGTTAGCATGGAGAAATGCTTCAAAAGATCTAGAATAAGTTTAGATTATTAATGTATTATTCATATTCATGTTGTATATTATTTCGAGGATTAGCCGAATTTATCTCCGGAATGAGGTAGACATGTATTATGTACAAAAGTGATATAGTGGATTATTGTGATCATGTGAGTGTGTGCTTTCTCGTCTACTATTTCTGTGAATGAGCATATATCGATCGATATCATGATCATTTAATGAGTTTTGTGGTCTAGGAAGCTCACTGCTATCGATTCTGCAGCATAGCTAGATGCGCTCATAATTCGTATCCGATCATACGGGCGTGGGGCATGATAGTGTCGCAGTAAAGATGCTGGCATTAGAGGTCTCGAGTAAACCGATAGATGCAATGCTAAAGAGCCGATGCCGTAGACCAGTTCGCCCTTCCCTCTTCCACCAACGGCCTGCATAAACAGGTCGTTCTTTCGAGCAGCCATGAAAAAAAGTGGTGCTGGGCGAAGACTCGACGACACTCTCGGTCACCCCATCCGGAGTGCCCGGAGTGGCGCTCTCAGTCTGTAGAGACTGGAACGCAGCCTATCCAATGACCTATATTATTCAAACTTATAATCTAAATTAATACCTAATATTATTCTAACTTATAATCTTAATTGAAATACTTACAACAGTCTTGCTAGCCTTCTCGTCCACATAGCTCCTATCCTTCCTCCTCTTGTTCATATAATCAAAAACATCAACGAAGCTGATACTAGAAGGATCTCTCCCTCATTCGCCTGTTTCTGTACCTGTATACGAAACATTAAGGATGTGAATTAACTTGATAATTAGGTTATTGAACTATATAGTGGAAATATTTAAGTACTTCGAATTAACTTACTAGGTTTCGATGGTGCATAGAAATGGGGATCGATAGATGCAATGCCAAAGGGCCGGTGCCGTAGACCAGTTCGCCCTTCCCTCTTCCATCAGTGGCCTGTATAAACAGGTCGTTCTTTCGAGCAGCCATGAAAAAAAAGTGGTGGTGGGCGAAGACTCGGCGACACTCTCGGTCACCCCATCCGGAGTGCCCGGAGTGGCGCTCTCAGTCTGTAGAGACTGGAACGCAGCCTCTCCAATGACCTATATTATTCAAACTTATAATCTAAATTATAATACCTAATATTATTCTAACTTATAATCTTAATTGAAATACTTACAACAGTCTTGCTAGCCTTCTCGTCCACATAGCTTCCATCCTTCCTCCTCTTGTTCATATAATCAAAAACATCAACGAAGCTGATACTAGAAGGATCTCTCCCTCATTCGCCTATTTCTGTACCTGTATACGAAACATTAAGGATGTGAATTAACTTGATAATTAGGTTACTGAACTATATAGTGGAAATATTTAAGTACTTCGAATTAACTTACTAGGTTTCGATGGTGCATAGCAATGGGGATCGATCCTCCATTATGCAAACATGTACGAGTGCGTGCCTTCTTCCCTTTCTCTGACCTCTTCGTGAAGCAGGAGTCTCAAGCTCCTTCTATATCTTCTTCCAAAAATCATCGTGAATCCAAGCTTCTTGCCCTTTCCAATAGCCACCCATTTTAAAAATCATCCTTTGTATCCTTCATTTTTTTTGCTACAAGCAGCATGATATGTCTTCCTGATCTCCGCATCGCGATGCTCTGGCCACAAGTATATTTTCTAACATATAAATTAACAATTAATATGAATAGATAAAGAATTAATTAATAAATAGAATAACAGAAAATATCAAATATACCTTCATCTGGTCAAGCCATATATACTGTATGGCGGGCGGCACATCGAAGAATCTAAGGTAAGGGTCGTGGTAGTTCCCCCTAATGATTTCTCCAAGTGCTCGAGTAGCACCGAAGGGAAAAAATATAAAGAAATAACAACAAATTATTTAGTTCAATGGATAAATAAAATATATGGAATTAACTGTATCAGATGAAACATATGAAATTACTTACAGCTCATTGATCGCAGGCCAAAGCTCCTTCCTAAATTGCCCCTCCGGGGATATATCAACTACTGGCAACATACTCTAAGTCTTGATACTCTGGGGTCCATCGTGCTCCCGTCGGTATCTTCCGTCGGAGTACCTGGTGGACGAACAAACGATGGGGTATCGGGATCTGCATCAGACGATGGTAGGATCATAGATGTAGCTATTGTAGTGCCATAATATATGTATGGCACAAATGGCGGAGTGTCTGTGCCTATAGCTGATTGCAGAGTGGAGATGCCTGCGACCGATGAGGGAGTAGGATCACGTAATCTAAGAGATAATCCATCCCCAGGATGTATAAGGGACTGATCAACCGACCACGACCACGACTACGAACACTAGCCATCTATGATCACGACAATAGCAGGTATAATAGCTAATTATCGGTGTCACTAACAGTAGGAGGAGTCACTTCCTGCTTTAGAGTCAAAGGAGCTAATTCCTCCTTAACAGTAAGAGGAAGTAGCTCCTCCTTAATAGTAGGAGGAGCCACTTCCACCTTAACAATAGAAGGAGCCACCACATCAATTTGTGCCTCTCTCAAGAGATGTGTCGTTGCTCGGGTCATATGTGCCATCTGGTAAGATTGATGGAAACAAATAATATAATTGATAACAAATATAGACATTTTTTAATGTATATGCAATATGTAAGAGAGAGTACCATTTTCAGTAAGAGATATAAGTCTTTTTAGTAACAAATATAGATATATGGAAGATACATGTTATATGTCATCGTTATCGTCATCTTCATCATCATCATCATTATCATCATCATAATCGTCAAGTTCTTCTTCTTATTCTTCTACATCAGAGACGTCCTCTCCATAGACGTTTTCCTGGTTAACATAGCCAATTATCTGTTTGTGAGCTAAGTCTTGTATATCAATCACTTCCACACCTTTATTTTCTACAATAATAGTTTCAACATCCACATTATCCACGTCTTCTTCTGAATGTTATTGTAACCCCTCTTCCCAAAATTTTGAAAATATTTTTTTATTTATTTTAATTAAATGTTGACTTTTGAAATTTTATAAATACTTTTAATTAAATAGTTATTACGATAGAAGGCCTTTGTCATGGTTAAGTTTTAGAGTACAGGATGACGATAAATTTTGGCATGGATAGTGTAGACGTATGCTTTGACAAATGTTTTAGTCGTGGTAGGGAAGGCTAAGCCATATGCGAGTTCTAACTAGGAAAACCAGTCTAAGTTGTGACTTAACACCTATAGACGATTTAATTAATTATTAAATAGATTATTGACTTTTTAAGAGACCCGATTGTGCTAAACTAGTCAAACTGAACCCGAACCGAGCCCAAGCCCATATAGAGATGTCATGTGCAGAAAGACGCCCATGTAGATACAATTTTATACGTATGTACATATTTCGTACTTTATTTTAGTGATATAATAATTATGTTCTCAAAGATTGTTATATATAATTGTTATATATATATATATATATATATATATATATATATATATATATATATATATATTTTATATATATATATATATATATATATATATTATATATATAAAAAAATATATATATTATATATAATATATATATATATAAATATATATATATATATATATATATATATATATTTATATATATTTATATATATATTTTTTATATATAAATATATATATATATATATATATATATATATATATATATATATATATATATATATATATATATATATATATATATATAATATATATATTTATTTATGTATTAAATATATATATATATATATATGTATATATATATATATATATATATATATATATATATATATATATATATATATACAATATTATTTGATATCTTGTTTTGGGTAATATTAACTTTTGCCAAAAGATTAGTTTCTGGTAGATTTGGAACTTATAGGTTAAAACCCATGGATATATAGTGTATATATGTATATATAGTGTATACATATATTAGGTCTTATATATATATATATATATATATAAAATGTATATATATATATATATATATATATATATATATATATATATATATATATATATATATAGTGAAAGCTTTAGCTTAAATAAATAAATGGTAGTAAATAATATTGATGGTAAACCAATGGCACCTTCGAATATTTTTATAAGTTAGAATATTGCTCCCTGTCTTCATCATATAAGTGCACATATATGTGTATATGTATATTAGTAAATATAGGTATATAAGTATATATTAAGTTATACGTATACAGCATATATTTATTTATATTTTATATGTATATATATATATAAATTTTTTAAAAGGGAATATTATTGAATAAAGCATGAGTGGGCGTCAGCCCGATACAACCCAAAACATGACCGAAAGCAGGTCCCACAAGCGGACACCCGCCGGTCAAACAGCAAACAGGAAATTCGAAAATCGAATTTCGAAAGGGGGACACGAGGCCCAAAAACAAAAACGTGAGGCCCGAGAGAGCCTGCTTCAAGCGTGTGGCCCGAAAAAGGATGGCGCGGAACCCGAAGGGGAGGGGGCGGGTCCCGAGGGGAAGCGGGTCCCGATGGGGTGCCTCGGGTCTCCCGAGCGCCGGCCGGGAGACCGCCGCTGGGGAGAGACGGCCGTCGGGAGAGAGACGTTAGGGAGACGACCAGGGGGAGGGTCTCCGGCGCCGAAGAGTCCGGTGGGAGCCGCAGAATCTGGAGACGGCCAGGCCACGGCGGGCAGGTCGGCGGGGACTGCTCCGCGGCTGAGGGAAAGCCCGTCCACGGAGGGGGAGCCGAGGGGCTCTGCGGCGGGGGTCGGAGGACGCCCTGGATTTCACCAGGCCCAGCGGTGGGGAGGGAAACGGCCGCAGGGGCACCACGACTCGGAGGCGGGGAAACCAGAACCGTCGGAGGAAGGGGAGGCCCAGATGGGGGCGACCGACGGCTGGGCAGGGAGGGGCGCAGCCGCCTGGGCAGGAAGGTAGTACCAGTGCCACCTCAGGTTGAGGGGTGTAACGCCCCAGTCCCAAAATACGTAGGACCAAGTACGTAAACATGCCAGCTGTATTCATATGAAGTACGTAGGCCTCGTATAAATACATAAGCTGTAAATTATAGTAATCCAAGACAAACTAAATCTCATCTACAATGAAAAGAATAATAATATAAAAATTAAATTGGATATTTATGATACAATCGTTGGGCGGAGACAAAGTCCACTACCAACTATCACAATGAAAGAAATGTACAAGAATCGATCAAATAAAATGGCAAGACGAACCAAGCGCAATTGTCTTTGAAGGAATGGACACGGCCTTAGCTAGGATACCTGTGGAAAACGTGAACACACACCTGGGGAAAAACCAGGTCGTCAGACAGACGTAGCAAGATACAGGAAGAACATGCTAATATGAACTCTCAGAATAAAATAATATATAAAGGACTATTCTAGACACAAATATGCAAAGGAGATTCTAACCGCCTATTGTGCAATTTAGAGGACAACTTTCATGCGCATGGGTGGAATTTTAGGCTATGTGTACGTAACTGGCATCCAGTCATCTGTATCCGGTCGTAACGTCCAAAACGTCAGAGGGTATTTGCAAATATATCGCTACAGTTCCATCCGGAGACTGTGGTTTACCTGTTTGGCTTTCCATACGCACTAGCAACTGTCCTCCCCCAATATTTTCCACATTGTTCAAGTCATGTCCATGGCTCGTCCAGTTTTGTAACTGCTTGAGTCTCTAAAAACCCTAGTCATAGCAGTTACGATCATCTACCGTCACACGACTTTAGAGAT
Organism: Iris pallida; assembly: GCA_029216955.1. Taxonomy (NCBI): domain Eukaryota; kingdom Viridiplantae; phylum Streptophyta; class Magnoliopsida; order Asparagales; family Iridaceae; genus Iris; species Iris pallida. Next base: position 2,856,539 of record JANAVB010033017.1, read on the forward strand.
AGCTAGTCAATAAGTCGTGCCCCTAGCAACATGTCTCAAACCGTGTAGCGTGAGTGTCACAGCCAAAGGAGATATAAGGATATCCTCCAACAAGAAGGTAGTCCGCTAACACTAAGTCAACATGCATAAAATAAAATTACGACTAATAAAGTCGCTTGCACACAAGTATGGCTTGGACGCAAAGTTTATAACAAAGGAAACTAACAATATAAAACAAAATAAATAATGCAGAAAATAAATAATTGACAGTTAATTAGCAAGGTATACTTGCCTGTTGCGATGCCTAGTGAGCTGTCTGGTGTGGTATAATAAAGGTTGCACAAGATCGACTTCGGTGTTACAACTATGCAAGGGAGCCTCTGATGATGGCATGAACGGTTCTAGCGAGTCCGGAACGGTCAACTTAGTTAGGTTTGACATAAGGAAGTCTAAGATTGGCGAAGGAATATGAGTCGTGGGCAGAAGGATAATCGAAGTAATGAATCCTTAATATATATATACAATTTTGGAAAACTATTTATAATCATTGAAAACTATATTTTATTAGTGAAAAATATACTAGAAAATAGTTTGTAATAATTTTGAATCTCATCAAAATATATGTACGAAAATACGAAGAAATCATTTTTATGGTTGCAATCATAACTTACTTATATATTTATTTGTTAATAATAAATTTAGACTATAACTAAATTTTGCAAGATATCGAATTTAAAATTCAAAGAGCTATAGATAAATTAACTGGTAATAATATTTTTCACAATTATATTCCTATACTTATTTTATAAAATTACCAAAAATTACTACTAATATTAATTATGACAAAATATTACAATACCCTATATATTAAATCATACCGATAATACTAAAAACATCAAAAGTCTTTAATTAAGACAAAAATAATAATAATAATAATAATAATAATAATAATAATAACAATAATTTGATAAAAAATATAAACTAAAACTTAACTGCTGTACTACACTAGACTAGAGAGAGGAGAGAGATAAAGAAAAAAGAAAAAAAATATAATAAACTCTGTTCCCAGAACAGAGATCATCCCCCCCAAAAAAAAGGAAAGGAGGAAGAAGAAGGAGGATGGGGAAGAGGGGAAAGGCGCTCGGCGGAAGCGGCGGTCCGGCGGCGGCGCTAAGGGGAGCTAGGGCTGGAGATCGGGGAGAGGAGAAGAAGTAAGGGGCGGGAGGCGGACGGCTCGGCCGGGGTTCTCCACTCCGGCGTGAGGTCGCCGGGCAACGCCACAGCATCAGGCGGTACGGGCGGAGAGAGGGGCGATCAAGGCCGTCCGGTCGGGGAAGTGAGGGCGGAGGAAGCGGGGAGATCAGGTGGCGGCGCGAGGCTGTATGGCACGGTCGGCGTACGAATATGGAGCGGCGCACGCGGGGTGGTGGAGAGAAAGGGGGCGGAGCGTTGGGGCGCTCTCCTCCTGGCCATGCGGTGGGGCGCTGCGCCGGAGAAGGTGGCACTGAGGCACACAGCGGCGGTCGACCGCGGTGCTGCTGGGTCGAGTGGCAGGAAAGAGGAGACGAGCACGGGCGGAGAAAAACACGCCCTCGGCAACGCCGGCCGACTAGATGGCGGCGGTCTCGGGACGGAGGGCCAGTTCCATCGAGGGACGGAGAAGGGCGCCACTGCAGTTAGCGTGGTCGAGGTTTTCGGATGGCAGCACCGCTCTGGAGGAGGCCGAACAAGTCGCCACGGCGCGCGTGGAAGCACGGACGAGGTGGTTGTGTTTATTTGTTTATTTTTTTGAGTTTTTCGGGTTTCGCAGATGTCGGTCCTGACAGGGGTTGTTTTGGGGAGGCTGCGGCCAGCGATGGCCATGGCGAGGGTTGCTTGTCGAGTTGGCAGGGATTGGACGGGGATCGGTGGACGGGCAATGGCGTGGTGCGGTCTAGGTCGGAGACAGGGGGCTGTCGGAATGGTGGAAAGTTGGCCGGGGTTTGGGCGTACGGTGGTATGGGTGGAGAACGGTGATGGTGGCGTGGCCGGATTTTGTGGCGGTGGTGGTTGCGATAATGGCGATGGTGGTGACAGTGTGGTCGAGTAGCTAGGAGTCGCGGATGAGACGGGGTGAGCGTGGTAGGATGGAGACAGGATCAGCGGAGACTATGCTAGGGCTAGTGTTAGGGATTCGATGATGTCGGGGTGTGTCCGACACGGGGGTGGGGATAATATAGATGTAATATTTGGAATAAGATGTGGGAGGGAAAATATGTACACGATGCACGTGGGTGATGGAAATTATGGAGGAGTACCTGCCTATTTATAGGATGTGGGAATTCCCAGTTAGATAAAGATTAAGAAAAGATTTAAAACCCAATAGATAATTTATTTCAATCTAAATTAAATATAAATCATTTAAATCCAGTCAATTTTCAAATCTAGCTAAATCTAATCTTTATTTTAAAGCTACTAGAATAAAATCAACAATATCTCTTTCCAAATTTAAATCACCAAAATTAGTTAAGCAAAATTTTTAAATGCTTTTTCATAACTAATAAATATCATTAAAAATAATTTTGAAAATAAATATGAATATTCAAATATTTAAAATACCTTATTGCTAAATAATTTATTATAAATAGTAAAGCTAAATTTTGAAAATGAAATAATTTTCATGTACTTTACATGAGTAGAATATTCTAGTTTTCTTATTTACCACTATTAAAATATGATAGTATTTTATAAATAATTAAAAATAATAATTTTGCCAATCTCGATAGATACTTTTCACAACTTTTTAATAAAAATATTTATTATACATATTATTTTGAAACCATCACCGATTGATAAAATCAAAACCATTTTCTAAAAATATGAACCTCGTCCATATTCGCATTCGACGAGTAAATACGAAAACGTAAATTTCCGTGCGACGTACAATACGACTTTGCGACGTATAAATAATATAAAAATCAGTACTAAAATATAGTAGAAATTTAGGGGTTTTATATCCTACCCAACTTACAAGAATTTTGCCCTCGAAATTAAGAATAAGTAGGGGGTGAAAAAATACAAGGGTACGATCAATCGTTGGATGAGGCAAGGAAACGACATTTAACACAAACATGCATTAGGGAATCGTGATTTAGATAAATACAAAAATAATACACGGATATGGTAATGGATGAGGGTCGCTAGCTAATGCAAGATAGAGAAGGATTTAAGGGTTAGGTAATGAAGGTAAAGTAATTAGAGAGCAAGGGTACATGGTTCCTTAGAGTGAAGTTACGCATCTAGGTTTAGTGGTGGTTAAGGAAATAATTCTAGTCATTTTTAAATTTCAAATGATTAGAGATCACGATCAAGAGTCAAAGGATAGAGCGAATAACTCTAGGCAAAGTTGTAAATACGTGGCTTGGTCGATGGCCACTATAACCATTATGGTCATAGGGGAACACTTGGTGTCTATCTATCAAGTTCGAGTGTTCTGTCTTTCCAATTTAAGTGAAAGACAAAACGAATAAGAGTTCGAAGGAGATGTTTATTTAATACGAACATGTGGTTCAAAGACGACTAAATAAATTCAAAAGAGAATTGTCAAGGCAGACGTGGATGAGATTCTAGAGAGCAAGCTTAACTATATCTCCACCCACGTATAAAGATAAATAAAACGAACCAAAGTGCACTCGGTTGATCAGACCATCATGCACTGGTTCTGACTAGACAATATGTCACCCCCATTTCCTGTATTTCGTATTTATACTCATAATTTGATTTTGGCACGTATTTTATTTTCTCGACTTGCGGATTTTGGTTTCTCGTAAATGGGTTTGGACCACGGCTTGGTTTTATTTTGTGGAATTGGGTTGGTTTGATTAGGTTTGGTTTAAAATGAATTGGTACACTTTAACCTACACTCCTCCCTCAACACAACACAACCACCCTCATTATATCTCCACCAACCTTTCTCTCTCCTCTTTACTCTCCATTAATTTTCTTCTTCTCCTTCCTCCACACACAACTCCCCAACCCATAGGCAAGTGCACCTTGCCAACAAATAAGTACCCAATTTTATTTGTCCATTTGATAGATTAGGACATGTAGATCAACATTAGAACTTAAAATTTTGTGATTTGGAGTCTCCATTGTTCTAGATCTAAGTTTTGATTATTTTCAGAATTCCTTGGTTTTGATCTATTAAACTTTAATTTTGTATATTTTGATGCTTCCATGTGGAAGAGAATTCGATTTTACTCAAGTTAGAACTTTGAAAATCTAGATTTGGTTTTGATTTGATCAAGTTATGAAGAATTGAAGTTTTGAAGTTCTTGGAGTTCTTCTCGGGTTGGAGAAGCAGCCCTCTCGGCCTGCGCTCTTTAGCGCAAGGCCGATTGCGCAGCTCACCCTTTGGTGAACTGCGCACCTTCCTCCTCGACCAGCGCCTTCATTGCGCATAGCCGATTGCGCCCGGCCTCTTGGACTGGACCGCGCATCTCCCTTGGCGTACCAACCCCTGCACAGTTGGCCCCTGTGCAACCTGACTCATGCGCAATCCACCCTGCACAAGCCAGCAATGCGCAATCCACCTATGCGCAATCCATTCCTGCGCAACCAACTCCTGTGCAGTTCACTCCTGCGCAGTCTACCTTCTGCGCAATCTATCCATGTGCCATCTGCCCCTGCGCACTTGGCACCCTACACAACTGACACCCTACACAATCCAACTCCTGATCCCTTGCGCAAACCATTAGCTCTTGGAGATTTGGTTTTATTTTCTTTAAGCCTGGCTCTTCTATAGTCCTATATATATTGATATTGTATTAGATATTTTACGCCCATTTTATATCCTTACGCCTTTTGTCATGAATTTGATTTTACTTAATATGTTTGGAATGTCTATTGTATATGGCATGGTATGACAAGGACCTAGCATAACACGACAGTGACCCATAGTGGTGCACTCCTAACAAGTACCCTGACATGAATTATCTTGATAACTTGATAGTGGCCCGTGGCGGCGCACTCCTGACTTGACTTGATAACTTGACTTGACTTGTCTTGACACCGTGGGTGTTCCTGCTTGCTTGCTTGTACAATCCACTTGTCTTGTCTTGCATCATGTCTAGGACGTGACTTCCTGGGTACCACGGCCAGGGACTCGCGCTAAATTGGATTAGGCTAATTATTAGATCAAACTAGAACATGGAGAATTCCTAGTCACAGGCAATCTCGTTATCTGGGCGCTTAAATGGACTTGTAGCATGCCGACGAGTAGAGCACATTTCCAGTACACTGTCATGTGTTGCACCCTCTAAGTCACCTAAGGGTACATTTGTCTTCCGGGCAATGTACCCATCTATAACTCTCAACCCGCGGAAGGATAACTGGATAGTCTGCAGGGCTTGGGACTGGGAGTTTTTCACTTGCATCTTGTTAGTAATTAAGGCTTGTGATAACCCTAGTTAGTTAAAGTAGTAAGCCGTAGTAATTGCTTGGCCGCTTGTGAATGCATGATGTCCAGCCTTGTCTAAGTCTTGTCTAGCCCCTGTACCTGGAACTCTTGATCATGATTGTTTTACTTATCTCTAACGATAAATGGGTAGAGACAGTGAGCTATTCAGGCGAAGGGGTACAATCCCGGTCCTTGTTTGGTTTAAGGATTGTAACCTGGCTCCCGGAATGGTTCCACGTCCCTAGTCGTTTATCGCTCTGTGTACTTTACTACTTGTACTTCTTTCATTCTTATGTTCTGATATGCTGGCTTTTGTTCTTATTTGTGGCCTCCTTTGTGACACTTGCTCTTTCTGGGGTTTGACCCAGCTGGTTTTGTGTGGCCAGATTTCGGAGCAGCTCCCGAGGATCTACCAAGCTTCCAGCTCAATGGTGACAACTAGACGGAACCCGGGCCAAGAGTGGGTTTTCCTTTTTGTTTCACCTACTTATATGTAACTTTATTCTTTTGAGGCGTTTAGCCGACGAGCACCTGTTAGCTCGATGCACATTTACTTACTGCCTGCCTACGGGCTGTAAACATGATTAACAAATCCTAGGGTTGATCATGCATGACTGAACTCTTGCTAGTCCCATCATTTTGTACGACTAGCTTCATGATCATCCAATATGTAATATTTGGGACGCCTTATATATATATTTGATGCTCTAATATCTTGTAACTCTGTTAATTGCTTGAGATTGAGATAATAGGCTTGACCTTAAGAGACTGCTGGCTTGTAGTAAACCCTCATATCTAGACAGCCGTGACCGTATAGTTGAGATGTATTCTATTTCAATATACGTAGCTGGCTATGTCTGCTCCCGCTCTCCAGTATTCTGGTTCTGGGGCGTGACATGGTTTAAGTGGTGGCCCATGCAGGTCTTGTCAATCAAGAAATGTGAGGGTTTACCGAATAGATGTCTCAGTCAATATTCGTCCTTGATCTCTGCTCGTATCTTCAAATCCCTGGGAATCTCGACCTGATCACATTGCTTGTATCATTGATCTGTCCTGGTCCTTTCCTTATTTGTTCCCTATGTCGTCTTCTTTAGCGGCATTACTCCCGGACCTGCCAACCAGCCAGAGGAAGCTCGATAAGTACCCCAGCGCCAAGAAGATCAAGCTCAGCACTCTGGAGTAGCCTCCCGAGTTATGCTTCCCGGAGGCTCAGAACCTCCAGTTCAGGCAGCTCCGCCCGTTCAACCAGCTAGACAGGATGAGGGACCTTTGGTAGGCCTTATCAGAAAACTGCTTGCATCCCAAGATCGTCGAGGCAACGCCTTACACCAGGAAGTTCATGATACACTAAACCGAGGAGGTCCCCAAGGGAATCAGGCGGCCAACAGTTTCAAACGCTTGAACCCTCCCTTCTTTGACGGCAGTGAAGATGTGATTGCCGCGGACGCTTGGCTTCAGGATACCGAGGTGGTTCTAGAAGCAGCTAGGACACCTAAAAATAAGAAGGTGGCGGTGGTACGCCTACAGTTACTAGACTTGGCTCGCGATTGGTGGGCAGCTCAGGCCATGGGATTAGCAGCACCAGTCACTTGGGCGACGTTCAGAGAGAGATTCCAGACGAAGTACTTCGATGCGGTGGCACGGTACGACCTGTAGACCAGATTCACCAACTTGAAGTAAGGAGGCAGGACGGTCGATAGCTATACGATCGAGTTTTCCAGGCTGAGTAGGTTCGCCCCCACCTTGGTGGCGACCGAGTTCGATAGGGCTCAGCGGTTCCAGCAAGGGCTGCACTTAGAGATATTATTGGCTGTGGAGCATTTCGAGCACCAGACGTTCGATGCAGTGTTGAAGGCAGCAAGGAGGCATGAGTATACCTCCTGGAGAATTGTGGACAGGACCGGAGGCAGGAAGCGGTCCCACAACCAGATGCACCAATCTTCAGCTCCAGCCCCGCCAGCTAGGGGTATAACCATTAGAACTCCGAGGCGGGCGGCCTCAGTGACGTCGGTTCAGCATTCGACCCCGACGTACCCGTAGCAGCAGAAGCAGAAGCAGTCTTCCGCGGTGGGATGTTCTCATTGCGGGAAGCTGGGCCATGTAGTGGCAGAGTGTCGTAAGGCACAGGGATTGTGCCTGACTTGTGGAGGAGCAGACCACCAGATAGGGACCTGCCCGAATAGGGGAGGTCCATTATCATCCAACCTTTCTAGTTCTTCGGTGAGAGGACCAGCCCCAGTTCCAGTCCAGCAGCAGCAGTAGCAGCAGTACCCGAGGCCATTGGCGCCCCAGGCCCAGGCCTTTCAGCAGCAGAACCAGCAGCAGATCACCCAGGCTCCAGCACAGAACCGACAGAGGGGTTTCCAGCAGAGGGGACCCGCAGCTAGAGGTCAAGCTATGATGATGACCATGGAAGAAGAAGTTATACCAGGTGAGGTAGTGGCAGGTACTATTCTCGTCAACACCTTTCCAGCATCTGTATTATTTGATTCTGGTGCATCGTATTCATTCATGTCTGCACGATTCGCGATACGGATAGGATTGGAGCCCGAGTCATTATCAGTGAGGCTCAATATACTTACTGGTAATGGTCTTGTGGGAGTAGATCGAGTGTTTTCCTCGTGTCGGATCGTAGTTAGCAGTAGAGAGTTCCCCGCTAGGCTCATAGAGTTCCCTATGGCAGATCCTAGGCATGGATTGGTTGAGGAACCATTATGTTAGGATAGACTGCTATGTTGGCAGAGTTGTCTTTAGTATTCCCGGAGAGCCAGAGTTTTCATTTTCTAGAGGCACAGTCGAGCCATCTCCTCCAGTATTGCGGATGGCAGTAGCAGCAGTGCAGTTGCCCCGGATAGTTGAAGAGTTTCCAGATGTCTTCCCAGAGGAACTTCCAGGGATGCCACCAGAGCGGAAGATCGAGTTCACCATTGACTTGATTTCCGGGACAGCACCAGTATCAGAGCGAGTCTACAGAATGGCGCCTTCAGAGTTGGAGATTTTGTATAAGATGATTGAAGAACTCAGAACCAAGGGATTCATTCGTGCTAGTGGATCACCTTGGGGAGCCCCGATGCTTCTTGTAAAAAAGAAGGATGGTACGTCCAGGCTATGTGTTGATTATCGTACCTTGAACTCAGTGACAATCAAGAACAGATACCCTCTTCCAAGGATAGATGACTTGTTTGATCAACTAAAAGGGGCTTCAGTTTTTTCGAAGATAGACTTGCGGTCAGGATACCACCAGATCAGAGTCAGAGAGCAGGACATCCCGAAGACGGCGTTCAGATCTAGGTACGGGCATTGGAAGTTTCTAGTTATGCCCTTTGGAGCGACCAATGCGCCGGTAGTGTTCATGGACCTCATGAACCGTATCTTCATGCCTTACTTGGATCAGTTTATGATAGTGTTCCTTGATGACATCCTGGTCTACAGCAAAAGTGAAGCAGAGCATGAGCAGCATCTCAGAGTTGTCCTCCAGATTCTCAGAGAGCACCAGTTGTACGCCAAGTTCAGTAAATACGAGTTCTGGCTCGATCGCATTTCTTACTTGGGTCACATCATTACCAGAGGAGGAGTGGAAGTGGATCCCCAGAAGATTGTGGCTATCGAGGCATGGCCAGTACCTAGCTCAGTGGCAGAGGTTTGCAGCTTCCTTGGATTGGCCGGCTACTACCGGCGGTTCGTCTCAGATTTTGCAAGGATTTCAGCGTCGATGACCCAGTTGACCCGCAAGGATGTGCCGTTCGTTTGGACAGCAGAATGTCAGGAATCATTTGAGAAGTTGAAGCGAGGTTTGATAACGGCTCCCATTCTCACCCTTCCAGATGGGACCGGAGGATTCACAGTTTATTGCGACGCTTCAGGCAGAGGATTGGGATGTGTTTTGATGCAGCATAGGAAGGTAATTGCTTATGCGTCATGTCAACTCCGTGATTATGAGAAAAATTACCCGACCCACGACTTGGAGCTAGCAGCAGTAGTGTTTGCACTTAAGTTGTGGAGGCACTACTTGTACGGAGACAGAGTGGAGATATTTACTGATCATAAGAGCCTGAAGTATGTTTTCACCCAGAAGGACCTTAATATGCGGCAGAGAAGATGGCTCGAGCTACTGGTGGACTACGATGTGGATTTGCAGTATCATCCAGGGAAGGCTAATGTTGTAGCAGATGTGCTGAGCCGGAGAGCCGAAGTTTATTTCCTGACGACGCAACCAGAGCTATTGGCAGATCTTCAGAAGATGGGAATTGAAGTGGTTCTTCCTTCTAATGTGGCCTTGATGGCCAGCCTATAGATTCAGTCCACCATAGTTGAGAGGATACGGACAGCACAGTTAGCAGATTCCAAGATTCAGCGGCTCAGAGCAGAGTGCGAGGCAGGGAGAAGGCCAGAGTTATGTATTCATGAGGATGGTACACTTCGACACGGCACGCGTCTTTGTGTACCCAGTGGAGATATCAGACAGGAAGTCATAGCAGAGGCTCACAGTTCGCAGTACTCCATTCACCCAGGTGGCACGAAGATGTACAGAGATATTCGTCAACACTTTTGGTAGAATGGTATGAAGAGGGAGATAGCCCGGTATGTCTCTCGATGTTTGGTTTGCCAACAGGTCAAGGCTGAACATCAGAGGCCAGCTGGACTTCTTCAACCTTTACCGATCCCAGAATGGAAATGGGAGCACATAACCATGGATTTCGTGACTGGGTTACCCAGATCTCCGGCAGGCAGAGATGCTATTTGGGTCATTGTGGACAGGCTTACCAAGGTGGCACACTTTCTTCCATTTAGAGTTGGACAGTCGACGGCACAGCTAGCAGAGATGTATCTCAGGCAGATCGTCCGACTTCACGGAGTGCCAGTCAGCATAGTATCAGACAGGGATACGAGATTCACATCGCACTTCTGGCGCAGTCTTCATCAAAGTTTGGGGACTCGTCTCAAGTTCAGCTCAGCGTATCATCTGCAGACAGATGGGCAGTCAGAGCGTACTATACAAACTCTCGAAGATATGTTACGGTCATGTACCCTTGACTTCGGTGGTTCGTGGGAGGATCACCTGCACCTGGTAGAATTCTCGTACAACAATAGTTTCCAGGCCAGTATCCAGATGGCACCCTTCGAGGCTCTGTATGGCAGGAAGTACAGATCCCCGTTAGCATGGGACGATGTCGGAGAGAGGCAGATGCTCGGTCCAGAACTGATTTCACAGACGGTTGAAGTGGTCAGGAAAGTCAGAGATCACCTCCGAGTTGCTCAGGATCGCCAGTGCCATTGGGCTGATGCTCATCGGCGTCCCTTAGAATTTGCCGTCGGCGACCATGTATTCCTTAGGATCTTGCCTACCCGCGGCGTCATTCGTTTTGGCGTACGGGGAAAGCTTAGTCCTAGGTATATAGGGCCGTTCGATATTCTGGAGCGAGTAGACGATGTGTCCTATCGTCTCGTTCTTCCGCCGTCGCTAAGTGAGGTGCATGATGTATTCCATGTGTCCCAATTACGACGGTATATCCCGGACCCGAGCCATATCCTAGATCATTCGGAATTGGTTGTTGGTACCAACCTTTCGTATGAGGAGAGGCCCGTGTCTATTTTGGACCGGAGAGAAAAGACGCTCAAGAACAAGACTATTAACTTAGTCCGTGTTGCTTGGGGTCATCACTCTCTAGGTGAGTCAATGTGGGAGCGTGAGGACGATATTCGATCGCGATATCCCTACCTGTTTGACTCGTGAGGTATAATGTCTTTCTTATGCCTTACGCTTTCCCTTTCCTTGCTTGCATTGTATGATTGTATGATTGAACTGCTTAGTGTAGCTTGCCTGTGCTTAGTATAGCTTGTCGTGGCAATCTCTAGCTCCTTGATTAAATTCCGAGGACAGAATTCTTTGAAGGTGGGTAGAGTTGTCACCCCTATTTCCTATATTTCGTATTTATACTCATAATTTGATTTTGGTACGTATTTTATTTTCTCGACTTACGGATTTTGGTTTCTCGTAAATGGGTTTGGACCACGGCTTGGTTTTATTTTGTGGAATTGGGTTGGTTTGATTAGGTTTGGTTTAAAATGAATTGGTACACTTTAACCTACACTCGTCCCTCAACACAACACAACCACCCTCATTATATCTCCACCAACCTTTCTCTCTCCTCTTTACTCTCCATTAATTTTCTTCTTCTCCTTCCTCCACACACAACTCCCCAACCCATAGGCAAGTGCACCTTGCCAACAAATAAGTACCCAATTTTTTTTGTCTATTTGATAGATTAGGACATGTAGATCAACATTAGAACTTGAAATTTTGTGATTTGGAGTCTCCATTGTTCTAGATCTAAGTTTTGATTATTTTCGGAATTCCTTGGTTTTGATCTATTAAACTTTAATTTTTGTATATTTTGATGCTTCCATGTGGAAGAGAATTCGATTTTACTCAAGTTAGAACTTTACAAATCTAGATTTGGTTTTGATTTGATCAAGTTATGAAGAATTGAAGTTTTGAAGTTCTTGGAGTTCTTCTCGGGTTGGAGAAGCAGCCCTCTCGGCCTGCGCTCTTTAGTGCAAGGCCGATTGCACAGCTCACCCTTTGGTGAACTGCGCACCTTCCTCTTCGGCCAGCGCCTTCATTACGCATAGCCGATTGCGCCCGGCCTCTTGGGCTGGACCGCGCATCTCCCTTGGCGCACCAACCCCTGCGCAGTTGGCCCCTGCGCAACCTGACTCATGCGCAATCCACCCTGCACAAGCCAGCCATGCGCAATCCACCTATGCACAATCCATCCCTGCGCAACCAACTCCTGTGCAGTTCACTCCTGCGCAGTCTACCTTCTGTGCAATCCATCCATGTGCCATCTGCCCCTGCGCACTTGGCACCCTGCACAACTGACACCCTACACAATCCAACTCCTGATCCCTTGCGCAAACCATTGGCTCTTGGAGATTTGGTTTTATTTTCTTTAAGCCTGGCTCTTCTATAGTCCTATATATATTGATATTGTATTAGATATTTTACGCCCATTTTATATCCTTACGCCTTTTGTCATGAATTTGATTTTACTTAATATGTTTGGAATGTCTATTGTATATGGCATGGTATGACAAGGACCTAGCATAACACGACAGTGACCCATAGTGGTGCACTCCTAACAAGTACCCTGACATGAATTATCTTGATAACTTGATAGTGGCCCGTGGCGACGCACTCCTGACTTGACTTGATAACTTGACTTGACTTGCCTTGACACCGTGGGTGTTCCTGCTTGCTTGTTTGTACAATCCACGTGTCTTGTCTTGCATCATGTCTAGGACGTGACTTCCTGGGTACCACAGCCAGGGACTCGCGCTAAATTGGATTAGGCTAATTATTAGATCAAACTAGAACATGGAGAATTCCCAGTCACAGACAATCTCGTTATCTGGGCGCTTAAATGGACTTGTAGCTTGCCGACGAGTAGAGCATATTTTCAGCACACTGTCATGTGTTGCACCCTCTAAGTCACCTAAGGGTACATTTGTCTCCCGGGCAATGTACCCACCTATAACTCTCAACCCGCGGAAGGATAACTGGATAGTCTGCAGGGCTTGGGACTGGGAGTTTCTCACTTGCATCTTGTTAGTAATTAAGGCTTGTGATAACCCTAGTTAGTTAAAGTAGTAAGCCGTAGTAATTGCTTGGCCGCTTGTGAATGCATGATGTCCAGCCTTGTCTAAGTCTTGTCTAGCCCCTGTACCTGGAACTCTTGATCATGATTGTTTTACTTATCTCTAACGATAAATGGGTAGAGACAGTGAGCTATTCAGGCGAAGGGGTACAATCCCGGTCCTTGTTTGGTTTAAGGATTGTAACCTGGCTCCCGGAATGGTTCCACGTCCCTAGTCGTTTATCGCTCTGTGTACTTTACTACTTGTACTTCTTTCATTCTTATGTTCTGATATGCTGGCTTTTGTTCTTATTTGTGGCCTCCTTTGTGGCACTTGCTCTTTCTGGGGTTTGACCCAGCTGGTTTTGTGTGGCCAGATTTCGGAGCAGCTCCCGAGGATCTACCAAGCTTCCAGCCCAATGGTGACAACTAGACGGAATCCGGGCCAAGAGTGGGTTTTCCTTTTTGTTTTACCCACTTATATGTAACTTTATTCTTTTCAGGCGTTTAGCCGACGAGCACCTGTTAGCTCGATACACATTTACTTACTGCCTGCCTACGGGCTGTAAACATGATTAACAAATCCTAGGGTTGATCATGCATGACTGAACTCTTGCTAGTCCCATCATTTTGTACGACTAGCTTCATGATCATCCAATATGTAATATTTGGGACGCCTTATATATATATATTTGATGCTCTAATATCTTGTAACTCTGTTAATTGCTTGAGATTGAGACAATAGGCTTGACCTTAAGAGACTGCTGGCTTGTAGTAAACCCTCATATCTAGACAGCCGTGACCGTATAGTTGAGATGTATTCTATTTCAATATACGTAGCTGGCTATGTCTGCCCCCGCTCTCCAGTATTCTGGTTCTGGGGCGTGACACAATATGTTAGTGAGCGCGCGCTCAATAGCATGTGTCTCGAACAAGTTTGATAACGGTTAAACTTGCAAAACTAGGCTATAGTAGCAACATTTAATTAAGATGGTAGAAAAAACATAAGCACGAGAGATTAAGATTGAAATTGAGTAGAATTAGTTCAAACTCCTTATGACTCTAAGTTATATCCTATGTTGGTCTCTATACAGTCGTCCTATAGTCTCTTTTGTCCAAGTCTTTGGTTGACTAGATGGGTTAGGGTCCTCTAAATTCTAGAACCTAAGTGAACTTGCTAATATAGGTCACAAGGACAAAGGGATTGCTAGGTCATATGGCATTCTATCCAACTTACAAGAATTAAACTAGTAGGGTGATGGAACAATGGGTCATGTCCACCTAGTATGGGTTACCCTATTAATCTCTATCAAGCACGAAAGAAGGGCACGAATCACGATAGAAGGGATCAAGCAAGATGCAACTCGAGGAGTCAAGCGAGAAGGCGGTCAAGTATGTGGAAGAGATCCTAGACTCTAATCCTATACGCAGGCTTGCTTGGTACGATAAAGTAACCAAACAATTTATCTTGACCTGTATAGGCCACCACAAAAATATGTAACGCCCCAGTCCCAAAATACGTAGGACAAAGTACGTAAACATGCCAGCTGTATTCATACGAAGTACGTAGGCCTCGTATAAATACATAAGCTGTAAAATGTAGTAATCCAAGACAAACTAAATCTCATCCACAATGAAAAGAATAATAATATAAAAATCAAATTGGATATTTATGATACAATCGTTTAGCGAAGACAAAGTCCACTACCAACTATCACAATGAAAGAAATGTACAAGAATCGATCAAATAAAATGGCAAGACGAACCAAGCGCAATTGTCTTCGAAGGAATGGAGAAGACCACGGCCTTGGCTAGGATACCTGCAGAAAACATGAACACACACCTGGGGAAAAATCAGGTCCTTAGACGGACGTAGCAAGATACAGGAAGAACATGCTAATATGAACTGTCAGAATAAAATAATATATAAAGGACTATTCTAGACACAAATATGCAAAGGAGATTCTAACCGCCTATTGTGCAATTTAGAGAACAACTTTCATGCGCATGGGTGGGATTTTAGGCTATGTGTATGTAACTGGCATCCAGTCATCTGTATCCGGTCGTAACGTCCAAAATGTCAGAGGGTATCTGCAAATATATCGCCACAGTTCTATCCGGAGACTGTGGTTTACCTGTTTGGCTTCCCATACGCACTAGCGACTGTCCTTCCCCAATATTTCCCACACTGTTCAAGTCATGTCCATGGCTCGTCCAGTTTTGTAACTGCTTGAGTCTCTAAAAACCCTAGTCATAGCAGTTACGATCATCTACCGTCACTTGAATTTAGAGATAGCTAGTCAATAAGTCGTGCCCCTAGCAACATGTCTCAAACCGTGTAGTGTGAGTGTCACAGCCAAAGGAGATATAAGGATATCCCCCAACAAGAAGGTAGTCCGCTAACACTAAGTTAACATGCATAAAATAAAATAACGACTAATAAAGTCGCTTGCACATAAGTATGGCTTGGACGCACAGTTTATAGCAAAGGAAACTAACAATATGAAATAAAATAAATAATGCAGAAAATAAATAATTGACAGTTAATTAGCAAGGTATACTTGCCTGTTGTGACGCCTGGTGAGCTGCCTGGTGTGGTACAATAAAGGTGGCATAAGATCGACTTCGGATGATGGCATGAACGGTTCTAGCGAGTCCGGAACGGTCAACTTAGTTAGGTTTGACATAAGGAAGTCTAAGGTTGGCGAAGGAATAGGAGTCGTGGGCAGAAGGATAATCGAAGTAATAAATCATTAATATATATATACAATTTTGGAAAACTATTTATAATCATTGAAAACTATATTTTAGTAGTAAAAAATATACTTGAAAATAGTTTGTAATAATTTTGAACCTCATCAAAATATATGTACGAAAATACAAAAAAATCATTTTTATGGTTGCAATCATAACTTACTTATATATTTATTTGTTAAAAATAAATTTAGACCATAACTAAATTTTACAAGATATCGAATTTAAAATTCAAAGAGCTATAGATAAATTAACTGGTAATAATATTTTTCACAATTATATTCCTATACTTATTTTATAAAAATACCAAAAATTACTACTAATATTAATTATGACAAAATATTACAATACCCTATATATTAAATCATACCGATAATACTAAAAATATCAAAAGTCTTTAAATAAGACAAAAATAATAATAATAATTATAATAATATTACTTTTAATAATAATAATAATAATGATAAATAATAATAATAATAATAACAATAATTTGATAAAAAATATAAACCAAAACTTAACTGCTGTACTACACTAGACAAGAGAGAGGAGAGAGATAAAGAAAAAGAGAAAAAAATAAAATAAATAAATAAATATAATAAACTCTGTTCCCAGAACAGAGATCATCCTTCCCAAAAAAAGGAAAGGAGGAAGAAGAAGGAGGATGGGGAAGAGGGGAAAGGCGCTCGGCGGAAGCGGCAGTTCGGCGGCGGCGCTAAGGGGAGCTAGGGCTGGAGATCGGGGAGAGAAGAAGAAGTGAAGAGCTGAAGGCGGACGGCTCGGCCGGGGTTCTCCACTCCGGCGTGAGGTCGTCGGGCAACGCCGCAGCATCAGGCGGTACGGGCGGAGAGAGGGGCGATCAGGGCCGTCGGGTCGGGGAAGTGAGGGCAAAGGAAGCGGGGAGATCAGGTGGTAGCGCGAGGCTGTATGGCGCGGTCGGCGTACAAATGCGGAGCGGCGCGCGCGGGGAGGCAGAGAGAAAGGGGACGGAGCGTTGGGGCACTCTCCTCCTAGCCGTACGGTGGGGCACTGCGCCGGAGGAGGTGGCACTGAGGCACACAGCGGCGGTCGACTGCGGTGCTGCTGGGTCGAGCGGCGGGAAAGAGGGGACGAGCGCGGGCGGAGAAAAACACGCCCTCGGCGACCCCGGCCGACCAGATGGCGGCGATTTCGGGACGGAGGGCCAGTTCCATCGAGGGACGGGGAATGGCGCCACTGCGGTCAGCGTGGTCGAGGTTTTCGGATGGCAGCACCGCTCGGGAGGAGGTCGAGCAAGTCGCCGCGGCGCTCGTGGAAGCACGGACGAGGTGGTTATGTTTACTTGTTTATTTTTCTGAGTTTTTGGGGTTTCGGGTTTCGGAGATGCCGGTCCTGAC